>OY728162.1:695164968-696414968 GCA_963277665.1 Viscum album | reverse complement strand
GGGTCCCTCATCATATGATCATAAGAGATCATTATGATAGATATAGAGATCATACCCCAACATAATAAAAAGGAACTTGAAAGACTTGACATGAAAATCGAACTTGAAAAATGAGAAGGGTGAAAGAATCCCTTAAAAATTCGGCAGCCTAACGGCGTCACTTAAACTTTCATAAAATGAAATGATGAGAGTAAGAGGGGATCTCTCATCATATAAACATGAAATGGAAGTAAGAGGAATATAAAAGGACATCCTCTCACATAAAAACATGGAGCATAAAAGGAATGACATAAAAGAGATTACAAGAAAAGAAAGAGAGGGGTCGAATCCCTTACCTTAAAACGTGACTCTTGAAACTCAAAGGATTGGACCTTGAGGGCTTGGGGGCACCTTGGGAGGACTCTTTAGGAGGTAAGAAGACCAGAAATTAGTTGGGGGAGAGTTGGGAGTGAAAAATAAAGGAGGAAAGGGTGGGTATTTATAGGGAAAGTGAGGGGACAAAGCATTAATGGCCAAGGGACACCTCACATGTGCTTTTCTCAAACCCATGTGCTCTCCCTTGGAATTTATCATGGAGTTAGGCCACATGGGGCCCCCAAAACAATAATTCATCACCCTTGGCCGGCCAACCCTCAAAAGATCTCATGACATCATCATGACACCGTTATGATGTCATTAAACATACTGAAACCCTAAAACTGTATTTTTACTATTCACTGAAAATTCAACTTTCTCAGAAAAATCCCAAAATTTCACATTAACCAAATATCAATGCTCTGATTTCAAAAATGAAATCCATTTTATAAAAATAATTTTCTAAATATTTTTAATTTAATTTGAAAATAAAAACACTATTCATCGAAAATTCATTTTTTTCAGAAAAATCCCCAAAAATTACCTTAACATAATATCGATGCTCTGAGTTCAAAAATAAAGTCATTTTTATAAAAATAATTTTCTAATTACTTTTTATTAAATTTTTAATTCAAAAACACTATTCATCCGAAAAAACTAATACTTGAATAATAATTTATGAAACCGTTATTTAACCATTTTATTGAATCACATTACTTAATCAAGGTGCCTAGATTATTTTAAAACTTTCTTTAAGTGAGATTACTAATCCATTTGGTCACCTTACTAATCCTAAGCGTAAAATCACTATTCATAATTTACTATTCATCAAAAATTAAGTTGATCTTATTAGACTCCAAATTTTGTACTGAACATAATTGTAGAAGACCATTTTTTGAAAATCATTACACATTTTTAATTATTTAAGGTTTACATAAACATTTTTAAAATATCCTTTTTCTAAAATTCATCAAAAATATGCATACTATATTTATCCGGTCATTTCAAAATTCATAAACTTCATCATAAGAAGAAATCCCAATTTTTATTTAAAACAAGGATTACACAAGGTAGTTACGGTCTCGTTACATAGCCCCTTATAATACCAGCATAGGACCTAAGAGTAAGGTGTGCTAGGGTGATAGAAGCTTGGGGAGGCTCAGTCAACATTGCCCGAGTAGTAATTTCTATCAGTTTGAACTTCTCACGAAGGCGATTCCGTTCCAGCTTCACTTGATGAAGTTCGGCTTGGATTTGATCCAATGCAAAGCCCAATGGTGCTACCTCCTTCCCAATCTCTGTTAGATGGGCTTCGATCGGTCCAAGACTACTAGGTGAGGCCATCAAATCTTCTTTCTATAATAGTTAACCAAGATTACTTATATTTGGAGACAATAATCAAAACATTTTGTTCACAGTGGTCATATTGGCCGATGGTCATATAACAGTCAAAACCCACTGGTCTCATTTTAATTATAATCATGTTTATCAAATAAATTTTTTTATGAGTATAAAAATAAAATAAAATAACACATGAAATTTGGGAACAAGATTTATTCAAAATTTCGGGCCGTTACAAGCTGCACGAGCATTGATCGACAAAATGGCCCAAAACTCTCAACAATTCAGTGATAGAGGTACACCACATGTTCGAGGAGTACATCAGGTAAGTCATTTTTCTCTTGAAAGTCATTTGATTGATACTAAGTTAGAAGAATTGACAACTATGGTGAGGCAGATTGCATTGGCTCAAAAGACATCCCAACCCCCTCCTTCGAGGCCATGTGGCATTTACACTGAGACAAGCCACCCAACTGACTGTTGCCAACAACTACAAGAGACAGAAGATTGTGCAGCAGTGTTCCCTGGGAGACCATTTCAGCAGCAACAACAACCATATCCCCAAAAGAAGTTTGATTCATTTGCTCCAACATACAACCAAGGGTGGAAAGATTAGTCAGACATGAGGTATGGCTCTGGACAACAACAAAGGCCCCCTTTTCAACCAAACTTCCAGCAACCTCCACCTTACCAACAGGGTTTCCAACAACCCCAAAGGAGATTCGAAGCTCAAACCTCAACGAGTCAGCAACAAGGGAATATCCAACACAAGGTAGACTCTAACACTGATGATCTTTTGAAACAAATTGTTCTTAATCAACAGAATGAGTTGAAGAGTCAAGGTTCGGAGCTGAGAGAGTTGAAGACTCAAATGAGTCAGATTGCCACCGCCCTCCATGAACTTGTGAGTAAGAATTCTGGAAATCTACCTTCCCAACCCACTCCAAATCCAAAGGGGAATGTTAGTTCCATCACATTGAGAAGTGGGAAGCAAATGAATGATACATCTCGACCTACCATTCCACCAGGATTCACCTCTACTCTAGAGAATCCGCATTCCATACCAACTGATGAGAAATCCAAGGAGAAATATAAAGGTAAGAAAAAGATTGATGATGTACCTCCTAAACCCCTTCCTTTTCCAAACAGGGTTGTTCAAACCAAGAATATGGCTGAAGAAGCAATGTAAAAGGAGGTTTTGGACACATTCAAGCGTGTGGAGATCAACATTTCTCTACTTGAAGCCATTAAGAAAATTCCAAGGTATGCGAAATTCTTAAAAGAACTTTGTACCAATCGAAGAGGGCTCAAGGGAAATGAGAGGATCAACCTTGGAAGGAATGTCTCGGCACTCATTACACCAACTCTAGCAATGCCAATAAAGTGCAAAGATCCCGGGACATTCACCATCCCATGTACTATAGGGGAGTTGCACTTCTCTGATGCTCTTTGTGATTTAGGAGCTTCAATAAATGTGATGCCTCACTCTGAATTCTCTTCCTTACAGGTTGGTGAGTTGAAGCCAACAAGAGTAGTGGTGTAATTGGCGAATAGAGCTACGGCATATCCAGCGGGAGTTCTTGAGGATGTACTTGTTCGGGTAAGAGACATGATCTTTCCAGCAGACTTCTATGTGCTTAAGATGGAGGATGATCATGTAAGTTCTCATGCCCCCATTATCTTAGGTAGAACCTTCCTCAAAACTGCAAAAACTATCATAAATGTCAATGAGGGTACACTTTCCATGGAGTTTGGAGATGAAGTTGTGATATTTAATGTTATGGATTCCATGAAGTACCCCTCAGAGGACCATTCTGATTTTGTTATCTCCCATTTTGAACCACCAAGTAAAAACATCATGGAATTGGATTGTCCTATGATTAGGGAGATTATGAGTATTGGTTCTAGTTTGATGTCTAAGAATACTTCTACACCCATTTTTAAGGAACAAGACTCTCTAAGATTTGATTTTGAAATGGAATCATATTCTGATTTTGATCGTGTGAACTCTGATTATGACATGGCTATTGAGTATGCTGATGGATTTGGTGCTTTATTCTCTGATTGTGATGATTTTTATTCTGATACTGATGTTCATTGTGCAGATATGTCTGTTGCATCAATTTCTCCATCCATACATCACCCACCTACATTGGAACTCAAGCCATTGCCCCCAAATCTCAAATATGCATACTTACTCAGTGGTGATAGATTACCTGTCATAATTGCTAACAATCTCTCTTTTGAACATGAAGAAAAACTTTTGAATCTTTTGAGAGATAACATTAGGGCAATTGGTTGGATATTGGCAGACATATCAGGTATTAGCCCCTCCATTTGCATACATAGGATTCTCTTGGAGGATGGGGCTAAACTGGTGAGACAGCCACAAAGGAGACTTAATCCCACCCTCCTAGAAGTTGTTAAGAAACAAGTTGAAAAATTACTTGAGGCGGGTATCATTTACCCTATTTCTGACTCACAATGGGTTATCCCTGTTCAGGTTGTACCAAAGAAAACTGGTTTCACTGTTATAAAAAATGAAAATGATGAGTTAGTTCCTGTGAGAGTACAAAACAGTTGGAGAGTGTGTATCAATTATAGGAAACTAAATCAATCCACTCGTAAGGAATATTTCCCACTTCCATTCATTGACCAGATGCTTGAGAGACTAGCTGGAAAGACACACTATTGTTTCTTGGATGGATTTTCTGGCTATTTTCAGGTTCCCATTGCAGCAGAGGACCAGGAGAATACAACATTCACCTTCCCATTCGGTACCTTTGCTTACCGAAGGATGCCATTTGGACTTTGCAATGCCCCAGGTACCATCCAGAGATGCATGGTGAGTATTTTCTCAGATTTCATTGAGACCTGCATGGAGGTATTTATGAATGATTTTACAGTTTATGGGTCCTCATTTGATGAATGTCTCTCTAGTTTGGGTGATGTGTTGCATCGTTGTACTGAGAAGAATCTGGTTTTAAATTTTGAAAAATGTCATTTCATGGTCGAAAAGGGAATTTTCTTAGGTCATATAGTCTCACAACATGGCATTGAAGTTGATAAATCTAAGGTAGACATTATTTCATCCCTCCCATATCCTACATGTGTGCGTGATGTTCGATCATTCCTTGGGCATGCTGGATTTTATCGACACTTCATCAGATATTTTAGTAAGATCGCTCTACCCTTATCTCGATTGCTTCAAAAAGATATTGACTTCAATTTTGATGATTCATGCAGGGTATCATTTGATGAGCTGAAGAAGTGTCTGACCACTCCACCAATCATACATCCCCCACGGTGGGACCTTCCATTTGAGCTTATGTGTGATGCCTCCAACTTCGCGGTTGGAGCTGTCTTATCTCTGAGGGTGGAGGGACGTTCACATGTGATTGCTTATGCATCGAGGACACTGGATTCAGCCCAATCAAACTACACAACCACGAAAAAGGAGTTTCTTGCTATCATATTTTCTTTAGATAAATTCCGTTCATATTTATTGGGCTCTAAATTAGTTGTTTTTTCTGACCATGTAGCTTTGAGGTACCTCCTGAAGAAGCCAGATGCAAAGCCACGACTTATCCGTTGGATGCTCCTTCTTCAAGAGTTTGAAATCGAGATAAAGGACAAAAAGGGGTCAGAAAACATGGTGGCGGACCACATGAGTAGGCTTACTCACACACTAGAGGATGACACCTTGGATCAGGTACCACTTCGGGACACTTTCCCTGATGAGCATCTCTATACCATCTCAGGTACGCATCCTTGGTATGCTGACTTAGTTAACTACCTTGCTGCTTCTGAAATCCCTGCAAATTTAAAGAAACATCAAGTCCAAAAATTAAAGAGTGAGTCAAGATTTTATGTTTGGGATGATCCATACTTATGGTGCATGTGTAGTGACCAAGTCATTAGGAGGTGTGTTCCCGATCATGAGTTTGAGTCTGTTTTTCATTTCTGTCATACACTTGCTTGTGGTGGACACTTTGGACCCCAACGGACAGCTAGGAAGGTTTTGGACTCTGGATTATATTGGCTTAGATTATTCCATGATGCCCATTTGTTTTGTAAGTCATGCTCTCGTTGCCAACACACTGGGAACATTTCTAGGAGACATGAGATGCCCCAACAACCCATACTATTTTGTGAGATTCTTGATGTATGGGGAATCGACTTTATGGGTCCTTTTCCTAGTTCATTTGGATTTTTGTATATTTTGGTTGCTGTTGATTATGTGAGTAAATGGGTGGAGGCCAAGGCCACTAGGACTGATGATTCTCATGTTGTTGTAGAGTTTGTCAAAGCACAGATTTTTTCCAGGTTTGGAGTACCAAAGGCCATCATCAGTGACCAAGGGACACACTTTTGCAATAGGAATTTTTCTTCACTCCTTCGAAAGTATGGGGTGACACACAAAACATCAACACCATACCACCCCCAAACAAATGGCCAGGATGAGGTTTCAAATCGTGAGTTGAAACAAATCTTGGAGAAAACCATGCAGCCAAATAGGAAGGATTGGAGAAAGCGCTTGGATGATGAATTGTAGGCTTATAGGATAGCATACAAGACCCCCATTGGTATGTCCCCATTTCGGATTGTTTTTGGGAAAGCGTGTCATCTCCCCGTGGAAGTCGAGCATCGGGCATATTGGGCTATAAAGAAATGCAACATGGATTTGGCCCAAGCTGGAATTCAAAGGAAGTTACAAATTCAAGAGCTTGAGGAGATTCGACTGTCATCATATGAGAACTCAAGGCTCTACAAGGAAATATCAAAAGTAGCTCATGACAAAATGATCCAACAAAGGGAGTTTCATGTTGGAGATAAAGTCCTTCTCTACAGTTCATGACTGAAGCTGATGCCTGGTAAGTTGCGTTCCAGATGGTTAGGTCCTTATGTTGTGACTAATGTTTTTCCTTATGGTGCAGTGGAGATCACAAAAGAGGACACTAGAAGGATCTTTACAGTCAATGGGAAACGTTTGAAGAGATACATTGAGGGACTTCCTACTGATGCAGTGGATTTTATCACACTGCATGACCCCATCATCACTTGAGCACATCAGGCTGTTCCTAACCCTTTCACTTTTATATTATTTTTCCAATTTAAAAATTCTGCATTTCATGTGCATATATCATCTCATAGGTTCACATTGAGGAAAATGCAATATTTTAAGTGTGGGGGAGGGAACCTTTTAGTTTAGTAATTTCAATTGCTTTCCTGTTCAAAAAAAAACCAAAAAAAATTTTGTGTGTTTTTCAAATTTTGTGTGTTTATTTTACAATTTTCTGTGTGTTTTTTAAACTTTTGAGCTGAAATGATTCTCATAACCATTTTTAAATCCATATCAATAAGTGAAACAATTTACCCCTTGAAACTAAGCTTAAATGAATGCTGAAATGACTTTGTTTCAAGTTCAAATATTTAGTAATTTCATGGAAAGTACACCGAATTTTGAATCCCATTCCACATCTCACTGTCTTTATATTTGAAATCACTTTCCTGTGAGGCTTCTAAACCATTATTTTCATATTCTTTACATTCACCTCACTTCTTGAGAGAACCAAACCATACTTGATTTAACCAGAATTTGATCTATTCCTGTCAAAACTTGAGGGTTTGAGGTAATTATGTTTAAATGATTGAGGCATTTGTTTGGTATTAAAGCCCCTATTTCAAAGAATTCTTTTTTATAATGGCCTAACTTGAATATTTAATCCTTGTAGCCCTTATAAGCCATGCACATCCTATTCGGTTAAGCCACATTACAAGCCAATTTTCCCTATCCAACCAACTCTTGAAGTGAAATTGCATAATCTAGTTGATCTTAAGTGTGGGGGAAGCTGTCTTGTGTTGTGCCACCACATTATGTGATACTTTGGGTGGAAAATTAAATTCTGAAGAGATGTGTTCACTGCTAAAGAAATTCATTATATTGAAAGCTGTGCCTTTTCTGGAGCTTTCATAACAAGTGAAGCTGTGCCTTTTCTGGAGCTTCTAATTGAGGTGGAAAGTTGTGCCCATCTGGAGCTTTCAAGAAAATCATGTTTGAGAAGATTGACATTTTTTTTATGCTGAAATGATGAATGGTGTAAACCTTTCATGACTTTTCATGATGATGGAGCTGAATTGATACTATGGGGATTGAAGAGAAGACTATATTTAAGTGAAAATTAGATTAATGCAATTTTGCTTCAAAAGAGTCAAGCCCTCCTCATTCAACCTCAGAGTTTTTCACATCTTAATCCTACCAACCAAAATCCACAGAACAACCCTGAAAAGTCCTAATGATAAAAAAATGTCCTTGAATCACATCGGGTAGTGATGTAGGAATCTATCAAGCCTATGGTGACCCTTTTATGAGTTTGGATGAGAAATACATTGCAAAAAAAAATTGATATTTGAGTGATGAGAGAAAATTCAAGCGAGGTAAGTGTTTTGTGAATGGAAGGATAAATGAAGTGGAAATATATTGAATGATATAAATGGAGAACTTGAAATAATGGTTTTTTATGAGGCATGATATCTTTTTTTTCTTGGTGTGTAATTGTTTGATCTCAAAGATATGTGTTTCAAAATTGGTTTTGATTTGATATTGATGTTTACTTGAAATGAGATTTTGCTCAGGAGTGAAAAAGGGTAAGTGTGGGGGAGTTGATAAAACACTATTTTGTTGAATATTTTATTGGTAATAAATGAATTAATTTCCTCATATTGTGTTAAATACGTTTATTTATAAAATATTTGGGATTTGATCATTCATTTGAAAATTTGGTGAACATTCCAGTTTTACCCTTAATAGTGCACTGTAGTATTTCGAAGATCAATATTTTTATATTTATTATTTGAATTCTAAATTTTATAATAGTATTCCTAACTTCATTTTATACAACTTTCATTCAGGACACTAGAGCTAAAGAGGGCATTTGGATGGAGTAAATGAGCCATTAATCCAATGGTGGGCTGGACTCGGCAGAATGGACATGGGTTCTGTATTTGGGCCATATATTCTACATAAGGGGTTGGATTGAGCCCCAATTTTGAGGAAATATCGGGGACATGATTTTGCACAAATAATCCTTCTGGAAGGCCGGTCAATTCACGCGTTGTGTAGGTCAAATGGTCGGTGAACGTTGGAATAAAATATTTGGCCGAGTTTTTCATTTCACACTTAAAAAGTTATGTATCCCTAGCCCTCAAAAAATCTATTTAAAGGGGGTTTTAACTATTTTAGAGGGCTGGTAGAGGCTTTGGGAAGGTGTGAACGAAAGGGTGTCTCTTGGGAGCCCCTAAAAACTCCTCTAAGAAGTAAGACTTTGTGCAAACCTCTCTTCCAAAAAGGCTCTCCTCTCTCACCTCTTCTTTGTATTTCTTTTCTTTCATGTTTTTTTCTTGAATTTTTCATCAAATAATCTTCTATGTTCATCCCTCTTCTTCTTATCTTAATCTTCTTAATTGGGTTGTAATCAAGAGTGGAGACAAGATTGGGTTCTACCCTTTCAATCCGTTGCTTATGCAAAACGTCTCCACGATGACTACACCACCCATGGAAGAGTAGTTCTTTTTAGTAATCGATCGACCTATATCCTTCTTCATTCATTTATTTTGAATCAATGAGCTACTGTAATTAACATATTATGATCTATTAATTTAGTTTTTAATTTAAATTAAACTAAGCAAGCAATTTAATAGTTAACACAAAACACGCGAGGTCGGGAATTGTGTGAACTGTGAGAGCGCAACCTTAACCGGTAATTCAAAACCACATGGGATCAATTTGTAGAGTTATAATATATTCCCTAAAATCAATTAATCCTCATTTCCAGAGTGGTTATGTGCCTTAATTTACCACTGATCATAAGCTAATTTTAGAACATCAATAAAAGCAGGGTGTTGCGATTGCATGTTCCGAAGTTAGCCTAAGGTTAAAATTCACTTCAATCTTCGTGGTAAAGTTAATTCTCGTAGGGTTCGGGATTTAACAAATTAAGGGATCATAATTAAGTGAATATTAATTTAAATTATAATGATTAATAAATTATTGAAGAGGTAGAGTTAGATTGATTACGCCTTTTAAAATAGATTTCTAAAAAAACATCTTCTTGTTGTGTCATTCTAATCGAAACTTCATTTCAAAATTAAAAACAAAAAAAATGAAATCTTCTTCCAGCAAACTTCTTCTAGGTTCATAAAATATAAAAAAAACCACCCCCATACTTTCAAGTAGTTATTTTATTCTCTTTTATTTTATTTTTAGAATACCTCTAATAAGTTGTTAAATTCACTTCCTCCTTTGAGAGACGACCTTGGTCAGCCACTTTGCTGCACCTAAGTACCCCAAATTACACTAATCATTTGAGGGCGCCCACGACAGTGCTCTTTCAGATCCCTCCAAGAAAAATTCAATTGAGGGATGGATGAGGCAAACATCTGTGATAAATATCTATATCTTCCTTGGGTTAGTTGGATATTATCACCGATTTGTGAGAAATTTCTCACAATTGTCAAACCCTCTTACCAAGCTAACTCAGAAGGGAGCCAAGTTTTTTTGGAATGATGAATCTGAAGAAAACATCATGGAGTTGAAAATGAGGCTTATCCCTATTCCCGTGATCACACTACCCACAAGTGGATAACTTTTTGTGGTATTCAATAATGCTTTAAAGAAGGTCCTGGGCTGTGTTTTGATGAAAAATGACAAAGTCATTGCCTATGCTTCAATGAAATTAAAAGTTCATGAGAATAACTATCCAACACATGATTTGGAGTTGGCTGCAATGATATTCATTTTGAAAACTTGGCGAAATTACCTCTTTGGGGAAAAGTGTGAAATATATACTGATCAAAAAAGCCTCAAGTATATATTCACACATAAAGGGTTGAATATATGACAACGAAGATGGTTAGAGCTGATCAACGACTATGACTGCTCAATTCACTACCATCCAGGGAAAGAGAATAAAGTGACAAATGCTCTAAGTGGAAAGGATCCAACAACTATTTTACAAATGACAATTGAAAAGGATCTAATCTTCTTATATTTTTGAAGATGGACATGAGAATAATAAAGAAGGGAACGTCATCAATCCTTTCACAATTGATTTCTTAATCACCTCTTTTAGAAAGGTTAAAGGATGCTCAAAAGAATGATGTGGGAATTTTGAAGAAAGTGGAAACTATTATAAATGGGAAATCCTCAGAGTTCAATGTTAATAAAGAAGGAATTGTGATATTTTGGTCAAGACTATTTGTTCCATCAAATCCAGAGTTAAGTAAAGATATTTTAGATGATTCACATAGTTCAAATTTCTCTATTCACTGAGGAAACACAAAGATGTATCTTGATCTCAGAGAGCATTATTGGTGGTATAACATGAATAAGGAGATCTCTAAATATACAATGTGCCTGGTATGTCAGCAAGAAAAGGCTTATAGGCATAAGTCTAAGGAGATGATACAACAAATTACCCATACCAACATGGAAATGGGAGAACATCACCATGGACTTTGTCACCAAACTTCTAAAGACATCCAAAGGAAATAATGCAATATGGGTTGTTGTGGATCATCTTATAAATACCACACACTTCATTGTGATAAGATACAATTTCTCATTGGATCAACTAGCATGGATATACATCAGAGAAGTGGTAAAGCTGTATGGTGTACCATTATCGATTGTATCTGATCGAGATCCAAGATTCACCTCTATGTTCTGGAAGATTCTCCAAAATGCTCTAAATACTAAGATGAACTTCAGTATGACTTATCATACTCAAACTTATGGCCAATTTGAGTATACTATCCAAACACTTGAGGACATGTTGAGATAATTCTCAATAGACTTCAAAGGAGGATGGGATCAACATATTACTCTAGTTGAGTTATCTTACAACAACATTTTCCACTCAAGAATCCTAATGTATCTTTATGAATCCATTTATTGGAAGAGGTTCATAACACCAACATGTTGGGATGAAGTTGGGGAGGAAAAAATTCTAGGTCCAGAAATGGTCAAAGAAATGATGGAGAAGGTTAAGACCATCCAAAAGCACATTAAAGCTGCTCAAAGTCAACAAAAGAGCTATGCTGGAAATTGTCGATGAGACCTAGAGTTTGATGTTAGAGACATGGTATTCCTCCCCATATCACTATGGAAGAGAGTTATGAGATTTGGGAAGAAGGGAAATCTTATTCCAAAGTACATCATCCCTTTTGATATCATTGATCGCATTGGAGTAGTGTCCTATCGACTAGCACTCCCACCAAACCTGTCTCAAGTACATGATGTATTCCACGTATCACTCTTGAGGAAGTAAATACCTAACCCATCCATGTAATCAATACAGAGGTGGTACCATTGGAGAATGACCTCTCCTATGAAGATAATCTGGTGAAGATCTTAGATTATAGATAAAAAGTTCTATGAAATAAGATGATGCCCCTCATCAAGGTGTTGTGGTGAAACCAAAAGTTTGAAGAAGCAACATGGAAACTAGAGGAAGTGATGAGGTAGAGTTACCCTCATCTGTTTTAGTGTGGGAAATAGAAATTTTGAGGGTGAAATTTCCTTCTTGATTACTTAATATATTTATATTGAATATAACTATTTAATTCAAGAGTAATGATAAATATGAAAACAATTCATTATATTAGTACCTGGGTGTTACATTCTAACACCCCAAAATTATAAAGGGTTAAATGACTAAATGATATAACTCATGTAAATTAGGTGCACCTTTATTTTCAAGAGACTACCCAATTATAACTCCACAGTTAAGAATTCTTGATCTGGAGTAGTGATCAGGATGGGTGACCTTATGGAAAGTTTCCCAAGGTGTGTGCAAGTTAGTAAAAAACACACTGGAAAGAACATGTGTTGGACTATGATGAAAATCATTAGTCTAATGACCTGTCCAGGTAGGTGGGTGGGCCCATGGGAGGAGACCATGTGTTTACGAGGCAACTAGTGGTAACTGACGAGCCAGGAGCTGATGACCATGTTAAGGTGGGGGTGTACGTGCTCTGGGGGGGGGGGATGGATGTAACACCCTTGAATGATAAAGGGTTAAATTACTAAATGATATGACTCATGTCAACAAGTTTCACCTTTCTTTTCGAGAGCCTACCTGATTATAACTCTATAATTAAATGTGCTTGGCATAGAATAGTGATCAGGATGAGTGACCTTATGGGAAGTTTCTCAAGGTGTCTATGAGTGAGGACAAAGTACACTGGAAACAACATTTGTTGGCATGTGGGGACAATCATTAGTCTAATGAACTATTCGAGCACATGGGTGGGACCTAGAGAGGGGACCATGTGTCTGTGGGAAATTGGTGGTACCTGGTGGGCCAATACCCAATTACAATGTTAAGGCAGAGTGTTTGTGATGTTAGCGAGGCCTAGTTCTTACACTTCACTACTACAAAACATTCCTTTAACAATATTGATTTTATCCACACTACCAAAAAGCGCTAGTAAAGTGTAACTTTTATCAATGTTTTTTTAGTGATGATAAAGGTCTCAAATAAAATGAAATAATTAAACAAATAAATATTAAAAATGAGTAAATTAAAAAATTCAATTTTTTTAATAATTAAATAATTATTGATAAAAATGAATAAATTTTATTTGTGTGTATATAAATTATAAACACTAATACATAGTATATAGTAAATATATAGATATGTAAAATGAATAAATTTAAATAGTTAAACAAATAAAAATTAAAAATGTGTAAATTAGGAAAAATATTAAACATTTTATTAATTAAATAATTACTTACAAAAATGAATAAATTTAATATACATACATACATACATACATACATATATATATATAGATTATAAATATTAATAAATAGTATATATTAAATATAGATATATAAAATGAATAAATTGTAATAATTAAAAAAAATTAAAAATGAATAAATTGTAATTATTAAACAAAAAATTAAAATTCAATAAATTACAAAATTATTAAAAAAATTATTAATGAAACAATTATTAATAAAATAAATAAGTTTAATATATATTAATAATAAATAGTAATAAATAATAAATAATAAATATAAATATATAAAATGAATAAAATGCAATAATTAAAAACATATTAACATCTTATTCATTTTAATGGTTTTTTATGAATAATTATTCATTAATACATTTAATATATATATATATAAAGTTAGTTAATATTTCAAAAAATATGATTTATATAACATAAAATATTTGTTCTTTACATTAAATAAGTCATATATTTAGTGAAGAATGATTTATAATTAAAAATTAATATTAATTAAAAATACAGACTAATTGCATTAAGTAATGGACAAAATTGAATGTTGTTTGATTTTTCAATTTAACATATATCAAATGCGTGTTACATTAATTTCACCTACATATACATAATTAATGCATTTTTATATACAACACACACATACAAATATTTACATAATTAATGATATCTTATATAGAAACACATAAACATAATATTTATGTAATTTATTCAAATTTTAGTATTCATTTTAGAATTTCATTATAACATGATAAATTTAATACGTTATGCCTATAATCGGTAAATTTTATTTATTTAATTTTATTATTATTACAGCTAGGTATTAATTCATTTTTTTTAATTTTTTTGAAATTTAATTATTTTCCACTATTTATTTATATATATTTATTTACTATGTTTTAATATTTTAAATATGTATTTATCTTTATTTCAATATATATCCATATTTTTTTAATAATTTATATTTAATTAATAAAACCCATCTATTTTTTCAAGATTTTTAATGTTTACCCATTTTTAATTATTCAATTTCATTCATTTTTAACATGCTTGTATTAAAGATTATATATTCATTAATAGTGTTAAATATATATTTTTAAATATATATAAATAAATATATTTATAAATGTATATTTACTATATTTTTAATTATAAATAAATAAATATTATTTTTTAAAAGCAATTATATAATTATAAATAAATAATTATATATATTTAAATAATTTTAAAATTATAATAAATTTATTTAAATTATGAATATATTTACTATATTTATATTTATATTTATATATATTTATCATATATATATAATTATATATATATATTTATAACTATAAAATATAAAAATATAAAATATTATATTAAAAAAAGTATTTTTATAATTATAAATAAATAATTATATATTTAAATAATTATAAAATGATAAAAATTATATTTAAATAATGAATATATTTACTATATATATATTATATATATATATAACTATATAACTATATATAATGATATAAATATATTTAAATAATGAATATATTTACTGTATTTATATTTATATATATTTATTAAATATATATATAATTATATAAATATATTTACCAAATAGTCTATTTTTAATTATAATTATAAATCCTTTATCATCGCTAAAGCTTTAACATTGATAAAGATGGATTTTATCAGCATTTTTAGCACTGATAAAGCTTTATCTTTATCAACACTTTTTTGGAAGTTTTAATAAAAGTGTCCCCAATCTATTTAATAAACACAAACTAGTTAGGAATTGATCACGATACCTAAAGCTTTCTGCGGAATCCACCTGCTTTCGGTGCTCCTCCTCATCGAATCCAAGCTCAAATCAAAGCTCGAATCAATGATTGAATAAATCCAAGGTTCTAATCCAAGGCTCAAACAAATCAAGTCTTTAATGAATCCAAGGCTCGAACGATTCCAAGATTTGTTGATATCTCTACTTTCTTTCAGATGATTTAAAGCTTTAATCCATAGTATGTTATTTTCTCCTCCACCTCACTCATTTATTTCTCATTTGGCGATATCTTTTTTGTGTTTTTTGTTCATTATCTCTTTATATTCATTATCCATCACTGAATTCCCTTCTAGAATGAATTTATAATTGAGGGTTTCTATGATTTTGAGTTTGTATTGACCCTTTAATGGATTTTCTTGCTTCTTTATAGTGTATTAAGACTTCCACACACTGATTTCATCCATTATGGAAGGTGGCTCATTCAATTTCCTTTAAATATAGAACCATGAATGATTGCATCTTTTAAATCCATGTTTTTATGTGATGTAAATTGTATTATAATTATTCATGATGGGGTAATAGATTTATAAGTTTTTTTCTTAAGTTTTCATTAACATCAAATGCGTTTTTATTAAGTTTAAATGTTTTAAACTTCCTTCCATGGAAATAACACACACAAAGTGTTTGTTAAAATTTCAAGTATGGTTTTTATTGAATAAATAAAAAAAGATTTCATGTAATTATTTATTATTAATTATAATAAATTACCATTATGTTTTGATCAAGGATTTATATTAATTATACTATGTTTGGCTATTTTTCAAGCTGTTTTTTTCATTAGTAAAGAACATGGAAGTATTGTTTCATTTAATTGTTTTTAATGTTCTGGATAGGTTTGAAATGGAAAGTTTAATGTTTTTATCATATTTTCAAAGGTAGTAAGATATGTTTGATATGTTTTCCCAATTAAATTAATATTTTATGTTATATACACCCTTTATGTTAAGACCCTTATTGATTCATAAGTGATTTTTTTTGTTTTTTCAATATGGACTGATCGTGGGTCATTAATATCATTATATTGTTTATATTATTTTAAATAGGGCTGTTCATTAAAGGGTGTTCGAAGGTGTGAGGGAGTTTATATTTTTTGAAATATTTTAATAATTATTTTTATTGTATATATATGTGTTATATTGAATTGTTCTCCTCTACTTACATGTTATGAGAAACCTTGGATAGATCAGTGAAAGATCTAGGGAATAGTATTTCACTAGTGTGTGATCATTATTTGGAATAAATAGTTCATTTTAAGGGGTTTAGACCAATATATCTATTATGTTTTTCTATAATATCCCTTGATATGTATTTTATAAATGGATCTGCAAGGTTATTACATGATTTTACAGAAACAATTATAATGGTTCCATTTTATAATAATTGTTTCATATATCATGTCTAAAAGTAATAAGTTTAGATGTTACATTATACATGAAACTATAATATTTTTACATTGTTTCTTCACTGCCATAATTAATGAAAATAAGTGAAACTTGAATATTATATTACATAAGTTCCATTAATATGTTTATGAATCATTTTTTTCTATTCTCTAATTTGTTAAAGTGTTAAATTCTGAATCTAATGTTGAATGTGAAATGATTGTTTATTTATTTCCCACCCAAGAAATGACATAATATCTAAGATTAAATATGCATCCAATCTGGGATTGATAATCTACCATGAAGGTATTTTAACTTGAGTTAATGCATACTTAATTTGTCAGAGAACCATTATAAAATAAACTCAAATTTTTAGCATTCTATAAGCATAAAAAGATTTTAATTATACACCTCTAATGATATATACAAGAATTAATTGAATATAACTGAATTTGAAAAACTAAAAATGTGATATTGGGTTTATTATATGATATCAGATACATTAAATAATAATATTTACTATAATGTACATGTTGTAATGTCTGCATTAATAAAAAATTTAACACTAGAGTAAAATGGAGTATTTGTATCTTTGAAACCAATAGAATCAAATGTATTCAACATATTCACAATATAATGAGACTAGCATAAATAGTAACCCTCGATATGTACTATTACTTTAATAATTATTATAGTATCTATTATTCTAATTTCATTCATTTAAAATACTTATTGCAGTCACCAATAAAAATAATAAAGTATTTTTTACCTCAAACAGTTAATAAATCATTTAATTAGAATATATTAGAATGAAATAATTATATCATTCATAAATTCTTCCAACTCTATGATTTTTTTTAATTCTTTATATTCTATTCATTCTTTATATTTATTTAATTTTTCTTTAAAATTATTTAAATTCAATTTCTTCATTACTTTTAATGAATTAGAATTAGCATATGAAAAATGTTGATGTCATATATCATAACATGTCCCAGCCGAGACTCCTTGAATCATAAACAAGAATGTGTATGACCCCCACATCTCACTTTCAAAATATCACAAGTTAATAACTAGTTTCCATGGTGTAATTATCACAAATGCGAGGCATTAACCCTTTTAGATAACATAATGGAGTACAACTTTCATCCTCATCAACTTCTTCTCCTGAAAATTTATTATTTCATTTTGTTACTTGAGACTCATCCACCATCTCTTCTATGTTGCTTAAACTACTATAAGAAGTGTTCATCCAAAATGATAACTGATACATAGTATAGGATTACTATTGCTCAAAGTAGTTCAAGAAACATAGGTTCACATTAACAAGAGACAGGGGATGAGTCTCAAGCAACAAAATGAAATAATAACTATTCAGGAGATAAAGTTGATGAGGATGACAGTTGTCTATAACTTTAACCTTTGGATGAATTTGGAGAATAACAACTACCATGGTGGAGTAATTATTTTATTAAATTCAATTACCCATTTCCTTCAAAGAATATTGAAATTATTTGAAATAACCAAATATTGGGTTCCACATATTAGAATTATCTACAACTTTCACCTTTCATAATGAATATATTTTGTGTATTTATTTATTTATTATACAAAATGAATATTTTTTGAACCTAATAGGATGGATATGAATAAAAAATGGATTCAATATAATTATTTTACAAGAGTATAAAGAAAGAGTTAAAGATTTCATCATGTTTTCAATAGAGCATGCATATGACCCTTCTCAAATATTTTATCCAAGTTTAAATTTTTATTATTCAAGAAAAATTAATATAGAAGAGTTGTGAGAACATTTTATTTGTCACAAAATAGTTTAAAACTATAAATTTTGCAGTAAAAATGATGAAAAATGAATGTGCAAACCAATTGTGATGATATTACGGTTATGTATCATTTGATATGAATACCAGGGTAAATGATAATAAAGATCACATTGAAGAAATGATAATGGAAATTTAAGATGACCTTTGTGATTGTAAAAAGTTGTTTGAGAAGTTAAATAGTTGTGATAAGAGACCATTGTATACTAGTTGTACTAAATAAACAATATTGTCAGTTGTATTGAAGTTATATAATTTGAAAGCTCACAGTGGATGGAGCGAAACCATCTTTACAGAACTACTTGATCTTTTAAATGATATGCTACCAGAAGAAATTGAACTTACATGTCAAACATATGATGCTAAATTAATTCTATGTTCATTGGTAATGATCTCTAAAAAACACATGCTTTTCCAAATGATTTCATATTGTTTCATAAGGACCATGAATTACTCATAAAATACCTTAAGTGTGGAACAAATCAATACAATAAAAATGAATCAAGTCCTCAGAAAGTTGTATGGTAATTCTCTATCATTCCATGCTTTAGAAGACTATATATATGTTAGGAAACTATGAGACAATTAACATAGCATGCAGATACAAGAATTAAAGATGGTAAGCTATGTCATCCAACAAATTCTCTTCAGTGGAATAAAATTGATTACAAGTATCCTGAATTTGGAAATGATCTGATAAACATTTTTCTTGTGTTTTTTATATATTGAATAAATCCTTTTGGTGTAAAAATCAGTACTCAATGTACATGGCCCATCATGTTGGTGAATTATAAATTTCTTCTATTGTTATGTATAAAGTTAAAATACATTATGTTGTCTCTACTTATATCTGGACTAAAGAAACCCGATAATGGTATTGATGTCTATTTGGCTCCATTAATCAAAGATCTGAAATTGATGTGGGATTCATGTGTTATAATGTATAATTCTTATAAAATTCACATTAAGGACCATGTTTTATGGGATGAAAAATTAATTCCTTGCTTATGGAATTTTTTTAGGTGATAGCATTAAAGCAATGTTGGGGTTTCCCATTTGTAAATAATGCACACACTCAGTTTAGTGGAAACATTCCTCGAAGTCTATGTTGTTAGGATATCAGAACTTTTTACCTCAAATACATAAAAATGAATCATATATGACATAATTCGATGGGAATACTGAACAAGGTACAACACTATCTCCACTAACGGGTGATCAACTATTCTAGTTAGAAATTCATTTTTTTGATTTTTGATACACTTTTTGGTTAAGTGAGAACCCACAATACAAATCACTTTAAGGATAAGTGAGAACCAACATAACATTACAATGAACCATTAACATGTTGGACAAAGAAACCTGTCCAGGACCAAACTCATCAAAAAACAAACACCACAAAACATGCCAGACCATCACTTTGTGTAAAAGTGAGAACCAAACTTAGTAACCTACATGATCAGAAACATCATCATCATATCTGCCAACACCATCCCAATTTTCCAAAGAAACCTTGGAACCATCCCAAAGTGGGGGCGTGCGTGAAGGGCAAGGCCAAAAGAGCATAGGAGAATCAAAAAATGAAGTTATTAGACCATAGAACAAAAAAACAGAACCCCAAAGAACCAAACAACGAAACGAGGGAGAGAACAGGCGAGGAAATTTCTCAATCACCGAGCGTTCCTGAGGTCACCCTCTGTGAACTCGCATTGACCCGGGAGAAGACGTTGTCCCAAACTATTCTGACCCTAAAGAAAACAAGAAATCATAACTTATGAGGATAGAACATCGTCCGTACCAAGAATTCCAGCATCTTTCATCCACATATGCGTACTAATAATGAAAAAAAAACAATGCCCCGCCTCAAAGACACCAGCGCCCACACAAGAAAGGGAAGAAGCACAAACACAAAATCGGAGACAGATCTTAAAAAACCGCACCGAATCAGGTCCCCACACATAATACCACCAAGATAAACACCGTAGGATTCAGTATCTGAAGATCTAAACCACCACATCACGAAGGGGGTTGTTTTACCGACATAAATACCGACTCTACATTGGGTTGATTCACCGAAAGAGATCTGAGCCACACACGATAGGGTCTGGGAGAGTCGAGGTGATTAAAATGGCCTCACGGCGGCGGGATCTGTGAGGGATGGAGGTCCTACGGACAGTGGCGTGCAGAGAATCCAGATGAAGCTGTACGAAGGCTGGGAGTCAGAGTTGACGAACACCACACCTTGTCTGCAACGTCGCGCATATAGGATCCGGAGAATCATATGCTGTGTCACGTGAGGAGGAGCCGGATGAATCTCCGTCGCCGCCACATCAATGAAACCAAGAAACCCTATAAGGATGGGAGTGCGTCTCCCGGGAGAGAATAGGGCCATTTCTCATTCGGGTGATCAACTATTCGATAAAGTAAAAGATATTGAAACTATTTTCAATATACCATTTTAAAAAAACCTTATGAAATTAGGTTGGAAGAAGAGATCAATTTATTTGAATTACCATATTGTAAGTGTTTGTGCGTGATATATTTTATTGCTTCCATGCATGTAGAAAAATATATATTTGATAGTGTTATTATCACATTACTAAATGTTCTTGAAAAAATGAAAGATATAATAAAGGCTAGGTTGGACATGATTGACATGGGGAAAAGGGAATATTTGGCATCAGTTAAGGATAAAGGATGTAGTTTTCTTCCTCCAGTAGCTTACACTCTATACATATAGAAAAAATTACAATTTTTTATTTTTATTAATAGTGTAAAAGTTCCAGAGTGATATTCATCAAATATCAAGAATGTTTTTTCAATGACTAATTTGAAGTTACATGGAATAAAATTTCATTAATGTCTTGTTTTGATGAAATATTTGATGCCCATTTATTTCCATTACATTCTTACTAAATATTTATGTCATAAATTAACCTGTATCTACTTTTTTTTTCAAATCCATATATAGCAAGGTTATAGACTCGATGAAGTTTATAATCATGAATTAGGAGGTTGTAGTCATATTATGTGAATTATATATGTTCGTCCCACAATAATTATTTGATATAACAGTTCAACTAATGTTTTAATTGGTTATAGAGGTTAAAGTATGTGGTATTATCCATTAAATATGGACGTACCTTTTTTAATGGTCTATGAAGATTTTGAAAAGGTATGTCAAGAAACAATGTCAACTTGAAGGTTCTATTCCAGAATGATATATTGTTGAAGAAGCTATTGAATTCTATACTGATTACCTATTAGATGTTGAAAGCATAGGTCACCAAAAATCTCATCATAGTGGATTCCTTATAGGTGAAGGGATTTCATGAAGATAAGTTTTACAATTACCATCACAGAGCAAGATCAAGCACACCTTTACATTTTACATAATAGTGAAGATGTTGATCCATAAATTGAATCCCACAAATCAATTCTATGAGATTTTAATCCATTAAGGGATGAAATATTCAAATAAAACCCACATAATCAATAGTTTATAGGATGGTTCCAAGATCATATTTATAGGTAGTTATCTGAAAATCCAAATTCAATTACTGAATGACTTCGATGGCTATCTAGGGGATGGAATGAAAATTTTATATCTTACAGTGGTTTGGTAACAAATGGTTATATATTCTATACAAAAGAACATGATGACTATAGTACAATGAAAAACAGCAGTGTTAATCTAGTGGTGTAAACGATGCACATATCTGGTTCCAAGCATAAAAATCCAATTTATGAAAATATGTCATATTTTGGAATTATCAAATAGATATATGAGTTGGATTATATAACATTTCAAGTGCTAATTTTACTTTTCAAATATGTTGATAGTAGGAGTGCAGTGAAATTTGATGAAATAGGCTTTGTGGAGGTGAATTTTAGTGCAGAATAGGAAAAAATACTATTTATAATTGAATCACAAGTTATGAAAATATTTTATGTCTCAAATACAACAAATAAGAATTGGTCAATTAAAAAGTTGAAAACTAAAACAACTATAGGGTTAGATTAAAATTCAATTGAGGATTCCCCTTTCATTATAGGATCATAATAATTGCATGCCAGTCCCAATGTAGAAAACTTCTTGTATGTTTGAGGGGAGTAAAAAGAGGGGATTTTGGATTCTTTATATGGTATCAAAATCCCTAAAACCTTTTAAAAAATAACGATAGTTAAATGAGAAAGTAAAAGTGTTTTTTTAATATACCTTGTTTTCCTCAATATATTATCTGTTATCTATTGTATTACCATAATCTAAATTAAATGTTTCACTACTCATGAAAACAATTTCTTCTCCATATGATGATGTTAACAATCCCATATAAGAATAAAATATAATGAATGAAACCCTTTGGGAAGATGTAAAGGTAATGTTACAATATAATTTATCTATTTTACTAGAAAATTATATAAATAGAATTTGATTTTTTCCTTATTCCTTGAAGATTTCATTTATTTTAGAATATATCTATCCATATTTCAGGCCTTTCTATAAATTTATTTTTACAAAATTCTTCTCCCTCAAAACCTTTTCACCCTTGTAGTGTTGGTATTTTTCAGTTTCCTTCAAGTTCCCTCCAGAACCTTTGTAGGAAGAGAAATGGTGATGCATATGCTCAATCATAGAGGCAATCTCAATGTTTTCACATTAAAATAATTTTCCATAGAATTAATGTATCATTTCATATTTATGATTAATTTATTTCTTTTAAGTATTACTCATATAAGATTTTTTTATACAGGTGGATTCGTTTGTTCATATTGGATTGGTTTGTTTGAAGCTTCTCATGATTGTGATAGATTGGACTTCAAGGTTGAAAATAAGATAATAACAAAAAGTAAATGTGACAATAATGTATAGAACCATCATGAAAAGGTGAAATCCTACAAATTATTTAATTAAATTTTTCATCATTTTATCTATTATTTGTAAGTTAATTTCCTTATAAATTTCTATCTAATAATTATTAATTTTTTTCATAGATCATTTGGTAATTATTATTTTTCTTTTAAATATCTACTACAAGCTAGAAAATGTATAACATGTTTATTTCTGATGGAAGAGGAAACCCTATGTTTCCTAAAACATGAAGTGTTTTAGAGAGCACAATGTTTATATTGCATTAGAATGGAACATATTATCTATTTTATGGATTTTTTAGATAGTTAAAAGAAGACAAATATCACATACTCAATCAACCACACCTCAATATGATACATAGTGTTCCCAATATGACTCAGACCATATGTTTTTAGTTTATAATTAAAATTTTAGTTTAAAACACACATCAAATAATAAAAACTAAGAAAAAACATTAATATTGTTTTTATACTTTAGAAAAACAATAAATAAGTCATTTTTAATGTTTAGAAATAATTCAAACCTCAATATGATGCACGATGTTCCTGGTATGACTCTAACTATGTATTTTTATTTAAAATTGACATTAATTTTAGTAAAAAAGACAAATAAAATACTAAAATATAAGAAAAAACACTCGGATTGTCTTAATAATTTAGTATAATGATTCACAAGACATTTTTGATGTGTAGGAATTATTATCACATTAAACCAACACACGATGTGACTGGTATAACTAAATGTTCATGTTTCCATTTTAAAATGTCATTTTAGTAAAAAAGACAAGTGACATACTCAAAAATGAGAAAACACATTCGAATTGATTTGATCATTTAGTAAAAAAATCCACACGTCATTTGGGACATATAGGAATCATCCAAACCTCAATCCAAAACATGGTGTGACTGATATGACTCCAAGTGTGTATTTTTATTTACTTTTGACATTAATTTTAGTAAAAAAGAAAAATGACATACTAAAAACTGTGAGAAAACATTTATATTGTTTTTGATACTTTAGGAAAAATATCTTTAAGTCATTTATGAAATGTAGAAATTAGATTCACCTCAATTTGATACATGATGTGCTTGGTGTGACTAAATGTTTCTATTATTAGTTTAAAATTGATATTTTAGTTCAAACATTTACACTCACTAAAAACTGAGAAAACACGCTCATATTGTCTTGATAATTTACTAAAATGATTTATAAGTTATTTGTGATGTGTAGGAATAAATCCCACATCAAACCAAAACACGATGTGACCGTTATGACTCAAAGTGCTTGTTTCTAGTTTAAAATTAAATTTTAGTAAAAAAGAAACGTGACATACTCAAAACTGTTCAAACACATTAATATTGTTTTTATACTTTAGGAAAATGATCCATAAGGGATTTGGGATGTGAAAAAATCAGCCACAACTCAATTCGACACATGGTGTGACTGGCCTGACTCAAAGTGTGTCTTTTTATTTAAATTTGACATTAATTTTAGTAAAATATAAAAACAAACATACTCAAAACTGAGAAAACACATTCATATTTTTTTTTATAATTTAAGAAAAATGACCCATAAGTCATTTTTGATGTGTAGGAATCATCCTCACCTCAATATGATACATTATGTTCTCTATATGAATCATAGTGTTTGTTATCAATTTAAAATTTATATTTGAGTTAAAAAAGTGTATCTCACTAAAAACTAAGAAAAACAGTTTATATTGTCTTGATAATTTAGAAAAATTATTCATAAGTCATCTATTATGTGTAGGAATCCGTATTATATCAAATAGAAACAGGATGTGACCATTATTACTCAAACTGAGTTTTTCTAGTTTAAAATGACATTTTAGTAAAAAAGACAAGTGATGTACTCAAAACTGAAAAAACACATTCATATTGTTTTTATACTTTTAGAAAATGATCCATAAGTCCTTTGGGATATGTAGGAATCCGCCTCACCTCAATTTGATACATGGTTTGATCGATATGACTCAAAGTGTGTCTTTTCAATATATATGTGTCATTATAGTTTAAGACACACATAAAATCGCCAAAACATAGAAAATGAGCATATTTTTTTCCTCATCATTCTATACACTATTATTTAATTAATTTACTTATCATTTATAACTTATACTTATTTAGTTAATTTTTATAGAGATAATGCTTGAAGATGAACAAGAAATGGTTTCGCATGTTAGAATCAACCACAACTCAATCTAATACACATTATTCCTGGTATAAATAAATGTTTAATTTAAAATTAAAATTTTATGTTTAATTTATTTTTCTATATTATTACTAACAAAATAATTGTTTTCTTTTATAGGTGTGTTCTTTTACTCAAGCATGGGTGGTTTTTACAGCAATAAAATGAGTCAGGGTCAGGGGAAAAGATAAAGGAACATCAATTGTTTTGAATTTATGTAATAATTTGTAAGTAATCATGTAATTATATAAACAAATGTTTGAAATGTCTATAACATAGTGTTTTTTTCTTGTATTTATGCTTTAAATTTTATTTCATTTAAATTTTGTATTTTTACTTCATATACTACTTTATAGTGCCATTTCTGGTGCTTCAGTGTGCTTTTATAGAACACAACACCAATGCTGCAGTGTGCTATTACAACATACTATAGTATGAAACATTATCAGTGCTATTAAATGCATTGATAAAGGTATAATTTATCAATGACTATAAAATTGCTGATAAAGGACCACTTTATCATCACTAAATAAAAGTGCTAATAAATGGAGTCCTTTATTAGCACTTCTAAAAGAACTGATAAAATTCATGGTATTTTAATCACGCTCCAATAGTTATCATTTTTATAGCACTGATAAAGGCCAATTTTAGCACTATTAAAGGCCTATTTTGTAGTAGTTATTAAAGATAGAAATTTTAATCTCTAACCATGACTCAATAGCCCCAGGGTTACCATTCCCTGAGAAATTAGGTGGTTGTTGTTACTAGAACTCCCTAGTAAACTATGACATAGTCAGTGTAGACCATGGGGATACCTATATAGATAGTAATAATCAAATAAAACCATATTTAAGATGGAAATTAGTTCCCAGTCCAGTTAGAAGAGGCGGTACTACTAGAGGTGCTGACAGGGGCACTACAGGCAGGTTATGTCCCACCACTTTAGAAGCATGGTTTCCACCACCTTCCTAGCACATGAACCATGGCCATCATGGAGGCATATATCTAAAATGCTGAGCAAAGGCCTAAAAAAATAAAAAATAGAATAGATTTACTTTTTATAACAATAAAGTAATAAGGGATCACTACCCAAATCATACTAACCCAATTACCCAAATCTAAGGTTAGGGTATTGGTAATATTTCATGTTTTAATCATAGATGTTCCATTATATGAAGTTTCAATTGCATCTCCTTATATAGATTGCACTAATCAGAGAAAAACATCTTTGGGATAAGAATCAATGCCCAATCCAGGTATAAGAGGTGGAACTACTAGAGGTGATGATAGTGGCACTATAAGAAGGTTACATCTTACCACTTTAGGATCATGGTTGTTATAACCTTTTTGGAATACGACCCATGAAACTCCCTACACAGATTTCAATAATCGAATAAAAACCTATTTGATATGAGAATTAGTTCCCATTAAAGGTATAATTGGTAGTAATACTGGTGGTTCCAATAATGTTACTATAGGAAGGTTGGGTCCCACCACTTTAGGAGCATGGTTGCCACCACATTCCTAACACACAACCCATGGTCGTTATGGAGGAATATATCTACAATTCTGAGTGCACGCTAAGAAAAAAAACAAAAGAGATTTACTTTTTATAATAATATAGGAATAAGGTCTCACTGCCCAAATCATACTAACCCAACTACATGAATCTAAGGTTAGGGTATTGGTAATATTTCAATTTTTAATAGTAGAGGTTCTATTATATGGAGTTTTAATTGAAAATCATACAAAGAAACACACTTGAAGTTGGAATTGGAATCCCCATTCAATGATAGTCAATTCATTTATGAGTCAAAATTTAACAAATTTTATATTTATGCAATGATCTAGTTAGATTAATTACCATTCCCAAGTTATAAAGTCCTTATCTTTTTAAGTTACAATTGGCATTCATGTAAATGCATCTAGACCCTTACACCCAATATTAGGATGTATTAAGTCCTTATATAATGATTCAATTATAGGATAACTATTACCAATTCACAGATACATAACCTTATAAACTACAATTAGAATCCATTTAATTACAATAAACTAACATTTCAACTTGTATAACCACAATAACATAGCTCAAACATGTGATAATTGGTTAGTTAAGGTAACATTATTAAGATATGTGGGTAAAAACCATTTATGCTTATGAAAAAACTTTATACAACCAATTATTTAATCCATTTTATTATAAGAAATGTTAGTACCAAAATAGATATAATAATTAAGGCACTTACAATATTCTGTAGGAAATACACATAGTAAAATAATCATGGCATGTCATATGCATGACATATAATTCCTCAAGTGCATATAATGACTCATGAACAATGCTTCCTTGTCGTACTGAGCCAAGGAAAAATCCATAATAATAAAAAAACATTGGAAATAATGTGCATCACCAAATTTTGAAATAGTACAACCGTAACAAGTGAAATAAAAAACAACAAGTCCCATCCATGGAAACTTGGAATTTTCCCTATATGTGGGAAAAATTCTCCCAAGCACAGACTCATTACTGAATTTATAAAATTTCTAATCCCCTGTCTACCAACCCAATATATTAAGGGAAAGAAAAATCCACATATGATACTACTTTTTGATATTCCGGTCTTTGTTCATTGATATGTAACCAAACCCGAGGCCTACATGGATTCAGGTATTCCTCTCTATATGCCATAGGTCGCTGACTAGATCCAAGAGTCTTTAGTGGTATGGTGGGGAGACTATACCCCCTTTTACTAGAGTGAAATACATTGGTGAATACTATATAAATAAGTATAACCAGTAAAATGGAGACAATAGAATTAATTAATTTAGATAATAAATAGAGAAATAACATTGAATAATATCATATACAAAAATGATAATGTCGTGTCTATACAAAAATGGAGAGCACGCGTGCAAAATATATTTTAAAAAAAAGTGTACAAAAGACAAAAAATATAATCTTCAATAGTACCTCAAGAACTAGCTCGGTCCTCTACTCCCATACTTTAACCTTGTACAGAAATCAACAATCCATAGTAGGGAACTTCCATTTATCCCTACCTATATCTATGAATTCTTTTTGGTTATCAAATGAAAACCCAAATAGGGTATGAGTAAAAATCAATAGGATACTTACAATAGCATCTAAAACTATCAAATCTATTAATATAAAATGAATAGTATTTAAGTATAATAAATATAAACAATAATGTAAATAAACCAGATTGGGCTTAATCTTTTCATGGGATACCTGGCTGACCATACCTGCTTCAGAATAAACTAGAATATCTCTGAGCATTTGATATTTTATATAATATAGTATTGGGTACCAAGGTATTCCATATCAGAAAACAATTATCAAACATGGAATGATATAATTTCATTTGACATATGAGCCCCTCTAAATCATTTCATATCAGAACCCAATTATCGCCCATGGAATAATATATTTTCATTTTTTCTATGAGCCCATCTAAGGCATTATATATAGGAACCCAAGTATCACCCATGGAATGATATAATTTCACATGAACTATGATCCTATACAAGGAATTCTGTATCAGAACCAATTCATCATCCATGTAATGATATAATTTCATTTTACATATGATCCCATCCAAGGCATTCTGTATCAAAACCCAAGTATTTCCCATTGAATGATATAATTTCATTTTTCCTATGAGACCATCTAAGGCATTCCGTATCATAACCCAATATATCCCATGATGTAATATAATAAGTGGTCAAGGGATAAGTAACATGATCTTAACATTCAATTTTTATTTAAAATAAGTCCATTTAATCATCTCATTACCAAGAGGCAAAACAACACACCTCAAAGGTGGTTTAACTACAAAGAAACAATGGTAATTGAATAGTATTTAATCAAACCCACCCAAAGGGGGAATTTTAGGTTTATGTCATTATCCTAAAACCATGTAAAAGGTCTCATAACACTTCTAGGTCAATTCCAAGTTAGTAAATTGAAAAGATATTAATTTTAGAGGTAACACAAAAAAAGTCGGGCATGTGGCACAACAACAAAAGATATATGTAACTGGAATTTTAGGGAAATGTACAAGAACACCTACCTTAGACTGATAGTATAATCCTCACCTAGTATCACCCTATGATTCAAGATGCAATGATTAAAGTCTGAGAGAATAGAAAAATTTCATGAAAATATGGTTTATTAGGTGTCATAGAAATAATGTTGAAGAAATAGATGAAAATAGATAAAGAAAACAAGAGAATTATAGACATATAGAGGGTGATCCAACACAACCAACAAATATTGATTTATCACTTGTATGAAGAAGATAACTTAAAATTCTTGAAGAGGGAAAAAAGGATTGAGGGAGATAATTCATGTGAATGGAAGGAGGAGGAGAAAGAGAATAAACTTATTGGTAAAATAAGGGAAAATAGTAATTTCATCCATTTTGAATAGGGTTCATGGTTTAGCTGCATGGTTTGAAAAACTGTGCACCAATCATGAACTCAAACTATCCAAGCGCACATGGAATTCCACAACTAGGTGAACGGTTATAAAAACCATGAATAACCTATGTGGAGATACTATCCAAATGCTCTACCCCTATCAGGATATTCGGGTTAGGTACACTGGAGAGAAGGTAATTTTGTGGTGGATTCTCAATCTATAAAAGGGAGTCTAGGTGAATTCCTTATTTTATACACTGGGTTGGGGTCTCTTCCATATGATTGTAAATTTTTTGTAAAGAACAATTCTCTCAGGCTACATCATTTCAGAACTCTATGAGTGGAGTGTTGTTATAGATTATTATTTTTTTACATTAAAAGTAATAAAATTTTAAGTTTCATTTAGTCATCCTAATTTCTCTCTTTCTAGGGATTTTGACTCAAAAGTTACCAAAGTTATAAGGGTTTCTTTACCAATCTCATTTTGAAGTCAATATTTTTTATATTTGAACTTCCATCTGAGGAAATTATATATTATTCTCTCTAAAAATAATATATTTTATTCTCCTTTAGTTATTAATGGTTTTTAAATGTATTCATATCATTTAACCTCCCTTTGGTTAAAAATTAAACCAAAAGGATGTTTTTATGTGGAGCTGACCTTATATCTTCTCTTTGGTTTGGAATATTTCTCATCCATGTATATATTATTTATTTTTATTTATTAATAGCCTTATCTACAATTCCATATTTATTTAGATCATTTTGAAGAAACTTTACTTTATTTACAAATGTAATTTTATTTTAATATTTTTAGTGTGGTTGTTTACCACAAACATTGAAATTCTTTACAAAAGTGTGAAAGAAATCTCCTTTTTAAACTTTTTTTATACAAATGAATTTTCCCACCATATTTATCAATTTTCTTTAAAAAAATTCATATAAAAATTTTCATGTTTTTCTAAATGAATTTCTATTTCCTCTATTTCTTAAATTATTTTCATTAGAAAATAAAATTTATAAAAAATACAATGGACATTTTTTCTTATTTGTTGGTTAAATATTAATGCTCTCATATGTGTTTTTCATTTATGTAAAAATACCTTGATGTTTCTTATGATTAACTAGGAATATAGTCTAATAATAACATACAAATTATTTATATAAATATATTATGATAATTTCTTATGAAATTTTTTCATGAAACCTATTTCATTTTTTGGGTTAATTAAGATATGTAAGAATTAAAGCTGTTTTCATGTTTATGTGACACACACAGAAACATATGGTATTCCATTATGTGATGAGTGATATAAGAATTATATAACCCTATAATGCATTAGGTAGAGATTTATATCTTATGAGATGACATTTATATAACCGAGGAGTGAACTAAAGCCTTTATGAGACTCTTTCCACCATGCTTGTAGTAATAGGGAGTGAACCCAATCTACCATGGGAATCTATTCAATATTTTTATGGGAATAAAGACTGAAAACAATCCATTATGGGAAAATTTTCACTATTTTATTAAGATATATGAGGTGATTCTTTACAAAAGAAAATAATTTTCTATGGTTATGTTCATGCAAAGTTCCTATACCACATTCTTGTTCCTATGTTTTGTTTTCATAGCTCATGATTATCGGCTCATGTTTTCATAGTCTGATTACTCATGTATTATCTTACTTCACATCCGTATTCTATGAATCATGATTTATTACCTATGTTTTATTAGTAATGATGTTCTTATGTTATGACCATACACCTTTTTTTCTCTCATACCCACATGCTAATCTTATGCTCACTTATGATGTTTGATTGATATCTATTATCTTTAAATTTATTGAGAATATAATCCAACCATTTCTTATGTTTCTATTTCCATGGTTATAAAAAAGGGTATTAGGTTTGATATTTATAAAAGGTTATAATGTTAGAAGAATATTTGTGGGATATTTTTATAATGCTATAAAATAAATTTTTATGTATATAATCTCCAAAGGAACAGAACCTTTCGGTTTTAGAGTGTGATTTATTATGATATGTAATTAATATTCATATAAAATGATGTAATATGTTTGTTTGTAATTATTTGTTCACCTCAATTGGTATCAAAGTGGGGTTTGGATATTTTTTTAATATTATAATATTAATAATAAGATGTTAAAAATGAAAACAACATATGATCATCTATTGATGTAAGGATGACCATGAACTCCTATGGAAATTAGTTCCATTATATGGGTCTTGATACCCAATTATGAGGGGTATTTATCTCAAATGGTTAGGGAAAAACATTATTTTTAATATATTCCTATTTCAAATGAATAATTTGATGTATTTCTAAAATATTTTCTTATTAATCTCCTAAATCACGTGGTTGAGTTTTCCATAGAACTTATACTAGGTGTTATGCATATATCAAATACTACATATAGAGTGAAACTAATTGAAATATAGGAATTTGAGAAGTAACTATAAGAGAATATAGAAAATGGTTTTATACACGCAAGTACTTCACAATAGGGTGAACCTATCCACTTTGTTGAGAAGAAAGATGGATCAATGCATCTCAATATTAATTATCACGAGCTTAACAAAATAATGATTATGAAAAATTATCATCTACCCCATATTTATGAATTTTTTGATCAACTGTGAGAGGATCAATACTTATCAAATATTTAACTTTGATCTAGATATCATCAATTAAGGGTTAAACGCGAATATGTAGTAAAGAAAACCTTTTTAATAAGATATATACTTTATAAATTCATAGTGATTCCATTAAAACTCACAAATGACCTTGATATCTTAATTTTTTCATTGAATATAGTATTTAAATATTACCTTAGTCAATTTTTTGGTATTATTTTTACATTATATTTTCATATAATCCATGATAAAGTAAGAAAATGAATATCATTTAATGATTGTGATATATAAATTTAAAAAGGAGAAATTAAATCCTAAATTTAGAAAGTGCGAATTATGGATGTAAAAAGTATCATTATTGGGTCATGTAATCACAAGGTAGGGTATATCCATAGATCCCTTAAAGATAGAGGTGATTGAATGGTACAGAACAAACACTATAAAAAAGATTCATATTTTTTTTATATTGAAAGGATTCTATTGATTTTTTTTAAAAATTTATCATGATTATAAAATAAACTAACCAAGTTAAATTGGATGGGAGTCATTTTATTATGGATAAATGAATGTGAAGAAAACTTCAAGGATCACAAGATAAGGTTGGTCATTACACTTATACTCACACTACCCTATAGTGGAGGAGGATTTTATATATATAGTGAATCATCAAAGAATGGATTGAGATATGTACTCATATAAAATGAAATGGTGGTAGCATATGCCTCAGATAAATTAAATATTCAAGAGAAAAACTACCTAACACATGATTTATATCTACCAGAGGTAATTTTTACATTTATGATATTGAAGTTTTATATCTAAGGTGAAACCTTTAGAATATATATTAATAACAAAAGAGTAAAGAATATATTCACATAGAAGGAGTTGAAAAAACACCAAAGTAAATCATTTGAGTTGACCAAGGATTATGGCTAATAAATACATTATAACCCTAGGAAGGAAAACAAGGTGGCTAATTCTCTAACATGATGGATCATGGTAACTTATCTATAACAAGGATTGAAAGAGACCCCATACTCATAGATTTGTAAATGATGGGTATTGAAATCATAAAGGAAGAGGATAAATCCTATATTTACCAATTTACTTCGCTAACATCCCTTCATTTGAAGATCAAGGAGGTAAAAAATAAGGATATGGATCTATAGAAGAAGGTATAGAATATTCTAGAGTTAAACTTTAAAAATGATGAAATTATAAGATTAAAGAATTGAATATGTGTTCTATCAATATCAGAGTTGAATAAAGTGATATTGGTTGATTCTCATAACTCATCATTCTCTATCCACCATGGAATCATAAATATTTATAGAGATCTAAAGAATAATTTTTTTGTTGGGAAACATGAAGAGGGGTATTATGAAATATATATCTCAAGTTAAATAAGAATGATGGATATTAAGGAAGAATGAGAGAAGTACAAGGAAGATGATACAACCATTACTTATACCTATATATAAATGAGAGAGCATCACTATGATTTTTTTATGTGTTCTAAGACATAAAATGGGAATAATTCTATTTGGTTTATAATTGATCATCTTACAAAGTCAGATCATTTCATTTATAATTGAGATGATTTCCCACTTGATCCAAATTCTAAGATATACATAAAGTAAGTGGTTATAATGAACCCACCCAGGTTGACCTAACCCATCACCAAATTCGGTTTACCACACGGCCTGAAGTGCATTCCTTATCACCACACGCATAACCAAATAGAACCTAATAATGGTTTCACCATTCGTAAATGGGAATGAACCATCCATAAAATGGGATGGCCACACCAATATCATTTGAGTCAACTATAGAAGATAAGAAAATAACATAGACCAAAGAATACATCACATAAAAATCATTCTATAATTGAACATGTACATGGTACCTCAAAATAAACAACCCAAACTCAAAAGAAAGGATTCAAGAAAAATAAGGCCCAAGTACAACCCAAAATGTAAAAAATACAAAAAATGAATCCACATGATTCCATCCCTATGTGACCATGTATTCTCTAAAAAACACTAGACGATGATAATCAAGAAGAGACACCATGGAACTTGGTTCCCTTACCTTTACCTGTGTCTTAAAAAATACAAAAATTCCCAAAAGGAGACAGGCATGGTGTGATGAAAAAATCCCAGTAGGATAAAACCATGAATCTATTTAAGGCTTTTACCCATGTAAACCAATAAACTAGTTTTAAAACTTTTTCAAAACTAAAGAACTTTGAAAATATACAATTTCAAAGAAACTTTTAAAATACCTTTGGGTTTCCTTTTTGAAACAAAACATGCTTTTCCAAAACACTTCCCAAACATGTATCAAATCAATAAACAATCCACAGGGCACAACATGATCAAGATGAATAAAAGTGCATAATAAAGGTGAGTATAAGCATCAAAATCATATAACCATATTAATGGAATATGAAAAAATGGTCATAGTACATATAATCACATCAAATAGAACTAATAAAATCCACAAAAATTATCAACCAATTGGGCATGAGTAATGTGAACCTAGGGGATTTAACCATCAAGCCTATCATGAGTAATTAAATAATTATTCTATCTAGATAATCCATAAATGATCACATGATCTTCCTTAGGCCCATCTCTAAGATCTCACCATTTCTCTCAAAAACCAAAATGTAAGCTCACATGGTCTTCCTAACCAAAGGATCTCTTAGTCCCTTGGAAACAAATATAGGATCACATGGTCCTCCCTATAAAGGGCCACATGTTCCCTTGAACAATCCTCTCACTCACATCCTGGTTAACCCATGTGCTACCCCATACCAACACATCATAAAAAAGATCCCATATCAATCAAACTATAAAAAAATCCATTTCATAAGAAAAATGATAAGATAAAATTATACATACATATTGGATACATTTATTTATGGTTTATTCATGATTTATTCGGTAATGAAATGGGTTTTGGTTTGTTTTAATAGGAATTAATAAATTTAAACTCAAAGGATAAAATGTTGAAAATTGATAAAAACAGGATTTACATTCCATGTATCACATACAAAACATGTATTCATCATTCAAAAAATTCCTACAAAGCCACATACCAACCCATGAAGCATTTATATTATGTGAATCCAATACATGACATGTAAATTCATTACATGAAATTTAGATTTTAAAGATATAATTCTGACAAAAGTGAAGCACATACATGACATGTAGAGATTGCATGACATGAAAAGTTTAAAATCTAACCTGGTGAAAGATAAAAACCAATTATTTGAATATAATTGTGGATCTTAGATACACGATGTGAAGATGTTGGGATATAGGTCCCTTAATCTTATACACAACATGCATGACTTCCACATCGTGTACTTTTCCATATTATTAATATTTCAGCGCTCTTCGTGTATAAAGAGCACCACACAATTTCTTTTTTCTTCTTCTCATTTTCTCTATATTTTATCTCATTTTCATTTACTTTAATTCTAAAACCATTTTAATTCATTCCTTTAATTTTTTAATAGTATAAATTTTAGTTTTTGGTTAATATACATCTTTTCTACACCTGTTCTACATCTATTGTGATTCCTCTTCCATTCAACATTTGTTTCTAACACAGATTTATGTTCTTCATCATCGAATGAAACATTCTAAATTTTTTCTCCATACAAAGTGAGTTTTTGATTGGATTTATATTTATTTAAATTTTTTGATCTGGATTCATAATCCTAGATTCTTTATTTCTCGATTATTTCATGATTATGTATAACATGTTTAGTATTTTCTTATTTTGATCACCACTACCATGTTCCTATAATACTATGAGGGATAGGGGTCAAGAGTAGGAGTGGTTTGAACCTAATGAATATCTAAAGATAAAAACTAGGCAACCTTATGTCTAGTAATCATGTTTAGAACAAATCTTCAATCTCATTATTTTTTATTATCACTGACCATCAGAGGTGAAAATTGAACAACCATGATCTAGTTTGATAAGATCAGGGTAGGACAAATAGTATGCAATTCTTTCTTCCCAAAAGCAAAAATTCCTATGCTTAGGTTGTTAATTTCTTTGGACCAAGGATTCATTTCAAGATTTAGTTTATCTAATTGTATAGACCAAGGTCCATTGGTGTTCTTTGCACCACTTTTCATCCTACGCCATAGGTTTATCCCAAGTTAAATTTAGGATTACCCCATTGCATATACCCTAAAATTGACCCTAATATCTTCCTTTTTATCATAATTAAATCCAAAATACTTATACTTAGTAAAAAAACCTGAAGAGTGAACATGAGGAATACTTTCCAAGGGTTTTGTTCAATTGGTTGCTGAACTTCCAGTGATCCTTGTGGGTTCGACCCCGCACTGCCACTTTACTATGCCTTAGTAGTAAGTATATTTTGGGACTGTAAATTTCTAATTTGATCACTACCAACATGAATTAAATGAATCACGTTGTAACATCAAATTTTGGTGTCACTGTTGGGGATAACTATTTCTCAGGCACATTGACCTTTGGATCGAACCTCATATTACCTCACCCCTTCCCCTTTCTTCATTTCCTTTCGCTTTTCTTTTTTACATTTTCCTCTCTCTCTATATCTCTCCTATTATCATATAGTTTATGCACCATGGAACCTTGGATCGCTCATGAATCTTGAAAACACAAGAAAAACTTATTTTCGATCCAAATATTGATTGATCAATTTATGCACGCCACCATTCCACAAAGGCATAGCATAATGATATTGCACTTCCACACCCCAAAATCATGAAATATACACCACCTACCAATTAGGGTGAGAAACCAGTGTTGCAAAATTGAACCATAATGGACTATGTATTTCCATCCATTAGTGGTTCTACACCCATCATTTTTCACCCACCAATTCAGAAACACACATTTGAAATTAATCATAGACTCATTCATAGGATCCAGAACATGGAGAATTTTAGTAGACTATAAAGTAGAGAGCCCTATGAATAAATTTAAAATTTTATTTATATACCTTTCAAAACCATGGAATATCAATAGAAACCATTTTATTAAGAGTTTTCCCATTTCCTATGTGTGATAGAGCCAAGTATTTGATAAAAATACAAGCACTTGATTCAATCACAACTTGATATGAACTAACCAAAAAGTTCCTAGAGAAATATTTCCTACCCATATGAACCTGTAAGATAAGAAATGAAATTAAAAATTTTAATCAAGATAATGAAGAATTATCCTAGGAGGCATGATATATATTTAAGGAGATAACTCGTAAGTTCCCATATCACAAACTAGATATATGCCTACAACATCAGTCATTCTACCAAGGACTTGAACCAAATATAAAAACATTAGTATATACCACTACTAATGGTGAACTTATTCTTATGATGTTTGAAGTGTTCCAAGAAATTATATATAAAGTTTCAAACTATTACAGTCTCTAGAAAAGTGATATAGGACCACCTCAATGTGAAATGCATTAGGTGGAAGAAACCACACACCTGGAAGCTCAAGTAGAGGCTATGAAAAAGAATCCAGAGTCATTTAAATTACTTAATTCTACACTACCCATACTTCCCCAGTAAAAGAGATTCAATTCTATGAGATGTGTGGGGGCCACATTATTACCAAACAATTCATGGAATGGGTGGAATAACCTCGATATCAAGATTGTATTTACGTCAATTACAATAAGAAGGCCAATAATTACAGTAGATCAAAAGATTTCAACAAAAAAACTATTAGTAAAGACTAGATAAGTATCCACCAAAGAAAAATGAAGTTTAATTTTAGCAAAGGAGTGTAAATGTATCACCAAGGAATCATGGACCACCTGAGTACCCACCACAAGGTCCAAATCCTCTACCTTAGTATCTATTCCAATAACCATTTCCTAGATCCCAAAAATTTCAACCTACAAAATAGCAAGAACAGAACCAAAAAGCTCCACTAAGGCCACCACAACAAGCCAAAACTCTCAAAACCAATATTCAAAACCTACATACTTCCTTTGTGAAAAAATAAGATCAAAGGATGACATCCCAAGAGACCAAGATGAAAAATCACTAGGATGCATTATAAAACTTGTGTAATCAAATGGGGAAGATATCTAAGACCTCAATTAATCAGCTTCTGGGTACTTTTCCTAGTAATATCGAAGATCATATGATAGAAGTGGATAAAGATATAATTTTTAGAAGTGTACAGGTGATTTATTTTCTACAACCATGCATTGTTGAGAAAAATCAGTTAAAATAATTTGATAAAGATTGTTAGGGAAAAACTCAAGAGGTGTAATAAACTGAGAAATATCCAACCAAAGAACAACTTGTTAAGGAATAAATTTATATAGGACCCCTAGCATAAAAGAAACCCCTCTCCATTATTGAATTATTGAAATAAATTCAAAAATGAAAGGCAATATAATTTTTTAGAAATATTTAAAAAATTACATATCAACATTCCCTTTGCATAGGTGATTTCTCAAGTACCCACTTATGTAAGATTCTTTAAGAACTTACTATTAAAAAAGAAAAAGAAAATGGACTCAGGAGTCCTATCCCTAAATGAAGAGTGCTCCATAGTTGTTCAAAGTAATCTACCACCAAAAATTAGATATGCTAAAAATTTGTCAATCCATTTCATTATCGGGACATGTACTTTTGAAAAAGCATTATGTTATCTAGGAGAAAGTCTCAATATAATTTCCATGAGTGTTTAAAAGAATATTGAGCTTAGTAAAATAAAACTAACAATGGTGGAACTCTAACTTGTTGACTACTCAGTGAATAAGGGAGGACGTTAATAAAAGAAACAAGTCATTAAATTTTCAAATCATCTCTCTTATTGATAAGTTATATTATTCTGCAACAAATGAAGATGAAAATAAGAAATTAAATCCAATTGATAAGGGATTCAGTGCTCATAAGAATGAAATTTCATTACTCTTATGAAAGGGGAGTCCATATCACATTTCATCCCCTCCGTTTTCAAGAAACATTCTATAAGTGGTATCAACTCAAAGTTGAGGTATTCTGCTTGAAAAAATGTATAGCTCTATATAATAAATAATACACTAACTGGGAGGAAAATCAGGGTATAAAGGATATGATAGGATGATTTAGTATAGTACTTTAGAAGAATAAAGCCCATTAGAAGTTTTTTGAGAGGACCTAGCTCAAAATGGGATCAAAATTCAAAATACACTATTTGCAAGTAATAACCAACATGTATAAGTCGATCAACTAAAAAATTAACAAATTCATGATTTTAACACCATGTATGCAGTAAAATGTGTGTAAATGTAGGGTCTAGTTTTAAAATACCATGAACTTAGGGTTCACATAGACCCCCCTAACACTCCTTCTTCCACACACCCCCTCTCCCGACACCTCACCTCCTTTCTCCCTTGTTTCCTACCATTCCCCCCCATCATCCCTTAGTTCATCCAAACCTCTTCCCCAACCCCTCTCATTTATTTTAATTTTAAATGGCTGGAACCAAATCATTATACTCCCCTCTAGAAGACCACACAATCAATCATGATGACACACCTCTACCACCCAAATAGCAGAAGGCTGCTCTTGTTTCACCACCCACTGATCCCTCTACCTCATTATTAGCTTCCCCCACGACATATATGTTTGATTCAGGGGACTCATAGTCATCCTCCATTGGATCCCAAGACCCAAACCATCCCCAACTTCATCTATACCTCCACTTTTCCCACCCTACACACCATATTTACATGGTCCATCTCTAGGCTAGGATGATGTGGGAATACAAGATGTTAAACGTCATAGTACTAGAGTTCATCAATATTCACCATGAGGTAATTCAAATCATAGACCAGATTTATCTAACCTAGATTACCAATGTGTGATATGATACTTTTAGGGAGCTCTTTCTTGAGTTCCTCTCCACCTTTGATTTGGATATCTATTCTATCTACTTTAGACTCAGAGGTAGGCCATGGGAGATCACCTTCAGTGAGTTTAGCATCAGTCCAAGCATATAATATGATGAATGTTTCACTTATTAAATTTTATTAACTTTGAATCTCTAGCCTAAAAAGTCTAAGGATGCATGAATTTGGATCAGGATCTCCAGAGACCATCAAAGCATTTATGATCCTTAGACCATGAAGAGTACTGTGCTTTGAGGTGATGGACTCTAGATCCTACACAAGGCCCATGATCATGATTGGATGGTCTATGGGGATTTTAAATGGGTGGGGGTGAGCCAGATCAAGGTCATAATTATCAAATCAACCATGGGTGGACCATCTATTAACATTTCCAGTGCTTAGGTAATTTGGCGAGTTCTATATGAGCCTAGTGAAGAGGAATCTAGGTACGTTGATGGGTGGATCCTTAATTACACATTTGTCCATGAATCTTGGTGTCTTCAAGGCTACCAATCACCACACCTCCCTCATCCCTCCATAGGGTGCCACCCCAATACTTCTCCACAATATGGGGCTACTCATAAAGGATGAAAGCATCTACCGATGGGTTCTAGTATATATGTAGGATGCTGAAGAGGACCCGACTCAGCATGCAGCCAACCCAGCCACACCTTCCCCCCTTCTCATACCCCTACTACCACCACTACCACTAAAAACTCCACCTCAGCCTCCACCCTTGTTACCACTACTATCCCACCTGCCACCCCTCACCTTCCCCTATTTTTACCACCACCACCACTAGACCAACCATATTTGCACCCTCCCCATCCATGAAATCTAAATTATGTCATGCTATCTAGTATATATTAGATAAACAGAGGTGGGTGTGGATCTACCTAGATATTCTCTTTTACCACCTTTCCCTTTTCGATATCCATTCCCTACCTCCAGACACTACATCCTCCCACCCACTACCCTATGTCGACCCTTCATCATCATCCATTCCCTCACTAGATCCCGCCTAGACGACTTTACCCTCTAATCTCACCAACCCAACCAACCAATAATCTTTTCTAGAAGATCAGACCTAGTGGGGTAAGGGACCAGACCTTTAAACTTCTTCATAGGTTCCATTCATTGATCCCACTGCCAAAAACATGGACTTTGTATGGATCGACACCTCACCACCACTATCATCGACTGAGCCAGCTTCTAGCACCACATAACCCACAGTTTCAGTCGAAACCCTAGTCGCTTAATCTATATATGAAATTAATAGGTTTTGAGAGTTACAGGAACCAACTATTAATGAGGGTACCCTTTATTCAAACCTCAACAATTTTTATTTTACTTATTATTTATTTTCCGATCCCTCCCCTGTTTTTGTATTCTATCTGGGTTCTATTTTTTGTGATACTTTTATTCCATTTACACTGATTTATCATTTATTTTATATAAATGGGATAAGTTTTTTCTTTACTTATGGTTGGATTATTTTCAGTTTTTTACTATATAAATTGTCCATGTATTGATATTTTTCCTCCTCTATGGTCATTGATGCACATGTCCCACCACCATCTTCACTACTTCTTTGGATGTCATATCATCTGGATGACGTTGACCACCGGCTTAAGGAACTTTCACTTGAGATCCATGCTCATCCAGGATCCCCACCAAGACATGCGCATACACTATTCTGAATTCATGAGATTCATGGTCGATATTCACTTGAGGTTATTAATCAATAAAATCATCCCTATTAGCTTCATGAAACAATCACTAGTTTCTGTATGAGGTAGTGGACCTATGAGATAATGTATGACACTATCTGATCACTTTGTCCATCCATTTGGTTTATGATGTCATTTTTAGTGCTTTATGGGAGGAAACCCATAATTTTTTGTGTACTTTATTTTTCAGTCATCTTTTTAGTATATTTTTTTATCATTATTATTCATCAGTCGACCTAGACGTAACTATACTACATTATTGTATTTATCTGAATTGATTTCTCTAGGTTTTAGCTATATTCACATGCTCATTATTCTACCTAATTTTTTTTAACCCTGTGGACTGTTGTATTATCTTTGTAGGTTTTGTATTTCTAAAAAAAAAATTCAGGCTACATAAACTCCACTCAAAATCCAATAAATTAACCCATTCCATGACATTCAATACAGGGAGATCTAGATTCACTAGTTTCAATTAAAATTTCCATTTCATTTTTCTATGATTTTGTTAATATCGCTCTCACAATTATTTCTAATAACAGTGTGAACACGATCTCATTTTATGAATGGGAGAGTCTTTCTTGATCTTTATTGTCGACACACTTGGATTATTGTTTGTTTTCACTTATCCAGGAGACAATTTTCATTGAAATCATGCATTAAAACCTAAAAACCCCATACACCCATTTAAATAAAAGAAAAATATAGGTTGAAAATAATTTAAATCCATGTTTGACACCTGTTTTGAATTTTTATCATGATTTCTAATTTTGGTACTTTAATTCTAATTCTAAATTATTTCAATTTATTTTGATTGACTTATTATTGGATTTTATAACCCGAGTGATTGCTAATTATTTTTTCATACTACCATTACCAAGAGGATTATAGATACATAATTTCATATTATTTTCTAATCATATTTCTTGAGAGACACCTGGGGAATATATACCTATCAGAACGTTCATTGAGATCTTATTGAGGCTATAACTGAAAAAATAAACTTTTAAAATGATTAAGGAAATTTTTTAAGCTAATTTTTCTCAACACCCACATGTAAATATTTTCTTATTTATCCCATATTATCCATGAAAATCATTGTTATGATGATCTATTTAAAGCCAATTATCACTTCCTACCCTGATATTGGTACGATGCATGGCTATAATTTGATGAAGTGTGCATCAATTTTCACTATTTATGGACATGAAATGTTGTTATTGAGGATATGTACTACGGAACTTTCACCAGACTGATATAATTTAGTCAATGACTACTTTTTAAATTTTTTATCCCTACCCTATTCATGGTAAAAATATATAGAAACCAAAAAATATATTCCGTGTTGTGTATTAGGAAGGTAAAAAATCACCATTAAAGGAATAATTAATCATATGATGGATCATATGTGGTTAGGGTATGAATATGAGACTTGGAATAGATACTATTTAAAAAAATAATAAAAAGTAAAAAAAAAAGAAACATGGTACATTTTTGATACTTACTTGATATTTTCACATACACACCTTGAGATATTGGAGCATGGAAACCATTTGATCTTGGAGGAGTTACTTTATTACAATGATCAAATTTATATTTCATTATACTTTAGAGATTAACATCATTTTTAGATTTATTTATATCACTTTACCATATCCTGTCATCTTCAGAGTCATTTGAACCCATTTTTCTGAATCCCCAATGGTTGATTTTGTATTTGTCTTTACAATGTGAAGATGTTAGAAACGATGTAAGCTTATGGTTAGGAACATGTATTAAGTGTATGAGAATAAACCTAGTAAAATTTTAACTTAAGTGATGAGATAAATTAAATTATGATATAAATTGAAAAATGAGAATAGAATTTAAGAAGCTGTTATGAAATTGTAATTAAAGGAATAAAGAATCTGGAAAAAGAGCTAAACTATGAGCCATGCCTGATTTTCTCTGAAAGATCATTTTGGGAGGAAATTTTTTTTCTTTATACAGTTAGTTTGATTTTTTGGTTATAATGATTTTTTACTATTTTTAAATATTGATTTTTATAATCCCTATTGATATGTTTTTATCTTGAGGACAAGAAATTGTTCACATGTGGGGGAATTTGATAAGTTAAAATTATACATACATATTGGATACATTTATTTAAGTTTTATTCATGATTTATTTGACAATGCACAAGGTTATAGATTGTTTTCTTATAAATTATAAAATTTATACTCAAAGGAAGATATTATGAAAATTGTAAAAAATAGGATTAAAACGACGTGTATCACATAAAAGACAAGTAGTCATCATTCAAAACATGCCTGTAGAGCCATATACAAACCCGTGAATCCTTTAGATGATGTGAATCCAATAAAATACGTGTAAATTCATTACATAATGTGTATATTTCAAATATATACTCCTTCCAAAATTGAAGCACATACACGTTGTGAAAATATCGTATGATCTGCAATGTTCGAAGGCTCACCTGATCAAAGATACAAACCGATTTTTTAGTAGGAATTGTGGATCTCAGATACACAATGTGAAGACAACTTACATGCCATACATATTTTGGTATATATATCACTTAATATAGTATATAAGTTAACGACTTACACATCATGTAATTCTCTATCTTATTAATATTTCAACGCTCTTCCATATACAAATAGAACCACCCACTTCTTCTTTCTCTTGTTTTTCTCCATAGTTTTCCCCTATTTTCATTTAATTTCATTATAAAATGATTTTAATTCATTACTTTAATTTTTTTTGTTGAATCATTTTGAGTTATTGGTTAATCTACTTCTATTATATTCTCATTCTACATCCATTGCGATTCCACTTCTATTCAATATTCATTTTCAACACCAATTATTGTTCTTCATCAATGATCATAATGTTGTTCATTGTTTCTCCATGCGTAGTGAGTTTTTGATTGGCTTTATATTTCTTTAAATTTATTGATCTTGATTCTTAATCCTATATTATAATTTCTCAACTGTTTCATGACTAGTCATATCATGTTTATTATTTCCTTGCTTTTGATCATCATTTCCAAGTGCAACTAATTTTCTTCGGGTTAAGGGTTAAGAGTAGGGCTACTTTAACCTAATAAATATCTAAAATCAAAACTAGGTAACCCTATTTCAAGTAAATAGGTTTATAACAATTTTAAATATAATTATTTTACATTATCTCTGACCACAAAAGGTGAAAATTGAATGACCATAACCTAGTTGGAGAAGATTAGGGTAGGACTAATAGCTTGTAATTCACTCTGACTCAAAGCCAATATTTCTACACTCATGTTTTTAATTAATCTATAACAAGGAGTATTTTCCATATTATATTAATTTAACTAGCTTGACCAAGGTCAATTTGTGTTCTTTTCTCTTCTTTGTAGCCTACAACATTGGTTTATCTCAAATTAGATTTAGGATTACCCCTTTTATATACCTAGAAATTAGTCACGATCCCTTCGTTTTTTATATAAATTAAATCCAAACTACATAGACTTAGTAAAAACCAAAATTAAAGAGTTAACACAAGAAATTATTTCCAAGGGGTTTGTTCACTTGGTTTCTAACCTACAAGTGATCCTTGTGGGTTCGACCTCTCACTATTGATTTACTATGCCCTAGTAGTAAGAATAGTTTGTGACTATAAATTTATAATATTATCACCGCTAGTATGAATAAAATGATGTATGTGGGAACATAAAAAACATGTCCAATTTAACCAAGACACCCTTTCCATGGTCAAATCATTTCTAAACCCATTTTTGAGATCCATTTAAAAAAAATGTTTTGATCCATTTTATCAAACACTTAGTGGGTGTTCAAGCTACAACCATTAATAAAACCTAACATTAAATATACCAACTTCCAAATAAATCCATGAGACACATTAAAAATAGAATTCACACTATGAATAAATCATTTTAATTTCAATTTAAACAAATAAAACCAAAGTAAAATAGAAATGTAATGTATGACTTAGAAAACACCCTTAAATAGAGACACCTATATTGGATTCAATCCAAAGATCATCTCCCTTGGAGAAGATTAGCCAAAAGAGGTGGAAACAAGACTCATATGCCTAATCCATAAGAAATCAAACCAAAATCCCCATTGCATACCCTATATTCAACCCACACCACCCCTAGGATTTCACACTTCCACAAAAATAGGATAATAAATATTGAGGAAGGTAAAAGAAGAAAAAATCAAGGGGGAAATCAAATTACCTCAAGGAAAACACTAAGAAAACAAGATGAAATACACAAAAGAAAGAGGGGGAGTGCTCTATGGAAAAGGTAGGAGAGCTGATCACATTTAAGGAGGCAAAATAAGGGCCAAAATCTAAAAATAAAATAGGTGAAATTTAGTAAATTTACACTTTTTAATGAGTTAGATAAGGTTTCATGATTTGGTCGTAAAATTAAGAAATAAACATGTAAATTTTGTGGGTTCCACCATACTACCAAAATAGGCCACATGGTTTTTTGGGGTGTCCCACTGTTTTAAAAACTGTGATCAGACTGTGTGAAACTATACTGTAAAAAACTATGACACACGTTGTACATTTTCTACACAGTTTATAAAAACCTTGTTCTAACTGTGAACCCTGGTTAATCTCCCAAAAACTCTCAATTTTGAATTATGATTCTTGGGAAATCCATGAATTAACTAAAATATAATTAAAGCATAAAATTATATGTACCAATGACCCGATAGGTATCACAAAATCCCCACCATTCCACTTTCTTCCCCCAGAAAGTCCTCAATCTTTTAAAGAAGAAAAAGGTGAGGCCACTACTCCCTCCCCCAACCATAACATTACCATGTATTATGAATATTACCACCATACTTCCATATAACATAGACTAATGAGATCACCTTCCCATATATCACCTTGTTCTAAACACCCATGACATGAATAGGATGCTCCACAATATTGGCATCAGTTTCCAACTCCAAACCTTCCCACTCCATCACGTGAGATGGGAATGGAAGGTATCTCTTCAACTAGGATATATGGAAGATGTCCTGAATTGAGGTCAGCCATGGTGGAAACTCCAATGGTAGGATTCCTTCCCTAGATTCCCCACAACATGAAATTACCCAACATAACGCGATGCTAACTTCCCCTGCTCACCCAAACAAAGGAGACCCAACTGAACTAATATCTAGAGAATCAACCAATCACAAAATTTAATCTAAAATAGATGAATATTGTTGTTAGAATATAACTTATGGTGACTCTAATCTATCACTAACCATTTCCGAATCAGCCACACAATCTTAGTAATCTCTTTGAAAAGGCTCAGTCCAACTATGGAACGATCTAACACCTCAAACCAAAACAATAAGAATTAGAATGGACACTCATATAACTCCTAAAACAGGTCCATCCCAATTGTGGCCTGATAGATATTATTATATTCAAACTCAAAAAATAATAGGTGACTTTCCCCCAAACCAATGAAATAAAGCACACATGCCCATAACATATCCCCAAGATTATAGATGGCCTGCTTAGACTACACATCCAATTGTAGATTACACGCTATTATCAACTTCAACAAGGCTCCTAATGACTCCTAGAGTACCTTACAAAAGTGAAATGTAAAATGATAATCTTAATTTGACACTATTTACAAGTGAATTCCATTAAGTCGAACAACCTCCTGAACATATAGGTGTTCAAGGTCCTCTACATTCTTTAACTTCCTAATGGGTATAAAATGGACTGATTTCTTCATAATATCGATAATAACCCATATAGAATATTTACCACTTAGAGTAGAAGGTAGGCCTTTCATGAAATCCATAGATATATCATCCCACTTCCAAATTATCATGGGAATTAGACAAGAAAACCTTGTTGGTCTCTAATTATCTACTTTGATATTTTAGTAGTTCAATAACCTGTAAACAAAGTCCACCAATACACATCTCATCCTAAGCTACTAATAATGACCTCTTAAGGTATATAATTTTTTTGATTAGCTCAGGGTGAATGAACTAACTTGAACGTTGTGCATCTTACATCACTGCCCACCTCAAAATAAAAGGAAATACTAGCCAATTTTGAAATATAAGAGAACCACCAAGATACCAAGACTAATCACCTATGGTATCCTCACAATTTATAGAATGATTATCTACTAGAACTCAGGGTTGAATACCTACTTATTCCTCACCCAATCCATGAGAGAGGGTATAATATACACACTTTCCAAAAATACCTTCCCTCAATCATTCTACATGTACATCCTCATATTAGAACATAAACTTATCAGAATCTACTCATCCACTAATTCCCAAATGTCCTGGACTAAAAAATTCATGCTCGATGTGTAGGTGACCACATTCCCATTCCTGAGTGTATATAAAATCTTGAAATTAAAATTCTGATGGTAATCTACCCAGTGCCTCTACATGAGGTTTAAGTCCCTATATTTGAAAATTTAGTTCAATCTATTATGATCCAAATTCAGTATAATGTTCTCTTTAAATAGGTAACGTCACCACATCTTTAGCACATGCATAATGGTTTCCCATTCTAGGTTATGGGTGGGATAATTTCTCCCAGGTGGGCATAACTTCCACAAGCCATAGGTCACCACATAGTCATCCTCATCAGAATACACCCAAAACCCAGATCAAACGAATAAAAATACATAGAATAATCACCCCCATATATGATATAATAAAAATAAGTGTGGATGTTAGATAGTTCATCAACTTCTCAAAAGTGATCTGGCACTTCTCATCCCATTGGAATGTCACCCCTTTCCTGGTCAAATCCTTCAAGGGAGAATCCACCATCGAGATGTCCTAAAAAAATTTATTTAATAAATAGATAGGAATATAAATCTATAGATCAAGAACACATTCTTGTGGTTCTATCAATACATGTATACTCAAACCTTTTCAGGTTCCACTGAAAATCCTACCCTAGAAATCATGTGACCCAAAAACTTCACTTCCTGAATCCAAAATCGACACTTGTAAAATTTGAAATATAGACGAGGTTCTTTAAAAATACCCAAAACAAACTCAAAATATAGAATATAATCCTTATATATATTGGAATACACCAATATGGAATCTATAAACATGGCTATGAAGGAGTCCAAAAAGCGATGAAATATTCGATTCATTATCACCATAAAAGTAGAAAGAGAGTTGGTAAGACCAAATGACATAAACAAATACTCAAAATATCTATAAATATTTAAAAATTATCATTTAGACCATCATCTTACTGGAACCTCAAATGGTGGTACCCATACCTCAGGTTGATTTTCAAAAACCAATGGGGCCCTCTGAACTGATCAAATAAGTCATTAATTTTGGAAAATAGGTATTTATTCTTTACTGTCACCTGATTAAGCTTAAAGTAGTATATGAGATGTCAGAGGATACCATCATTATTCTTTGAAAATAGAATTGGTGAAGATGAACATGACATGATAGGGAGAAAAAATCTTTTTCTTTAAGATCCACTAACTGAAATTTCATCTCCTTTAGCTTAGCTAGAGCCATCTGACATAATATAAATGAAATCAGGATCATCTCGGGGAGCATATCAATAGTAATGATGAACTATTACTCAAGGGAAAATACAAATAAATCCTCCGTAAACATGTACGGGTACCTATCCATGACATGAGAATTTCACCGAAAAAATTATGCTTAATATACTCAAAGAAAAACCTTGAAAACTTACACGAGATAAACCCAAAATCTAATGAAATTGGTCCTTCCTTCCATGAATGTGGATCCCACTCAGCATGGAAGACATGAGTGATCCCATTATAAGTAGGAAACTAAACCCTGTAGTGATAGTAGTTGACCAAAACCTTAAAACGTATCAACAAATTCATGCTGATAATGAGGTAGAGCACATCCAAGTCCAAAACAAGAAAGTACCAAGAGACGTCCACACCAAAACCACAACATGACACTCAAGGAACTGGAAATCTTACACTTTATTCCTACCCAATGGGTTTAGAAGATCTATAACAAATGATATCATCTTAGCCCACATATCCATGGTATCAATCAGTTTAAGTGAAATGAAATAATGGGATGCACCTATGTCAAATAAAACTAATGCCATAGAAGAATATATAAACACTATACCTCAAATGGTGGTTAGTTAAGTCATCTAGAATGACCTCCGCTCCATGGAGTCACCTTGGATCTGAACTTCTTTGAATTTTATTCCCCTGGTGAGAATACCCCTTTGCACGAGGGTGAGATCCACCACCCTTGGAATCCCCTAACTACACGTGAGATTATTTTTAGAAAATGGAGCCTATACCACTCCGCTGAAAAGACAACTAAAAACATGTTGTATATGAACTAACTTACCACACTGGTGGAACATCCTTAGAGTATCTTGTCACTTTTGACTAGTGTGTCATTACTTTACACAAAGATAACAGAAAAATGATCTATTCCATGTAGGATCCACATAATATGATCCTAAAGACTGCTGGACACTCCTACAATGGCCTCTACAAGACTAATCCCACTTATACTTATTCCTTGAAGAAGAACTCTAGATTCTTCCCACTAAAAGAAGACCATTAAGACCTATATTTCTAGTAAAATCTTCGTATTACATAGAGTCCTTATCTAACACCTATAAATACATTGGTAGACACATAATAATGAGCATATATTTTATCTCTATCCTCAATCCCATATCAAAATAACAATGCTTGAGGTAATAATTTATGAGGATAAATATAGAAACATGAACTAAATCAGTAAATATGGTGTCATAATCCATCACCTAATAATCACCCTAATCGAGCTCTAGGAACTCATTGGCCTTCATCTCTCTCAAGGTCTCCAGGTAGAACTATTGATTAAAATCCACTTTGAAAGTGGTCAACATGAGATCCTCATGCTTCCCCGAAAACACCACCAACTCCCACCACTTTCTACCTAGTCATTCTAGAACATACATAGAAAATAACACTTTAGAGGTCTCAAGGGTCTTTAAAAACACTAAGATACACTCGATGTGATCAAACAACTCCTAGAGTTCATTGGGTCAATTTTCACCATTGAAAACCAGTGGATTATGCCTAAAAAACTCATGATCATGGTCCAAAGTCCATGTTTGTTCATAAACACCCACTAAACCCAAGGTTTGGATCATATGAATCACTGAATCCAAAAAATCTGGATCAACAGGAGGATTTAACTATGGGGTACTCTCCACTGCACCCTCACTATGCTTAGATTTAGTCCTTATAGGAGGAATTTTTTAGAAGAAAAAAACAGAAGATACATCAAGTATAATTCAATATTAAATAACAATGAAGAGCTAAAAGAAACCCTAAATATGGGTATCAACAAACAACCCTAACATCACAAGAAACCACAAATGAAAAAGGAACCAAAAAATATAAAATTTAAAAAATTTCTCACACTTTAGGGTTTAGCCACACGATTTTGGAAAACCATGTTCCAACCATGTGGGTGTCACAAGAGTTTGAGGAAAATCCTCATAGGTTGTGCACTATTATTACTAACAGTGTACACTAACCATGAACCACCTAAAGACCTTCCTATTTTATGACTAAAACTAAACCAACCCCTATAATCACCCCATGAATTGCCACCAACAATGAAAAACTTTGAATTATCATCAAAACAACACATAACTGGGCACAAAATATAACCCAGATCCTAAAACACCCTTGTAAACTCAAGGTTTTACATGAAGAAGAGATGTACAAGAACTCCCCCATTTATACCTCTTGATTCCAGATGGTTCTAACTCCAAACTACCATTGAATCCCAAATAACAACCCATTCATATACCATTTTCTAATCAACCAACCCAATTTGACCTAATTCATCACCAGAGTCAGCCTGCCCCATGGACTGAAGAACGTTCCCGATCACCATGGTTAGTTGATAAGCACCAAGTATAACCATCTATCACTTGGGAACGTTTCTCCACAGGTAAATGGGAACAAGCAATCCATAAAATAGGATATCCATAGTGATATAATCAGAGTCAACATTAGAAGATAATCAGATACCATATACCAAATATAAAATCACATACAAATCATGACATAATAGAACATGTGCATGGTACCACAAAACAAACAACCCCAAACTCAAAAGAAATGGTGTAATCCAAATAAGGCCCAAGCACAACCCAACAGGTACAAAATACTAAAATTTATTCCACATGAGTCCATCCCCATGAGACCATTTCTCCTAAAAAACATTGGATGGAAGTAATCAAGAAGATCCACCCTAGAAAATGGTTCCCTTGCCTTTACATGTGTCCTATAAAATGAAACTTGAAAATACCCAAAAAGGGATCAAGAAATGTGTGAGTTCAAAGACCAGTACATTCCACCATATATCTATTTAAGTATTTTTACCATGAAAACCAATAAAATATTTTGAAAAAATTTTCAAGGCTAAAAACAAATTGAAAATATACAATTTACAAACAAAATTTAAAAATACCTTTGGTATTATTTTTTAAATAAAAACATGGTTTTCCAAAATACTTCATAAAAAAATATATAATAAATATAAAAACCACAAGTCACAACATGATTAACATGAAAAAATGGAATAATAGAGGTGATCATAAGAATCAAAATCATATAACCATATAAATGGAAGATGAATAAATTGGAATAATACATATCATCACATCAACTTGAAGTAATCAAAAGCATAGATCATATAAACTAATTTATCATGAGTAATTTGCACCTAGAGGCTCTAACCTTCAAGCCTATCATGAGTGAGTAAACAAATGTGTTAGCTATCTATGTAATAGAAGATCACATAGTCTTCCTCAGGCCCAACTCCAAGAGCTAATATAGTCTCTTGACACCCAAAATGGAAGATCACATAGCCTTACTACCCAAAGGCTAACTCAGCCCCATTAGAAACAAATGGAGGCTCACACAGTCTTCCCTTCAAAGGCTCATATGGTCCCTTAAAAATACCTATCACTCACACCAAAATTAACCCATGTTCTACTCCATTACAACACATCAAAATCAATTTCCCATATCAATCAAGGAATAATACAATACATTTCATAATAAAATATGACAATTTCACCAAAAAAACATTAATAAGGTCAAATAATTTCTAAAACCATTTTATAAACCCATTTTAAATCAAAAAAACCCCTTTGATACATTTATCAAACACTTAGTGTGCATTCAAGCCACACCCAATTGGTAAAAATAACATTAAACATCCAAATTTCTAAATCAATCCATGAAACACATCAAAAATGGAATTCTCACCACGTATAAAACATTTAAAATGGAATTTAAACAAAACAAACTAAAGGAAAATATAAATTTAATGGAATTACATGACCCCCCCAAAATAGATACATATACCTACAATTAAGTCCAAAGATCCTCTCCCTTGATAAAGACCCCTCAAAAGAGTTATAACCAAAACTCACACACCTAATCCATAATAAATTAAACCAAAAACCCCATTATATACCCTAGATTAATCACAAAACAGCCCTAGAGTTTCACACTTCCACAAAAATGGAAGAATACATCTTGAGTGATGGAAAAGAAGAAGAAATCAATGGGGAAATCAAATTACCTTCGAAAAAAACCATAAAAATGAGAAAAAATAAACCAATAAAGGAGGGGGAGAACTCCATATCTAGGGGATGAGGGTTGCACACATTAGAGGGGAAAAAATGAGGGAAAAAATCTAAAAACTTGAAATAAAAAATTTGGTTAATTCACACATTTTAATGAGGTAGACAGGGTTGAACAGTTTGGAAAAATGGTTAATCAAACCATGCGCCAACCATGTGGGTTCCGCTGTAACACCCCAAGATGTCATAGTACGTTATTTCTTCAAATTAATTCAATAACTTGCACTACACGCAACACTGAGTTCTAGCGTACCATAACTTACTAAACTAGCCATTTAAAAGTGGTTATGAATAGTATTAATTAAATTTTGAACTTTATATAATTCTTATAATTTTAGAATTAATATTATGAGTATCTTAGACATAATATAGGAACAAATTTATTATTTTCAGATAAAAGAAGTATTTTTTTAAAAAAAATGCAATTTTACCGCCTTTTAATGGCGATCCTTTTTTAAATACAATATTTGAAACTTTTATATATTAAATTTGACAAAATAAACTTCTTCTTTATAATCGGGACTTAAGAATTTAATTTCAATAAATTTTTGGTGTTTTTCTGATAACTTTCATATTTAGGTGAATAATGAAAATTACTAAATTTTAACTAAAAACACATTTTTTAATCGAAATAATTAATATTGATAAATTATGAATTTGAGTGATTTTAAAGTATAATTAGATTATATTTTTACCATTTAATCCAATTTTGGTCATTGGACATAATTTCACATTTAAACTGGACATAAGCAAGTGTCAATCTTTTGATAGTTATTATATCTTAAAAACACGCCTTTTTGTTTTGACAATGGGATTAATTTTAAATTAATAAATTAAAATTCTATGTTTTGGATTTGGTAAAATAGGAATTATTTTTGGATTTGGAATATCAAAATTATCCTAGGGTGAAGTTTTGGTATTTTTCTGAAAACGTTCAATTTTTGATGAATAGTGAAAAATGCCGAGTTATAGTTTAAAACCGAATTATTATTTAAATAATTATTTATTTTATTTAAATTTATTTTAGGTCAAAATAGATACATAATACCTATATAATTTCAATTTAATTCATTGGATTCAGTTTATAATAATTTTAGATATATAAAAAATTTATTGAACTTTTCATCGTCTTTTACCCACCTCCTAGGAGAATTTGCGAATTCACATAAAACATAATTTTACCACTTCTGTGAGTAGAATTTCAAAAATCTAAAAGACACGGTTGATATCAGTAAATAAAATATGGTTCAATAAGATAAAAATAATTTTTCGTGAATAGTAACTTTTTACTTTTATTTACCACGGTTAAAAGTAAATAGGGTAATTAAGGGTAAAAATGATATTATTATTACCCTAACACATGTCCTAATTATATTGGATAAGTATAATTCGACCAAAAACAAACTTAGGAATAAAATATGAACCTCTTTGGTCCACTTGGATTAGATTAGGACATTTATTATTATTTAATTCAAAGAAGAGTTAAAAGGGTTAAATTCAAAGTTTCATAACTAAAAAATTTTTAATATAGGGTTACACATAAGAAAAATTAGATTATAAATATTAATTAGAAAGATAAAAATATTTCCTAAATAATGGTATCTTATTTATAATTTTGAGACATTAAATAATTTAATTTATTTATGACACAATGGTGATGCAGTAATTACCTTATTAATGAAATATTAAAATAATTGATATTTTAAATACACAAATAAATGTAAATTGAGAATTTTTATGAATTAAAATATTTTATAGGTTAATATGACATATTAGGGTTGGTTAGATGAATTTATTTCGAAGTAATAATGCTGTTATAAATTTAGAAAAAACAAAATACCAAATAGTGTCAAAATTGACATAAAAGAGTTTTTAAAACAAATATTATATTATTAATTGATATTCTGTTCCTAAAAATCTAATGTTCGTCCAAAGGACTTACATAATGATAGGTGTATCATTAATGAACCACTTGGGATTTTCTTGTAAGTATATAGTAAGTTTATTAAATATATAACATAAAAATACAAAGAGACATGTTAAATGTCAAACTATTTAACTAAGAGTTAAATAAAAAATATAAAGTTAATATAGTGAACCAAACCTATCTAAAACCTATTGTTTGAGTGGTTTTAGACTTATACCCACCTTATCCTTTAAATAATACACTTCGGATCCATTAGAAACCGAATATTAATTTATTATAAAATAATATTTATAGCTTTTCCTAAAGAGACCCTCCTCCCCCTTATAAAATGAGACCACTTCTACCCAATTCCTCACACATCTCAAGCCTTTAGTCTCGTCCAAAATCTGCCAAATTAAGCTCCCTATATCCCACTACTCCTTATATAAGACTTACCTTAGGTAGAAGGCACTTCAAGAAGTCATTTTGGTTCAAACCAAAGGAAGCTACCCAAATTAAAGGTAATAGTTCCTCTTAACTTCTTTTCTTTTATTTTACTTCTCCAACCCCTAAACTATTTTTATTCCTCTATTTTATAAAAAAAACAGTATCCTCAATATACTATTATGTTTTTATGATAAGTATTCAAACTACACTTACACACACCTCTATCTAATGGGTGAAGAACTTAATGTTTCTGGGGATGACAAACTAATGCCTTACGAAATGATGATTGTTCAATTACCTCCTACCACCTCTCATGGTGGCCATTATGATGAAACTGTATTTATATATGATATATATATTATGTTTATGTTTTCTTCATGATTCCTTATTTTTCTTTTATAGCATACCTTAATGGTTTCCATTATGGGTAAACATGATGATTTCATTTGAGGAAGTGCAGACTACCGCCCCCTCAAAGTGATATGACTCGTTAATTACATATGTGGGACGTATAAAGGATGGAGTTAATGATATTATATATGATATTATAATTTAATTATAAAATACCTATGTATAATTATGTTTTAATTCTATTAAGATAAGAAATAGAAATGAAAGTAGCGTTCATGCGTATGTACGACTTACCATCTCCATGAACGGTGCATTTCATTTCTTACCCCAAAATGACATGTACTGTTATAAATACATGTATATACTGGATATATATGATATATATGATATCTAAATCATGAATATCATTCTGGATATAATGAAATTTTGACCATGTGAACAACTTGTAACTATAAAGTGTTTATATTTGACTCAAGTGCCAAATATCGACAAAATGAATGTTATTAACTCAAATGATTACATAATGTTTATAACATAATAATAAGTGATATAAAAGGAATAATAAACTTGAAAAATGTTCTTAAGAAAGTATAATTTATCTTTATTTTATTATTCAGAATATTAAAGAACGAACGGGTCAAGTCGGACACGAGGTAAGATGTTTCTTATCTAACTTTTAATCCCATGAGATTTCCATTGTTCACCACTTATTTATTTCATGTGGTGTATTTTGTACTTCCATTTGATATATATTATCATGATTATATTTATATTCATGATATTATGTGATTAATTTGGTGGTTATTGACTATTGTTCATATGAGTTGATTGATTATAATGAGGTAAGGGTTAATTTCAGAATCTCTTTATTATCCGAGATTGTTTTTACATAAGTATCTACCGGGAAATATTTATTATCCATGTCAATGTTTTATGAAAGAGTTTTAAAAGGGATTACTTTAAGGGACTTTTTTTTACTAAAACTTCATTTCAAATGTTTTAAATATTTATTCTTCTAAATATTTCTCATTAATGTCCATGTCTTCTAAATGTTTTTTAAGGATTTATTTATATGGACATGAATGTTTTTAAAATGTTAATTCCTTTCAAAAGTTTTAAAGCGGTATGGGACACTTTGATTAAAAAATGTCTTTAAATGTCTTCCTTTCTAAATTGTGTGAATTTTAAATGTTTTCATGAAAGGGGTATTTCTCTCAAAGAGATTTACAAATCATTTTCATCTATGTCAAAATCCTTTAATGGGTTTTAAGCTTGTTTTTAAGTTGATTTATCATGATACAAATCTTCCATATTGTATTGAAGGTTTTGTGATATGTTTGAGTATGGATGTGTTATTTTTATACAATTCATGGTCTATAGGTAAATTATTGACATTTCGTATTCTAGTTTTAATACGAATGTTTATGTTATGTTTAAACCTTTTCATATGAGGAATGCATTAGACTTAGTAAATGACGGGTGGAGCCCGCTATAGCTCCTTGATGGATCGGTAGGTCTCCTAAGACAAACTAGTGTCTTGGCACAAGGCCTTGACAAAATTTTATTTGTAGTCTTGGCACAAGGACTTGACTATGTGGTTATGATAGTCTGACATTATGCATTCCATCATTATGAAAGTGGTTATTGATATTGCATGTGATTATTCGACTAGTAGAATATACATGTAAATAAGTAAATGGAATTATTTCATTTATTTTTGCCATATTATGCTGAAGTTACAGTTTAAAAGGCTTTTGTTTTAGTTATACATTGCCTTAAATGTTTATGCTTATTTATGAAAGTTTCCGCTATATTGTTATCCTTACTGAGCATCTGAGCTCACCCCTTTCTATGTTTTATTTTTCCCAGGATTCCAAGAAGTGTACTGTGATTGATAAGCAGGGTTAAGCTAAGGGAATAATGGCATTTATAAAGGATTGTTTATGTTGTGTTGTATGTTATAAAGTGTAATGTAACTTTTATGTATGTAATCTATTTTCCAAGAATGCTAAACTGATCGGTCCTTCGAGACTTGATTCCTAGTAATCATGCCAATGTATTAAAATAATTCACAGACTCTGGGTAATTGGGGTCGGGGCGTTACAGTTGGTATCAGAGGAAGTTTAGCAATAACCTTGGAAACTAGATTTATATAAACTATGATTAGAGCACATTAACCTAAGATAGACTTTGAGAATTAGTATAAAAGAACTTCTAGAATTTTCGTATTGTAGAGATTTTGTGAGTTTTCTGAGCAATACATCCCTGTCTGGATACGAGCAGGTAGAGGTGGCTCTGGAACAGATGTACCTAGGGGTAAAACCTGAAAGCACCACTTTGAGCTAGACTCGAATGGGAACTGGTACACGACAATGGGCCTTGCTGCACTCTTGGTTACGACACTCCTGGGGGATATTCTTAGGATAATTCTCATTTTATTTACAAACCATTATGAATGGTTTATGAGTATATACTTCCTCAAAGAAAACATTTTTATGATTATGGATTATATCTATAAACTGTTCAATTTATGTTAGGTAGTTTACAACTTTGGATTTATGTATTGCGATTCATAAACTAATCTAGTGTATTCCACTATATAGAAATGGCGCCCAGTAGAAGGAATGAGAACTCCAGAAATACGTATGATCCAAAGAGTAAGAAGGATTATATCTTTCACAGTATTAAGCCAACTTTTAGAAGGGAAATAGTCTCCCATTTATTCTCAACATATGAAGAAATATTATCATCTGTTAATAAAATAAGTAAGAAATTCTTTTAGTCCTATGGATTTTAAGGGAAGCAAGAGAAGAAAAGGATAAAAGAGAGAAAGATGGATAAAGGGAAGAGGGAAAATAATAATTTTCCCATATGTGATAATTTTGGGAAGAAACACAATGGAACTTGCCTAAAGGGAATGGGAGTTTGTTATAAGTGTGGAGAAAAAGGACCCCAAGTACGTGACTTCAAGGGTAAGAAAAAGGATTCAAATGTACAATGATTCATCTGCAAGGAGTTGGGACACTACACGAACCAATGTCCAAATCATTAGAGTATGCCCCAAATGATACTATTGGATAATAATAAAGTTATGATACTATCACAGATGAGAAGGAATGATTAGAGTTCTTATGTTGTTATTAAAGAATTATGTCATTTGAGTGTTGTATCAACGATGCACTGGTTATAATAATTATGAAGTATATAAGGACTGTACTGCAGTACTATTTTATTAAGGACTTTAGATTGTGTGGAACCAAGAAAAGTGACTCAATAGTAGGTTAAATTTTTGGAAAATATATGGTTAAGAGAAAGATAAACCATAATATGGTTCTGATACTGAGGTAGTGATTTTGGAATAATACATGATTGATTTAGATAAATTATATTCAATATTCTTGACTACCTTGAAACTGATTAATGATTTTTATATTCCATCATTGTTGGAGTTTACACCATTTTTGGATAGGAGTATTTATAGTATTCTATAAGGAATAAGGGAGAATGAATGTAATCAATAAGGTTTTATGGTAGTTCAGAATGTTGCAGTGTTTTAAAAGAATACATGATGAAGGTGTTCACATGTTATTACGTGGAAAAAAGGATCTTCATTGTGTTTACCTACCTTATAAATTTTGGATGGTGAGTTTGGACAGAATTATTTTGGATAATTCTAGTTTATTTTTGGTTTTCCATAAAAAGGACAACCCGGAGGTCGGGCGACAACCCGTCGCGTCCGACAAGGCTGCGAGACTTGAACCCGCAACCGAAGGGCGACAAGGGTGTATCACCTACCACTGGCCCACATGATGTCCTGGATTGAATAGTGTAGTTTTTTTTAAAAGTTATATCAGATGAATTATAAATTCATTTTTTAAACCCTATACGAATATGATAAATATAATAATTTTTTTACGTTCTATTATCTTTTAGAGTGAAAGATGAGTTTGTGGTAGAAATTAGTTAAAGGATGGAACTCTACTTGTCAAGTATACATTTTTATTCTTCTCTTATTCTATGAAGAAAGTAATTCTTATACTTTAGAGAAGGGATCTTAAAACCAAAAATGTGTTATCCTAATACCTTATGTTTTGTTGAATCGATGGTATTTTAAATCATCATAGATTGATGAATTTAAGGCCATCAATTTTACAATAGTTTGTGATCGATGACCTCAATCACTACCTATAAATATTTACGTTTTTCGACCAATTATATGTCTCTAATTTCCATCAATGTTCTCTTAATAGAGATCATAATTTGGTGGTGACCCTTTCATTTCTCTTTTCCTCTTATTAAGACTAAATTTTATTAACCTAATTTCCGATGTGGGCTTTCCCAAAGCTACTTTCTATTTTCAACCTTTTATTTTCGAAAAACAATTTCAAATTGAGAGGATGCAATTTATTGAAGAAGGGAATAATGTAGCAACCCAAGATTTCATAGTACGTTATTTCTTCAAAGTAATTCAATAACTCGAATTACACGCAACACCGAGTTCTAGTGCACCATGACTTGCCAAACTAGCCGTTGAAAAGCGGTTATGAATAGTATTAACTGAATTTGAAACTTTATATAATACTTATAATTTTAGAATCAATATTATGAGTTTCTTAGACATAATATAGGAAAAAATTTATTTTTTTCTGATAAAAGAATTATTTTTCAAAAAATGAAAATTTACCACCTTTTAATGGTGACCCTTTTTTTAAATACAATATTTGAAACTTTTATATATTCAATTTGACAAAATAAACTTCTTATTTAGAATCAGGACGTAATAATTTAATTTCTATAAATTTTTGGTGTTTTTCTGATAACTTTCATATTTGGGTGAATAATGAAAATTACTAAATTTTAATTAAAAACAACTTTTTTAATAGAAAGAATTAATAGTGATAAATTATGCATTTGATTGATTTTAAAGTATAATTAGATTATATTTTTACCATTTAATCCAATTTTGATCATTGGACATAATTTCACATTTAAACTGGACATAAGCAAGTGTCAATCTTTTGATAGTTATTATTTCTTAAAAACACGCTTTTTGTTTTGACAACGGGAAGTAATTTTAAATTAATAAATGCAACTTATATGTTTTGAATTTGGTAAAATATACATCATTTTTCGATTTGTAATATTTAAATTATACTAGGTATAATTTTTGGTACTTTTCTAAAAACGTTCAATTTTTTATGAATAGTGAAAAACACTAAGTTTAGTTTAAAACCGAATTTTTATTTGAATTTTTATTTATTTTATTTAAATTTATTTTAGGTAAAAATAGATACATAATACCTATATAAGTTAAATTTAATTCATTGGAGTCATTTTATAATAATTTTAGATATATAAAAAGTTTATTGAACTTTTCACCGTCTTTTACCCACCTCCTAGGAGAATTTGTGAATTCACATAAAACATAATTTTACTGCTTCTGTGAGTGAAATTTCAAAAATCCGAGAGACATGATTGATATCATTAAGTAAAATGTGGTTCAATAAGAGAAAAATAATTTTTGGTGAATAGTAACCTTTTACTTTTATTTACCACGGTTAAAAGTAAATAGGGTAATTAAGGGTAAAAATGATATTATTATTACCCTAACACATGTCCTAATTCTATTGGGTAAGTATAAATCGACCAAAAACAACCTTAGTAATAAAATATGAATCTCTATGGTCCACTTGGATTAGATTAGGACATTTATTATTATTTAATTCAAAGAAGAGTTAAAAGAGTTAAAATCAAAGTTTCCTAACTAAATTTTTTTTAATATATGGTTACACATAAGATAAATTAAATTATAAATATTAATTAGAAAGATAAAAATATTTAATACATAATGGTAGTTTATTTATAATTTTTAGACATTAAATAGATTAATTTATTTATGACACAATGGTCATGCAGTAATTAACTTATTAATGAAATATTAAAATAATTGATATTTTAAAGACCCAAAAAATTTAAATTGAGACTTTTTATGAATTAAAATAATTTTATAGGTTAATATGACATATTAGAGTTTGTTATATTAATTTATTTCGAAGTAATATTTCTGTTATGAATTTAGAAAAAACAAAATACCAAATAGTGTCAAAATTGACATAAAAGAGTTTTTTAAAAAAATATTATATTATTAATTGATATTCTTTTCTTAAAAATCTAAGGTTCATCCAAATGACATATATAATGATAGGTGTATCATTAATTAACCACTTTGGGTTCTCTTGGAAGTATATAGTAAGTTCATTAACTATATAATATAAAAATACAAAGAGACATGGTAAATGTCAAACTATTTAACTAAGAGTTAAATAAAAAATATAAAGATAATATAGTGACCCAAACCTATCTAAAACCTATTGGTTGAGTGTTTTTAGACCTATATCCACCTTAGTCTTTAAATAATCCACTTTGGAGCCATTATAAACTGAATATTAATTTATTATAAAATAATATTTCTAGCTTTTCCTAAAGAGCCCCTCCTCTACCTTATAAAAGGAGACCACTTCTAACCAATTCCTCACACCTCTCAAGACTTTAGGCTCATCCAAACTCTAGAAAATTAATCTCCCTACATCCCTATACTCCTACAAGAAGACTTACCTTATGCATAAGGCACTTCAAGAAGTCCTTTTGGTTCAAACCAAAGGAAGCTACCCAAATTAAAGGTAATAGTTTCTCTTAACTTCTTTTATTTTATTTTACTTCTCCAAACCCTAAATTATTTTTATTCAATTCTTTTATAACAAAAACAGTATCCTAAATATACTATATTGTTGTTATGAGAAGGATTCCAACTACAATTACACTCACCTCCATCTAATGGGTGAAGAACATACTGTTTCTGTAGATGGAAAACTAATGCCTCACAAAATGATGATTGTTCAATTACCTCTTACCACCTCTCATGGTGGCCATTATGATGGAACTATATTTATATATGATATATATATATTATGTTTATTTTTTCTTCATTCTTATGTATTTTTCTTTTATATCATACCTTAATGGTTTCTATTATGGGTAAACACGATAATTTCATTTGAGGAAGTGCGGACTACGGCCCCCTCAAAGTGATATGACTCGTTAATACCATATGTGGGACGTATAAAGGATGGAGTTAATGATATTATATATGATATTATACTTTAATTATAATATACCTATGTATCATTTTGTTTTAATTATATTAAGTTAATAAATAGAAATGAAAGTAGCGATCATGCGTATGTACAGATTACCGTCTCCATGAACGGTGCATTTCATTTATTACCCCAAAATGATATGTACTGTTATAAATACATGTATATACTGGATATATATGATATATATGATATATAAATCATGAATATAATTCTGGATATAATGAACTTTTGACCATGTGAACAACTTGTAACTATAAAGTGTTTATTTTTGACTCAAGTTCCAAATATCGACAAAACAAACGTTATTAAATTAAATGATTACATAATGTTTATAACATGTTAATAAGTGATATAAAAGGAATAATAAAATTGTAAAAGGTTCTTAAGAAAGTATAAATTAACTTTAGTTTATTATTCAGGATATTAAAGAACAAACGGGTTAAGTCAGACACGAGGTAAGGGGTTTCTTATCTCACTTTTAATCCCGTGAGATTTCCATTGTTCACCACTTATTTATTGAATGTGGTATATTTTGTACTACCATTTGATATATATTATCATGATTATCTTTATATTCATGATATTCTATGATTAATTTGGTGGTTATTGACAATTTTTCATATGACTTGATTGATTACAATGATGTAAGGGTTAATTTCACAATCTCTTTATTATTCAAGGTTGTTTTTATATAAGTATCTACTGGGACATATTTATTATCCATGTCCATGTTTCATGAAAGAGTTTTCAAAGGGATTATTTTAAGGGAATTTTTTTACTAAAACATCATTTCAAATGTTTTAAATATTTATTATTCTAAATCTTTCTCATTAATGTCCATATCTAAAAAATAGTTTTTAAGGATTTATTTATATGGACATGAATGTTTTTAAAATGTTAATTCCTTTAAAAAGTTTTAAAGTTGTATGGGGAACTTTGATTAAAAAATGTCTTTAAATGTCTTCCTTTCTAAATTGTGTGACTTTTAAATGTTCTCATGAAAAAGGGGTATTTCTCTCAAAGAGTTTTACAAATCATTTTCATCTATGTCAAAACACTTTAATGGATTTTAAGCTTGTTTTGAAGTTGATTTATCATGATACAAATCTTTCATATTATATTGAAGGTTTTGTGATATGCTTGACCATGGATGTGTTATTTTTATACCATTCATGTTTTATGTTTAAAGTATTGACATTTCTTATGCTAGTTTTAATATGAATGTTTATGTCATGTTTAAACCTTTTCATATGAGGAATGCATTGGACTTAGTAATTGACGGGTGGAGCCCGCTATAGCTCCTCGATGAATCGGTAGGTCTCATGAGGCAAACTAGTGTCTTGGCACAAGGCCTTGACAAAATCTTTTTTGTAGTCTTGGCACAAGGCCTTGACTATCTGGTTATGATAGTCTGACATTATGCATTCCATCATTATGAAAGTGGTTATTGATATTGAATGTGATTATTCGACTAGTATATTATCCATGTGAATAAGTAAATGGAATTATTTCATTTATTTTTTCCATATTATTCTGAAGTTCAAGTTTAAAAGGCTTTTGTTTTAGTTATACATTTCCTTAAATGTTTATTATTATTATGAAAGTTTCCACTATATTGTTATCTTAACTGAGAATCTGAGCTCACCCCTTTCTATGTTTTATTTTTACTAGGATTCCAAGAAGTGTATTTTGATTGATAATCAGGGTTAATCTAAGGGAATAATGGCATTCATAAAGGATTATTTATGTTGTAATGTATGTTATAAAGTGTAATGTAAATTTTATGTATGTAATCTATTTTCCAAGACTGCTAAACTAATCGGTCCATCAAGACTTGATTCCTTGTAATCATGCCAATGTATTAAAATAATGCACCGACTCTGGGTAACTGGGGTCGGGGCGTTACATCCGCTATCACCCAAATTAGGTTACACAGTTTTCTCTAGGGTGTCACACGATTTGAAAAACAATTCTCTAACCATGTAAAACTGTACTGTCAAAAAACTGCACCACTTGATGCATGGTTTCTGCATGTTTTAGACAAACCATTCACCCTTTTCTATCTCTAAAAAAATATCATTTTTGTACTCCGACACTCAGGAACTCAAAGAACACACTCAGTGATAATTAAAACTCAAAATAAAATGTACTAGTGACCCAAAGGGTGTCATAGTGGTAAGGATGTATGGAGTACCAGTCTAAATTATATCTGATCGAGATGCAAGGTTTACCTTACAGTTTTAGAGATTTATTCAATAATAATTGGATACAAATATGAGGTTAAAAATAAATTATCATCTTCATACTAGTGGTTAATCTTAAAGGGCCATTCAAACTCTAGATTATACACTAATATCCTATTCAATGGATTTTAAAGGAGGTTGGGATCAACACAATTCCATAGAAATAATCTCATTTAACACTAGTTTCCATTCTCGTATTTAAATGGAACTATATGAGTCTCTATATGGGAAGTGGATAAGAATTCCAACACGTTGGAATGAATTTAGAGTGCATAAAATGATGGGATAATATCCTATTGAAGAAATTATATAGAATATTTACACCATTTAGCAATAAATTAAAATTTAAGAAAATCGATTGAAGTTCGATGCTAATAATTATTGGTGATATTTAGAGTTTTATGTTGTACAAAAATTATTTCTTCAAATATTATCATAGAATTCGATTATGATATTTTGGAATAATGGAAAGTTTCTCCCTAGATACAATGGATCATTTGAAATCCTCAATCATGTGGGGATGGTATATTATCATCTTGAACATATATAAAACCTCCCTCAAGTACATGGTATATTCCATATATCACTTTTTAGGAAGTACATACCTTAACATTCACAGTTATTGAACTGAGATTTAGTACCAGTATAATATGATCTCTCTTATAAGGAATAATCAGTAAAATTACTGGATTATATATATAATGTACTATGAAACATGACCACTCACATGGTTAAAGTTATATGGAGGAATCATAAGTTTGAGGGAGCAATGTGGGAACTAAATGATGTGAGGAGGTAGAATTATCCACATTTTTTCATCAGAGTAATGAAATTTAGAGGGAATTTTTTATAAGGGAGTATAAGATAATACCCCATGATTTAACTATGTATTTTTTTCCTTAAATAAATACAATGTTGAATAGGTTGTTTCACACACAATACCAAACTAAAATAAATTGTGATACATTTTATTGAGATAAAATATTATAATAAATTATAAACATTAATACATTATGATAATACAAAATGAAACATCATTAAGAAACATATCAGTTTAATAAATCTATAAGAAAATAAAAACACCATGAATATGAAATATTTATCATCATTTTTTTCCATGAATGTCATACACTTGATTATAACTATGGAAATAAGGAAAAACATTAAAAATATAATAGAAATTCTGAGAGACAATTAAATTAATAAGAATAATGAATTTGAGAATGTATGTAAGATTGTATATAAGAATTAAATATGGCTATTATATAATGGTTTATTATAAATATGGTCATTATATATATGGTCATGCATATATCCAATAGGAACATTTATGTTGTGCAATTTTTAGTAACAAATTAAAAATCATCTAATTAACAATTTAATTATGTCATAAAAATAAAATATTTAATTAAAATATTTTATTATAAAAACATATTTTTCATGTGTAAAAAATTATTATTATTATTAAAGAATTATTTTATGTATTTATAAAATTTATAGTAAAATTTTAATACTAATGGACTGATAAAATTAAATGGTTATAAAATGACTAATTAATAGGATGTGGTTAAAATTATTAAATGCTCAAAAATGATGTTTTTAAAAGAATATTTTTAAATTATTGTATGTTTTTACCTTAATAAATTAAATTGATCACTTTTATATGATGAATATAATAAAATATTTTAGTATATAAAAAATATATTAATAATAATTCAATTAGTAATTGATATGAGAAATGATGAAGAACACTTAATGTTTATGAAAACAATTTCTATAATTTTCACATATATATATTTAATATAATATTTTCATTTAAAATTTAAAATTCTCATCCTTTATTTAAAAGTGTTTTTGATTTATGCTTTGTTTGGGTGGAGTATTGGGTAGTTTATGGACTGTTTTGGGAGGTTTTAGAAGTGTTTCAGATGGTGAATGGTTATAAGAAACCATGTGGGATCACATGTAACCTTGTAACTGGAGACTTTTGATATAGTGGAATTCACATGGTTGTTAGATGGTTTAGTGAACTGTGCATCCAAACCATGTGTGAATTAATTAATCTTGAAATTTGGTTTTTAATCAAAAACTTCCTCAAAACCACTAATTCTTTTTCCCACACCCAGCAATATTGTACCTAGGTACTCCAATTGATATTATTATAAAATTACTATCCTCATAAGAGTAATTCCATAGGGTCGATAAATGCCAGTCCTAGGGATTTCAAGGTAAGTGATCGCATGTCCACTATTACTCTTATTCTTGCTAGACCCACTCTATTTTCCTTAGTGAAGATCCTGGATCATGACTATCAGGGATAAGTCTAGGAATTATAACATGATCTAATGTGATTCCTTCTATATTATCAAGGAAAAGTAAAGTGTAAGTTCGTTTTTTGTCTTGATTGTTCTCAGATAGGTTTAGATACATTCATTACATTAGATCTAATTGAGAGATTCTAAAATAATCCTAGCCTTTTACACATTTTTATTATTGGATATTCACTCTTTAATCCTCATGTGGTGATTTGGGCTTTGTTCTTGGGATCATTAGTGTGTGATCTTGATTCGGGTGGAAAACCTTGACATTGGTCTTCAGTAAGTTTAAGGTAGGAAGTTCCTTATCACGTTACAAAAATTATATAAAACCATATGATATAACATGCTTGTGAGCATGCGTAGTATATGATACCTCTATTAATATGATATTATTTTGTGTAGGAATGTTTTCTGGGGTACCTATCTTGGTATGATATACTTTTTCATGTGTGCTTGGATCATGAGATCTATTTTGATATGATATGATTGTGTGTGTGTGTGTGGCCCATGAGACCTCTCCTCACATTGTGTGTTTGGACTAAGAGACCTCTCTTGGTATGATATTCTTGTGAATGTGTGTGTGTCCTATGATACCTCTTTTGGTATGACATTCTTGTGTGTGTGTGTGTGGCCCATGATACCTCTCTTTATATGACATGATTGTGTGTGTGTGTGGCCCGTGAGACCTCTATTGATATGAAACACATGTGTTTTCATAGATCAATACATTATTTACTATGGATCATGTATGTATATATTTGTAGGGATCATATACTTCTATTATCTTGTATCAAAGGCAGGTGAACCCTCAATGGATTGGTTGATCCCTTAGAGGGGAAATAATGTGCGACATGACATATGATGATTATAGTGGTGTATTGAATGATATATATAAAGTAATGAAGATCTTAAGGCCTAAAATTAGACTTTTAGTAAGGCATAGAAGACTTAGGGACCAACATGAGATAATTGGTGGGGGTATAAAGACCCTACATCCTGACAGGAGGCATGATAACCTTATGGAATGTTCCAAGACTTATTTTTTCTTGTGGCTTGTTATAGGATTCATGGAAACCAGTCATAAATTTTCCCCTGACATGGATTTGAAGTAGGTAGGGTTGGGTGACCGCGTTGTCATGACACATCAAATTGATTATATTTTTAAGGTTGATTTATAGTCTAGGGTAGACCCTAGGTCGTCTCTCAAGGAGCGTTGGTAGGTTTAGAGTGTGTATTTTTAATAAAAAATGTCTAAGAGAGGGGGTGGTTTTGAAAATAGTTTAAAACAATGACTTAGTTGAAATAGCTTAAAAGATGAGTGACCAAGTGGATTTTGAGAAATATGAGATAAAAGGGTCTATGTGATTTCACTACACACATATCAAGTTCATTGTTCGTAGAGATTCATCTTAGGTTTAGAGTAATTCTTTCGTTGGAGTTAATTGGAATCCCGATTAATTCCTAAGCTTTTATTTCAATGCTTTAAGGACCAAACCTTGATGTGACAATCATATTTTCAAGGTCCAGTACTTATGAATGGAATAATAGCTTCCAAATCATATTTAAATCTCAATAATGTGGGTATGAAAATGATTCTTGTGATGTCCAATCAGAACAACACAAGTCACGCACTCAAAACCTCACACCGATCGGTTAGAAATTAAGAGCATAACACTCACATGTATCAATTCAAGCATTAAAATATAAAATAAAATAATATACATGGAATGAAATGTTTAAACACACAAATTACTCCAAACCAGTAGCTATTGTATGCATCAGAACTCCCTTGACATGTGTGTAGCTCCCTCACAACGAACACCCAACTTTTAGCTCGACATCGGGAGGAGGAAGAAGCTCGGGTGGAACTCCTTCTTCATTGTTGATCCCCCTATGAGGATAGGGGCCTCCAGAACCTCCAAGGTGATTGGGAGACTCCTATAGGACTCTAAATTGGTAGCACTTCACTCCTTGGCCGAACTTACAAATGAGGAGCCCAAGGTGCCCTTTTATAGGAAATGTGGGAGGTGGTTTTGGGCACACAGATTTCATTAGTCCACTTTAACAACACGTTTCGGCCTTCAGAAAGTCTTATCTTGCTTTAGAGAAAATAGGAAATCTGCAGCCATACCTCTTGACTATCTCCACCGAAAGTTTGGCACTGTTTGGACAACTACAACTCAAGATATTGATAAAATACAAAACACCTCATTTGACTTGGTCCAAATTCAGTGGCTTGGACAGATCAGTTCGTATGGGCCCCATACAATCCGAATCAGGATTGGGTTCTTTAATATGAAATTTATCCTATTAAATTTTGGACAACCCACAAAATTTCAGCCCATTTGGATGCACAGTGTAGTTTCAGCATGAATTTGAGTCCACTGAACTTTTTGGATCCTGCGTAGTTTGGCCCATTTTTCAAGGACTTCATCATGGGCCCTCCAAATCACCTCCACCTACATTGTAATTTTCAAAACAAGTATCATTGACCTATTTAATAGTGATAAAAACAAAATTATTGAATCAAACATGAAGCACAATTTGATAATATTTTTATAATTTTTAATACAAAATATGTTTAGCACAGCGGTGTAAGGGTGAAAATGAAATAGTGAATCGTGGTATGATCACACCCCCACACCTAAACATTTGCACTCCTGGGAAAATTCACATTTCTAAAAATTATGCATGTAGATATTCCCAACTTCATGAAGATTTAACATTCTTGAGAAATTAATTTCTGATAGAATTGTGATCAAAGCACAAATCACACCGAGGAGTTATTCTCAGTGATCATGGAAAAAGTCGTCTCAAAAATTGTATCTAAATGAAATTCGAAGAGACTAATGATACCAATCAAAGAAAATAATTCAAAAGTTAATCATGTCACTAATTCTCCAAGAGTGTGTGTGATAACCATTTCATGCTATTCTTTCCACTTTCTATTAAATAAATATAAGTTATTTTAAAATTAGTCTACTGACTTGATTCTTTCCACCGAACCTTCCCAACATCCTTTGCAATCAAATTCCAAGACCCACTCAATTAAGCATTCCCAGTAGTCAAACATAAAGCTCCCGACCTAGATATCTCCATATTCTGTACATTTCATCACTCCCCTCAATATTTATTTTTTTCAAAAGTTGCACATGGAACAAATCTCACACTCTTATCTCAACCCATGTTTGATATCCTCATGACACTAATTGTAATAGTTATAACAACATCAAAAGTTGAGAAAGGGTGGTTTTTGACCTGCCCAAAATACAACCCCATTTTTTTCCTTTTTTCTTTTTTTGTGGGCGTACAACAGTCGGATAACAGGTACACAAGCGTTGGTCAATCTGGTACAGTAATGAAATAGATCAGATAAGGAATGAACGTATGTAAAGATCATTTGAAAAGTAGAGAAAAATTAACCTAAATTATATTTACCTTCAATAAAGTAAGAAATATTCACACTTCATGGTTGGGTGAAAAAATTTGTGGAGAGATTAAATGAAACAATTTTCCCTTAAACTATTCACAAAAAAGGGTACCACTCTTTTCAATGGCTTCAAAATGATACAACCATTCATATCATTGACCAACAACCAATTTTCAAGAGAAATTCACACCACAATGTTGAATTCATGCTGAAATGTAAATTTCATCAGATTTTTTTTCGAATGTTAAAACAACTTGAAAATGGGAAATTACTCATGTATTTTCAATAAATTCAATGACAAAACGGGCATCATGTTCCATGATAAATTAGTCATAAAAAATTATCATTTTAGCACAGAAGTGAGGGGGGGAAATAGGGGGGCAAGTGACAATACCATGCAACAAGTGAAAAAGAGAAGAAGGAAAGATAATAAAAAAAAATTCCTAACTAACCCTGGAATGTACCCATCCCCCCACACCTAGAGAATGCAGTGTCCTCACTGTAATAAAAGAGACTATGGGAAGGAAGGATAAAACCTGATGAGTGTGTTTCATAGATCGCTTCTTGAACATGGAGTTCCTCCATTGGGGACTCCGGAATGGCTTCATGGAAGTGCTTCAACTGCTGCCCATTAACAATGAAGGTTTGCTTGGTGTCTTCATTTTGAACCAGGACAAGACCAAATGGAGAGACATTAGTAACAATGTAAGGTCCAAACCAACGAGAATGAAGCTTACCAGGGTTCAAATTCAGCCTTGCATTGTAGAGGAGGACCTTCTTCCTGATGTGGAATTGACGATGAAGGATGAGACGGTCGTGGGCAGCCTTGGTTCGCTCCTTATAAATCCGGGAGTTCTCATATGAATCTCTTCTCATTTCCTCCAACTCCTGAATCTGCAACTTCCTTTGAATACCAGCACCAGAAAGATTATAATTGCATTGTTTAATGGCCCAGTTGGCCCGGTGCTCTACCTAAATAGGGAGGTGACAACTCTTCCCAAAAACTAGCCGATATGGTGACATGCCAATTGGAGTTGTGAATGCAGTACAGTAAGCCCATAATGAATCATCGAGTCTAAGACTCCAATCTTTTCTGTTTGGCTGAACCCGTTTTCTCAAGAATCTATTTTACCTCTCTATTTGACACTTCATCTTGACCATTTGTTTGTGGGTGATAAGCAGTAGACACTCGATGCCCAAACCCATACCTGCGCAAAAGAGATTGCATTGTGCGGTTGCAGAAATGAGAACCCTGATCACTGATGATAAACCTAGGTAATCTAAACCTACAGAATATTTGGGTTCTCAAAAATTCCACAACTTTCATGGAATCATCTTTCCTCGTGGATCGTGCCTCTACCCACTTTGAAACATAATCCACTGCCAGAAGAATGTACAAGTTGCCAAAAGAATTGGGAAATGGCCCCATAAAGTCAATGCCCCAAACATAAAAAATGTCATGAAAGAGAAAGGGTTGTTGTGGAATTTCATTCCTTTTAGAGACATTCCCCATTCTTTGACAACGAGGACAAGATTTACAAAATTCATGGGCATCCCGAAAAAGTGTTGGCCAAAAGAGACCAGAATCAAGAACTTTGCGAGCAGTCCGTTGGGGACCAAAGTGGCCCCCACAAGCAAGTGTGTGGAAGAACCTAAGGATAGACTGAAACTCACTATCGGGAACACAACACCTAATAACTTGATCACTACATCTGTGCCATAGGTAGGGGTAATCCCAAATATACCAACGGGGCTCATGTTTTAGACGGTCGGCCTGGTTTTTGGTGAAATCAGCAGGAATGCAAGACGCTGCCAAATAATTTACAATTTCAGCATACCAAGGAATATCATCTTTCACTCGGTACAATTGTTCATCAGGAAACAATTAATTTTTGGGAATACAGGGGGATGAGTCAATGTTTGTGGATGGGAGAATCCTACTGATATGGTCAGAAACCACATTCTCTGCTCCTTTTTTATCCCTAATTTCTATATAAAATTCCTGAAGGAGGAGTATCCAGTGAATGAGACGTGGTTTGACTTCCGGCTTCTTAAGTAGATACTGGAGGGCTGCATGGTCTGAGAACACAATGACATTGGACCCTAGATGGTATGACCGGAATTTATCCAAGGTAAACACAATGGCAAGAAATTATTTTTCAGTTGTGCTATAGTTTCCTTGGGCAGGGTCCAGAGTACGTGAGGCATAAGCTATGACATGTGGAGCTCAGTCGACCCTTTGTGATAAGATTGCCCCAACTGCATAGTTAGAGGCATCACACATGAGCTCAAATGGTAAATACCACCGAGGTGGTTGGATTATTGGGGGTGACGTGAGACTCCATTTTAACTTATTGAAAGCTTCCTCACATTTTTTATCAAAAAAAAATTCTTTTTCTTTTTGGAGTAATCGGGAGAGGGGGAGTGCAATTTTACTAAAGTCACGAATGAAATGACGATAAAATCCAGCATGACTTAGGAAAGACCGCAAATCACGTACATTTTTAGGGAATGGTAGGGAAGAAATGACATCCACTTTCAATTTATCTACTTGGATACCATCCCAAGAAATGACATGTCCCAAAACTATACCTTGTCGCACCATGAAATGGAATTTCTCATTTTTTAATACAAGATTCTTTTCAATACATCGACGTAGGACTGAACCAAGACTACTTAAACATTCATCAAAAGAGGATCCATAAACATTAAAATCATCCATGAAAACTTCCATGCAATTCTCCAGGTAATACGGAAAAATACTAACCATACATCGATGGAAAGTACCCGGAGCATTACACAGACCAAATGGCATCCTTCTATAAGAAAATGTGCCAAAGGGGCAAGTGAAGGTTGTCTTTTCCTGATCCTCAGGGGAAATATGGATCTGAAAGTATCCATAATACCCATCAAGGAAACATTAATGGGACTTCCCTACTAGCCTCTCTAGAATCTGGTCAATGAATGGCAATGGGAAATGGTCCTTCCTAGTGTGTTGGTTTGGTCGACGATAGTCTATACAGACACGCCAACTATTCTGCACACGAGTTGGAACCAATTCATTATTTTCATTTTTAACTATAGTTAGGATAGTTTTTTTAGGAACTAATTGAACGGGACTGACCCATTGGCTGTCAGAGATGGGGTAAATGATTCCAGCAGCCAATAATTTTGTTACTTCCTTCTTAACTACTTCTAAGAGGTTTGGGTTCAGTCGACGTTGTTCCTGCCTCACTGGTTTAGCCTCATCAGTTAATAAAATATGATGTGTACAAATTGATGGGCTAATACCAGGAATGTCTACAAGTTTCCATCCTAATTATTGTTTATGCTCCCTCAAAAGTTCAAGAAGTCACAATTCATGCTCAGGAGGGAGTGAACTAACAATGATGACTGGAAAATTGTTTCCATTCTCAAGATATGAATATTTTAAATCTTGAGTCAGTTGCTTTAGTTCCAATTCAGGTGGATTTTGGATTGATGGGAGTGTGTATGAAAGTGAGAGGTCACTAATATTATCTAACTGCTTAATGGTATCATCCTCAGATGAGGAATTATCTTTTACAAGCGTAGAAGTATCATCGATGGTCATGTGATCCTCCATGTTCAAGAAATTATCCATTAATAAACATGCATGAAACTTTTCTAGACCACTACAACAATGAACACATGATTCATTTCCAAGAATTTCTATCAAAGAGGAAAATTCCGAAAGGGGATCAGGGGAAATAGATGAAGTGATTTTAGGGGAAGGGAGTATATCAATTGAATTTACTGAGATAGAGGAATGTTCTTCTGAGGGGTGCTTCATGGCATCAAGGATGTTGAAATGGACTATGTCACCACCAAATTCCATAGATAATGTACCATTATGGACATTAATTATGGCTTTGGAAGTTTTCAAGAAAGGTCTCCCCAATATAATTGGGGCATGTCCATTCATCCTATCATCTTCCATTTTTAGCACATAAAAATCAGCAGGAAATATTAAATTTTGAACCCTCACAAGGACATCCTATAACACACCATAAGGGTGTGCCGTACTCTAATTTTCTAGCTGAACAACTATTCCTGTGGGCTTTAGTTCACCGACCTACAAAGAAGAGTATATGGAGTGAGGCATCACATTAATAGAAGCACCCAAATCAAGCATATCATTGGAGAATGAATACTCCCCTATGGTGCATGGAATCTAGAATGTTCCAGGATCGTTGCACTTGGTGGGAAGTGATGGTTGTATCAATGCTGAGATGTTCCTCCCCAAGCTCACCTTCTCATCACCTCTATGCCGCCTTCGGTGGGTACACATCTCCTTCAGAAAATTTTCATATCTCGGAATTTTCTTGACGGCATCAATCAATGGAATATTAACCTGCACTTTTTTGAAAGTCTCCAAGATTTATTTATCAAGTTCAATTTCATTTTGTTTCCTTGGTTGGGTGGCTCTTTGGGGAAATGTAAGAGGAATGTTTGGTCTTGGTAACTCATCAATAGACACACTCTTTCCTTTGGTAGGACTTTTCTCAAGACAAGGTTCCATCTCATTTGAACCTTTTTCAATGGTTGGGATGGTGGTTTCCTTAGGAGAGGATGACTCTAATGGAGGGTTCATTTGGCTTTTAAGTTGAGTTCCACTCCTAAGTGTGATGGCACTAACATTTCACTTATCCCTAGGGTTGACAAGTGGTTGAGAGGGTAGTTTACCAGACCCATGGCTTTGGATTTCACCCACCGAGTTAGCTAGTTGGCCTAATTGGGTTTTGAGGTCTTGTATGGCTTCTTGGGTGGTTTGTTGGAACTGGATATTATTGGCATCCATTTTCCTCATCATATCTTCTAGGATAGGCTCGGTTTTTGGAGGGGGTGGTTGGAAAGGCCTTTGGGGTGGTTGAGGATTTCTAGGTGGTGGTGGATGACTACTCTGACCCTGTTGGTTCCATTGCTGTTGAGGTTGGTTTGAATACCCCCCTTTCCTATAGGTTTGGTTTTATTTCCACCCAGGGTTGGATGGATAGTAAGGTTCTTGCCTAATGGGTTGGTTATAGGGGCGTCCTGGGAATATTGCCTCACAATTCTCAGAAGTTTCTCTCAATTGGGGGCATTGGTCAGAATAGTGGGTATCAAAAGATAATATACCACAATGTATGGGAGGAGGAGATTGGAATTTCCCTTGGGAAAGAGCAAGTTGTTGTAGAAGGGTACTCACCTCTTCAAACTTTTTATCCAACTTCTTCTCGAATTCAGTACTTTGCACCTCATGGACACCTCGAATGGGTACATTGGACCTTGAACTGAATTGTTGAGTGTTTTGTGCCATGGTCTCAATTAGGGTCCTTACAGCGATTGGGGTTTTATCCACTAGTGCACCACCTGCAACAACATCAATCATGTTACGATCTATTGGAATTAAACCTTCATAAAAATATTGTATTAAAAGTTGATCGCTTATTTGGTGGTGTGGACAACTTGAACATAATATTTTAAAGTGTTACCGATATTCATGAAGGGTTTCTCCTTGAGATTGTCTTATCCCACATATTTCTTTTCTTATTGTTGCAGTTCGAGAGGCTGGGAAGTATTTTTCAAGAAAAAGTCGTTTCATGTCAGCCCAACCTCTAATAGGTGAATTAACATAATACAACCAATATTTAGCCGTGTCTTCTAATGAAAATGGAAATTCCCTAAGTTTTACTTTTTCTTCATCCACATTATCAAGTCTTAATGTTGAACACACAGTATGAAATTCTTTTAAATGCTTATGTGGATCTTCTCCAGGCAGTCCATGAAATCTTTTAATAAATGAATTAAACCAGATTTTAGTTCAAAATTGGGTGCCTTTCCTTGTAATTGAATGTAAGTGGGTCGGATATCAAAATCAGGTGAGGTTAGTTCTTTTAGTGTTCTATTATTTTCATCCATGATATACAAGTTATGTTCAGTTTTAACTTTGGTTTCAGAAGAAGAAGAAGGATCAATAAGAATTTTAAGATTTGATGTCTCCTCCTTCAAAGTGTGGTCTTGTATGTCTTGGTTTCGTTGATGTAGGATCCTCTCCAGTTCGGGTTCGAAAGTTTGTAGGTCTCCCGGAGTAGAACGCTTCATACAAAGAAACTACACAATAAATAAATTATAACACAAAAACAAATGCAAAGGTAGAAGATAAAACAACAAATATTCACAAAAATTACAAAAAATTTATCAAAAAAACGCACAAAAAACCAAAGCGCTCCCCGGAAACGGTGCCAAAATTTGACCGCGTTGTCGTGACACGTCAAATTGATTATATTTTTAAGGTTTATTTATAGTCTAGGGAAGACCCTAGGTCATCTCTCAAGGAGCGTTGGTAGGTTTAGAGTGTGTATTTTTAATAAAAAATTACTAAGAGAGGGGTTGGTTTTGAAAATAGTTTAAAACAACGACTTAGTTGAAATAGCTTAAAAGATGAGTGACCAAGTGGATTTTGAGAAATATGAGATAAAAGGGTCGATGTGATTTCACTACACACATATCAAGTTCATTGTTCATAGATATTCATCTTAGGTTTAGAGTAATTCTTTGGTTGGAGTTAATTAGAATCCCAATTAATTCCTCAGCTTTTATTTCAATGCTTTAAGGACCAAAACTTGACGTGACAATTGTATTGTCAAGGTCCAGTACTTATGCATGGAATAATAGCTTCCAAAGAATATTGAAATCTAAATAAGGTGGGTATGAAAAGGATTCTTGTGATGTCCAATCAGAACAACACAAGTCATGCACTCAAAACCTCACACCGATCGGTTAGAAATTAAGAGCATAACACTCACATGTATCAAATCAAGCATTCAAATCTAAAATAAAATAAGATACATGGAATTAAATGTTTAAACACCCAAATTACTCCAACCCAGTAGCTAGTGTATGCATCAGAACTCCCTTGACATTTGTGTAGCTCCCTCACAACGAACACCCAACTTTTAGCTCAACATTGGGAGGAGGAGGAAGCTCGGGTGGAACTCCTTCTTCATTGTTGATCCCCCTATGAGGATAGGGGCCTCCAGAACCTCCAAGGTGATTAGGAGACTCATATAGGACTCCAAAATGGCAACACTTCACTCCTTGTCCGAACTTACAAATGAGGAGCCCAAGGTTCCCTTTTATAGGAAATGTGGGAGGTGGTTTTGGGCACACAGATTTCATCAATCCACTTTCACGATGCATTTCGGACTTCAGAAATTCTTATATCGCTTTGGAGAAAATAGAAAATCTATAGCCCTACCTCTTTACTATATCCACCGAAGGTTTTTCACCGTTTGGACAACTACAGCTCAAGCTATTGATAAAATACAGAACACCACATTTGACTTGATCCAAATTCGGTGTCTTGGCCAGATCAGTTCGGATGGGCCTCATACAAGACGAATCAGGATTGGGGTCCTTAATATGAAATGTATCCTATCAAATTTCGGACAAGCCCAAAAACTTTCAGCTCATTTGGATGCACGGTGTAGTTTCAGCATGAATTTGAGTCCACTGAACTTCTTGGATCCTGCGCAGTTTGGCCCATTTTTCAAGGACTTCATCATGGGCCCTCCAAATCACATCCACCTACATTGTAATTTTCAAAACAAGTATCATTGAACTATTTAACAGTAATAGAAACAAAATTATTGAATCAAACATGAAGCACAATTTGATAATATTTTTATAATTTTTAATACAAAATATGTTTAGCACAACGGTGTAAGGGTGAAAATGAAACAGTGAATCGTGGTACGATCATTGGGGTTCATGGAAGCCTATGGATTTACTTTACTATCATTCCATGCAATTTTATATAAATGATGAGATCATGTTAAGGACAAATTGATGTTAACCTATTGGGATTATACTCACACCCTATATAGGAATATTAGTAAACATGTAGACTTTATTGTCAGGGATCTAGTTAAGGGAAATGGCCCCATGTCGATGGATAAGATGGAGGAGCAGAGAAAAAAGGTAGATTTATGGTGGAATTCATGTTTTTTTATGATGTCTTTTTTTATCTTCAATCATTGTTTTCTTTAATACTTGACTTATAGTTGGACAATTTTTTGGTTGTCTTGTATGAAATATTGATACAACATGGTTTTATATCATTTAATTCCATTGTATATATCTATTATTTTATTATAACTTCCTTATATATATATCTATGTGTGTGTGTGCATGTGTGTGTTGGTTGGATATCTATACCAAGGTAATAGTCTCCCCATATTCTAATTTAGTCCCTAGACATTAGTTGTCAACCTCTCGCATACAGGGAGGCACACATGATATCATGTGACCTCTATACCATACCTAGTGATTTGGGTTATTATGGTAAAAAATGATATCAAAACCATATTTTTCTCACAGGATATGATATTGAATTTTGATATAAAATAGATAAGACAATTTAGACTTAGGTAGGGGAATTACGCATGAACTTCACTAGATCATCTGTAATGGAACTCCAAGTTACAAGGAAATTAGAATTTATTTTTTGGTTTTCACTCTTACCGTTGGTTAATTTTCACCTCAAGTTATTCAAATGAGTTTTGTGTTGTGATTTATGGGATTTTCTTTTGGCCTGATTTGAAAGATTGAGTGATTTCATGCATCATAGATAGATACATATCTTCATATGTCATGTAATTTTTTGTGTGATTGATATAACCACAATTTGTTATAAAATGTTATATACATGACTGTGACTAATAATTAGGTATTAATGATATGGAATTAATACTTGAGTAAATAGGTATGTAATATTTTTTTATGTTCCTTGATTTGGAATGACATGATTTAACTTTAAAAGTGTTTTTTTAAAAGATAAATTCACTTTGCATAAAAAGTATTTAATGTTTTTTTCATAGTATTTTGGTTTATGAAGGTATTTTTAAATATGTGTATTGTGAAATTGGACTTTTTAATTCCAAGTTATGGGTAAATTTTTCAAACGATTAATTTAAATGGAATAGACAAATTTTAAAAGGTATTTAGCCTTATTTGGGATATGAATTTGGGTAAAGTTTTGGTTGGATTTTATACAAATGTTTAGAATGGGGAAAATGGTTGGTTTTATGAATGAAAAAGGAATATATTCTTTAATGGTTTTAAAATGGTTTTAAAGTGGTACCCAAAACGTTTTTGATGAAAAAACGTGGTTTGAAATTAGATTTCAAAAGGTGTAAATAGATTGGTGTATTTAGTATGGATTTTTGAAAGACCCATTTAATACTTTTTAATTTGATGTTTATGATATGTATGTGATTCCCCCTTAATAACCCTTCCTTGTTGTGATTGGTGAGAATCGTCGCCCAAGGGAAATGATTAATATTTTTGTGTTTGGAATGAGTAGTGATTTTCTGAATGTGTTAGGTTGGTGAATATCTTCCCTTAGGGGATGGGATTGGAGGTGATTGGAGGGATTGGCTTGGATCTTGGGTTAGGAATGAACCATTGAAAGGGAGGGTTAGATTTTGATGTTGCCTTATGATAGTGACATGGATCTTCTTAGAGTGAGTAGAGTGGGGTTATGGAGGGAAGGTGGCTATATGATTGTTGAGAGAGACGTGGACTCTCTAGTCGCTAGGCTAGTAGGGTGTTGTTTTGGTTATTCCCTTGTGAAATAGATGATTGTTGTGTGGTGTAACCCTATAATATTGACATGTTAATCTAGGTGTAATTTCTTAGATAGTATCCTTACAGAACAATGGTTACTCTACCAGGCATTGGTTCTGTACTGATTAGTAAAACGATCCAGTTTTTCAAGCCTTGATAGGGGTGGGAGTGAGTTTCACTCCTTACCTTAAGTGGAAAGTGAGTGTGATTCTGTGGTTTTAGGGTCATGGTTGTATGTGATCATGGTTTTAGGGATCCTAGCTGGTTGATTTGGATAAGCTTGTATCAAACATCTGGAATCTTTAGGTGATGTATTGGTTTTGTGGATCATGAGCTTAGTGGGATTTCAGTTCCTTAGAAGCAGCTCTTAGTAGAGTATTTTGGAAATTTGGAATATTCGAGATTTGAAGTGATATTTCCAATAGTAGTTCATGATGAGAACAATGTGTTAACACTATAAAAGGTGATCCAATGTATTTTCTTTAAAAGGATATAATGGTTAAGGTAGAAATTTAACTTATGGATCAACTTGGAAACCAAATCCATAAAGTGAGACAAGTCTACTTTATATTTCATTTTTATGGCAGGGCCACATGAGACATGGTGGTATTGATGCATGATAAGAGGTGTCATAGTTAGAGACACATTTTGAAATTCTATCCGGATATAGGTTGTAAGATTCAATGAACCTTGTGTTTTAATAAGGTCCATTAGAAAGGGACTACAAGTGAGTAATTGGAACCAACACACAGGGTCGATCGCAAGTTTATTCTAGAGAATTGATTGTGTTTGGAAGTGTCTCATATGGGTAGTTCCATAGTGAACTACCCCAGGGGGATATGTTTCATAGATCACCTGATCTTTTTTTTGTGTATTATCATATAGTAATGTTGTGGAATATCATTTGGTTCCCATGGAACTTATGCTGGGTTCATGGAGGTGTATCAGAAAACTATGGTAATCATTGATAAATATATGGTCTAGTGATTGGACTCAGTAGAAGAGAAGAAGTTTTGGTGGTGGTCCAAAAATGGAAAGTGGATCCTCTGTTTAGCTAAGTGTCATCAATTGATGATTAATTAAATGACAATTCGTAGTAAATATAGAATCATATGGTGAAACATCTTATCATAATATCTACAGATGGAGTATGTTTTATCATTTTGAGTCCTTGAGATGTGAAGGTTGGTAGTATAGAACCACCACAATATTTTATATCGAATATATGGATAATGGTAGTTGTGTTTTAGAAGTGTTCCATACAGTTTTATAATAGAGAATCCTGAGGATTGATCAAGTTAAGAAAGGTGTTGTAAAACCCAAGGATTATCACCTTGGGTATATGTTTTTGGGTCTGATAGAGAAGGTTATTATGGAGTGAACCGTTGTATAATTAAGAACCCAAATAGTAGGATTTTTTAATGGAGTGGTGGGGTGGGTAATTCCATAATTGGAGGTAATTTTCTAAATGATAACCCTTGTGAAATAGGGGTGTAGATTGGAATTGAGCTGTGTGATGTTTAGGTTACCTAGAAGGATTTTGTTTGATATGTGGGTTAGAATATAGTTATGTGAGCTTTTGGTTCCTAAATTAGTTCTATGGATGATGGTCTAGTTATGGCAGCAGAGGTGATAGGTGTATTCAGTGGTTTGTGTGTTGAAGACTGGTAATACCACCAACTAAAATGCCTCTAAGGAGTAGTCTAGAGAGGTTTTATCTATAAAACCTAGGAATTGGGGTATGATTGATGCATGAGGCAAGGCCTAAATGAGTAAGTAAAGAAATTACCTAGTGTTAAGGGTTCTATGGGTGTGTGATACAATTATATCATATGAGGAGTGAGTTATGACCCATTAGGTATGGACTATTATGATGGTAAATGGTGGGTTTTAGAGAGTCATTTTGAGGTTGTTAGCTTGGTGTGGTGGTCGAGAATCTAGGAAATTCCCTGTTATGGTGTGTGATGTACCTAGAAACTTGATGGGTAATAGAAATAACTAGTGAATATATAATAGGTTGGAATGTGAGAGCCATGTGCTCTAAGATAAGATGGTCCCCTTGATTCAAATCTGCGGGGTAAAAAAATTGAACCAATTTGGAAGTGTTACCGGTGCTCAAGAGTGCTAGTGTTTGAATAACATTAAAGTAGGATCATACCTATGGATTAGTGAGAATGGAAGTTCCATTCTACATGTTGGGAGTGATGTGTGTATGAATCCAATCCATGGGTAGAGGTAGTTTAGAGAAGTTGTGTGTGTAAGAAAATGAGTTGAGTTGATAAATTAGAGATACCCACATATAAGTACCATTTGGAAATAATCAGGTTTTAACTATAAACACTAACCAATGGAGTTAACTATGGTTAATTAAGAAGGGTTTTGTTGCGATATAGTACATTCTTATGGAGAATAATCAAGTGAATCGTGATTCATGAAATATTTGGTGGGGTAAACCATGATTCATAAAATGATTCTAGGGGTAAATCATGTGATGAAATGTAGTAAAGTGTTCTATGGAGTGATAATATTGGGGGAAGCAAGGGAAATAAGTACCATAGTTCATGGGTATAAATATAACACTGTTCGTGAAGTCGTTAGTGAGAATGTTGAGTTGGAGGTGGATGATTCATTCAAGGAATTTCTGATATAGAACATCGATCAGAGTGAAGAGGTATTGTGAGGGAAGATAATGCCTCTAGTTTGAGTTTTATGGCATCATAGATATATTCAAGAAAAAACACAGGAGTTAGAATCAAATTTATAGGCTCAGTGGCCTGATTTGTTTAAGTAGTAATTCTAGAGAAAATTTTCAAGGATGAGAAGTACTTAGAGGAGGATATTATAATGGTTATAGAATTTTCAATGTGTGTCATATTTTTTTTCATTAGGATGAATCCTAAGGTAGTTTTTTGGATATTTTTGGGAGTGTTTTGAAGCATTTTAGAGGGTAATTGGTTAGAAAATAGTTAGTAGAAACTCAATGGAATTCCCAGGTAACTGTGAAACTAGAGACTTTGGAGATAGTGTAATTCCCATGGTTAGTGCATAGTTTAAAAAACCATGTTGTCTAATCATGATAACTGACCTGGTTTTGGACAGTATCTATCAAATGGTAGGAGTACAGTTTAGTAAACTGTGTTACCAAAACATTTAACCAAATTAATTAATCCAAAAAATTATGTTTTAACATGAAACCTCCCTAAAACCCCTCATTATTTTTCCTACACCTTGGAATCTTGAATATAGGGACTCTAGTGGATATTCTTAGTGAATTACTTCACTTTAAAGACCAATTCCATTAGATCTAGATACATTGGTCATATGGATTTCAATTTAAGTGATTATATTTCCTTTTTTTCTTATTTTTCTTTCAAGATATTTTATATTATCCTCAATGAAGAACCCAAATTGATATTTTCATGGTTGGGTCTATAAATTACAACATGATCTAATGTGATTCTTTCTAGATTATCTAATAAAAGGATGGTGGAATTCTTATTTTGTCTTGATCATTCTCAAATTCATCTAGACCTATTCATTTCATTGGATCTTTTTTGGTAATTCAAAACTGATCCAACCCATTGACATGATATTCTTCTTATATCTCCACTCTTAAATCCTTATATGTTGATTTGATAATGGTTATAGGGATCATTGGTTTGTGAGCTTGATTCATGTGGCAAAATGTGATGTTGGAATTCGATACAATTAAGGTAGGATGTTCATAACCATGTTACAAAAATTTTATGAAACTATATGATATGGCATGATTATGTGTGTGTGTGGACTGTAAGACCTCTCTTGATATGAGATGCTTGTTTGTGTGTGTGTGTAGACTATGAGATGTCTCTTGGTATGAAATTCTTGTACATGTTTGTGTGGCATGTGATACATATCTTTCTATAACATTCTTGTGTGTTTTTCTGTGGCCCATGAGACCTCTCTTGATATAAAAATATTGTGGATGTGTGTGTGGCATGAGATACCTCTCTTGGTATGAAATGCTTGTGCATGTGTGTGTGGATTGTGAGACTCATCTTGGTATGATATGATTATGTGTGTGTATCCCATGATACCTCTCTGGATATGAAAAGCTTGTGAATGTGTGTGTGGAAAGTGAGACCTCTCTTGATATGACATGCTTGTGCATGTTTATATCTCAATAAATTTCTTACTATGGCTTGTGTATGTATATATGTGTATGGTTCATAGACTTATCCTCTCTAGTATCAAAGTGACAGGTGGACCCCTCATGGATTGGTTAATCTTTTAGATGGGGAAGGATGTGTGACATGATGCATGATTATTATAGTGGGGTCTTTAATGATAGATGGAAGTACATTTAACACCCCAAGGTTTTTTGGAATATATATTTTTCATATAAGTTTCATTTCTTCAATAACTTGTGTTACACATAACACTGAACTTAAACGAACCACGATACACTAAAATTTAATATTATCTTCTAACCATTGGATTTTAATATATGAATATAACTAAATAAATTGTGAAAAATTAATGGTTATTTATTTATAAATTAATTCTGTGGGTATCAATTAATTAGAAAAAACCATTTTCAAGTAAAAGAGATATTTTTTCTGAAAAACTGTTTTTATAAGAACAATGTATTTTTATCTTAATAAATTAAATTATTAAATATTGGTGAATTATTTTAATGAAATTTATATATTATATAGTTAATTAAATTATTTAAAAATAATTTAATATTTTTCTAGGTATGTGATAAGAATAAACCAAATTTTATGATTAAAAAATGCATTTTTCTAAAAAGAGGTTTTCATCGCGTGTTGCACACTTATTTTAAAATTAATTTATGAAACTTTTATAAATTGAATTTGATAAAAATTATTATTTATTTATAATTATGAGGTTCAAATTTTTTAAAGAGGTCCCTTTTATTTTGAACATTATGAATATTAATATTAGTTATTTTGTTACAATGGTAAATGGTAAATCTGGTAATTAATGTTAAAAAATTAAATGCTAAGGACTAAATAACGACCATAAAATATGAATTAATTTTATTTGATAAGTGTATATCATCCAAAATCGTCCAAAATTCTAATATATGGCCTTTTTTCCATTCAAAAATGATTTTTTCCTTTATAATACTTAAGCAAGTATGAAGAAAAAAATATCACAATCTTGCTTTTAATAACTATAATATTTTCAATATAGGGGTAAATAGAGGATATGTTTAGTTATAAATAATAAAATGAAATATAATTAATTTTTTTTTATCAAAGTAATTTTTTTTAATTTATAGTGAATACCTATGTAACTTAAAGGCTTACACAATGCTGACGTAGTAATTATCCAATTAATGAAACAAATAAAACAAATGATTTTTAAAATGTTAAAAATAATATTATTTTAATTGAATATTTTTGTTCCATGATATTTTTAGATAAAAATGAAATATTATATATGTGTGGATGAATTTGATTCTGATTCTATTTTTTTGTGTATTTTTAAAAGTCAAATTAAATTAATAGTTCCAAAATAGGCATTAATGTTACTTTATAATAAATAATATTTTATTAAATGACTTAAAATTCCTAAAAATATTATCTTATTCCAAGTTAATATTATATTGTTTATTAAATAAACCATGGTCTATTAATGGGATATTTTTCCTTATATAGTAAATATATTAACCCCTTAAGTGTAAAAAACATTGATATCACCATAATTGTCAAAAAGGTTAACTGAGGGTTAAAACAAAAAGATAAGAGAAAAAAAATTCATCCAAAATTTTCCAGATTTTATTATATTAGAGGATTTAGAGACATCCAAATCTTATATTATAATACTGTAAATTTTAATCCATTTTTATATCAAAATTTAGTTATATTAATTAAATATTTTTAGAAATTCCCAAAGTTCTCATCCCGTCAATTATAAAAGGGCACCCCTCCATTCTCTTATTAACAAAACTTTTAGTATTATAGCTCTACCATACCGTAAAAAATTCCCTTATAAACTACCCTAGAAACATTATAGAGGTGATTTTATTCCTAAAATACCAACCCTAGGATCTTTAAGAGGAGATCTAAAGGAGTGTTTTTAAAGGAGGGGTAATCACCATAATTGATCACTTTATTATTAATTCTTATTTTAACTCTTATAAATATATTATATTATTTATTGAATAATAATTTGACTATCATAAATACACTTAAAATTTATTATTATTATAAATCCATTTTTAGTCACCCTTTTCCCATCAAATAAGAAGTGAAAGTATCACTCGTGCATACCTACGACTTACCATCTCCACGTAGCAATACAATTCATTTATCATAACCATATTTTATGGATGAGTATTATGATGGGATGAATGTTCAAATATGATACTTATGGAATAATTATTATTCTGTAATTTTAATATCATATATACCTTCTTACCTTCCCAACCATTGAAAAATGATAAATTCACTATTGCGTACATCTGAACTACCACCTTTACAAAGTGATGTGAATTTTTTTTCATTTACATTTTAATTGTATAGAAATAAGAACAGATTTAATGTGGATATATATATATATATGATAGATATGATATAATAATTATTCAATAAATATTATTTATTATTTATCTTTCTTTTATTCCATCCATCAAAAAATGAAAATAACGTTCATGCATACGTATGACATACCATATCCAAGAACAATGCAATTAATTTTACTATATCTACTTTTATGAATTACTAAAAACATGTATATAATGAATATATATTATATTTATATCATGATTAAAATTATCTATATTATTTAATCATGATCAAATTACAAGGATTTAAACTACCAAACCAAAATATTTGTGAAAAACGAAGTAGATATCACATAGAATAATGATTTTAATAAGTAATTGTAAAAAAGGGTGATAAAAGGTGATAATTAAGTCATATATGACATTATAAATATTATTACGGTTATTTAATATATTTACAATAAATATATATTTATTATATGATAGGTTCCAACACATATTAAGGAAGTCAGACACAAGGTTAGAGATTTTCATCTCACTTTTATTTCTAAGGGACACATGCCATATTCACCACTTATTTATTTTGTTTGTTGTATATAATTCCCATGAATATATTTTATTATTAATACTTTTAATTATATGTGGATCTACATATCCATATAAGTTAATTTATTTCATGGGGCTCAGGATTCTAATATTACTAAAGTGGTAAGGGTTTTATGTTATAATCTAATTATTTATCAAGATTGTTTATGACTATGTTAAAATGATGAAATATTTTGATATAAATTTCAAAAAACTCATTAATTTTCTTATAATTTTGTTATTTATTTAAAATACATGATTTAATTTCAATTTTATCACCTTAAATACTCAAGATATTGTTTTTAAGAAAAAATGACTCTATTTAACCCCCATTCAAAAACCCCTTTTCTTCCATATCTATGTTTTATAAAAAGATTTTAAAGAAGGTTTTTAATATTATACAATGATTTTTAATTTAATTTTTACCCATGTTTTAATTTTTAAAATTTTTTTTAAAAGGAAGCTTCTTATTATTTTCTGAACGAGGTTCTTTTTGACCTTTTTCAAAAAATGTGAAAGGAATGTTTTATTTTAACATAAACAACATGAATGGATTTTACCACCATCATGAATTCCCAAGTTTTTTAATATTACTTTATAATTATTGAAGGTTTTTTTCAAATAAAATGTTTTCCATAATATTTTGGAATTTTTTTTATTTTAAAATCCATTTTCAAAATGGAAAAGTTATTTTCCTCAGTAAATATTACAGTGATATTTTAATGAAATTTTCATATATGTTAACATCCTTTGATGTTAATTATGATTTAATGGGTATATTATAAATTAATAAAATTAGTACTCTATCTCATAATGGTTAATTTTTCTGTTCATGAGATGTTTATGAAACTCATTTATTTTCCATGGGTTAAGCTGTGATGAATGGATGAAATATTTATAAAACCCATTTTATTTTCATAGGTTATGATGTGATGATACAAGGAATGTTTTTTTGATCTTTTGGATCACATATGCATGGTTTTAATTATGTTATGATGGTTAAATTATAACAAAGGATGGTATTTATGTTATAACTAAGGATGGTGGTTACATTATAACCAAGGATGGTGTTTATGTTATAACTAAGGATGGGTGGTCTCAGAGTTATAAGATTATCTAATTAATTGGGTAATTATTGATATCTCATGAGATAAATAGGACTAGAATGGAGAGTGAATCAATTTCAGTAATATTTTTTATCCACTATGATAGTATTGGAAGTGAATCTTTACTACTGTGATGGTTTGGGGAGTTAACCCATTCCACTTTTATATAATTGGAAATTATCATTGACTACTAAAGAAATGATTTCCTATTTTTATGTGTATAACACAATTCCATGTATTACACCAATTTTATTCTCCCATGACTCATGTTAATTGATTAATATATTATTCATGTCATATGAACTTCCATTATTTATTACATGACTCAAGATTATGATCTATGATATGTAGGGTATAGATTTAAAATGCTAAGATATTGTTCTCATACCCTTATACACATGTTATTCCCATGTGATCATTGATATCTCCCTTGTTTACCCTTATTGAGTATATGAGCTCATCCTTTCTTATGATCAATTTCCTAAGGTTATGAAGAAATATTTTAGGAATGATATGTCTAATAAGGGTAATCGTTATGAAGGACTCAATGAGAGACTCTTATGAACTAGCTGTTTAGGTGTCCAAGTTTCCAAAGGAACTAGACCTATATGATTCTTGAATAGATCATTTTTTTCATTTAATGAATATTCATCTAAAAAGATGAAACGTATATGTATTGAAATTATGGGTCAATATAAGGCATGAAGGCCTAACCTGAGACTAATAGTGGGGCATGATGTCATTATGGCCTAACCTTAGATAGTTGGCGGGGTATAGAGGACTTGTGGCCTAACCCAATGCATTATAGCCTTGTGGAAGTTTTCAAGTCATAAATTTTCATCTAGGTTATTTTGAGATTCATGGAAAACATACATAAATGCTCCTCCACAATAGAGCCTAAGTTGATAGGGATAGGGTTTTTGGCAGCCTGGTTAGTACATGATGACCCGACATGCGAATTTTTAGTTATGAATTTACATTACTATCATTGAATACAATTTTATATAAATAAAACACTTATATTATGGAAAAATTATTGGTATCCTATAAGGTTTATACAGACACCCTATATATGCATCTCAATTCACATAAATACTTTATGGTTAGATATCCAATCAAGGGAAATGGTCCTATGTTGGTAGATGAGATTGAGGAGCAAGGAAGATGGGTAGAGTTATAATGCACTTCAGGTTGCTTATTATGAAATATCTTGTAATATTCTATCTTTTTTTTTATTTAGTACCTGACCTAAATTTGGTTGGTTTGGTTATTTTTCTGACACTTTCACCAGGGTACTACACCAACCCTCTACCTAGGTGTGATGTGTTTCTTTCTATTTCCCTGTATTCGCTCTTTCCAAAGGTAGGAGACTTTCATCACTTTGATTAGTTATTTATGCTCCTCAATCGAATCGAGGCAATGGAATGTTGTTTCCTCTTTCCATGGATTCCTACTTAGATATAATTTTATAGCACTGGTCTCCCTCATATATTTAATTCATGTTCATAAAACTCATTATTGGAGCCATCTCAGGGTGGATGTCAGTTAATTATGTTGCTTCTGTCTCAACAGGGTAGAAACCTTTAGTTAGGGGAGGTAGTAAAATTGGGCACGTTGGGCATGTCTGGATGTTGGGTAGATTGGTTACCTATAAAATATTTCTCTTTCGAAGGGCGTCTGATTTGTGAGGCATATTAGGCATGGAACCCAAGGCATATCATGTTGATCATGAGGTAATTGACACCAGGGGAATAGGTATTCTAAGTATTATTACCTTAGGCATCCAATTCTTATTTCATAGGGTAGGTATTCTAGATCAAGAAACGATTTTAACATATTGCGGAGATAGACATTGGTTTAATTTCAATTGGGGATAGATCGGGTCATAGTTTTAATGTCTTGTGGGGAAATATGGCGGAGTGTGTCCCCATGGGGGAATATTTCACACTAGGATGATGGTGTGTTTCCCCACAAGGAGGATAATTTCACACTTGGTTTTAGTGGAGTGTTTCCCCCCCAAGGAGGATTATTTCACACTAGGATGATTGAGTGTGTCCCCCCAAATGGGATAATTTCACACTTGGATTTGGAGGAGTGTGTCCACCCAAGGGGGAAGATTTCATAATAGGATGATGGAGTGTGTCTCCCTATGGGGGAAGATTTCACACTAGGATGATGCTAGTATTGAACCTTAAGGTGGAGTCCTATATACCATATTTAAGTGACATGGATCAAAACCCAAAATGTTAAATGCTACAGTTTAAGGTTGTGTGAAAGGACTTGTCCATGTATTTTAACATCATGCGATCAGGACACTCATGTTACCGAAGGAGCATCGATGAGGTATGGTGTGGGGCTTACACATATAAACTTTCTGATGCAGTATGATCATCACTTTGGGAGATGTAAGAGGATCATACCTCAGGGAGATTGTGTGAGCCTTACATGTGGAAACTTCTTCATGCAGGAGGATAATCCCTTGGGAAGATGGTGTGGGGATTATGCATGGAAGCTTTCCAATGTAAAAGGATTATCCCTTGGGGATATATAGGAGTATCATCCCTTGGGGAGATGGTGTGGGGATTATGCGTGGAAGCTTCCTGATGCTGGAGGATCATCCCTTGGGGAGATATAAGAATATAATCCCTTGGGGAGAAGTTAGAGAAAGTGGAATCCCATGATGATCATACATGGGGAATACTATATTAATTTCATAGAATAAGGTTATAGTTTTATGTTATGTGTTGAGGAAGCTTTTGTATAGTTTAATATCCAATGACTAGCACATGGAGCTTGGAAATTTTACATCTTTTATCTTGGATTTGGATGAGGATTAAACCTCAAGGGGGACTATTTCATGATTAGAGGAATAATTTTCTTAAAGAATCCATACCAATATAGGTAAAACATTTCCCTCGAATATTCCACATTTATGGATTACGTGACCACCACTCATGCGCCTCTGGGCGTAGCATGACATTGGTACTACCGTGGAGGATTGAAAATAAAGAGGATCAATGTTATGGTACCTATGATTATGAGTATTAGTAATTAGGGTACCTATTATTTAGAGAAAAAGGTTAGGTAATAGATTCTATATAAGTATAGGCGGTGTTGGGTTAGGTACCAGATAGTTGTTGTGTGCAACTTTATTGTATTGTTCACAAATAGAGTTGCGTGAGCCATGGGATATTGAATAAATAAAACACATGGATCATGAGGAAATATTTGTATTAAATGTTTTTAGTTTCATGAAAATTAGGGTTTCATGAAGGATTCTTCTCTTAAAATAACATAACCAACCTTAGTTGGTGTTTCAAGAGGATCACTCAACCACAAGCCAAGTCAAGTTGGGACCCATAGGAGGTCTGTCACACAAGTTATATACCTTTTAGGTTCCATGTATTATAGTGTTTTGAGATGTCATGGAATAGATATATTTGTTCACATGAGAGTGTATATTAATATTCTAGAGATACCCCCTCATGGTGTTGGATGAGGTTCTATTTATAATCGAAATAACTGGATGATGTAGCTTCACTGTGGCGCAAAACTAGGCTGTGCGCTTCAAAATCCTTTTCTGTTAGGGTTTTTCCACACAACCTATATGATTATACATCATGTTTCTTGTAAAATTGGATGGTTGAATGATGATTTTTGTGATAAAAGATCACCTTTTTCATGAACATGCCTTCGATTCCATGATCTAGACTGTGTAACCTATGGGATCCATCACCACCTTTCACGTGAAACTATTTGGTCACCCAATATATGGTCATTCATGCAAGCCTCCTCTATTCACACATGGGCCTTGGGTATTATTTTAGACTTAGGGTTATCTATATAACTCATTATCTTTTTTTACGTTTAAATTCTTATCACAAAAAACTACTTCTTTGTGAACATCCATTTTTTCATGAACCCGGCTGGGATGGCATCAGATCCAACACCTGACATGGTCTAATACATGGATCAAAGGGTGTTCTTGATCCCCACAGGCTGGAAACTAGTGTAGGATATCAATAGATAGTTTAGGAAATGATTTCTAAAAATTAAAATAAATAAAAAATTGTAGAAAGATAAATAGGGTAGCCCACGTATATAACTAATCACCTGAATATCTTTTACAAATATGAAAAATACAACCAAACTATATAATAAAACCCAAAATAAAACTTGACTACCTAATATATCTATTGACCCCAAGGTTCACTCTCTGATATCAAGAACAACTATATCCCATTGCGATCAAGACCAATATGAGACCTACACCACAATCTAAAATAATAAGAAACTATAGGCATGAGTATTAAAACTCAATAGGAATTCCCGAACAAATCTATTCCAAATGAACTTCATTTAAAATAAAATAAACATCATCCTCAAGTTCAAAATAAAATATAAAATGTAAAAATTTTCATGCATTTTCAATATCAAAATAAATCATGGTTCATTTCCCTTTTTCCATTCAAAAAATAGGTTTGTTTCAATTGAAGAAACATTAATGCTTTCAAGGGGAAATTGATGATTTCTTTTTCAAAATGGAATAAGAGAGTATACAATTTTTTTTAATTTAAAACATTTTTCCATAAAACTTTGGGATCCAACTCATCAATTTCCAAGAAAGACACCACACATGTGAATAATCTAACTAGTGAAAAAATAATTCTCAAAAAATTCAATAGCTATGATAGGTTCTACATGTCAATTTATATAAATAGGCTGAGCCAACCGATGCTAATCGAGCATCAAATCACATACACATATATAATAGTTAACACAACATGCACCAACCAAATCACTCTAAAGATACATATCTTTAATTAAAAATCATATATCACAAAGGATTAAATACCAAGGATCTCTTATTCTATACAATTAAATGGGTTATGGGGATTCCATAATAAGTACATTCCACCCATTAATATAAACCGGGAAAGGGAATCATCCAAGGAGAGTTTTCATAATAAACATTTTTACCACTTTCAAAAAAGTTCCAAACATTCCTCAGGAACATTTCACATAACTATAATCCTTTAAAAAAAAAATTTATATCCTCCAATTAGGACAAACACTTTCTTACATTTCACAACCACATGAAAAAATTCCATCAAAATACCCAGACATCGTTTTTAAGCTAAAACCATTCTTATCCAAATTCCAAACATGTCACTAAGAGTAAACACATTCCAAACCACATTTGAAAGACAAATAAACATTTCATTTAAATAAAAAACCCATTGGGAACCCATTCTAGGAACCCAAAACCAAAAAATGCAATTTATCACAAAACACAGAATCAACAACCATTTTCAAACCAAAAAATTATTCTAAGGATCACATATCAAAATTTAATATTCACAGAAGGTAAAAAAACATGAAATCAATGATTCTTAAATTAAAAAGAAAAGTGCAAGAGAAACCTACCTCGAACCAAAAGAGATTCAATAATGTACACCCAAAAAATATCTTCTAAGTTTCTAAGAGATAAGATCTACCAAGAAGAACCTTAAACAAAAAACCCCCCCAACATAAATCAAGGGAAACATGGATCCTAGTTCCAAGAGACCATAGGAGGAGAGGAACCCCAGAAGAAATGAAATAAAGGGGAAGAGGGATGAGAGAGAAGAGGAAATACCTTGAATATACAACACAAAACCTTGAATAAAACCTATATCAACACCATGGGAGGAGGGTGGAGGCTTTGAGAATAAGAGGATAGTCCCCTTAGGGTCGCATGAACCAAATGTAGGATAGGGGAGGCGTTTTGTGTTAAAAATCCCAAGAGGGAATACTTGGAATTTCACAAAATTTTAGATCTAGGAAACTCACACGGTTTGGATGCATGGTTTAAGAAACCATGAATCAATCATGTTGTAGATACTACCCAAGAGGGGATCAACCACACAACCAGCCCACATGGTTTTACTTACCATGTACAAACTATGATCTAGAATCTGTTTGAATCCAACACCTTCAAAATGATTACCTGGGTTGGGCTGCACATTTTTCCAAATCATGCGCTAACCGTGTGCAGGCTACTGCCTAGCCCAAAAAACATAATTTTCTCCAATAACTCACAAATAAACTAAAGAATAACCGTGATGTTAAAACTAAACAAAGATACACCTCAAAATTTAACCCCCGTCACACCTAGAACTCAAGAGAGGAATCGAGATCCCAAAAGAACCGGAAGAGAAGATGAAAATGAAAAACTAGGTGTGAGATAAATGAACATGCCCATAGGAAAAACTCAATCCTGAACTAGAGGTGACATATTCTAAAATGAGTTTATGGAAGGATTGGTCACAATTTGAGATATCTAGGCATCACTATATATCCCATGTGAATGGTAATCAAGCCACACGTAGTTATGGAAGGTGGTGTGGTAGGAGACCAATGCCGAAGGGGAAATATCCTCTCTAATGAGGATATCAAATCATATCATATTAAGAGGAATCCTAGTTTTATATGTGGTAATGTTTTTTTATCATCCCATACTTATTATATAAGACATCCTAGTTTTATATGGGCTAATGTTTTTTTTGATCATCCCATACAAATCATACAAGGCATCCATCATTCACTGCATAGGGTAAGGTTACAGTTTAACATCATGTGATAAGGAAATTCATCTTTATAGTTTAGAGTCATGAAACTAAAACTACATATACCATTTATTTAATGTCATATACCTTAGACTATAGGGTAGTTTTCAGTTTAAGGTCTTATGGCTTTGACCAAAGGGGGATATGGGTGTCCTAAGGGGTATGGCATGGCATAAAAGAGTGATAACCAAATGTGAAAGGAGGCACAAAGGTATCATATTCCACATAAAACTCAAAAAATGTACACCAGGTCAACCTCATGTTTCTAGGGAAAATTATCCCTTAATGAGTTGATTAAGGGGCATGCGCCCAATATGAAATATAAGGATGACACTACATATCCCATGAGGATGGGAATCAAGACACATGTAGTTCTGGATAGTGGCATGGTAGCTGATCGATGCTGGCATCAGAATTTCCTTTTGAATTCAGATACTAAATCAACTCATATTAAGATATTAGGAATTTCAAATTTATACAAGTAAAGGATAAAGCTTAACACTGTGGGATGTTGATGTTGGCGGGGATTATATATTGAGCTGAACTTTTTTTTTTCTGTTTCTTCATCATGTCGGGTCATGAGGGAATATCAGAGCACTCATGGGATGAGGAAGATTAATGGGTATTATACTTGAATAGGAGGCCCATGGAGGAATTTGGGTGATAACACCATGGGTAAAAGATTGTTTTTTGAGGTGAATCGGTAGCCGATCCCAAAGACAGGAGGTATATGAATCACTATATATACCATGGGAATGTGAATCAAGCCACATATTTTTCTGGAAAGTGGTGGGGGAATATACATGATGCATCATTAGGAATGAAGAAAACTATTATAATAAGGATTAATGCACATATTTTAGGGTCATAATAATTGGACCGAGGATCCTAGTTTAAGGTCATAGATCTTGAAACATAGGGGTGGGTTCTTGGAGAATGTTTTTGTGGTGAAAAAAGAGTTAAAACCCCATGTGAAAGGAGAAAAGGAGGCTTTGTTCCAAATATATAAATCTTGACATTGGTTTCACAAAGTTTAGGTCATAAGGCATGGACCATGGAAAATAGTTTATAGTCATGATGCTTAGACTTTTGGAAAATAGTTTAATGTCATGATGCTTGAACTAAGGGGTAGGTGTTTTTTAAGAGTTTTTGTATGCGATGAAAGAGGTAGAATCCAATGTGAAAGGATGGAATGTAGGACCATCTATCACATAAATTATTTGAAAAAACGACACATAGTTTAAGTCTATAATGGTTGTAATGTAAGTGGGGAAAAAGGAAAAAATGTTAGTGAATCTGCGACCAGTCCTAGAGACAAGATGTATAGGCATCACTATATATCCCATGGGAATGGGAATAAAGACACACATTGTTATAGAACATAGAATTATAGAATACCAATACTAGGAGTGGGGGAAACTCTCTCCAATGAGGGCATTGAGGCATCTCATGATCATCATGGAGAATCATGTGCTTTTTCCAAGGGTTAAAGATATAGTTTAACATCATGTGATAATGAATTTTGTTTTTTATTCCTCTCATATTTATCATATGGGGCATATTGATTTTATGTGGGGTAATATTGTAGTTTACTTTATGAATTGAGGATATTAGTCTTTGCAGTTTAATGTCATATGACTCAGACTATGGTTTCTGCTAGTTTAAAGTCATAGATATTAGATTGCAGGGGTTAAAAATAGTTTGAGGTCATAATGATTTGATCATGACTCCTATCATGAAGTTTTAGAGTTCAGACCATCATTATAAGTAGTTTAAGGTCATAATGCTTGGACCTTGGTGTTGTAGTTAGTTTAAGGTCGTAGATCTTGGAACCTAGTTTCACATGAAGTACTGCTTAAGAAACTTAGAATTTTTGGGTGGTGTGAAACACTCTCTATCCATGGTGATCAAAGAGTATGTTCCATTGGAATAGGTATTATGGATAATGTAATATCCTTACCACTTGGGCTTCAACTTTGGTGGATTTTTAATGGGTATCATCACCACTCTGAGATCCTATACCATTCCCCCCTAGAGAAAGGAATGGAGTCAAACCATATTATTGAATGATATTTCTATATTATTCTGGCATCTCTCCAAGTTGTGTAAGTCTTGAAGCCTATTTTACATAAGGGCCTCAAACTCATATTGAAAAAATTATTCCATTCACTCTGGCATCTGCTTGTTGTATGAAACTATTTGGAGTGGTGATAATTGAACCTCGATGGAAAAAACTGCCTCTTTTCCATTCATTGAGGAGTATGGAGTCACCTGGGTGGAATTTTGATTCATCATCTAATAATACTGAAGGGTATTGGGGATTTTTAGGATAATGCTTATTGTTATGACCTACCATTTTCTACTAGATATTATAGAGGGTCTTTTTGAATGCTTTAAACTACCTGTTTTTTTATGCATGATAGTGAGAAGTATGGTTAGACTGAATTTTGTACTTGGCATACAAATTCTTCAACTCAATAGACTAGAAATTGGGGTTGTTGTTTGTGAGAATAGTGATTGGAACTTTAAATTGTTGGATGATACGACAGATCATGAAATCAATCATGGACTCGGTTTTCACTTCCTTGAGGGGAATCAATTATTCTCATTTGAAAATGAATTCAGTTGTATTCAAGATGAACCTACCCCATTGAGTTGATGTTGGTGGGTATGGTCCCATAATGTCAAGCCCGTATACTAAAATGGGAAAAAAAATTGGTGGCGTGGAGAAGCTCCAAGGATAGATTTACAAAGATAGTGTGACATTTCTTGGAAAAATCAATATAGTCATGAACCATTACATTCTAGAAGTACACCAATATATAAATTTTGTGGGAGTGATTTAATCCAACTTGATGTGCACCATAGGATCTAGCATGAACCATTTTCATAAACTGAGGTATCTTACCTCTTAGGATGTAATGGAGAAGAATTCCATCAAACCCCCACTTGTATGGTGTTTTCTCTAGGGTAGTCCCACTATAGAGGGTAAACTGTGCTACATGTAGATAGATTCACACATTTTCAACTTGGTATGGTGGTATAATTCTACACAAGAGATACTAAATGAAGGGAGATGTCCAATTAGTAATTTCCTCCACTACGAGGATATTTTATGATCTCGACATAGGGGTACCAACATCCAACTGATTTACCTACTAGTTTCCATCATCTAATGTGGTAGGGGAAATGACCCTGCAATGTACCACATGAATAATCAAATCAGCTGGGTACAGTTCTAAGAGACATGCATCCAGGATTTCCAATGCACCCGATCAACCATTCTGTGACTGGGGAACATGAGTCACCCACCACTAGGAAGGAAATTGGGTCATTAACTAATGGGTGTGTACCATCAGGGGCACGATCTCTTGCTTTCTAATGATACAGTCACCATTGATATTTTTGATGAGTAGTTTAGAGTCTCTCTTTAAATGTAAAATGGGGAAATAAATCTCAAGGGAAAACTTGAGATCTGTAATAAGGGACTGATACTCTACCTCATTATTTGTAAAATGTTATGAAAATATGAATGAGTACGAAAGACAACCTATGCTATGGTAATGAAGAAAACACCAAGGCTTACCCTGTTAATCTTGGGATTTTTGAACCTTATACTAGTCAGGATTTGGGTGGCACCATCAAAATGCATCTATCAACACAAAATAACATGATATTCCAAGATAATAGATTCATATGGGAAAGTGAAATATAGAGGTAGTTCTTTGGGGGATGGATGTGTGGCTAGAAAGTCCGACAATTCATAAATTTTGACATATTTTTGTAGGTGAAAACTGATTCCAAATAGATAAAGGATCACCTCCCAATGTTCCAATCACACCATCATCATGGGGTAATTGAGGATATATTTTAACAATTCTACTTGGAACACTAGCTTTATCTCATGATGTGGTAAATAATGTCAGAACTTCTGCACCATAGAAAACAATGTGAGTCAACTCCTCTTGATGGAGGAATATTCAGTCTCTACATTGGGGATCTTGTGGATGAGATAATATAGGTTTTTTTCTCTTACCTCATTGTTTTTCTGGGCTAAAATGGTGCTGAGAGAACTTTCCATGGTGGTCATGTAGAGAACCAAAGGATTCCCTAATATGGGTGGAATCAGAACAAAAGGTTGTTGTAAGTACTACTTGATATCCTTAAATGTCATTAGACACTCTTCATATCACTGGTAAATGGTTCCTTTCTTCATGATCCTCAATAAGGGATTAAACTTTCTGACTAGATTTGTGACAAACCTTCATATGTAGGCTAAGTGTCCTTGGAGGCCCCTTAACTCCTAGAGATTGTTTAGGTGAGGAATTTGATTGATGGCCTCGATATTTATTAGGTCAAAATTTATGCCTATATATATTTCAACAAAGATGAGAAACTTCCTAGATGCGACCCTAAATGTGAACTTCAAGGGATTCATCTTTAAGTGTCAGAAGTAAAGGAAGTTTAATAATTTGTCAAGGTCCCTAAGATGGTATTGATATTGATGGTATTTGACCACAAAATTGTCCATGTAGCATTCCACCAATGTACCAAGAATTAGTTTTAATATGCGGTTCATGGCCTGTTGATAAGTTTCTCCTACATTCTTTAAGACAAAAGGCATCACCTGATAGTATAAAGTTTCATTCAGATCCCTAAAGGCATTTGAATCCTCATCCTCAGGGGCCATATGGATCTGATTATATATGGAGTATCCATCCATGAATGAGATAGATTATAACCCTATTGTAGTTCTTATCAATAGAACTTTCATCTGAATGGTAAAATCATCCTTTGGAAAGTGGAAGCTATGGTCCCAAAAATTGATATAAACTTTGATATTCCCATTCTTCTTCCTGAATGGAATTATTTTTTTCTATCCATCTTGGATATTATAATTCCATGAAAAAGTTGTATTTGATAATCTTTTCAACTTTTTCCTCAACCATAACACCATGATAGGGGTTTATCTTTCTAGGAGGATTTTTGAACCCACGATGACTTACTGGGAGGCCGAGATGATAAATGGCAACTTGAGGGTCCACCCGTAGCATCTCATCATAGCTCTAGGAAAGTACATCACCATTCCAATTTTGTAAGGCCATATACTACTACCACTCCTCTAGATACATGGATACAATGATCAACATCAGCATTAGATCTTCCTTGACACCAAGGTTCACATTATAAAACTTATCAATGGTGGTGGAGACAACCTATTCAAATGAAGAAAGAGAATTTTCTACATCCTATTTATTGTATGAGATAGGATAATAAAATATAGGATTTAGCTCTTATATTCTATTAAAATCAAGGGAAACAATGATATCTACTCTAGGGGATACATAATCCTCGCCGAGGGGTTTCTGTTCTATGGAGATCGTAGAGACTGAAGACATCATTCCAATTCCATCATGTTTTTGGCCGTGTGGTCTAATATTGATTTGGAAGAAATTTAGATGAGTTTATATTTGTCTAATAATACCTTATTTTTGAAAAATGTAAAAATTATTTAGGTCAATGGATGTGGGGTGAACTTATCAATACGTCATAGGAGCAGGGTCTTCCAGTACTTCATGGTCCTTTCTGGTGTTGGAGTATGAGTTAATCTGTGAGTGATCCTTTTTCATAGAAACATAGAAACCCTTTTTATTAGATAGTATCTTATGATACTTCCTTGAATTGTTTCTTGATACCAAAACACAAAACTATGTCTTCATTCAAATATTTATATGTATTTTTTCTCACTATTATCATAACTGTAAATTGTTATGTATAAGGGAGTCATATATTATTCTATCCTCCCCAGTTTGCAGAGAGTTCGGGTTAGGATGAGGTTAATACCATAACTAGTATCCACTAGAAAAAATGGATTTATATTCCATTAAACTGATTGATAATGTACATTAGGTTCATGTTCCCCATTATTATGACACCCTCATATTCCTTGGAAAATAATACTATGACTTGAAATTCCTTTTTCTCGGCCACTTCTAAATAGTAGGGATCAATGGAAGCTACATTATATTCTATATATATAGATATTTTTAAATATTTAGTAAGCTAAAAACACATTTCCCTTTACATGTGAAGAAACTCAAAGATCAAAAGCCTTTTAGTTCTGATGATAAGGTGATTTAAAACATCATATTTCTATACCAGTGGCATCTATTTTCCCATGGAAGTATGATCTTTGGTATGGGCGAAGCATATATTGGTTAATGAACAACTGGGTTTTGAATAATAATGATAAAATTCTATTACTGAATATATGGTAATCTATAAGGAACTAAAGGATTACTACCAGTCATCTGAGGTTGGGATTTGGATGGATTCTACTAATCATGAGCATGTGAAAAGTCCCACAAAAAGTCTTGGCTGGTTTCATTAACTCCAGGCTTGTGATGCATATCCCCAGGTGGGTCTCCTTGGAACTACACGAGTTTATTAAGGGTCATTTTATAGAGGAAGAAATCACCCTATCTCCAGATATGATTAGTGATATCGGCTTCAAGACACATGGATCAAACTTGGTCATTAATCTTGATATGAACAAGGCATATGATAGGATCGAATGGAGCTTTCTTATCAGAGTCTTATCAGGCATGGGGTTCTCTCCCTAAAACGTAGATATATTTTTCCACTACTTAAGCTCCTTGTGCTTGTCTGTAATGTTCATGGGAAAATATTATGGTTTCTTCAAGGCCACTAGAGGATTATGACAACGGGATACCATATCTCCTTCTCTATTCATTATTATGAAGGATGTTTTGAGTAGGCTAATTCAGAAGAGCATTAATGAAGGGGGGATTCTTCAGTACTGTCATCGGATGAAGGCTTCATCCATCTCTCACGTCATGTTTGATGATGACTCCATTCTATTCCTTAATGCTAGAAGTAGAAAAATACACAGTCTGAATAGAGTTCTGGGTGAGTAATCTCAATGGAGCGGCCAGATTATTAACAAGTGCAAGAGTGAATTATTCATTTCTAACAAGTTTTCCTCGGTGAGGGTGGAGACTATCAGTAAGCTTCTGGGTATGCATAGGGGTTAATTACCAATGTCTTATATCGGCGCACCTATATCGTACAAGCATCTTAGGATCAGAGGCTTTGATGACCTTCTCTCCAGGATCACTGATAGGGTACTGAACTAGAAGAACAAATTTCTGTCTTTTGGAGGAAGGATCACCCAAATTAAATATGTCCTGGTGGCCTATCCTATTCACGATCTTTTATCCATCAGGGTTTTTCAAAGGGGTGATTAGATTTATTGACAGGATGCTGGAAAACTTTATGTGGGATCCACAGGGTTGCTTGGGGTAAAATGGTGAAGCCTGTGTGTGAGGGAGGCATTAATGTGCGGAACCTGAAAGATACCCTATACTACATGCACACGGGGCTAGCTTGGAGTGTGCTGGAACGTGGTACAATTTGGTGGATTACCATGCACAGGTACACATCTTTCCTTCGGGATCCTGAGTAGGGTCATAGCTCCCCGATATGGTCGATGGATGGCCCCATTATTTTTTTTCTCCAGCCTTTTTCATGTTGGATTGTGGGGGAAGGTGAAGTCTTCTTATGGAACCAGAACTAGTATGATTCACTACTCCGGTTCCTAGGATGTCATATCCCATAGATCACCTTCTGTTAAGTGAGATGGTTCCCCGCATTTATCGACACAGTGTTGGAAAAGGAGAATCAAGAGATTTTCTGTCTCATCGTGGTTAATGAAGAGGAGGACCATTGCGCCTTCACTGCTTCTTCCTTGGACCGTTTCTTGTCCAAATATTTTCATCACATTGTACATGGACAGGTGCATAATAGTGAGTGGGACGAGATCATTTGGGTGGAAAATATTCCTACCAAGTATAACTTCCTCACATGGAGGATAAGAAATGGCGCACTCCCGACTGACGACAATATCTGTAGGTGTGGTATTCATCTGGCGTCTAGGTGTGTGTTCTGTACTGTTCATAGTGAGGAATCTATTTCACATCTATTTTTTGGAAGTGAATGGGCCAGTGTGGTATGGAAGGTTCTTGGGTAATTCATGGTGTTCCTCACCACAGCTGGGGATATCCATCCCTTTGTTGACATATGGTTCCAAGGCATAAGAGTTGGGGGTCATGAGCGGGTGGCATGATCGGTGGTGATGCAAGTAGGGTGCTGGTATCTTTGGAAGGCACGTAACAGGTCGAGGCATGAGGGAGTGCTAGTGACAACATGTTCTATCATCACATGGGATAGGAATTTATTGATTGATTTTAATGAGATTGTTGGAGCCTGGAATAATGCACCTTCTATGAACAGATTTCAGGAAGGCGGTGGAGAGGTCTCTACATCCAGTAACAGGAGGGGTGAATGGGTATGCTGGCAGGTACCTACTACCGGTTTAAATATGAACAAGGATGGTTCTTACATGTTGGGGTATGAACGAGGAGGAGGGGTGGTGTGAGATATTAATTGACCGGTTTACTTGGTGTTCTCCCCCAGATTTGGTTTGGGGACATCCCTTCAAGCGGAGGTAGTGGAAATGCATGTTATTCTTGAGTTATGTAGGAAAAAAGGGTTAGAACTTTCTAAAGTGGAGACAGACTCTATGATTGTACACAATTCCTTGAAAGGATACATAGTCATGCCTTGGTTGATTTGTTATGTTATTAGAAAATTCAGAAAGTTACTTAATAGAAATGATCAGGTGCTTCATACCTAGAGGGAGGAGAACAAAGTTGTAGAATACTTGGATTTAGTGGATATTTCCAGCATGGTGGAGGTATTCCTTCACAATGTATCCAACATCAAGGCAGAGGGGATCAAATATATTAAGGGGTATGTGCTCAGTCTAAATTATTTTAGGCCTCCCTAGATAAGGTTGGTGATAATGGGGGGGAAGGGATGGGTCTCTCTCACTTGTTTTATGTTTTCTCCTTTGTTTTTTCTTGCTATTAATAAAAAAATATGACGATGGTATGGTCTTGGATGAGATGAACAATCTAATAAAACCATAAACTATGGAGACATACCTGAAGAAGTCAGCTGGGAGGGATGTTTTGGATGATCTCTATGAAAGGAATTCTTCCTAGTCTCAATAGAATAAACTTCCCAATTCAAGGCACTGACCTGAAAATTATTATGGCTCATGTATCCTCTACGAATCCTTCTACAAAGTTGGATAGAGACACTCAAGGGGGTTTTCATGGCATTCCCCATCATCAAACACTGTTAAGTGGTCCTCCAGTTCAACTATGTTCATAGAGGTGTACTCCTACTCATTATTAGTGGAATATTATAGGACTGGGGAGACCATGGGTGAATTTCCTAACTCAGGAGGAATGAAGTGTCACATAAGTATGTGATGACTTTAGCACTGGTAGGGTACTCCAATTTACCTTGCACTGTCATTGTCAGTTCTTCTAGGACATTTAAGGTTGTAATGCAGATGTGGAGGATATGGTTGGAGGAGATGTGATGAACATAGAAGGTTCTAGATTTCTCAAGATGGAATAAATTATTCCATTGGTTCAAGTGACTACCTTATGATCCAACCATTCATTATAATTTTTCATCCCATGGATTGGATCCTATATCCACTTTCTGAAATCTTCACCGTTACTATCAAGATCAGAAAAGACATGTGTTACCTATTCTAGAACATCACCCAACTTGACTAAAATTTGATCCACATGGTCCTAGAGTCAATCTTTGAATACAAATAATTATTTTATAGTGTTTATGAGGATCCTATGATATAGGAAGTGGTTAGTATAGCTAGATAATCCATCCTCCTGGGGTATTTTGTATTCTAGAAATTTTATAATTCACTTATCTAGAGAAAAGATGAAATACCATAGAATATTCCCGATTTTTATGTCTGAAATTTTTTCCCTAGGAGCCTAAAATTGATGATGGGATAAAAATATATTCTCTTTTAAAAGGGTATATGTTTGGAGAGGATGTACTTGGAAGGGCTATGTAGGGAGAGGCTACGCTCAACAAGGCTCATCTGGAAAAGGTTCCAGTAGTTTCACCGACTTAGGAACCTCAGTGTTTACTATGGATGATGTATTGGTTTTCATAGGCCTTATTATGAGAGATGGATGGGGAAATGGGAGTGAATATTTTCTAATATTCTATGTGGATTATTTGAGATGAATATCCCTTTTATAGGATCCCCAAAATACACCTAGGTAGTTTAGGGAGATGAGGGTAGTGACCAACTCATTCATAACATTCTCCACGCACATTATGAGAAGTTTTTCCCAAGACAATGACATATCATGTGAGTATATGAGTCCCTTCCCTTGAAACAAAAGTCAATGAATCACTCATTAGGCCTCTTCCTACATTTGAAGAGGTTGGAGATGCTTATCTTTCACATGGTGGAGCTAAAATATTATAGGAACTATCATCATAGATCCTCCCAATTACGAATATACCCCAGGGGAATCTACCTATACCCAAGGAACACATTACCTTTTAAAATCTAGATAAAGCATCAAATCTTGGTATCATCTTACTATTATAGAGTCCCAAAAATTGGACCGTACCTTGTAGAGAAGTGGTTCATATGCTATAGTGGGTCACTAAAAATGGTCCACCCATGATGGGCATGGATTCCTACTAGGTAGGATTTCCACCTGTCATGTCTCCAATTTTTCAAGGTGAGTGATGAGAGAAACTATATCATCATCTTTTTGGGGATTTAAAACCACCAGTTCATTGATAGGGTCATAAAATCAAGGGAAACACTCCCTTGATACCAAGGTAGATAATCATGCTACTGATTCTAACATGGAGGGGTGGACGACTCATATCTTGGTCGCTTTTGATATCCCCTAACTTATGCCTCAACTGGGTGTATAGGTCCACAAAGTTTGAATTGGGGTCTCTTGATAAGGAGAACTGGATGATCCACTAGAGAAGATATTGGGTCCCTTATGGAATTGATAGGGTCTGAGTGCCACTCAATAATGAGATCAGTAGCGAGCCTTTTGTATTCCTTGAGCTGATGGGGAAGGACGACTTCTGTTGGTTACTGCTCTACTTTTGGTGCAACCTCGGATGGGTTGAATGGTTCAACATTTACCTATCCATTATACATATAATAACAAGTAGGTAGAAATGTATCATTGGGGAGAATTTTTAGGACCATCAACTGTCTCTGTCGATGAGTGCAGATACTTGCTGTGACGTCTTCTTGGTACTGTGTCACCTCTTGAGGTGGGTTTTCCCCATCATGCCTTGCATTGAAGTCCCTATTCCTATGATCCTCTAGTGAGTCAGTGATGACTATATTAACCATGGAGGTATTCATTGGGTAATATTCATCATCAATATATAGTACTAACCATTTGTCCTGTTAATGCCGTAAGCATGGGATAAAGTGGAGGGTAGTATATTGCCTCAAGCCTCTAATTTGTACATGTGGAGACTTATCTTCCATGACCTGATAGAGTATTTTGATACTATTAATGTATATTTTCTAAAAATTCTAGTGATATCCATATGACTTAGGGTGCTGATCCACTAAGGGTTCTGTGATATCAACCTTCTTTCACTGCTGGTTGATGGCATAAGGTGCTGATGGATCTCTAGGTAGGTTAGTTTCCAATCCCCTAGCCAGTGAAAAGTCACCCAAAAAATCGGGGAAAAGATCAATTCTTGTTCCTTGGTGAGGGACTATGGTATGATAAATTATGGATCTATAGGAAGACAGAACACCCCTGATAGTTGATCGGTGTCTAGAAACTCTTATAGGACCTCTTACTCAGGGTAAGGATCTTTCTCTTGGTCGGCTCAATCCACCATTAGGGAAGGATGAGATATCGGTGGAAACATTGATGTAGATTGAATTTTCAGCTTCTCTACGAGAAGAGGAGGTTCCACGTGGGTTAAATATCCATTGGATGTTGGGATGTCTATAGGAGATAGAGGTAACTTCAAGTTCAAGTCCACATAGGATGAGGTGTTCACCATTGTATCATGTGAAAGAGAGGCTGCATCCATTTGGGGCATAGTAGAGTGATCACCATCATTTGAGGGTGTCAACCTAGACCCTTAAATCTATCCAAATTATTTTATGGAGGTATATAGGAGGGAAATTTATAGCATCCTGCATTTTTATTACATAACATTTCATTACATTTTACAAATCGAGGATATTTAAAGTCTAGTGTCTTGAAATCAGGAACAGAAAACCTGAGAAAAACATAAAAAATTCTTCTAAACCACATGTAAGGATTCCTCATTGTTCATCCTAAGTTCATTATAGCATCTCATAACCAGGGAGAATACATCAAAGGAAAGTGTGAGCAGAAATCCCAGTAAGGGAAACAAGAGAAACATTTTACATGTGAACTTGATATACATCAATAAAGTCATGATAAATAACTTTAAGGAATGAGAAAGATATCATGAGGCATATCATAATAAAAATAACGTGTTTCATAACTTGAATATGTGGCTACAACATTTAACATAGACAATAATTTTCGTATCACCAAGGTCCATCCCCAAGGTGTCATTAAAAATTACCAAGGTTATTCACCAAGGTATCGTTAAAATGGACATCTCTAGAGATTAAGTCTTCACCCAATAAATTCGAGAAATATCAGGGCTCACCCTTAAATTTGTCTTTATCATCATGTGATCCACATATATCATCATCAAACATTTCATAAATGACCCATATAGTGTAAAAGAAATGGGTTTCATTTCATAATCATAACGTTTTAAAAACTGCTTTTAAGACATGATCTTTATTTCATTTTAAACCCACAAAAAAGGAAAGCGGGTTTCAAGTATGTAAATCCCAGAATTAAAATAGAATAGTTTGATATACATGTGAATACCCCTGAATAATAAAGAGCTTTGTGTATTCACATAATAAAATAAAATAATTTGAGAAAAAGAGAGAGACATTTTGAGACGAAAATTCTGCAGCACAACAGCTATGTTACAGGGTTTTAGAAAACATTGAAAAGAGAGGGGACATGGGTTACCCACTCATAAATGATACAAAAAACTGTATAGGGACAGAATGTAAAGGATATAAGAACATGGTAATGAAATTTTAAAGACATACCATATGAAATAAAAAACATGGAAGGAAGACAAAAATAAGATTTCTCTTATGAAAATTCGGCAGCCTAACGACGTCACTTAAAACTTCAAAAAATGAATTGATGAGATAAAATAGGGTCTCTCATCATATTAAAATAAAATAATTGTATTATGGATAAAGATATAATACCCCAACATAATATAAAACGACTTGAAATAATTGACATGAAAATAGAACTTGAAAATGAGAAGGGTGAAAGAATCCCTTACAAAAATTCAGCAGCCTAACGACGCCACTTAAACATTATTAAAATTAATTGATGAGAGAAAAGGGGGGTCTCTCATCATATGAACATGAAAAGGATAGTAGGATGAATTTAAAATAACATCCCCAACATAATAACATGGAACTTAAAATAAATGACATAAAGGAGAATACATGAAAAGAAAGAGAGAGGTAGGATCCCTTACCATGAAGAGTAAATTCAAACGTTTGAAGGTCGGGACCTTGGGAGGCTTGAGGGAACATTGGGAGAACTCCTTGGGTGGTAAAGAGACCAGAAATTTGTTGGGGGACGATTTGGAAATGAAATTAATGAGGGAAAGTCATGGCATTTATAGGAGAAGTGAGGAGACAAAGCATTAATTGCCAAGGGACACCTCATCGGTGGTATTAACAAAACCATGGGATTGCCCATGGTATTTTCCCATGGTATTTTACCATGGTATAGGAAACTTGGTACACCTCATACCTTATCTTACTATTCATAAGTCGACCAGAATTATTGCATAATTATTACATCCTTAATGATGTCATTAAACACCCGAAACTCAAAAACTGTATTTTCACTATTCACTGAAAATTCAACTTTCTCAAAAAATCCCAAAATTTCACCTTAACCAAATATCGATGATCTGATTTCAAAAATGAACTCTATTTTAGGAAAATAATTTTATTAACATTTTTAATTGAATTTTTAAATAAAAACACTATTCACTGAAAATTCAATTGTTTTAGAAAAATCCCAAAAATTCACCTTAACCAAATATCAATGCTCTGATTTGAAAAATGAACCCCATTTTATGAAAATAATTTTCTAAATATTTTTAATTTAATTTTTTAAATAAAAAACACTATTCACCTAAAAAAACTAATACTTAACCAATAATTTCTGAAACAGTTGTTTACCTATTTTATTGAATCACATTACTTAATCAATGTGCCTAAATTGTATTAATACTTTCTTAAGGGAGGTTACTTAATCCATTTGGTCACATTACTAATCACAAGCATAAATCACTATTCATAATTTACTATTCATCAAAAATTAAGTTGATCTTATTAGACTCTAAATTTCTTACTGAACATAACTGTAGAAGACCATTTTTTTAACATCATTACACATTATTAATTATTTAAGGTTTACATATATATTTTTAAAATATTCTTTTTCTAAAATTCATCAATAATATGCATACTATATTTATCCGGACATTTGAAAATTCACAAACATCATCATAAGAAGAAATCACAATTTTTATTTAAATCAAAGGATTACATAAGGCAGTTACGGTCTCATTACATAGCCCCTTATAACACCAGCATAGGACCTAAGAGTAAGGTATGCTAGGGAGATAGAATTTTGGGGCGGATCGACAAACATTGCCCGAGTAGTGATTTCTATCATCTTGAACTTCTCGTGAAGGCGATTCCGTTCGAGCTTCACATGATGAAGTTCAGCTTGGGTTTGGTCCAGAGCAAAGCCCAAAGGTGCTACCTCTTTCCTGAGTTCTGTCAGATGGGCTTCGATCAGCCCAAGACAACTACATGGGGCCACCGAATCTTCTTTCTATATTAATTAATTAAGATCACTTGTATTTATAGACAATAATCGCAACATTTAGTTTCCAACGGTCTTATTGACCAACGGTCATATAACAATCGAAACCCAACGGTCTGATTTTAATTATACTCATTTTATTAAATGAAATAGTTTTGTTGAGTATGAAATAAAATAACACACAATGTTAGGAAACAAAATTTATTCAAAATTTCATGTCGTTACAATCTTCTCCCCTTAAGAAATTTCATCCTCAAAATTTTAAAATTGGGCTCCGAAATTTCGTTGAAAGTCCCACATCAGAAAAGAGTCAGTAAAACTGTTACTTTAAAAGAAATAAAGGGAAGTACAAAGGTCACCCGAGTTAACCCATACTAGGATTCCATGTAGGAAAACATGGATATGGGAGAGAAAACAAAGGGTCAAGTTCTGGTGGAGAGTGATAGAAAACACGATTAGGAGATAATTAACCACAAGGAGATCACAAACTTAAGATGTGTTAAATGGTCTTTGATTACCCAGTAGGAAGCGTAAACCAACAAAATTTTTGTTTTACGTTCCTTTTCATAATTTTGAGGAATTCATTTACTACGTAGAATAAAAACATAAGGGAAATATATTTATCTTTGAGTAGAGTTTTATCCATTAATAAGTTTCCACCAAGACTAATCTTTTTTCCAAACAATGAGCATTCAAAAAGATGTTGTCTCAACAAAAGCACAAGAATAATATTCTAGAGAATCACATAATCCATAAAAGAATAACTATATTTTTCCTTTGTCTTTAGTCATAAACTAAAACTAAAAAGGTTTGTACAAGATCATATAATCCCCAAAAAAGATAATCCTATATAAAAATAAATGACTATTAATCTTCAAAATTCAACAAAAGTACCCAAAGTTCCAAAAAGACCTCTCAATACACAACCATCCTTAAAATTCTTCAGAATAATCCAAAATAAGATTGGAACCCAAAACTCAGAAGGATTTAAACACATAGTCTTCCCCGATAAATATTAACATTTATCTCCAAATAACATCGATACTATTAAAGTCTACTACTAAAGTGTAATTAACCTATTCACATATTCTCTATGCTAGGTTCATCATTTTCCTGAAATAACTCAAATAATTCATCAATTATTGGAAGAGATTATTTTTTCTTCACTGTGATCCCATTCAGTTATCTATAATCAATGCATAGCTGCATTGATCCATCCTTCTTATTCACAAAGAGAACTTGTGTTCCCCAAGGAGACACACTTGTTCGGATGAAACCATTCTCCAAAATAACTCGAAGTTGTTTCTTTAATTCATCTAGCTCCACATTTTCCATCCTATAGGGGGTCTTTGACATTGGATGAGATCCAGGTATGAGTTCAATGGATAAATCTACCTCTCTTTCTGGTGGAGGTCTGGGTAACTCCTCAGTAAATACGTCAACGTATTCCTAGACGATGGCGAAAGTTTCTAAAAGAATGAATCCTTCGTGAGAAACTTATTTCATTTATGAATCTTTTAACTAAAAAGGATTTTATGTCTTAAAACTTCATGCTTAGAAAAATTACATTTTTATATAATTCCTTCATAATGATTCATAAAAAGCTTGCGATTAACCAAACATATCCCCCAGGAGTGTCGTAACCAAGAGTGCAGCAAGACCCATTGTCATGTACCAGTTCTCATTCGAGTGTAGCTCAAAGTAGTGTTTTTGGGTTTTACCCCTATGTACATCTGTGCCAGAGCCACCTCTACCTGCTTTTATCCAGATAGGGATGCATTTGATTGATAAACCACTTACTCAATACTCACCAAAATACAAGGAAGATTTCTTATATTTAAACTTTTATATAGGGTTATTCCTAATGTTTTTATATCATAATTTCCATAAATATCTAAACTATCCTTTGATACCAACTTTAGCATCCCACCTTTTTATTACATAACTTTTCATTACATTTTACAAAACGAGGATCTTTAAAGTCTAGTGTCTTGGAAATCAAGACCATAAAATGTGAGAACAACATAAAACATTCTTCTAGACCACTTGAAAGGATTATTAATTGTTCATCCTAAGTTAATTATAGAATCTCATAACCTAGGAGCATACATCAAAGGAAAGGGTGAGCAAAAGGCACAGTAAGGGAAACAAGAGAAACATTTTACATGTAAACTTGAGATACATCAATAAAGTCATGATAAATAACTTTAAGGCTTGAGAAAGAGATCATGAGGCATATCATAATAAAAATAACATGTTTCATAACATGAAGATGTGTCTTAAACATTTAACATATACAATCATTTTCGTATCCCCAAGGTCCATCCCCAAGGTTTCATTAAACATTTCCAAGGTTATTCACCAAGGTATCATTAAAATGGTCATCTCTAGAGATTAAGTCTTTACCAAATGCATTGGAGCGCTATCAGGGCACACCATTAAATTTTTCTTTATCATAATATGATCCACATATATCATCATCAAAAATTTCATAAATGACCCATATAGCTTAAAAGAAATGGGTTTCATTTCATAATCATAACGTTTTAAAAACTGCTTTTAAGACATGATCTTTATGTCATTTTAAACCCATGAAAAAGGAAAGAGGGTTTCATGTATGTAAATCCCAGAATTAAAATATAACATTTTGATATACATGTGAGTACCCCTGAAGAATAAATATCTTTGAGTATTCGCATAATTAAATAAAAGAATTTGAGAAAAAGAGAGAGACATTTTGAGATGAAAATTCTGCAGCATAACGACTGTGTTACAAGGTTTTAGAAAACATTGAAAAGAGAGGGGACATGAGTTAACCACTCATAAATGATCCAAAAAACAGTATAGGGACATAATATAAAGGATATACGAACATGGTAATGAAAATTTAAAGACATACCATATGAAATGAAAAATATGGAAGGAAGACAAAAAAAAGATTTCTCTTATGAAAATTCGGCAGCCTAACGACGTCACTTAAAACTTCAAAAAATGAATTGATAAGATCAAATAGGGTCTCTCATCATATTAAAATAAAAGAAAAATATTATGGATATATATATCATACCCCAACATAATAAAAAGGAACTTTAAAGACTTGACATGAAAATAGAACTTGATAATGAGAAGGGTGAAAGAATCCCCTACAAAAATTCGGCAGCCTAAAGACGCCACTTAAACATTCTTAAAATGAATTAATGAGATAAAGAGTGAGTCTATCATCAAATTAACATTGAAATTACAGTAGGATGAATATAAAATAACATCCCCTACATAAGAACATGGAGCTTAAAATAAATGACATAAAGGAGAATACATGAAAAGAAAGAGAGAGGTAGGATCCCTTACCTTGAAGAGTAACTTCAAAAGTATGAAGGTCGGGACCTTGGGAGGCTTGAGGGAACCTTGGGAGGACTCATTGATAGGTAAAGAGATCAGAACTTAGTTGGGGAGGATTTGGAAATGAAGTGAATGAGGGAAAGTCTTGGTATTTATAGGAGAAGTGAGGGGACAAAGCATTAATTGCCAAGGGACACCTCATTAGTGGTATTGGCAAAACCATGGTCTTGCCCATGGTATTTGACCATGGTATTGGATTATTGAGACACCTCATAACTTATCTTACTATTCATAAGTCTACCAGAATTATTTCATAATTATTACATCCTTAATGATGTCATTAAACACCCGAAACTCAAAAACTGTATTTTCACTATTCAAAAAAATTCAACTTTGTCAGAAAAATCCCAAAATTTCACCTTAACCAAATATTGATACTCTGATTTCAAAAATGAACTCTATTTTAGGAAAATAATTTTCTAAATATTTTTAATTTAATTTTTAAATAAAAACACTATTCACTGAAAATTCAACTGTTTCAGAATAATCCCAAAAATTCACATTAACCAAATATCGATGCTCTGATTTCAAAAATGAACTAAATTTTATGAAAATAAGTTTCTAAATATTTTTCATTTAATTTTTTTAATTAAAAAAACTATTCACCCAAAAAAACTATTACTTAAACAATAATTTCTGAAACAGTTATTTACCTAGTTTGTTGAATCAAATTACTTAATCAAGGTGCCTAAATTGTATTAATACTTTCTTAAGTGAAATTACTTAATACATTTGGTCACATTACTAATCATAAGTATAAAATCACTATTCATAATTTACTATTCATCAAAAATTAAGTTTATCTTATTAGATTCTAAATTTATTAATGAGAATAACTGTAGAAGACCAATTTTTGAAAATCATTACACATTATTAATTATTTAAGGTTCACATAAATATTTTTAAAATATCCTTTTTATAAAATTCTTCAATAATATGCATACTATATTTATTCGGACATTTTAAAATTCACAAACTTCATCATAAGAAGAAATCACAATTTTTATTTAAATCAAAGGATTACACAAGGAAGTTACAGTCTCATTACATATCCCCTTATAACACCAGCATATGACTTAAGAGTAAGGTTTGCTAGGGTGATAGAATCTTGGGGCGGCTCGACCAACATTGCCGAGTAGTGATTTATACATCTTGAACTTCTCGTGGATGTGATTTCATTCTAGCTTCACACGATGAAGTTTAGCTTGGGTTTGGTCCAGAGCAAAGCCCAAAGGTGCAACCTCCTTCCTGAGTTCTGTCAGATGGCCTTCGATCAGACCAAGACTACTGGATGGGGCCAACAAATCTTCTTTCTATATTAATTAATCAAGATCACTTGTATATATAGACAATAATCACGACATTTAGTTTCCAACAGTCTTATTGACCAACGGTCATATAATAATCAAAACCCAATGGTCCTATTTTAATTATTCTCATTTTATTAAATAAAATAGTTTCGATGAGTATAAAATAAAATAACACACAATGTTAGGAAAAAAAATTTATTCAAAATTTCAGGTCGATATAAAATTGGTGATGAAGGAGACAGTTTCACTGTGAGTCCCTAAAGGAATCTAAAAAATCCTCCACCTTATAGTTCCTATGGAGGGATCTAAAGATCTTTTGGTTCTTGTATTCTGGGATTATAAACCCTAATTTGTGGGATTCTTCCCCAAACTCAGGTATCTAGGGTGAATTTTCCCTCATTGAGTCATTCATTACTTTAGAATCTAAGAGGTTGATAATGAAATGATGCTTCCAATGGTTTTGTCTTTGATGGTGTTAGAATTCTCCAAGTGAGGATTTATGAGAGTTGTTTGGGTTTTCTCCATATGGGTTATATCCTACACTGTTGGAAATTCCCTCATGACGGGTGTTCTACCTCCTACCATGGGACAATTCTTTAGAGCAGTGTAAGTCTTCGTCATGGGAAGGACCCCCGCACGGGTTTGTGGTGGTGTGAGGAGGAACTCCACATTGGTTGGTGGTGGTGTCGGGAGGACCTTCAAATTGATAGATAAGAGAATGGGGAGGGACTCCATATTGTTTTATGGGAACTCGAGGAGGACCTCCATGCTGGTTGATAGTGGTGTGAGGAGTACCTCTACATTGATTTTACTCATCATGAGATAACCCATAATGGATTTAGGTGATGCCAAAGATTGAGAGATTTGACCTAGTTTTCTAATAGGTGTAAGGGGACTTGATCCTAGGTCGAAAAAGATGGATCCCTGTTCACTTATTGTAGAGATATGGTAAAATATGTTAGTGGTGGTAGGTGTTATAGGATCTGTAGAAGATTTTACTTTTTAGGAAATGTACTGGATATACCCTCAGTGTTAGCGTCGTGTGTTCTAAATTGGAGCCAGTGGAGAGGGAATGAAGTCAACCAGTTTTTCATCCTGTGGAACCATTTAGTGATGGTGTTGAATAGGCATGGTGGGAGACCTCTTGAGTAGCTCCTATGTGGTGGTTTCTATAGGCACATCTCGAACATCCCATACCTCCTCAACATAGGGGAGTTAAGTATTAGAGTGATCTAGAGAGAGTATCCTGAAGTGGTTCTCCATCTTAATGGGGGGGGGGGGATTCCCCCTACACGACCATAGAGGTCATTAGTGTTGGTGAGGTGCCATTTCCTTAAGGTACTTTTGGGACATATCCCTAGAGGGAATGACCCCTTTCTGATTGTATTGATGAACATGGTTATTAATCACCCTTCTCTAGATAATATCAGAGGTTGAGATGGGGTGTGAGCACCCAGTATCTAAAGTCATAGTGAAATTTTTGGTAGGGGTGTAATCATGTGGGATTTTTTCATTAAAATTATCCATGAATTATTGTCTATTGGTGATAGGTCCCCATATTCCAATATCTTTAGTCTTTTAAGGCATATGGATTCATATATCCATACATGTCTACTGAAAGTGATGACCAATTCCCCAAAATTATCTATTCTTACCAAAATAGTGAAAGATTCATGTTGACAATGCTATACACCAAAGATTCCCAATGTTAACTTCCCCAATTCATAGGTGAGTCTCAGGATGATCCCATCATTTTATTGGTGGGACCTGAAACTGAATATATGGATTCAATGTCACACAAATCTGATGGAACCCAAAATGCTACTAGTCCCAATGGTTGAGGAAAAAAAATTTCATGTCAGGTTCACTATTTCTATTTCTTATGCTTTCACTGAGGTGTAATGCCATCCCTCTACCTAGAGGTGATGTGATTCTATCTATTTTCTAGTATTCCCACTTTCCAAATGTGTGAAACCAGTTTCATTGATAATGTATGATCCTTTATCGAAATGAGATGATGGGATGTTGGTTCCTCCTTCCATGGATTATTCTATGGAGCTCATCACATAGTTTAGTTTCCCCTCATAGATTTAAGTTTTGTTTTTAAAAATCATTCCCATTATCCTCTTGAGGTGGATGCTAGTTAATTATGCAACTTCTTTCTCAATAAGTTAGAAACCTTTCGTCAAGGGACATTGTATCATTGGGCACATTAAGCATGTTTGGAATTTCGGTATATTGGGAACCTGTAAAGTCTTCCTCTTTCAGAGGGAATATCATTTGTGAGACATCATTAGTGTGGTACCCAAGGAATCCCATGTAGATAATGAGTAAATTGATACTAGGGGAATAAGTCTTCTGAGTTTATTTACCTCAGGCATCCCATGTTTTTTTGCATAGGGTAGGGATTATGGATCATAGAATGAGTTTACTGTCTTATGGAGATGGTCACAGGTCTAATATCTTATGAGGACAAATCAGGTAATAGTTTTAATGTCTTGTGGGGATATATGGTGGAATGTGTCCCCATGGTGGAAGATTTAACACTAATATGATGAAGTGTGTCCCCCTAAGGAGGATATTTTCACACTGGGATTTCAAAGAGTGTGCCCCCCCCAAGGTGGATGCTTTCATACTAGGATGATAGACTTTGTCCCCCTAATGGGGATAATTTCACTTTATGATTAGGTGGAGTGTGTCCCCCTAAGTGGGATGATTTCACACTAGTGTGATGGAGTGTGTCCCTCCAAGGGGATCATTTCACACTAGGATGATGGAGTCTGTCCCCCCATGGGGGATGATTTACCACTAGGATGATGTTGGGATTGAACCTTAGGGAAGAATCCTACATACCACATTTTATAGATTGAGATAAAAACCCACATAGTTTGATGATTCAATTTAAGGTCATGTTAAGGGACCGATCCATGAAGTTTAATATAATGCGGTAAGGATTCCTGTGTTGTGGAAGGAGTGTAGAAGAGGGATGGTGTATGAATTATGCATAGAAGTTTCCCTATGTAGGAAGATAACCCCTTGGGAAGATACAGGTGGATCAACACTTTGGGAGATATTATGGGCCTTATTCATGGAATCTTCACAATATAAGAGGATCACCACTTAGGGAGATACATGTTTATAATCCACTGTGGAGATAGTGTGGAGCTTACACATGGAGGCTTCCCGATATAGGAGGATCATCCCTTGGGGAGATGCAAGAAGATCATCACTTGGGGAGATGGTGAGGGGATTACATGTGGAATTTTCTTAGTGAAGGAGTATCATACCTTGGAGAGATGAATGAGTATTATCCCTTGGGGATATGGTGGTGAAGGTGTCATCCAATTATGAACGTACATGAAGAATCCTGTGTTCATTGCATAGGGTTACACTACATTATATTATGTGTTGATGATTTTGTCATGTAGTTCAATGTTGTATGACTAGGATATGGAGTTGGGTAATTTTACATATTGTAGCTCATATGTGGAAGAGGCTTACACCTCTAAGGTTATTGTGTCAAGGTGAGAGTAATATTCATTATAAGGAATATATACCAAGACAGTTAACCCATTTCCCTCAAAGATTCCACCTCAAGGGATTACATGACCACTGTTCATTCTCCTTTGGGTAGGGCATGGCATTGTCACTACCGTGGAGGAGTGGAAATCAAAGGGCCTGGAATTATGGTTCCTATGGTTGAGAGTGGTAGACATTAAGGTAACTATGTTTAGGTGAAAACATTAGGTCAATGGATACACTAAAATCATAGGGGATGTTGGATCAGGGACTAGAAAGTTGTTTCATGAAATTTTATTATATTGCATGAAAATGGAGTTGAGAAATCCATAGGATCTAGCACAAGTACAACACATAAATTATGGGGTATAGTTTCATGGAATATTTATAGTTGCGTGTAGATCATGGTTTCATAAAGGATTATTCTCTTGTGAGAACCCAACAAACCTTAAGAGGTATTGTGTGAGGATCACTCAACTGCATGCCAAGTCAAGTTGGGGCCCATAGGTGGTCTTCCATGAAAGTTGTCTACCTTTGAGGGTCTATGGATTTTGGTGTTACACAATGTTGAATAAGGGAAGTATTTTTATGAATGATATAATCACTTCATATTCTAGAGAGATCCCTCTTAATGTGTGGGGTGAGGTTTTATTTATAGCTGAAATAGTTTGATGATGTTTTGAAACTTCACTATGGTGTGTAATAGGGTTACACGCTTCTTAGTCATTTACTGTAGGGGTTTGGACATGCAACCTATGAAATTATATGTTTCCTTTATCATTCTAATAGATGGTTATGTTGGGGGGGGGGGGGGGTCCTTAAATATCATATTTTGTGCGTGCATGCCTTCGGTGCCATTAGATGGACTACACAAACTGTGGGATCCTTTGTCACATTTCACGTGAAACAATTTGGTAACATAGAATATCATCTTTTTCAAAAGAATAATTTTTTACATGTATTGGACATGGGTATTATTTTATACTTAGGGGTATTCAAATAACTCAACATCACCTTTGTAACACAAATTCATAGCACATAGAACTAATTATTTTCATGAATCTATTCAAACTTGTGCACGATCTACTTCTCAACCCCAAAATGTTCCTTTAGGGTGGGTTGCATGACCATCTCATCAGAAAAATGGTCTTTTTGGGGTAAATGATATGTTTTTGACTCCAAAAGTTGTATTTTATAGTATATTGATACAACATAGTTTTATATCACTATCATAAATTTTGAAGATATCTTATTTTATTATCGTTACCGCATGTATATGTGTTGTTTAGATACCTTAGTGAGGGAATTTTATCCATAAGTTCTGATTTGGTCCCTCGACACTAGTTGGAAGCCACCTATGTATGAGGAGACATGTATGAGGTCATGTGACACTTTTTCCTAGACCCAATGATTTAGGTATGGGTGTTATAATATTACTATTATATAATTTTGTACTCTTACTGTTTTGTTACTGTACCATTTTCATGTTTGGGTTGGTTCAACCACCCACATGAATGATGTTATACCATCTTTACCATTCAAAAAATGAATTAATATCTTGGAATTAATAATGATAATATATGGTATTAAATATTGATTAATTTTATGATCATTTTTATTAAAGTGTGACACCAAAAAATGAATGGTCATTGTAAAGTAACATTTTTTTATCAGTAAATTACCCGAACCATGGTCTTCATGGATTCCATTATCGAGAACCTTGTGAATAACTTCCAATAAATGAATATGGGATCAAATAAATTACTGGAGTATAATTATTCCACTACCATAACTAAATTTGGAATGATTAACTTGGTAGAAAATAACGAGGATCAACATTAGTAGTATGAAACTTGTACGAAACAATCAAAATCACTAACGTTAGATGATGAAAATAAAAAACAATAGATAAATATATGTGTAATGAATTATTATAAAAGAAGAGTATAAAAGGTATTTCATATGAATAAGGTTATGTAATAAGTGATTAATATGGTTGTATTTATTATATATAAGGTTAAATCAATTTCTTGGAAGTTAAGAGTAAACGTAGGGGCTTCTCATCTCAATTTTCCACTTATTGAGATATACCCCACATTTTCCCCTTATTTTATTTTTTATAGTGTATATAATACCCATGGATTTATTTAAACATATTTTTTATTAAATTAAATGCATTTATAAATCCATATCATGTTATCTCTTTCAATGTCTTTTATTTCAAAAGTTACCCAAATTGTAAGGGTTTCTTTACCAATATAATTTTGAAATTGTGATTTTTTATGTTTGAAATAACATATGGGGAAATTATATGTTAATATCTCTAAAATACATATATTTTATTATGATCTAGTTATTCATGGGGTTTAAATGTATTTATACCATTTAACCACCCTTTGGTTCCAAATTTAAAAGAAAGGATGTTTGTAGGCAAAGCCAATTTTATCTCTTCTCTTTGGATATGGATCTTTCTACTCCATGTATATATTATTTATTTTGTGTTATGAATGTAATTATATATATTTATATGATTTATTAAGGTATTATTTAATATATGTGACTTTATTTACAAAAGTTTTATTCTTTTAGTGTTTTTGGTAGGTTATTTTCTTTCAACTTTGATCATATTCTTCACAAAAGTGTAAAAGGAATATCATTTTCTAAACATTTTATATACAAATTCATTTTACCGCCATCTTAATAGATTTTATTTAAGAGTCTTAAACTCCTTGTTTTCACGGTTTTCTAAAGAAGTTTATATTCCATTTTTATTATAAATTATTTTATTTTAAAAATAAAATGTATAAAAAATGTAAAGGGTATTTCTGCTTCTTTCTCATGTAAATTTTAATGATATTATAAAATATGATTTCATCTATGTCAACATACCTTAATGTTTCTAATTATTTATTAGAAATATGATCTAATGATACCATTCATCTTCTTTATTTAGATAAATTATGATAATGTATTATGGATGTTTTTATGAAACTGATTCTTTTCATGGGTTAATTAAGCTATGCTGGAATAATGAATGTTTCTCTCTGTCATGTATCATACATATACATGGATTTTCATTATTTGATTTCTTTTCTAGAAATTATATATCTCTATAATGCATTGTTAAAACATTATATCTCATGATATGAAATGTATGAGGCCGAGGGGTGAACCCAATCTATTATAGGACTTTGTCTATTATGTTTATTGTACTGGTGAGTGAACCCAACGAATTATGACACTCAATCTACTATAATTATTAGAAGTAGGAGTGAAATAACATGACCCACTAGGTCCAAGATATAGTGTCACATGAACTCATGTGTGCTTCTCTTTATAAAAGAGGCTTTCGACTAGTAGTGTAGGTATAAGTCCATCAGTGGGGAGACTGTACCATTACCATCAAGTCAAAATACTAATAATAAACAAAAAAATATAAAAATAAATAGAGTAAATATGTAGAAAACAATAAATGGAATATATTTCATACATGTAATAAAAGATCTCCCAAAGTGGAAAGAAAATCCTGATTAATAAGTGAAGATAATTAAATAAATAAAACAATAGGTCCTCTGAAGTCCATCATGGTCCTCTACTAGATCTATACTCCTATATTCAGCAATCCACCATAGGGAACTTTCCTTTTTTTAGATCCCTAATAATTAAATATAAAAGTGTACTGAAATTCCTAAGTAGGGTGTGAGTACAAAATTTAGTAGGACACCACCAATGTGTCCTTATCAAGTGTACTCAAATATAACAAGTATATTAAATGATAATAATAAATGTGTGACAAGAATAATAACATAAAATCCAAATTCAATTGTTCATGAACTAACTAAGCCTCCACAAAACCCCAAAATTTACCGGCTTCAACTCCATCCCGAAAGGGTAATCATGCATGTCCGAGTAAGCATGAACAATCCACTTGACTCGTAACACGTCTCCCATTAATTTCAAGGCATCAAGTCGAATCAGGTGCCTAGAACATAATATCTTAGCTTTATCACATGTTAAGACTCCAGACCATCAAACCCCATCTATGACTTGGTTTAGGCCCTTATAGCTTCATGAGCTTAACACGCCACCTTGGGTTAGGACCCCATACCATCATTCCCCTAACCTATTCTTAGGTCCATAATCTTCATCTTATCAAGTCATGTACACTACCCCTATAATGGATAAACAACACACAATAGTCTACATGTATCAAGTACCAATAGAAACCTCAAAGGCATGGTAATATAAATAATAGGGAAAAGAGTATGAGGTAAGAATATTATATCATCATGATAATATTGTATTAATGAATAATGAATTTTTTTTCACAATAAAACATGGAAATATGATACTATAGTAATCCTCATGGAATCAAATCCAATAACGGGCCTCATGGGCCACACACACTCCCATATGCAATCATGATCAAGAATGATGAATCAAATTGTGAAAATACAAGAATCATATATTGGAATCATTTGTAAATGATATCCCCAAATGGTAAAGAACTTCATACATCAAATCCATTTATTTCAACATTAAGGATAAATCACCATGAGTTGTTTGAAAGATGGAGTGGAAAACTATACAAAAAAAACACCTACTCTTTGGACTTATTATCTTAGTTGTTGAAATGTCAAGATTCTAGGTTCATTAAAGATTACCAGAACCAAAAAATAACTATTTTATTTTAAAAATAAATAAAATATCACTTGTGGTAATAATTTCTATCTCATAGATAATTTTTCAATTATCAAAATATTCCAACGCATGTCTGATAAATTTATTTCTCAATGAATAATAATAAAACCACATTCGATAATACACTATATATATAGAATAGTATGCGTGTGATAATTATTTATTAATATTATATTATATTACAGGATAATAATTATTTTTTTCATATTTGATAATTTCTATATTATTATCATTCAATAAATTATTTTTTAATTTCTCTAAAAGGTTTCTTTGATGATTACACATGAAATAATAAGAAAAAAGGAATAAATTACTATATATAATTAACTATCTCAGGTGTTACACCCAAAAAGTGGAGAGGAGAAGGGTTTGGTCCCACATAGAAAAACAGAATAAGGTACTGATTGTATGAAGAGGACTCCAAATTTTTTTTATAATGAAGTTTCTAAAATACTTTAGATCAAAGGAATAACTAAAAACTAAGGCCTCAAGGTTTGGATATTATAAAAAAAAATTCTACGTATATGTTTTCCATAATAAAAACCACAAATTAAATTTCTTAATCTAATTTATGTTTTAAGTGATTCATAAAAGAGGATTGTTTAATTTTATCCATAAATATAACATAGGATTCTTAAATAATTCAAGTATTTAATTATCATGATTTTTGGAATTTAAAATATTCAAATATACATTAGGGTGGTTCCATGGAAGAAGAAGAGAGAAATCCAAAAAATAGAGTAAAAACATTACCCTTACATATGAATTATGCGATACATAAGGGTAACTTGGTTTAAACTTACACAACTGGTAACCCTTACATGGGATTTTTAAAAGATGGGGTACCCATACAAAACCTTATAAAACCCCCTTACCTTTCCACAATGCTAGGATCACCCTTACATAACATTGGATATCCTTACATGGCATCCAACTTACCTTTACAAAACACCATTACATGATCATATACCATTACACAAATACCCTTATGCAAGTTGTTACCATTATGAAATCTCTAACTACCCATACATAGTGGAAATTTACTGTTACAAAGAGGCTTAGACAACACTCTTATGCTAACACAATGCATCGGTACCCTTACACTGAATATGGAAATGGGATATTAGCCTTAAAAAAGTAGTTGTTACCCTTTAGAAACCCTTTAAAAAAGGGGTTTTACCCTTACATCGGTTCTCTAAAACCCACTTTACCATTACACAAGTCTATTAAACAAATATTTTACTACTACACAACACCATAAAACCAATTTAAGGGTTATTTTTATTGAAAATTTATATTTAAACTTAAAAATAAATACAATTTATAAATAAAATAGGCTTTAAGGATAAATTTAACATTGAGAATATTATAATTATTTCCCTATAATGACTTCTCATCCCCAAGAAGTATCTATAGTAGTATCTCTTGAACATATCAGGACACTGATCATGAACATTAAAATCCCACTCCCACGTATCCTATTGGATTTATCCATGCTTCTAAATTATCTGAAAAAATGGAATTATCTTCCCTCATAATACTTTCTCACATTGGTTTGAAATCTATACCTGATTCCCCTTGAAAGATACATATAGTTCTAACTCAAAGTTCTCATAGTCTGTGACATGAAAAATATTGGGTATATACTTCCAAAGAAGAGAAACATGGAACATATCATTTCTAACTCAATAATATTAAGGAAAATCTAGATAGAAAACCATTTTCATAGCCCATTCAATGATCTCTAATGGCCCCAACAAACCTCACTTATAGTTTCCCTTATTTCCATTATAATGATACTGTAACCAAAGTGACTCATGCAAGAAGACCCAATCACCAATATTGAAATCCAAAGGCCATATACTCCAATTTTCATATGATTTCTATATATTATATGTGATGATATACTTTTTTTAAATTATTTTTACTATGTCATAGGTATCCTGAACCAAATTAGTCCCCACAATCACCACCTCATATACCTCATGAAAACAAAGTGGTGAATGAACCAACCTCCTATAAAGATCCTCTTAAGGTTCCATATGAATATAATCCCATTAAATATTTTATTTTATAAAAAATTAACTAAGTATAGGTGATCATCCCAGGATCCTCCAAAGTCTAGTATGTAAGATCAAATCATATCCTCCATTATGTGTGCCGTCTTCTAGGACTATCTGTTTGTCTGAGGATGGTATGATGTGCTCAATATTAGTTGAGTAGATAGATATTTATAAAATACCTTCCCAAAATAATGACATAAAACTTGTTTTTATTTTAGATAATATTATCAATATAACTCTATGCAAGTGTACAATCTCATGAACATACACCTCTCCTAACTCATTCACCAAGTGAGTCCCTCAGATCGGTAAGAAGTGGGAAACTTTCATCAACTAATCAAAAATCCCCCAAAAACATCATGACTCCTTGATGTATTGGGTAAAACCATCAAAAATTCCATCATGAAATATTAACACTTCTAGATAGGCAATGGAAGTGGCTGGAAAAAAACACTAGTATGATGGTGTTCAACATTTACCCTTCATTAGGCAAGACATAGGAAACAAATAACGATGTACCTCTTCCCAAAGGTATGAAAGTCCATCATAAATTTCTATCAAGTGGAAGTGGTGACTAATACTATCCCATATACAATGATCACATCACCATTGATCAAGGTAATATCAAGGGAATATAACTTAGATGATAACTTGACTGGTAAGTTAAGTATAGTCACAATTTTTGAAGATTATAAGGAAAAGGGAAAAAATGGTATCAAACAAGGAAGTAGATTATGTAGACATGATCAAGACCATAAATTATATATAAGATGGTCCCTCACTACCACCTTCCAATGTTTGATCACATATGTACACATGAACTATATATTCACTTTAATCACATATATGAGACACATGACTAGTCTAGGTCATTGTTTTAGTATGCTACTGAGGACCCCGATTAGATCCCCAGTTCCATGAATATATATTCCTCGACCTTATATAGAAGAATGACCTCATAGATATATAGAAAATAGTTCTGAATATTAACCTTCTTTATACATTTCCAATACTATCTCTAAGGTTCCCTATAGACCCTATGGTACTGATCATTGTTTTCACAGTTGAAACACTACATAACCCATTCTTTCAAAAAAGGTGCTGATGAGCACTCACTCCACCTTGACCATCTTCCACCTATTTTGTGAAAAAACATAGTATTCCTCTTCCTTCTTCCAGAATTATCACTAGAGGATCCATTGGTTACTATAAGAAGAACCACAAATCTATCCTCCTCTATAATATTCTTGTTTATCATGGCCTTTTGAAGCACTTCTGTGAGTTGTGTTGCATAAGCAGACACTTTCATAAATATCTATTAAAGATAAATGATTTCCCATGGACTATCTAGATCCATTATACCTAAAATGACTCCTCAAAGAAAAGTCCCTTTAATATTTTCCAATTCAATCCTTCATAAAATCTAGAAAGGTTTACTATACCCTATTATCTCTTGGAAGGCCCCTACTACATAAATGCCTCTAGCTTCACCTTATGATCCTATGGGATCTCTACTAAGTCGAAGACCCTCTTAATAACCCAAAACTAGTACAGAATATCTTAAGGAACTTCAGTTAACCTGAAAGATCTATTATAGTGGAACTGAAGGTCTCAATCATTGTCGACCATAGTCCTAGTGACTTCCCATCCTTAGATAGGTATGAGATTGAAAAATCATGACTGAAGTGGTCCTTCTGCATGAATTTTTAGGGAAGGTGTGAAAGAATTATATATATAACAATCTTTCATAGTAATTAGTCCCACCAGTTATCTACATGGTGACATCTTCTGTAACATGAAGCTAAGTATTATGATATAAGATGTTATATCCTAACAAGTCCAAGGGATCATACACTGGTTTCTCTAGGAGTATACCCATAACCTAAGACATAACCCTCCTAATACCAACTAAAGTCATCTATCTATTCATATTAGTAAATATAATTATATATATATACAAAAGTATAATAGCTTAATTATTTCAACTAATTAATGCCAATAAAGATAAATCATAATTGTAAGATAGTAGATATATCATATGATAATGAAACTATCCTAAACTGATAGCACAAATTAATCCATTTAATTAAATAACTAATATAAAACACAAATTCATGTATCTATATGACATGTGAAGTTATGTTTCAATTCATGATGAATGAATTCACCCAAAAATATAATAAAAATATTAATGCAAAACTCATTAATGGTAACTCAGAGGTCCATTACACATGTATTATACAGACACATAGAAACTCCCTTACAAAATTCCGACACAACTATCTCCTTTCCACCATGTACTAGGTTGGTCAAAAAAAGAAAAAATGATCCTCTAATATCATTTTGCAACACCCCATCTTAAACCACTAGGTCTGAGCTGGAGAGACACCAGAAATCATTCATGCATCCCTGTATGAAAGAGGATGAAAACTAGTAGCTAGGGTCTAATTCTATAAATGGGGATAGTATACCCTTAGTATCAAGTCATAAAAATAAAAATAAAAATAAAAATAAAAATAAATAATATAATAAATTGTCAAATTAAAGATGTAGAAAATAATAAGTGGTTTATATTTCATAAAGGTAATAAATAAGTGTCACACCCTAACATTGAAATATTAATTATTTTAATAACTTTTCCCTCTGTTTTGATTTCAGGCTGGTTTGGGTTAAATTTTCAAATTTCTAAGTTAAAAGGAGGTCTTGCGCATGAGTTTCGCATGTTTAGAAGTAACTGTGCAACAACCATTCATGAGAGCCTACCATTAAGAAAGTACTGTTTGGCATGGTTGGAGCACGATTTTTCCAAATATGTGGCTTTATTATTGGTAACCATGCGGATCCTCGTTCTTTTTGAATAGGGACATCACAGTGGGTGCATGGTTTGGTAAACCGTGTAGAATTATAAGTTTTTAGAAATTTTTCTTTTTTTCTTTTCATTTTTTTATTTTTTTCTTCATTTTTTCTTTATCTCTTTTCCCTATTACTTTTCCACCATGTGAATTGGGAGATCCCCTCCTCATTTATCCACTTCCTCACATGATAACCCCCTCAACTGAACCCCCCATGATGAGCGACCTCCCTCTTTGTGGCCTCCTCTAATGCGATGATCCCCTGGATTTATATTAGTTTTGCAATTGATCCTTCAAGTTAAAAAAAATGGATTCCTCCTCTTTTTATTTTATGTCATTTTTCTCTTCCTTGTCACCCAATCTTTCAGAAACAAACCTTAGTTCAAGGGTTGACCTATTTTTTCGGCTTTCTTCTATCTTTAGGGTGTTTAGTAGGTCTCTTAGGTTGTCTCAGGGTGTGTTTCGACATCCAATGCCAAAAAAGGATCATTTAAAACCATTTTAGTCTTCCCACCACTATTTTACATTAGGTTTTCTTTCACCTATTTTTGTTCCAATTTTAATTAGGGCCTTTTTAATTTATGGGTTTATAATATTTTTGTAGTGCGTCTTGTTCATCCTAGAAGTAGATTCATGCCACCGTTGTCAAATACTTACAAGAGTATGCATAGATAGGAATGTATATATGTAATTTACTTTTATATATATTCACCCATGGAATGATGAATATATATAGTGGGGATATGTGTTTTTACATGTATATATGGAAGTGCATATGTGTGAATGTGTAAAGGGGTACATGCACGCATAAGTATATGTGTAAGGATTTCCTTGTAAAAATTTGGCCATGAAAATATGTAAAAATGGGCTAGGTTTCCTTTCATATAAGATAAGTTTCATATTATTTCAAGAAGAAATGGAATATTTGAGTCAACGTTTCCTAAATCAGGCCCCCTTGAGTTTCAGGTAGGTTCCCTTATACCTAATCCTTTAAATTTGAAATACATGATTTCTTGATTCATTTTTCAAAATGAGTTTTCCATTATTATATTAAATGAATATTCAATATATATATATATATATATATTTAGTATTGGTTATTATAAAGTTTCTCTTCACTCCATTTCTAGGACTTATTTTATATTTAAAATGGATTTCTTTGAGTTAATCATGGTTTTAAACTTGTTTTTAAATGTGTGGTTCCTTGGTTGTTCAATTGGCCCTTTTAAATGGTTTTGGAACATAAAAGTTTTGGGAAATTGTGTTTTCAAAAATAAAAATACTCCTTATAAAGTAATGAGGCCCATTTTAGATTTTGAGAATGTTTTGAGGAAGTGGAAAAAGCCACTTGAAGCAAGAACCTTGTTTCAGAGATATGATGTGTATGTTAAATGTGTGATTTGTGATATGTTTCTAGTGACTAGGCCTATGAATTGTTGGGTGAATTAGAAAGGGGGATGGGATTAAATAGGAATATATGTGTTGATATTTTGGATGGGTTTTTAGGTTATGGAAATGATATTTGAATACAGGCTTATTGATAAAAACTCACCACCAGTTAAAATAGAGAACATGGGAAAATTGGGTACCTATGTGGGAAGAGTAGGACTAGTATTCTAGGAAGATCAACAAGACCGATTCCCAGTTACACCCTTAGCTAGGTTGATTAAACAACACAAACTAAACATTGGCGATGAGTGGATACCACTAGAACTTTGTATTGACTACTCTATAGTGGCTCATGCACGAGGATGTTGTGGGTTAGGGGTTTTATACCATGTCATCGAGGTGCGAGTATACTAGGTCCCCTCTAACCTAGATGATTAGGGTTTTACTATGGTGGTTGCTGTCTTTTATACTTTTTTTCCGTGGTATTTATTTATTAATTGTTTTTTTCTTAGTTTTTTATTTATTTCATAAATAATGAAAATCATGTTTTACTTACCCATGTTTTGTAGCACTTGATGTTTTGTTTTCTTACTATTATATTTACACCATTTCATGATATATTTTAAAAGGGGATTATTAGAAGTGTATTAATCATTATAAATGGTTTTCCCAAATAAATAGTGGGAAATGGATTTTAAGAAATTTAAAATTGTTATTTATTTTAAAAAAGAAATAGATATTTCTATTTTTATATAGTTTCATTTTAAAAATATCTTGAAATGGTTTTAATTTTAAAGTAATGGAATGGGGAATAATTTATTTGGGAATGCCTAATAAGTTTTAATACTCATTCGTATAGCTTTATTTTTATTTTTAGATTATGCTACAGATTCTTGCTTTAGTTCACTCATGGAGCGAGTATGTTCTATAGTTGGATGTGATCCATGAGGTCTCATGGTGGTATTGGTAATAGTTTATTTATTTCCTCTACTTGTATTCATTTTTATTTTATATTTTATATTTATTTATTTATTATTAAATAGATAAATCATTCCCAATTGGGTATTCTTGATGCCCGACACTAGTTTCTAGCTCGGGAGAATCATGAACGCCTCTCGGGACTTTACGTAGGGTAGCTCGGGTAACTGGTTCATGGTTGACCCTAGTTGGTTCATGAAAAAATAGTATCAGAAAAAACCTTATTATTTGGGATGTCAGGTATGTCGAATATATGATTTTTGGGTCTACAGAGGTAGGTCATAAGTCGGTGCATAATCACTACCACTCGTGACGAGACTTGAGTCCAAATGGGTAGTTGTGTTTCAAATCATTATTTTTGATCTGAGTTATGTCATTAGTGGTTGTTTTGTTTGATGAGTTTTTGTATGTTATGGGATGAAAATGTAAGTGATATAGTTCTACATGGTATTCTTACATGGTGTATAAAACCATGTTTAGATCATGTGCTTGGTTCAATATGCTTCTAGAAGTTGGTGCATGCTCAGTGCATGGTCTGCAAAACCATGTGGGTAGGGTATACATGACAAATAGTCCCTATTTCAATTATTTTGGTATTTATGATGCTTCAGTATGATTTGGGTTAGTGTAAGTGGAATTTTGAAAGGAAAATGATTTTTGAAAATGGTTTTCAGATTGAAAAATGGATTTTAAAAGAGAAATTGATTTGGAATTTTGAAAATTTTTGGAAAATGTGGAGTAAAGGTGAATTGGGAATTTGGAAAATGTTTGGATTTGATGATAAAATGGCATGTATAACCATTGTAATTCTTTATGGGCATTCACATATCTCTCTGTGTGTGTATGGAAGGTGCATGTTGGTATGTATGTGTGGATGATATAATCGGAAGTAGGGATAAACTTATATTTGACGGTTCATTGGATACCATGAGTGAGTATTTAAAATTAAAGATTTGACTTGGATTTTCAAAATTAATTATTGAAAAGGGAAAATGTTTTACATTAAAAAAGAAAAAGTGATGCCGTGTTTTAAATTTTAAAACATATGTGATGAAATAATTTTTAAATGGAAATTGATTTTTATTTTCAAAGGGGGAAATTAAATTTGAAAATGGTTGAAAGTGAAAAATAATGGGGTTTAAAATAGGGGTTTAACTTGTATTGTGTGGTTATTGTGGTTTTGTTTCAATTGATATTTTATTTGGTTCTATAATTTTTTGGTTTATGATTTTGGTATTTGATTTAAAATTTCTATTTGTTGAGTTTTGTTTTTATGTTGATCTTGTTTTGTGCCTTATATTGCTGAGAGTACGCCACCCAAAAAGTTATAGAAGGTTTCTAAGGAGTCTCTTCTAGTTTTTGGCTCTGTCTAGGCTCTTATAGGTGTGATGGAGTCAAGATCTTCTTAATCGATGATTGTTTTTGGTCGACATATAATTCCATTAGATTTAGTTGACTATCTTGGGAAAGTTGAGTGTCTTTGGGTTTTTCGGAACTCCAGTTTTTGTGAGAGAATGAGTTATCTTGGGAATGTTTGAAGGACTGGGACTGGACCAGTGGGAGGTGAATGCTCCATCCTCATTGCAATTTAAGATGTATTGGGAGATTTTCAAGACCAATTTAACCCAGTGATCTATTATTGAGTAAGTGAAGGAGAATAAATCACCACAACTCTTGGATGCTCGATAGGGTCAAATGAAGATGAAGGGGTGTGTTGACCATTTTAACGAAATGATTTTATTTTTCTCATAAGATAGTGTCAATAAATCAGTTAGAGGCTCTTCATTTCAAGTAGGTTATCTATACAAGGTTCAAGGAATACTTTATTTGGGTTCTCATGGATTTTCCCCTCCCAATGATGAGTGATAATTAGAGGAACCCATTCTGGGAAAGTATCTTTGTCAATTTATGCCTCTCATTCATTGGACCACTCTCATTTGTTTTCAGTGTGGTTAGTTTTGTCACTCTAAGCCACCTTTCCATACACCAATGAAATATTTTAATTGGTTTTTCCATGGATATGTTCTATAAGATGTGTTTCTATAAGAATAGGTATCATTTAGAGGTTATCAGATCTTATTTGTGGTGTAGAAGATGATTTATGATGTCAGGGCTCCATCCATAGGCCCTAGAGTGAAGCTCTTCACACAGTTTGGAATAATCAAGGGTGAAAGGAACATTTTTTTTCAGTTTTTGTCTCCATATTTGGGGTATATGGATTTTAAATGTTCTTGTTTTAGTTTTCCTTATCATTGTATGTTTCTCCTTTTTATAAAATTATTTGTGGTCTTATCCTCGTGCAATTCTAGTGGTATTTCCTTTGTGGATACAAGTCTTTCATAGGTGGATTTTTCTTGTTCTCTTGGCCTTTTTTTGGATAAGTTTTTGTTTTGGATTATGATATCTTATATATGATCATACCTCATTGAAATTATGAATTATGGTTTGTTCCTATGTTTGTTTTTATCCCCTTTCATCAGCTTACCCTTGTGTTAATGGAATCTGATTTGGGTAGGGAGTACCCAGTTTCAGGGCTATTTGGTTCTAGTTGGTCGCTTATGGTGGGGATATATACCATGTATATTCTTAATTATGGTTTTCCTTAGAGATGTTTAGGTGTGAATTTCAATGTTAAGAGTCACATCGAGGTTGTTGGTTTCATCCGCGTCATTGCAATTTCTGTTCGTGTTTTGTTCTTCATGTGGCTTGATGACTTTCTCAGGGCATAAAGTTTTTGTGGCAAGGAGAATTGTCACACCCTGAATTTTAAATATTAATTATTTTAATTATTTTAATTATTTTAGTTATTTTTCCACTCTTTTGATTTGGGTCTGGTCTGGGTTAAATTTTAAAATTTTCAAGCGAAAAGAGGGTCTTGCACATAGGTTGTGTACGGTTAGGAGTGACTATGCTACAGCCGTGCATGATGGACTATCATTAGGACAATGCTGTTTGGAACAGTTGAATCATGGTTTGTCCAACCATGTATCTCAATTAGGGGTAACTGTGCATTTACTCCTTCTTTTTTATTAGGGATAATATAGTTTATGCATATTTTGGTAAACTGTGTGTAGACTGTTTGAATTCCCTATTTTTAGAAATTTTGATTTGGATTTCATTTTTTATTTTTATTATTTATTTATTTTTTCTCCCTAATTTTTTTATTTCTTTTCTATCATGTAAATTACATGAACACATCTCCATCCCCCTACCTCACACGAAAACCCCCTCCACCAAACCCCCCATGGCGAGCAACCTCCCTCCTCACGGCCTCCACCAGTGCGATGATCCACCAGATTTATTTTGGTTTTGCGATAAATCCTTCGAGGTAAGTACTTAGACTCCATCCTCTTCATATTTTCGATCATTATTATCCTCCCCATCACCCTATAATCCCATCTTTCTTGGACGAACCCTAGGTTAAGGGTTAAGCTATTTTTTCAGTTTTCTTCCATCGTTAGGGTGTGTAGTAGATATCTTGGGTCATCTTCTAGAATTTTTCGGCATCCACCACTTAAGGAAATGTATTTTGGGACCTTTTAGTCCACCTACTTCCATTTTTAGGTAGTTTTTCTTCTACCTTTTCTTTTAGTCCAATTTAAATTAGGTTTTTTGTAATTATTCAGTTCGCAATATTTTTTAGTGCATCTTGGTCATCCTAAAAGTGGATTTGGGACACTGTTGTTAGAATTACAGGCGTATGCATTTGTATGGATGTCTATATATAATTCCCACATTATATATATTCACCCATGATAGGATGAATATATATAATGGGTATAGGTGTGATTACATATGTATATGGAATTGCATATGTGTGTAAGTGTAAAGGGGTATATACACGCATAAACATATGTGTAAGGATCCCCTTGTACATATTTGGCCATGTAAACATGTACATATGGGCAAGGTTTCCTTGCATATAAGAGAAGTTGAATATGATTTCAACCAGAAATATAAGATTTGAGTTTCCACATCCTAAAGTAGCACGCCTTAAGTTTGAGGTAGATTTCCCCATTCCTAATCCTTTAAATGTGAAATATATGATTGATTGATTTATTTTTAAAATGAGTTTTTCATTTTTATATGAAATTAATATTATATATATATATGATTATTTTTGGTTCTCGTAATTTGGCTCTTCAATTAATTTCTAGGTATTCCATTAGAATTTTAAAAATGAATTTCTTTGAGTTAACCATGGTTTCAAACTTATTTTTAAATGTGTGGTGCTATATTTGTTCAACAGGACCTTTTAAATGTTTTTGGAACTTAAAAGTGTTGTGAAATTGAGTTTTAAATAATTAAAATACTCATTTTAAAGTAATGAGGACCTTTTGGAAATTTTAAAATCTGTTGTGGATGTGGAAAACCCCTCTTGAGGCACACCCCCTTATTTTAAAAATATAATGTGTATATTAAATGTCTGATTTGTGATATATTCCCAGTGAAAATGATTGTTAATTATTGTGTGACTTAAAAATGGCGATGCACATTATGAGGGAGAGTGGTGGTGAGAAGTTAGATGGGTTTTTTGGGTAAAGGTAATGATATGTGCATATATGTTTCTTGATAAAAACTCACCACCATTAGAAATAGAGAACATAGGAAACATGAGTACCTAGGGGGGGTAGTTTATGACTAGTACACTAGGAATATCGATAGGGCTAAGGCCGAATTCCCCCTTATTTGTACTGATTATACAACAATAAATAAACATTAATGATGATTGGAGACCACTAGAACTTTGTACTGACTCCACTCTAGTGGCTTGTGCATGCAGAGGTTGTGGGTTATGGTTTCTATACCATGTAACCGAGGTACAAAGATCCTAGTTCCCCTCTAACCGAGCTGCTTAGGGTTTTCCCATGATGATTTCTATTGTTTATCCGTGTTTTCAATTGTACTTATTTATCAAATATTTTGGGCTTAGTTTCCCATTTATTTCAAAAATAATGAAAAGCATGTTTTACTTACCCATGTTTGGTAGCACCTGATGTTATGTTTTCTTACTGAAATGTTTCCTCTATTAAATTATCTTTCTTATAATGGGATTATTGTAAGTGTATTAGTATTTAGAAATGGTTTTCCAAAAATAAAATAGATAAATGGATTTTAAGAAAATTTATCTTGTTATTTATTCTTAGAAGAATTAGAAATTTCTATTTTTATATAGTTTTATTTTTAAACTAGATTGGATTTTATTTTAAAGGAAGGGAATAGGGATTTATTTATTAGGGAATTGATTATGAGTTCTAATACCCACTCTTATAGATTTATTTTTGTTTTAGGATTATAGTGCTATTTCCTTCTCTAGTTTTCTCATGGAGTGTGTGTGACCATATGGTTGGAGGTGGCCCATGAGTTTATATGGAGGTATGCATAGTAATTTATTTATTTCCACTATTTGTGTTAATTTTTATTGTCTAGTTTATATTTGTTTATTTATCTAATTTTAATTGGATAAATCTTTCCCAATTACATATTCTTGATTCCTGAAACTATTTTCTAGTTTAGGAGGATCGAGAATGACTCTCAGGACTTGTTGAGGGCTGAATCATGTAACCAGTTTAGGGTTGACCCAGGTTGGTTTATGACAATAGGCTTCCAAAGTGGAAATTCAAACCAAAGTAATAAGTGAAGATATGTATATAAGTAAACTTTATGGTCCTTAGGTGTCTATCACAATCCACTACAAGATCCATTCTCTTCTGTTTAGCCATCCACCATAGGCCCCTTACCCTTTTTCAAATCCCTAATCATGAAATCTATAATCACATTGCAATTTCTGAATAGGGTGTGAGTGAAATACTCTGTAGGAATCCACCCGTGTTTCATTATTAAGTATTCTCAAGTATAATAGGTGCATTCCATTATATTAATAAACATGTAACAAGTATCACAACATACAACCCAAAAGAAAGTGGTCATGCGCTAACCAAGATGCCAAAAACCCCTAGATATACTTAGTTTTGGTCTACGCTAGAAGGATAATCATGGAATTTAAAAGTGATAAAGAACAAGCCCCTAGAATCATAACCCTTATCATAGAAGTATCAAAGATTATAGTCAAATCAGACCCCCAAACCATCATATCCTGGCTCCATTACAAGCTAGGATTATAGAATTTTATACCCATTCTATTCTTTAGGTCATCCCCAGGCCATCATAACCCTAATGTGCTACCTTAGGTCTAAGCCCTAGACTAATATTACCCCACCCTATGCTTAGTTCCATCACCATCGTCTTCACAAGCTATACATATTCCCCCTCCAATGGATAAACAACACATGATATTCTACCTATATCAAGTACCAATAACAACCTCAAAGGCATGGTGACACACATAAATGGTTAGAGAATATGAGGAAATCATTACATTTCATCCTGATAATATAGTAACAATACATTAAAACATATGATCACAATAAAACATGGAAACATTCTACTCTATTAATAATCATGGAATCAAATACCATAATGGGTATCATGGTTTAAACCCACAACTATATGTGATCAAAATTAATCTTAGTGAATAAAATTATGCTAACAAAAGAATAATACCAAGGAAACATGTGTAAATGAGATCCCCAAATGGTAAGAAACTTCCTACCTCAAAGTATTTGATGCAAACATAAAGGATAAACTACCTTGTGTGGATTGAAAGTTGGAGTGGAAAAATATAAAGTCAAGAACACCTCCTTTTAGTCCATATTATCATAGTTTTCAACACATAAATATTCTAGGTTCATTAAGGATTCAATGAACCAAAACCAACTATTTTATTTCCAAAATAAATAAAAGATCACATGTGGTAACCATTTCTATTTCCTGTATAATTTTTAAATTATCAAAATACTCCACACATGTGCTATAAATTTCTTCCACAATGAATAATAATAAAACCACATGCGATAACACTCTATCTCTATAGGATAATATGCTTGTGATAATCCTTTATTATTATTCTTTAATATTACATGATAATAATTATTTTATCATTATTTGATAATTTTTACTTTATTATAATTTAATAATTATTTATTCAATTTCTCCAGAAGTTTTATTTCACGATTACATATGAAATGAAGAGAAAAAATATATATTTCCACATAGAATTATCTCTCCCAAGAATTTCACCTAGGAAGAGGATAAGATAAGGGTTAACCCCCCTAAGAAAATAGAAGAAGGGCCTGATTGTATCAAGAGGTCTCCACATATATTGCATAAGAGGGTTTTTAAACCACTAAATCTCAATGAAATAAACAAAAGTTAATGCCCCAAGGTTTGACTATTTTAAAAAACAATTCCACATAGAATTTCACAATAAAAAACCACAAGTTAAATATCTTCATTTAATTTGTATTTTATGCAATTAATAATAGTAAAGTGTTTAATTTCAACCATTAATATGATCCATAGTTCTTAAACATGTCCATGATTCAATTTTCATGATTTTTGGAATTTAAAATAATTAATACACATTACAGTGTTGTTCTATAGAAGAAGAAGTGATAACTATGAAAAAACAAGGTAAAGATGTTACACCTTACGTATGGTGTATTATCTATTCAATGGAAACTTTTTTTACCCTTACACAGGCTTTGAAAAATCTGAGTAACCTTTATGTATCCTTTGGAAAATCCCCCTTACCTTTAAATAACACTAGACTTACCCTTATGTAACCTTAGATACCCTTATGCGGGGTCAAACTTACCTTTATGCAACAAACTTAAAAGAGCTAGTACCCTTACATAAATACACTTATCCAATCAAGTAACCTAATTCAAGCCCTATATACCCTTACATAGCGGTTATTTAACCTTACACAGAGGCTTGGAGAACACTATTACCCTTATACAGCATGCTGGAACCCTCTTGTAGCGCATGGAAATGGGATCTTACCCTTACGAAAGTTGTTGTTACCCTTATTCAACCCTTGTAAAAATGGCGTTACTCTAACAAAAGGTCTCTAAAACCCACTCCACCCTTATGTAAGTCTATAAAACCCATTTTTACCCCTATAAAATACCATAAAACCAATTTAAGGTTTATTTTAATTGAAAATTTATATTTCCACATAAAAATACATATAAATTATAAAAAAGGGGTTTTAAGGATCAATCTAAAAATGAGACTTTTACAGGTAGTGAATCCAATAAACTACGAGAATATATCCAATTTGTGATGATTATCTTAGTGGTAACCCTTGAAAAAGGAAATTATTTTCTATGCTTATGTTTCTACTACACTATTATTGCACATTCTTATGCCCATGTTGTGTTTTCATAGCACATGACTATTGACTCATGTTTTCACAAACATATTACTCATGTATTATATTATTACAAAGAAATTTTACATGAATCATGATTTATGATTTATGATCTATTTGATATGATTCTATTATGTTATAAAAAAGAAACTTTATTTGTTCTCATACCCACATTCTCAACGTATGCTCAATTAAAATGGTTGATTTATATCTCTTATATTTACCCTTACTGAGTATCTAGGATTTCCCTTTATTCTATTTCCATACCCTTGGTTATGAATAAGGGTATTATATATAAGGTGATTAAAAGTGTATCACATGAGAATACTATTTTAGGGATATGTTGAAAATTTTGTAAAATACGTTATTTATGTATCTAATCTCGAAAGCTAATAAACCTATAGGTTCTAGGGTGTTATATATTATGATATAAAATGAATATTCATTTAAAATTATGTAATATATATGTATATAATTCTTTACTTTCCTCATGTAAATGGAACAACATGAGATAATACGGTGAGATTAAATTACCTTTAACAATACTAAGTATCAAATTCATTCTAAAGTGAACACTTTTTGAGATCACAATCATCCACCCAGGTAGTTTTACACTAAATTAGGGAGACAATGTATTTTATTATATAAGGTAATAAATAAATGAGGTGAACCTAAGAGTTACGTTCCTTGTACTTGGAATTTTTTATGGGTTACAATTCACTTGGAAACCCTTGGGAGGGATACCAGAAGAATGATGTTGATTTTATCCAAATGATGGATTAGATAGAGAGTTTTCTGCTCAAGCATCCCTTATTCATACATGATATAGTTGGAATAATGACCTAACTAAATAGATAAACAATGAGGTTCCCTGCAAAGAGAGGTCATTATTTAGTGAAATACGGATCTTATACCCCTAATGGATATGATTAAATTTAAAATGGGTCATTATTGTAGTATGAACACATTTTTTAAAATTACTTATTAAATAAATATAAAATATAATCATCATATGATAAATTATTATGCTATATATTTATGGAATTATCATTAGAAAAATTAATTTTTAGACCAATATTTAATAAATAAGTATCTTAATGTAATAAAACTTTCTACTTTAATAGAAACTTAATATTTTTTCATATGAAAAGAAAATTTTATGTGTTAGAGTAACTCATTCATTAGAGACAAACTATTGAAGTTGTTTAGAAAAAAATATATATTATTTGTAGAAACATATAAGTATTTAGTTATGTTTAAAAAGCATTATATACAAGATTAATTAAGGAACATTAGTCTCTGATCTTATACTCAATATGATTGATTATGAAAAATGACGTAAAAAGACTCAAGGTTTCTTAATATTTTTTTGGATATAGAATTTATTATCGAAGTATTATTTTAATTGTTACAACAATTTGAATCCATTCAATAAAATATTATCCCATTTTATCAAATAATTAAGGATAAATGTGTATGAAATTTTATATATAGGATATGGTGATATTTTGATAGTTTAATAGGGTAAACTTTTATCTAGAGGAAGATATTGTATTATATAATAGTTAAATTTAGTAATTAAAACCTAAAAGTGTTTTTAGGAAGGGAAAAAATATTCCATTGGATGAAACTATCCATGACACCTGGAGGGGTTTGGGAAACTCCATGGAAAGTTAATTTTAGGTTTGAATGCTATGGAAATCAATTATTTAATTTTGAATGTACATGATAACAAAATGTATATTTTATAAATTTTGTAAATATATAAAATTTAAAATCAAGTAAGGGATGATAAATTTTGTAGTTTTCATTCTAATGATGAATAAAAATAATACTTTACAATGGAATATATGTAAAGGAACTTATCAAGATCTGATGGATATTAGTAAGGGATGACTATAGTTATCTCATTTCTATTATATGATAAAAGATGTTGTTAGTTAAAAAATTGTTGTTATCAGAAATATGATAAGAATTTATAATATACATGGTTCATGATTTATTATATTTTATAACAAATTTGATAAGAAGATAAGGGAAAAATGTGTTTTATCAATGATAAAAAGTTTATCTAGATGATTTTTAAAATATTATAGATATGATCTCACCACCACCAATTGAATACTTTGAAGAATAAATTCTTTTTTTAGAAAATTTATCAAAACACATATAATAACATATATCTTATGGATACAATATTTTATTTGTTTGATATTATTACGAAAGGAAATAATTCTCTTTTTCTAAGAATGAATGAGTTTGTGTATCTTAGCATGATATGTTTAGGAGAATATTATTTCTAATAGGCTATTGAGAGTATTTTTTGGACTTAGAGAAGTTTAAATTTAATAAATAAAAAATTATTCCAGTCAAAATTCAAATTGAATGTCACTTGATATCCTAAATGAGTTTAAGGTATATTTGTAAAGTGAAATTTAAGGAGTTTGATTTAGTTAACATAACAAGTTTAATGGAACCTAATATAATAAAATAATTTAGTATGTGTTGGTTAAGATAAATATAAGGAGTCACATATTGTTACCATAATTATCTCAAGAAAAATTCTTTAAGGAAAATGATCCAATAATGAAAATGATGATGGACATGGATAAAGTTTTAAGTAGAAAACAATAGTTACTAAGATCATAATATTTGATATTATGAATTAAAGTGTTTTAAATATATTTTTAAGAGTTTAACAAATTAATATGACTAATAAGCCCCAATATTATTCAAACTAGCTTACTTCAATTATTTTACGCATCGATATAGTTTTTTGGGTGTTTTTTTTCAGTTTGTCACATTGAGATGTGGCAGAAATTATATAGAGATATAATTAATTTTGAAAAACTCAAAAAGGGTATAAAACATAAGGATGATATGGTGATATATCATATGGGGTATGTTAATATGAGTGATTATATATGATTTTTTAAAATTATTCAATGATTTTAAGGATATAAAATATATCATGTTAATGCAAAAGGCAGTCTCCACCTTTTCCTGTTGGCTATAAATATTATGTGAGTTGACCTCTCAAAGTATTTCTTTGACTTATCCCTAACTAATGTTCATTATAGAGTATAATGAATTGTAATGAAAGGTTAATGGTATCTTGAGTTTTATTTCATATAGATATATGAAATATTCTTAAGAGTCACACAATAGATTGTGTGTGCTGGATGACCCCGCAAGTATATACCACCTAGAGTGTCATATACTATTTCATTAGTATACTTGGGGTGCATGTTTCATATTTGGATTTATAGATTCCTAATTTTGGTGAGATAACTAGTATGATAACCTTAATACTTTGATACATTTCTTACACATGACTTGAGGCTTAGCTAATCAGTGGGTAGTTGGATATGTTATTGATCATGTCATTAATTTGAGCATAACCAATAAGTTTTTTCCTAACGTATGATGATTATGAAATATATGACCTCAATTAAGATAGTCCAATAAGGGTATGAGTATACCTAGATATGACATATGATGTTATTATGTAATGTATTATGGGAATGTGAAGTTCGAATCCATGAGGATGAATGGAATGTGATGTATTCTTTAACTAGGGAGTCTATACTTAAAGAATCAGGAACATATGAATAGTCTAAATGGGATTGATATAATTAATGTCCTATGTTTACTAAATGCATTAGAAAAACTGATCATATGAAAATCTATGCTTTAATATTATGTATTTGGTGGATACATGTATAAAGACACATGTGTTTAATAGAGATCATGCTAGATCCCTTTGTAACTTAAGTAGAACTGATGTTTTTTCATAAGACACTATTTTCTTACATTTATGAGTTTTGGAATTAATATTTTTTTCAACACTATAAAGGATTGTGGTGTTATACTTTGTGGTTGATTGAATGGATATTGAGTTTTATGAAACTGAAATAGGTACACTAAAAGTGTTTTAGAGTTTATCCAAAAGGGGTTTTTGATGGGTATTCATAAGTTATTTCATATGTTGTGATGAAAAGTGAAATTGATGATAGGTTTCAATTGTTTTTGAAAATATCCAAAAGGATTTTTGGATGTGGTTTCAAAAGTTATTGTATATGAAACAATGTAAGGTGAAATGGAACTAATTATATGATCCTTTAGTGTAAGTGTGATATTAAAAGAGATATTCCCTAAAGACTTTACATTGTACTATATGTTTTTTCATGTTTTATAGTATGAATTTAATGTGTATAATGAATATCACATTCCATTGTAATAGGAGATTTAAAAGCATGGTATACGATATCATGTCACTACCCTTGGTAAAAAAATGATAAAAATTATCTTTTAGGGAATTTCCACAAGATATAATTAATAATAAAATTCATAAAATCAAATACATTCAAGGATTAAGGGTGCATTCATATGATGAATTCATGAATGACGAAATATGTACTCATTCATTTTCTAACATGAGTAAATGATATAGTAACATGAGAGTGTCTTGAGGGGCTATAAAAGGAGGTGATTACGTTGAGATGATGGTTATACCAACTTTTCAAAGCCTAGGTCAATTCTCTCATACCCAAGAACTTTCTTCTTCTTCCCCCTTAACTAATTGAGGCACTATAATTCCATGGTGAGAAGGACAGTCCCACCCATGTAATGGGAGATTCATGCCAACCCATGGATACACCATAGTGGATGGATTCCAAAGTATTCTAATAAGTGATCTTTATCAATCATTTTATAAAATGTAGTTTTTCAAGATCAACAGTTATAGGTACACATAAATTATTATTCATTTGATATATATCCTAGATTTAGTTTATATCATGGTAGATCTTGTGTTTAACAATTTATATTTTATTTTTCTATGTTAAAAAAGTGTCCATCAATCCCAATAATATTTTACCCTAATAAATCATTTTATATTTTAATATATATATATATATATAATTATCTATTTATTTAGTTTGGATTTTAATATTCAATATTCAATATTTATTGAAAATTAGAACTCGACATTAATTTTTTTGATAAATTATTTTAATAAAGAATAATAGAGAAACTCAATGGTCCTAGAGTCAAATTCAAGCATGAGATGGAGCTTGTAAAATGTTACTTTGTTGATCTTGATCTGATATTGAGAATCAAATTAAAGCAACAATATCAAGGTTTATCACTGGGTTGTTTGAGCTTTGATTGGCTCATTTACACCCCTAGGTTAATATTAATTTAAAAAGAATCCAATTTGTTTTATTATAACTAAAAAAATGAGTTTCTAGGCTCTTATAAAAATCTATGTCTTATGGTTGACAAAAAACCCCGGTTTTCCAATTATGCTAGGTTGAAAAAAAAATTAAAGTCAGAATTTTGGGCATAAAAACCCCAAAAAATAAAATTATCAAATGGATCATGGAAAATTATTAGACCTAATAAATTATCAGTTTATTGGATTTTTTTGTTGACCCATGAAGAGTAAGTTTCAATCCATGAGTAGTAAGAGTCAACCCATGAAGAAGATATATCATCCTATATGGAAATACAATGTTTTAATGAAAGTGATTATTAGAACAATATAACTACTTAAATATAGTTTAAGGATCTCATATTTAAAGGTTGAATATAAACACTTCGTGTTCTTAGATAGAAAAATAATATATCCTATATTAGAGAAAGTGTTTTGTGTATAGATATTTGCTAAGAAATCTTTTAAGTGAAAACTTGAAAGTGTTATGTGATTATAAATGAAGACTTGGAATTAGATTGATTATGGTTGAATAAGTGATGGCTTAACATGAAGGGTATATGTTCCATAAATATATTGTAGGCATTGGAGGATATTTCTATTTTGAAAGGAATATGTTCTATGTGTGTTTTATAAGATAAATTTTCAATGTGTAGAATTATAAGTCTCATAGATGAATGGATAGAGGGATATGATTAAAGTTTAATCACTTTAAGTAATAATCCTAGAGAAATAAAGTGGATACTAGAGTACTAATTGGAGAAATAAGTTCTCTAAATAAGATATAATTTGTGGTTCTTAGTGATATTACATGAAGTGATATTTGTTTGAAAAAAGAATAAACTCTCATAAAGTAGAAGTAATTACCGAGTTAAACATAATATTTCATGATGAGTATGATTCCAAGAGATATTGAATTTCATTAATTAGAAGCACAATGTATTGAGTCTTGTTTAATAGAAACTCAAACCTTACTTAATGTAGGGTAAGATACATGCATTTTAACTAGAAACCATAAATATTCATAAAAAATATGTGAAGTAAATTTTTTTACAACCAAAGTATAAATTATATTATTAAAGTAGAATTTTAAATTTTATTCTATGCATATAGAGTTAATACATAATTAAATTAGTTTTTAAAATAGTGTGATTGGAACTAAATCATTTCATATTTAGTGGTTAATGATTAAGAAAAATAATTTCTGAATTTTTATTGATCCATCCTTATGGTGCAATATTATCCTAGATGAATTATCTCTCTCATATCTATCAGTTATTATTATAAAAAAAGGTTTTAATTTTGTATTTTTTTTTCAATTTGTGTCACTAGAAGTTAGAGGTTTGTGTCATGGAAAGTTGGAGAATTTTAATAAATATTACCCCATGTTGCAAGAGTGTATTTGTATCGCCTCAGACCCATGATCTTGGATCTAGTACCATAAACACAAATTTTATATACTAGATATGATACTAAATGTAGATTACTAGACATAACTATCCCATAATTAAATGATTTAAATAAAATATTAAAATACATACATTCCCAAGATTGTTTAGGTTGAGGTAATTAGATAATTAAGACAAATCCTAAACTAATAAAGGCTATATAGTTCTCAACAAATGGATTTTTTACACTATATATAAAACTGCATTATACATAATAAATCTTCAACATATCTTAAAAACACCAACAAATTATATTCGTCTAGTCATATCATGTTTAATACTTCTCTTCATGACCTAAGAAAATAAAAAAAGAAAAAGGGATGAACTCAAACGCTCAGTGAGGGAAAATAAAAACTGAGGAAATCATGTCATAAATATGGTATGGTAGGAATAAGTAATCATAATAATGATATATTGAACTAAAATTAAGATCATAATATATCCATGAATAGAAAAGAAAATAAATAGATCACATGGATAATAATAATCAGCTACTTAGTGAGAAATGAATAATGCTGGGTAGTTAATTCCATACCATATTCTGAGACATCATAATCTTAGACATAATGGTATTACCATTAAGAAAATATCTTGTTCTAGGTAGGCATACAGAAAAATACCCAAACATGCTTATCTTACAAGACCTATTAATGAATCGAGGGAATATATAATTCTAGGCCTCACCCATTACTTGTTTAAGTCCAATGTATTCATCATATGAGAAAATGAATAAAAAATTAATGATAAAATTTCCCCATAATCATCCATACTATATTAACAATATAAAAAATTAGAATGAATTTATTTATATCAATAAAATTGATAACATGATCATAATACCTTCATATAAAGTAGGTGGATGGCTAAAAAATACATAGTCAACTTTCCAATAATCATTCGTATTAGAATAACAACATAAAAAATGCCAATACTTTCCCCCATGGTAATAAAAAGGATAACATGATCATAAACCACCTAGAGAAATATGGTTGATGGTAAAATAATACATAGTCAACTTTCTAAAAATCATCCACATTGGAATAATAATATATTCATAACACAAATACTTTTCCACATGTTAATAAAAGGGATAACAATCCATCTAGAGAAATAATTTGGATGGTTAATGAAGATAAAGGTAGTTATGTATCATTATTCTTAGAAAAATTGACATTTAATATTATATCTAATGAAAAAGGTGGATTCTTGAAAAATAACATATACCTGGTGTAACAAAGGAAACCCAGAATAATCTTGACATTAATATAAAACATCCTTAAAAAAGAATGATCCAAACATTATCACACAATAAGGGATCAAGGATAAAATTATTTGATAGTGTGAGTTCAATCCTAAGATTTATTTATTTATTTATTTATTATAGAATAAATCATGTAATATAAATCAAATGAGTTTAAATCCTTTTCAATATGAAAAGGAAAATGTAGGTGGATTTTTTTTAAGAAAACATTTTTTACATTGATGTAAAATAAAATATTACATTCCTCTTTCAAAAATAACTTTTCAAAAGGTGAAGTGAAGGAGTTTTAAAACTTTTACTTTAAAAAATAATATCTAATAAATGATCCCTGAAAATGACATAGAGTTTTTTTATAGAAAATTTTGAGCCAAAGATAAAATATTTTATTATGAAACAAACCTTTTTATTACTTGGAAATTATCTTTTTTAGAGACCCACATAGTAATTTTTTTTTATAAAAACAATTTTTATAAAATAGGATTATAAAATAACATATAATAAAATATTAGGGTGAGATAAAAAAATAATACAATATGAAACATTATAACTCAATGTATGAAATTTGAGTTACCCAAAATATTTACTATTAGGGTAACAATTGAATCAATATCCATTTGAATAAGGTAATATTATTTGGATTAGTATATACCTTTTAAATATAAAAAAATATATGATAAAAATGCATTAATGTGTAGTAAGTACACTATAAAATTTAAAAATGGTGCAGAAAATGTGTTATCTATCAAATAATTATAATTGAGACTAAGAAAACCGTTACCAACATAAAAACATTCAAGTATAAAATTTTTTAATGATATTATATCTAATGAAATATTAAATACCATGAATAATTAGATGATTATGATATAAAATATTAATGTTTAAATAGATACACCATTCTAAATAAAACATTCTGTATAATAAGAAGTGTGTATTAAGGAATTGAAAATTGAGACAAGAAACCCTTACCTTCTATCCTGGCTTCCACGAATGCACTATAACCACATATATAAAATACATAGATATCCTAATAGATTCTTTCATAACCTTATACATATCTTTTTCATATATAATCGTTATTTATAATCATCGTCTATATAAATTCTAGTAATTTATTACCTATTTTCAATATGGGGTGTAAGTAATCTTGATAATTTTGAACAAGTTTCATAAAAATAGTATTGGTACTAATTCTTGTTACAAAATTAACCATTAAAATATCAATAAAGGTAATTTAATATATGTCCCATGATATTTATAATGTTATAATTTCATTCCATGTTATATTTTTATTATAAATCATGAAGATAAAATTGATGATGATCACGTTTCGGTTATTCTTAAAGAACAAAAGGTGTTTTATTAATTAATGAGTTTGATAATAATATTACCACTATAGAAAAAAAATTATTTATTTACCAATTTATATCTTATTATATAATTAATTAATTTAACATATTCATCCTGGTCATAAATTCATAGTATTGTTCAAGTAGGTGGTTAAACTGACCCAAACATGAACATACCATGATTAATGGATAATTAATTTATTGTTTAGTTGTAATATAATTATATGAAGAATAATTATCTTATTATTATTATGATATACTATAATTTTAAAAATAATAATAATAATTAAAGGACTTTAAAATATTATATAATATGGATATGAAGATTTTCCTCTTAGTATGCTTGTTTAAAACAATTGAATTATTGATAACAGTTTGTTTATCATATCATTAATAGGTTCTTATATTTTTTATAAAAAACATTAATTATATCATAAAAATAATATTTATATAAATTAATGAGGTAATAAAAATAAAAATGGAAATCAATCGTTCCATTAAGGTGGTAATCCACATGTACGTATGGTTAATGATTTCATTTTCCATAGAATGGGATAAATATATAATATTTTTTATCATTTAATAATACAAAATATTTTATAAATATCATACTTATACTATAAATTCCCTATTATGACCATACTTGTAAGGCATTGAAGAAAAACAAAACACATTGCATCATGGAAGCAGTAGTCCACACAACAGATGAATTTCATTTTTTTAATAAAAAAGGGAAAGGCGGTTAATGCCAATAACATAATTATAATTGAATAATAGTGTACCAATGTTACTTTTGTTATCATTTTAAGTTATTTTAAAGTAATTTTAGGAATTATAAGTTCATATAAAGAGATAAAAATGAGAAAATTACAGTTTCTAATTTATACCAAACTTCTTGAATTATCTCATTTTCTATTAGGGTTAAGCCTTTAAGGGATAGTATTTTTAGAATAAAAAAACCTCTTGAAGGTGTATAACAATGTAAAGGAGAGTTTTTTTTTGCATATTTTGGGATGAACTAAGTGTGTTTTTTTAGGGTAACTAAGGAGAGGAGCACCCCATTTATTAGTGGAAAGGGACGACTTGTTTTGTAAATAGACAAAATGTTTCAATAATGGGTAGTAATTTCCAAGGAAATTGGATCCAAAATTTAGAAATAATAGAGTGATTAAGATATAATATTGATTAAATACTCAAATACACATTATAACACATATTTGTTTACTTGTTTTATTATTTTCACTAGTTTAAACCATTTTAAGCATAATTTACTCTTACCGTGGTAACTAGTTTTTACCTATGTAATTTATCCATTATATGTAAATCTAAAATGGCCATTTTTACATAATTTGGACCTAATAATTCCAAATTTTTAATATATTTAATTTTATTCAATTTAAAAAAGTGATAAAAATTAATTTTAAATTACTAAATGTAAAATGTATTAAAAACAATTTTTTGAAAAATATAACTTAAGTTCTAAAATTTCGAATATGGATTTTTTAAACTAAAAATTAATTTTTAAAATTATAAATTCTATTATAATATACATATTTGGTCTTATAAAAATGTTTCATGAATTTATAATTCATTCTTATATACCAATAAAATCATTAAAGTGAAGTTATTTATAAAAATAGTATTTTGCATTATTATCCTATAAATATATCTTTTTTAAAAAATACCAAAATTTATATAAGAAAAATATTACAATTATTAATCCAAAACTAATTTTATTTTTTAAAAATTCAGATTCTAAAATTTATAAATTCAACTTTTAAATAAAAATATGAGATATATTGAAAAACATTTTTATAGGAAAATAACTTTTTAAGAATATTAAAATTTATTATTCAAATTTCCTATCATTTACTAATTAAATTTGTTTTAACCAATTATTAATATTAATATATATTAATATAAATTAATCGTATGTTTCATGTGTTAAAAATCATAGCACATAAAAGGGTTTTTTTGTTTAAAAAAATAATTCAATTTTGAGCTTAAAATGACCTTTTTAGTTATTTTAGTTATACCAATTGAATTTCATTCATATTAAAATTAAAATTTATTTTATTTATATTAGTATTTTATAAATTAGTTAGTCCTATAAATTCCCACCAATTCAATTTCCATGTTTTAATGTTCATAATTAAATATTTTAAATTTATCTAATTATATCATGGTTTCATTTATGTTCAGTGTTGCATTTGGAGCAAGCTATCAAACACATATGATTTTTTAAAGGTAATCATATATTAAAATATTAGGGGTTCACATTCCCACACTTAAATAAATCATTTCTTTATAATTTTGATGATCAATTGTTAATAAAAGTAGGCAAGGGTATTCTTAACATATTTATCATTTGTCATATAACTTCTAATATGAAATATACCCTACTGTCTTGGGCTAGACTAAGTTCCATGTCATTCCTAAAAAACATTAATATTTCAGAAAATCATATACTCATGTATATATACCTTAATAATATATTTTCCAAAATATTCCTTTCCAAAAACCATTTAAATTTCTAAGACATTAAAGAAAAATGAAATCATACATTCCTAAAAAATTTACCACTATCTTTAACCATAAAAAAAATATAAATCCCCTATCCATAAAGTCAAAAACTAGTAAATATATATCAAAATTTAAAAAATGATATAAAATTCACTAAAAATATCGTATATCCCTTTTTCATTAAATCAATAATAAATTCAATGTCTATCAATACTATTTAACTCAATTTTATCAAAATCAATCAACTTTTTAAACCTAATATTTATTCATCCCTCAATCATGTGTTCTTTAATACATGTCCCTATGAATATAACCTTGTTATTAAATCAATTTTCAAGTTTATTGATACCATTTAATATATGCTTAGACACATTTAAATTAGTACTATTTAAGAACAATCCCTAGATGTTTCACATACTTCTCATAAATTTTAGAATATACCATATATTATTGATAAATTTTAATCACTAATAAACATAGCACAGAGTATCAGGATTTAATTTATATTCATATATCAACATCTCTACCTTAGTTAAGATAAATAAAATCAAATTTTTTTCCATCATAACAAGTATATAATAAAATTTTCAACCACTTAAGTATGGTATCTTATTCAGTTATAAGAAATAGTAGTTTTTGGAAACATACTTTTTTCAAATTTATTTTTATGAACATATTTCAACTAACTACTAAAAAAATGGTTATGATTACATTAAAAAATTAATATGAAAACATAAATCCAAGGATGTAGTCCCCTATAAAACCTTAATTTTTAATATATGATACTTTCAATTCAACCTATGACTCTATCTTTTCAATTCTTGGTTATCCCTAATCATTTTCATATTAGGTTCTCTAACCTAATTAGTTAACATCATACTCATCTCCTTTATAATGGTTAATTAGAGATAATGTGAATAAACTATATCATATTCTAATATAATTTCAAAACATACATGTAGTTAGGACTATTTGTTGTGCACCAAGTGAAAATCAAGTTAAAACCCAATCCTCCCTTTTTGGGGCTTATTATTATAAGGTATATCTATACTAGAGACTGCATCTACTTGTAGTATTCATAAGAGGTTGTAATTTATAGGTGAACCACACAATCACTACATTAGAAAAAAACTTTGGGATGTAATTATATACATAAAATTCATTCTTAAACTTATCCCTAGGGTTTTTACTAAAGTTCTATTATCCTAATACCCAAATAAAATATCCATTATTACCTTAACATTAAATAATATCATATCCCAAAGGGTTATATGTACCTTTGAAATTATGGTAAAAAATAACTTATAAACCCATAAATTATCCTCAATAAACATCCTAATCTATAAATTTATATAAACCCAACTATGACACTAAATGTGATTCCCTAGACCTGCATTCCCAAATCCAGTGTAATAAACACAAAATTTACATATTTTCCCTGATACCTACCATTGGGTGTTAGACATAACTTTAACATAATTACATGATTTAAATCATATATTTCATTATATACATTTATAATACCTTTTAGGTTTAGATAATTAGAGAATTATGACAAATCATAGACTAATAAATCCTATATCATTTTAAACTAATGTAATTTTTCCCACTATATATGAAACTACTTAATCCATAATAATCCTTTAAAATATCTTAAAAATTCCCCACTCATGCTATTATTTTATTCATATCATGTGTAATACTTTTCATCAAATCATAGTGAAATGAAAAAATAATAAGGGGTGAGATCAAATCTTCTATAAGGTAAAACATACAAATGCGGAAATCTTGGGATAAAATGGTATAAATATTATGGAAGGAAAACGTAATAATCATATTTTAATAATTAACTAAAACTGAAAGTATAATAAATCCATGTATAAAAATGAAAATAAATATATCATATGGATAACAATAACTAGTTCTTTGGTGATGAAATGCATAATTCTAGACAACTAATTCCATACATAAGCCAAGATAACATGATATTATACATCATGATACCATCAATAAAATATATTTTTTTAGATAGACAAATGTTAAAATACCCAAATATGTTTGTCTAATTATACCTACCAATGTATAGAGTGGCTATATAATTATTCACCCACCCATCACTTGTTTAAGTCCAATGCATTTATTATATGTGAAAATGAATAAAAAATTCATAATCAACTTTTCCAATAATTTTTCATATTGTGATAGCAACATAAAAAATGCCCAAAATTTTACCCATGTCAATACCCATGTCAATTAAAGGTATAACATGATCATAAAACATCTTGAGATAGTAGGTGGATGGTTAATCAAAACATAGTCAACTTTCCAATAATCATCCATATTGTAGTAAAAATACACAAAATGCTAATACTTTTCTCCATGTCAATATAAGAGATAAAATGATTATAAACCATCCATATAAAGAAGGTTTAATGTTAAAAAATAAATATTAAACTTTAAAATAATAATTTTTATTGGAATAACAACATATAAAACACAAATATTTTTCCCCATGTCAATAAAGGGGATATCAAGATCATAACCCACTCAGATAAAGAAGGTTGATGATTAAACAAGAAAAATACAATGATGGAACAATATTTTCATAGAAATGAACATTTCATAATCCATCTAAAGAAATAAGTTGGGTGGTTTCTAAATAACATATCCGGAGTGCAATAAAGTAAACTTAAAAAGATGTTGATATAGATAAAAAACATCCTTTAAAAATATTTCTTCAAATATTATCACCCATAAAGGGATCAAGAATTGAATTGTTTGATTCCATGAGTTAAATCCCCCAAATTTTAAATATCTATATTTATTATATAATTAATCATGTAACATAAATTCTGTTAGTGTAAATCCTTTTGAATATGAAATGAAAAATAGTGGTTAAAAATTTTAAGAAAACATTTTTAACATTGATGTAAAATAAAAACCAACATGTTACTTTTAAAAGTAACTTTTATAAAGGGGAAGTGAGAGATTTTGAAAAATCTTAATTTTAAAAATATTCTCCAATAATATAGTATTGAAACTTTTATAAACTATTTTATAGGAAATGTGGAGCCAAAGTTATAACATTGGATTATAAAAGGAAACCTTTTATTATTTGAAATTAACTTTGTTGAAAACCCACATAGTAAACCATTATTTTTTATTAATAATTCATTTAAAAAAAATAAGATTATAAAATAAAATATAATAAAATATTAGGGTGCTATAACCTAATAAAATCTCAAGATAAAATATTATAACTCAATGAATGAAAATTGAGTTGCCAAAAATCCTTACTATTGGGGTAATAATTGAATCAATATCAATTTGAAGAAGGTAATATTATTTAGATTAGTATATACTATAAAATAAATTAAATATATAATTAAAATACATTCATGGTAAGTAAATAAATAAAAAAATTAAATCATAATGTGAAAAATGTATTATGTCTCAAAGAATCAGAATTGAGACCAAGAAAACTCATACAACCTTAGAAACATTTGATTCAAAACCACTTGAAGGAAATGATTTAAAATAAAACATTAAATACCACGAATAATGATATGATCTTGATAAAAAAATATTAAATTAGTAGTAGATTTACCACTATAAAGAAAATATGGTGTATAATTAGAAGTATGTCTCAAGGAGTTGAAAATTGAGCAATAAGCCCTTACCTTTAATCATGGATTACACAAACACACTCAAATCTCATGTATAATAAAAATATCGTTATTGATATTATATTTTATAAACTTAATTATATATCTTAAATTTATAATATTCATTTATTATCATTCCCTATATTAATTATAGTTATTTGTTACATATTTTCAATATCGGGTGGAAGTAATCCTGATCGTTTTGAACTAGTTTTGTAAAAACCATATTGGTATTAATTATTGATTCATATTTAATCATTTTAAGACCATTAAATTTAATTAAATTTATTTTATATGATAATTATCAATTTTTAATTCCATTCTATTGTAGTTTTTGTTAAAATCATACAGAGGAAATTAATGATGATCATGTATCATTGAATCTTAACAAATGAACGATGTTTTATTAATTAGTGAGTTTAATAATAATTTTAATAGTTTATAACAAAAATAATAATTATACACATATTTATATAAATTTATTTTATTAATTGAGTTTATATATTCAACTAATATATAAATTAAAAGTATTGTTCAAGTAGGTGGTTAGGGTGAATTTTTTTGATTTTTCTAAAATAGTTGAAATTTTGCTGAATAGTTATATACAATAATTTATGGTATTTAACAATATAAGCTAAATACATGATTTTTTGAGTCATGGATGATTTAATAATGATTAAAGAACCTATTATCTTGATACCTCCTTCAATATTTACTATATTTATTTATATTAATCAACACTATTAATAGGTTTGAGCCAAAACAATAAACTATTGAATATAATAATAGAAAACACTCCTCTCTCCACTATAAATACCACCCCTTATTCTAAAAATGTATAAGCATTTTATATTATAAATATTATTACTAATTAACTTACCTAGAATCTTCCCCATTTCCAAAAGATACTGGTATCAATAAAAGACCAAACCCACGTTCCTTAGGGAGGTCCTCAAGGAGACAACCTTAAAGAGGTTAAATCCCCCCATCTTTCTCTTTTAAATTATTCCTTTCTTCCACCTTATCGTCACCTCCTTTATAAAAAGTGGATAAATAACTAAAGTATCATATATATAATATAATGTTATTTTTTTAATGTAATATACATCATTAAACATATTTTCTTCTCCTTTTATTCTAAAAAATGAAAACAACGTCTGAGATATGCCAGTTCACCGCCTTCATGGATGAAGAGTATTCATTTTCCATTACTGCCTTAAAAAATGGCCATAAAACTATTATTTTTGTGAAATAAGATTATAATATGTATATTATATCATTTTCATGTTCTATAACTAATTTATAGACATAATATTAAATAAAATAAAACTAGTTAATGATGGTCGAAAAAACTACCAAAATAAACTAAACATTTATCATTAATGTTTTATAAAATGAATCATCCTCATAATAGAAAAAATGATATATGTGACCATTTTAACTTATATAATTGAATTAATACCATATAATTTCACTTCTATTGAATCATTCCCATTTTAAAAGAACTTCCATAATTATACACAAGTAAATCGACCATGAAACCATGAAAACGAACACTCTAAGAATGATGAAATTGAACTTTATAACTCATAGAAATGGACATAAATTAATTTAAAAAAATTTTAATAAATAAAATACATGTATAATAACTTATTTATTAATCAATTAATGAATCTAAATTTATTATATAAGACATTAAGTACAGGTACATAACACTTCCAGACATAAGGTAAGGGATCTCTCTGAACCTCCATTTTTCAATTGGGTTATGCTTTCTCTCTCTTTACCCAAATTTGCTTCTTAATTATGCATATATAATTCTCATAAATTATATGAATATTTTCTCCACATATTTATATAATTCAATTTATCCTTATTTTATATAAAAATTAATGTTTGAAAAGGTCCCATTTTCAATTCCTCTCGATAAACAAGACCGACTAAATAGAAATTATCTATTTAATACACATTTTCAAGTAAAATTTATAATTTTTTAAGCCCCAAATATATTTATAAAATCTCTCATTTTATCATGAAAAAACTATATTAGTTAATTTTTGGTTTTATATAGATAAATATGCATTTTTCCTCTTTAAATAATCTTTAATATTTTCCCTCAAACTGTACTAAAGTGGATCATTTATAAATTTTCCTAAACAATCTTTGTTCATGTAGTAACTTTATATAGAAATCATTATTCATGATATATTATTATTTCTTCACTTTATTATTTTATAGAAATTATTTAATCCTTTCTTTCATAGGTACCATTATGATACACCCTTTGGTTATGCCTTATGACATGATTATAAAACCCACTTATTTCTATGGAAAACCCTTATGTTTATTAATTATGTTCAATTTATTTAGTTGGAATACATATACATGTACATGTTATGATGGGTGAACACAAATAGTGCTTCTATTCATTGGATAATGTTTAGTATCATGAGATTCCATGTATGAGATTCAGGATAAAACCTAATCCATTATGGGACTTTTTCCACCATGTGATATAGTATTATAAGTTAGATTTGACTCATGTTTATGTCATGTTATATTTTACATCCACATTCCAATATTTCCATGATCATATATTTACATGTTCTATATATTATTCTTCTATATGTTTAGTCTTGATCCATGCCTTTTATGGTATCATGTTATGCCTTTCTAACACACATGATATGATTGATTCCCATGTTTATTACCATAATAGTGTTTTTAGATCATCCCTTTTTTCTATGTATTCCATATGTTATAATATTTAGATGTAGGATCTCAAAGGAAGTTAGTAGCTCATTATGGTACATTAATAAACATATATTTTATTCTAGTTCCATGTTTTTAATTTTATGTACCTAATATTACAAAGAAACTAGACTTTATAATACTTGGTTTTTATTTGATGGATAATTATACTTAAAATCATGTAATAATATGTGTAAATAGATTGGGTCAATATAATTTGTATTAGAGAATGGTATATTTATTTTTGGGGATTAGGACTAGAAAACTTTAATAAGAATCCTAGGGATAATTTTATCACCATGGATAACCTATATTGAAAACATAGTGAATCATAGGTTATGATATAATTTTCATTTAAAAGTTATTCCCTAAAAAGTTAGGGTTGTAATTTTATCTTCTCATTAGATAAGTATTAAATCACCCTAATTGTTTTTTCTCTTTATTTAGTTAATGATAGGAAATATGAGAATCCTTATTAATAACCAATGTGATAGGAAATGTGATGATTTCCCTAATGAAATTCCAAATATGATGGGATTGGGAGGTCATAAATTCATGAAAGTACTAGATCAACTAGCTCATGTTATGAATAATAACTCGAATTATATGGAACACCCTCCTTATCCTAAGAATTAGAATGTTGTAGTTAAATCATTTATAAAAATGGTCTCATATATTTATTGTATCTTTTGATTATCCCATCATATAGGAATGGATTAACTCCATTCAGAATATATTATCTATTATAAAATTCTTAGAATAATAGAAATTCATACTGGGGGTCTATCATTTTAATAAGTAAGATGATCAGTTGTGGAAACTAATAAAAAACAATGTCTAATGAGTAACTTGATTCCATTGATAGGTAAAGATTCAATAAAATATTTTTCAATAAATATTTTTCCCAAACTCTATATCTTAATATGGATAGGGTTTACTCATACTAAATCAAAATTAAGATGAGTCTATCAGGGAATATGATGAAAACTTTACGAGGATTTCATGATATGCCACTGGTTTTTTTATAAACACTAAATGTAAGGTGGATTGATTCCTCAGTGGATTAAAATAGAGTCTACAAAAATAATTGGAGATTCAAGACTTTGAAAAATATGAGGATAATGTCTATTTTTCCCTTAAGGTTGATATAGATATTAGAGACTCTCAATGGTCTCATGGGATCAGAGATAGAAAGCATAAAATGAAGTTTAATATGGGAGGATCAATTGAAAAATCCATTAATGTAAATAAAATCCAAAATCCCACATGTCCAAAGTATGAGAAAAAGTATCCTGAGAACTATCTAAATGGAACAAAAAGATCCTTCAAATATGGAATAGAGTGGCATCAAGATAATTATTTGTACAGGGATATAAAGAAGCCCAAAAATGCGGAAGAATAAAGGAACATTTATATCACCAGTAAGACTATAGTTCAACATTTAAACTACAAGGAACATGGTTATTATGTGATCTAGTTCCCTAATCACAGTTTTTTAGAGACAATAAAGGAAAACAAAGATTCGTGAAGTGGTAGTCAATACAAGGCGCAATTTCACTTGATAAAGAGATGATTAAAGACATCCAACTCACAAATCGCGAATCAAATATAGCTATCAAGTTGGATATGAGCAAATATTTTGATCACATTGAGTGGGGACTCATCACCAAGGTGTTGGTAGGTACGGGCCTCTCAACTTGGAACACTTATCTTTTTTTTAGATGCTTTAGTTTCTCATGGATGACAATATCATTCATGGGGAAGTATTTTGGTTTCATCAAGGCTGCCCATGGTTTAAGGCAAGGAGACCCTATTTCTCCAAGAATTTTTATCCTCTCACAAGATATACTCATTTTACAACTTAATAAGCGCATTAATAGTGGTAAAATTATGGCCTATCGAAGGAGTATGAGATCCCAATATATCTAAAATATAACGTTCACAGACGATACCCTCATATTTATGACTGCATGAAGGAGATAGATCAGAGGTTTGAACCAGGTGGTTGAAGAATACTGTTATTGTAGTGGCTAGGTCATCAAATAAGAGAAGAGCCACTTCTATATCTCGAACCTATGTATGCCCAACCAGATCTCTACAGTCCAACAACTCCTTGACATTCATCGTGGGACATTTTTTATGGAGTAACTAGGGGATCCCATTTCTCCTGGAAGACTTCGCATCAGATATTTTGATTTTCTCACCAAAATGGTTACGGATAGAATTATCAACTGGAAAAACTGTTTCCTATCTTTTGGTGGGTGCATATCCCTCATTAACAGCGTGCTTCTAGACACTTCTGTTTATGCCTTGTATTCCATTAAAACACCAAAAGGTGTTATTAGAAGCATCAAAATGATCTTATTGAAGTTCATTTGGGACCAGAAAGTGGAAGGAAAACACCGATGGGCTTCCTGGAGGAGATTGGAAAGGCCTACTAGGGACAGTGGTATAAATGTGTGTAGTCTGGAAGACACTCTCTCTTTCATGCATGCCAAGATGACGTGGGATTTCCTAGAGTAACAAACTATTTGGGGGAAAAAATGAACAACTATCTTAATGAAAATCTGAACAGAATGGAGGGGCACAAATCTCTGTTTAACTTAATTTTCACTCCCCTTGTATCTGATCTTCAACAGTATGCACACTGGATCGTCGGGAGGGGAGAGATATCCTTTTGGCACCATAATTGGGCGGGAGAGACTATTGGCTACCCGGATGCCCTGCTCCCAAAATATCATTCCTCAAATCCAGTATTCATCCAGAGTTTATCAAGGCCATGATGGACAATAACTAGAAAGACCTCTTCAAACTCATCGAACTATCCATAGAACCTGACTCCTATGTTTTCACGCCTTCTTCCTTGGGTTCCTTCACTTCTAAGGACTTTTGTCTCACCAGGGAACTGCAAGAGGGTGTTGATGTCTTGAACGAAGTATTGTGAAACAAAGTCATACCTCTAAAATACAACTTATTATCCTGGAGGATTAGAAATAAAGAGATGTCAACAGATGATAACATCCAACGGTGTGGGATTCTGATAGAGTCGCGTTGTTCATGTTGTACAAATAGCAACGAGGAGAGTGAAAACCATCTTTTTTAGGGGAGACTGAGCTTATGCTATATGGGGAGCCTTTGGGGGGTTTACTTCATTTCTGAACCCCAATATGGATGACCTCGACTTCATGGACCAGTGGTTTCTTGGCCCGAGTGTCAGGGATACAGAGAAGCTGGCACGAACCATGATCTTGTATGCAGAATGATGGCGTATTTGATAGGCTAGGAATAAGGTGAGGCATGAGGGAATCATCCCATCTGGAAGAGTCATTGTCACTAGGACAAGAAACCTTCTCTTGGACATGGTAAGGCTTATCAACAACTGGTAGGAGGCTCCTTCCCTGGGGTACCTTAAAGGGAGATCCTCCCTCTATCAACCAAAGTCAAACAACAAAAAAGGCCAATGGAAAAGATGGAACCCCCCCTTGAGGGGCCTAAAACATAATACGAATGAGTCATGTAGCGCAGGGGTGATCTGTGGAGGTGAGGTTGTCCGTGACTCCCATGGTTTGGCTTTCTTGGCATTCTCGGCTCTATTGGGCCATGGATTCTCTCTCCAGGCCGAGGAAAAATCAATGTATTATGGTTTATGTTTGTTTATATGGAAGTACATTTCCTTATAGGAGGTGGAAACTAATTCAAAGATACTACAAGATGCACTAAAATTCCTCTTCCATCCTCCATGGTCTATCATCTACACTACAAGGAAGTGGAGTGGAATTCTCAGCAACACCATCAAAGTGAAACACTCTTGGCGTGAGGGGAACCATGAGACACACCACCTAGAATCTATCAATATATCCAACCCAGATCCAATTTACATTTATGATGTGTACTCTCTGAAACCTGAGGGCATGAATTTGGTTAAAGGGGATGCCCTTGGCCTTCATTTCTTCTGGCCTCCTTAGGATCATTTTTTGGTGTTTCTTTTTAATAATAAAAAGAACTAATGAACCCCTCTAAGGTAGAAAATGAAGGGCATATTCTTTCACTACTGTTGAGGTGGAGACTGAAAATGATGTGGTGATAGATATTCTATTTAATCATTCAAGAATAATGAATGTACTATTTGGTTATGGTTCTACACATTCTTTTATATCTTTCTATTTTAGTTGAACTATTCAAACACAAACTCAAAATATGAAGGTTGAGTTATATTTGAGAATAGATAATGAGGAAATTATTGAATCTAAAGTTTCTTACTCCTCCCCAGTTAATTTTTTTGACTAAACCTCCCAAAAAACTATATTATTACTTACTTTGGTAGATTTTGATTCTATATTGGGTAGGGATTGAATACCTTTATAAAAATCCAACATCAACAATTTGTAAAGGGATATCACTCTTAACATCCTGTCATATACTCTAATTAAAAAAAGTGTAAGGAGGAGGAAGAATCTTTTTTAGAATCATTATCTCAAATTTGGATATTTTTTCCTTATGATAAAGCATATCTAGCTCAAATTATTGAGACAAAATAGATGATTATGCTCAAAGAAATTCCCATTGTAAGGGAAAATACTGATGTGTTCCTTGAAGAATTTCATGTGCTTCCTATGGACCCAGATTTTGAGTTCTCAATTGATCTTATAACATGGATATCTACCCATATCAAATACTCTTTATAAAATGGACACCATTTATTTGTAAGAGTTTAATAATAAATTACAAGAAAATCTAGACAAGGTTTTTATATTCCCTAGTGCTTCACTGTGGGGTGCTCCAGTCCTCTTCATCAAGAAAAAGGATGGATCAATGTACTTCTACATTGATTATTGTGATCTCAAAAAAAATCGGGATAAAGAATGATTATCCACCACCATGGATAAATGACTTGTTCAATCAATTATGTGGGTCAAATTATTTCTATAAGGTGGACCTTCAGTCAGGATATCACCAATTAAAGGTGAGGAAAAGAGATATTCTCAAGACTACTTTTTGACTGGGGTATGGACACTATGATTTTGTTGTGATTCAATTTGGACTCACTAATTCTCCATCAATTATTATAGGTTTAATGAATATATTCTTTAAATATTACCTTGAAATTTTTTTGGTAGTTTTTTAAAATGATATTCTGATATACTCCAAGAGCAATGAGGAACACATTGATAATTTTAACACTATGAGAAAGATTTTTTTGTGGGAGAAACTATATAAAAGTACATTAAATGTGAGTTCTCTATGAAGAAGGTATCATTATTGGGTTATGATATCACCACCAAAGGAATAACTATAGACCCTTACAAAACAAAAGAAATTGAGGAGTGGCCCACACAAACATCTATAATGGATATACATAGTTTCCATTTGCTAGTTGGGTATTATAGAAAATTTGTGAGGATCTTCTCATGATTTTCAAGACCACCAACTCAGATGACTTGGAATGGAGTAAGAATTTTTAGACCAGTGAATGTGAAGAATGATTTAAAGAGTTGACAAAGAGTCTTATCACTACTCCAATAAATACACTACCAAAAAGTGGGGAACTATTTGTTGTATACAACGATGATTAAAAGAAGGTATTAGGATTTGTACTAATTCAAAATGACAAATTTATATCCTAAACCTAAAGGTAGTTGAAAGATAATTTGAAAAACTATCCCATGGATAATATGGATTTGGTAGCTGTGATCTTCATGTTAAATTTTTTTCGACATTATCTCTATAGGGAGAAGTGTGAGATATATATAGATCATACAAGTCATAAAAAAAATTCACACATAATAGGATTAATATGTGCTAGTGAAAATTGTTATATCTCATCAAGTATTATGACTTCTCAATCCACTATCATCATAGGAATGTAAATAAAGTAGTAGATTTTCTAAGTAGAAATGATCCTACATATTTATCAATGATGGGAATTGAGAAGGATCAAATATTATTAGACCTTAAAAGGATGGATATGGGATTAATAAAGGAAGGTACATCATAATTACTTTCACAAATGATTACTCAAACATCCCTTTTATAGAAGATAAAGGATGCTTAGAAGAGATGATGCGGAAATTACAAATAAGGTGAAAGCTATCAAAAAATGGGAACTCATTTGAATTAAAAATTAATGAGGAAGGAGTAGTAATATTTGGGTCACAACTATATATACTATCGATTCTTGAGATAAAGAAATAGATTTTGAATAATGCACATAGATCAACCTTCTCTATTCACCAGTGGATCACAAAGATGTATTGAGATATCTAAGAGCACTATTGGTTTGACAATATGAATAAGGAGATCATTGAATATACATTAAAGTGTTTGGTATGTCCAAAGGTGAGATCTAAAAGGAAAAATTATAAAGGGATGATAGAAACATTACCTATACCAACACAGAAATGGGAAAACACTACCATGGATTTTTTCACTATAGTTATAAAGACATATATAAGAAATAATTCTATATAGATCATTTTGGATCATCTTATGAAGACAAATTATTTTATTGAGATTCTATATGAATTTTCCCTCAACCAAATCTCATGGATATACATTAGCTAAGTGGTGATTGTAACATCCCGGATAAATGAAGAATATGAAATTTTCATATTTATTAATATTTTTGAATTAAATATTAATTTTACTTTAAATGGGTTTCTATGTTTGATAGCGTACCTGATACACAACAATGGATTTCTTTGAAATCTTACGTTGCACAATAATAATATAATATTATTATTTTAAATAGTAGTTAACTCCTAGTTGTTGTATTGGCTGGAATGAATAGAACTAACTACAATATGATTATACATGTTTGTTAAATGTATTTACATTTATCTAATAAAAGTTAGAGGATTAAAATGTGAATGAATCTAATTTTAAGCATAATTTACATTAAAAGTCCGATTTACCACCTTTTAATGGAAAACCCTCATTAAATCTAATTTTGGTAACTTTAATACATTCTATTTTACTAAATAAAATCTTTCTTTAGAATGGGGATATCAAAATTTAATTTGTGTAAATTTTGGGAATTTTTCTGATAAAGTTCATTTTCTAATGAATAGTGAAAAATATTGTATTTTAATTCAAAACTATGTTTTAATCTAATTTATTTATATGGTTAGATTATCTTTTTAATTGGTTTTAAAGTGTAATTATAATATATTTTTACCATTTAATCAAATTTTGGTAATTGGAATTAATTTCACTTTGAAATTGGACATAAACAAGTTTCAATCTTTTGATAGTTATTGTTTCTTAAAAACACGTTATTTGTCTTGATAATGGGAATTAATTTTAAAATTAATTAATTCCACTTATGTGTTTTGAATTTGAAAAAATAGACATCATTTTTGAATTCATAATATCAAATATATCTTCGGCTGAATTTTTGGTATTTTTCTGAAAAACTTCAATTTTTTATGAATAGTGAAACCACTTAGTGGTAGTTAAAAAACGGACTTTTTCATTTAAATGAAAATTTACCACTTCTGTGAATTGAATTTCAAAAATACTACATATATGGTTGTTTTCAAGAAGTAAAATTTGGTTCATTAAGATGAAAATAATTTTTTGTGAATAGTAACTTTTGACTTTTATTTACTGCGGTTAAAGGTAAATAGGTTAATTTAAGGTAAAAAGAATATTATAATAATTCAAAATTACCTTAAAACTTGTCCAAAATTTATTGGTTGAGTCATTAACGACCATGGGAATCTTTGGGTCGATTTTGGGACCCCATTGAGCCACTTGGGTGTGATAATGACAATTTAGATTAATTAATTTAATGTAAAGAAAAAATTGACATTAACAAAAATCTTTTAGTAATTAATTTTCATATGGTGTTATATAAGTAATATTTTCTACTATAAATATTAATTGTAAAATTAAAAATATTTCCTACATCATGGTATTTTTTTATAATTTTTAGACATCAAATAAATTAAATTATTTATGACATAATAATGATGCAGTATTTACCTGATTAATAAATCATTTAAATAAATAAAATTATAATGATTTAAATAATATTCAGAACATGTCAAATTATGATTGGATGATTTTATTTCGACCATGAGTCATCTTATCTTCATATTTAATGATTTTTGGACCATTAGAAACCGAATATAATTATATAATAAAATAATAGTTTCACACTTTCCTAAAGAGCCCCTCCTCTCCCTTATAAAAGGAGACCACTTCTAACCAATTCCTCACACCTCTCAAGACATTTTTCTCATCCAAACTCTACAAAATTAATCTCCCTACATACCTCTTCTCTACACAGAAGCCTTACCTTAGGCAGAAGGCACTTCAAGAAGTCCTTTTGTTCAAACCAAAGGGAGTTACCCAAATTAAAGGTAACAATTTTTCTTAAATTGTTTTCTTTTATTTTACTTATCCAACCCCTAAACTCTTTTTATTTCCATTAATTTGTAACAAAACCTGTATCCTAAATATACTAGGATGTTTTTATGAGAAATATTCGAACTACACTTACACACAAATCCATCTAATGGATGAAAAACATAATATTTCTGTGGATGGAAAACTAACGCCTCACGAAATGATGATTGTTCAATTACATCTTTCCACCTCTCATGGTGGCCATTATGATGGAACTGTATTTATATATGATATATATTATGTTTAAGTTTTCTTTATGATTCTGTATTTTCTATTTATAGAACTCCTTTATGGTTTTCATAGTGGGTAAATACGATAATCTCATTTGAGTAAGTGCGGACTACCGCCCCCTCAAAGTGATGTGATTCGTTAATTCCTTATGTGGGATGTATAAAGGATGGATTTAATGATATTATATATTATAATTTACTGGAATTATAATATAACTATGTATCATTATGTTTTAATTACATTAAAATAAGAAATAGAAATGGAAGTAGCGTTCATGCGTACATACGGTTTACCGTCTCCATGAACGGTGCATTTCATTTCTTACCTCTAAATGTTATGTACTATTATAAATACATGTATATACTAGAAATATATGATATATATTATATCTAAATCATTAATGTTATTTTGGATATAATGGAATATTTACCACATGGACAACTTGTAAATATAAGGTGTTCATTTTTGACTCAAGTTCCAAATATCGACAAAACGAAAGTTATTAACTTAAATGATTACATAATGTTTATAACATGGTAATAAGTGATATAAAAGTAATAATAAACTTGAAAAATGTTCTTAATCAAGTATAAATTAACATTATTTTATTATTCAGGAGATTAAAGAACAAACGGGTCAAGTCAGACAATGAGGTAAGGGATTTTCTTATCTCACTTTTAATTCCGTGAGATTTCCATTGTTCGCCACTTATTTATTGAATGTGGTGTATTTTGTACTGCCTTTTGATATATATTATCATGATTATCATTATATTCATGGTATTCTATGATTAATTTGGTGGTTATTAACTTTGGGTCATACGACTCGATTGATTACAACGTGGTAATGAGTTTTCATCTCACTTTTATTCCCATGAGATTCATGATATATTTGCCACTACCTCCTTTTGTGTTGTGTATGTACTGACCATGATTGTATTATTTGTGTAAGATACTTTAATTTATGGGTATATACATCTTCATTTAATGATTCTTCTTTCACGTGGCATATGTTTTGTAAGTTACCAAATCGTTAAGGGAACCTTTCACCCTCTTCTTTTTAAAAGACTTCTTTTTGTTATGTCTTTTAATTTACATATTATTATATTGGGATATGTTCTTATATATCCGTATTGATGTAAAATTTATTTCCAAGTGATGAGATACCCTTTTTGACTCATCAACTCATTTTTTAAATTTTAATGTGATGTCGTTAGGCTGTCTAATTTTTACAAGGGAACGTCTTAACCCAATTTCAATTTCTTTGGGTTCAACTTGTACTTCTTGAACATGTCATCCTATGAATATGTGTAAATTACCTCTGATTGTTTCACAATTAATATCAACTTATATTGTGTGTATTTATATTTCTCACACATAATTATGTGGTTGATTTATCCTTAATTTAAGGATACCATCTTTATAATGGATTTCATCTAAATTCACATTTCCATTGAGACTTCATTGTTGTTACACACCAATTCACTCTTATATGGTGTATATACTGTCCTTTGACATATTATATCATAAATCCATTTATTCTCATGATATTATAAAGTTCTGATTAAATTTTATTCCGCAATTATTTGTATTCAAGAGTCACTCATTTTGTTAAAAACTCTAAAAAAAATTTCTTTTCAAATGTTTTAAAGATTTATTATTCTAAATCTTTATCCTTAATGTCCATGTTTTCAAAATGGTTTTCAGTATTTATTTACATGGACATTAATTTTTTAAAATTATAATTAAATTAAAATCTTCAAAGTGGTATGAGACACTTTGATTCAAAAATCTCTTTTAAATGGTTTTTGAAAATGGATTGATTATTTCAATATCTTGAAATTACTTATTGTGATTGCAAATGAAATGTTGTTATTGAAATGTTTATATTTGAAATATTTTATGTGTAATGATTTTACTTGGACATTTGACGAGTGGTTACGTGATAAACCATATAATGGGTGGTGCCGTGAATACCAGGACGGGTGGTTACGTTATAACCTCCAATGCATTGGGTATGGAAGTCAGCCGTATGGATATTCCATTTAGTGATATGTGTGGATGTCGACCATATGGTTATTCCATTTACGTATGTTTATGTCCCATGTTACCATTATTTGTTATGTGTTCTTTATATGGGTTTTATGGTAATCTTTTTGTTACAAAAGGGTAAGTAATGATCTTTTATTTAGTGAAGAGTATTTACTAATTCATAAAGGTGAAAAGTATTACTTATGTTAAAGTATTCATGGTTTACTTGTTGTTTTGAAAAACTAACAGTTTTAATTATTTGGGTATCACTTAATGAGCTTTTTATGCCCATCCCATGTTTTTGAAATGTTTTCCACATGACTTAAAGATGAATAGGTTCAAGGATGGGATCATGGAAAAGTCATGCTGTTTAAAATATGGAACTAGACATGTTTCATTTTAAGAGTTTTTATTTTAAACAAAATGGATACTAAGTAATAGTGTCTACTTGTAATTTTAAAGTTATTATGTAATAGTTATGGCCTAATTCTCTAAAACTCTAAACCTAAAAAGATCCTCAATTTGAATTATTCATTTAATTCAAGATTATGTAATTTTTAATGCCGGGTCCTTATAGTGATCCTGTATGGAGTACCATTATCGATTATATTCTATGGTGATCCAAGATTTACCTCCATGTTTTAGAAGATTATCTACAATGATCATAACACTGAGCTGAACTTTAGTACAACTAATCACCCTTAAACTGATGGCCAATCTGAGAAGAATATTCATACATTGGATGATATGTTTAGAGCATGATCATTGGACTTCAAAGGATGATGTATCAACATATTCCATTGGTCAAGTTCTCTTACAATAATAGTTTCCACTCAAGAATCAAAATGGATCTATATGAATCCCTTTACAAGAAAATATTCCAAACCCCTACATGTTGGGTTGAAGTAGGTAAACGTAAGCTGCTGGGGACTAAAATAGTCAATGAAGTGGAAGGAAAGGTGAAGACCATCCCATAGAATATCCAGGATACTAACAGTTAACTGAAAAGTTATGCAAATAATAATCAATTATACTTAGTTTTTATGGTTGGAGACATGAAATTATTTTACATATCTCTAAGGAAGAGGGTCATTATAATTGGAAAGAAACGAAATCTAAGTCCTAGGTACATCGACCCCTTTGAGAATTTTGATCATGTTAGTGCTATAGCCTATAAACATAAACTTCCACCAACCATGTCCCAAGTACATGATCTATTCCTTGTATCTCTCTCTAGGAAGAACATATCAGATACCTCACACATACTATACTCATAGGCGATACAACTAAAAAATTATCTCTCTTATGAGGCGCAACTGGTGATGATTTTGGACAATAGAGATGAGGTTATGTAATGAGACCACTCACCTGGTCAAGGAACTATGGAGAAACTATAATTATGAAGATACATCATGGTAACTTTGTGAAGCGATTCATGAGAAATACCCTAAACCTTTTTCACTATAGTATGTAAAATGAAATTTTAAGAGAGAAATTTCATAAGGGGGAAGAATGTAATGAACCATAATTTTATCAATGGGATTTTATTTCTTATAATTATAGATAACCATATAAAAACATTAACAAAATAATTATACATTAGTCAGAAAATAAACTTCTAAGAATGGGAAATATTATAGTTAGAAAATAAATATAAAATAAAATAATAATAATAGAAAAATTTAGATTTACTCAATACACAAGTATGACCGCAAAGATGAAAAAAGATATAAAAATAAAATATAATGTTAATAATATTCATTTTGAAGATGAAAATATATAGCTTTGAAATAAATTATATTTTAATGAAGAATGAATGAAATAAGTAGTTTTTATTGAAATTAAGAAACACATACCATTGGAATAATAACCTGACTGTTGGAATAGAAACCTGAAAGTCAAGAATAGAAATTTAGAAATTAGAATATTAAAATCACCTATAAAAGTATATATAAAATTTAGGTATCTTATAAATAAAAATATGATATAATTATATCATGGTATATGTAAATACATGCTTCTAAAATGATAAATTAAGCGTTGGTATTTTGGTAAAACATAAATGTTTATTTACAATTTTAAAATTAATATATTTATGTAAAAGAAAATTTATTTTAATAAAATAGATTCATAAATTAATATTATTTTTTATTATAATTATCATATAATATTTTGAGACCATAATTAATTTTTCAAAGGGTTATAAAATTAATTTTAATATTAAAAATGACATTCATAGACTAAATGAAGATTTTATTTAAAAATGAAATTTATTATTTTTAGAAAATTATTTTTATAAAATGGATTCAATTATTTTAATCTATACTTTAAAAAATGGTTAGGGTGAATTTTGGGTATTTTTCTAAAATAGTTTATTTTTGGTAAATAGTAAAATATGATATTTACAGTATTCGACATTATAAGATAAATACATGAATTTTTGAGTCATGTATTATGTAAGAATGATGTAATCAACCATTATATTGTACCATCCTTCACTATATACTATATATAGTCATTGGAATCAACACTGTTGATATTCTTGAGCCAAAACAATAAACTAATAAATATAATAATAAAAATCACTCCTTACCTCCTCTAATAAATAACACCCCTCACCATCGCATCTCCTCAAAATTTCTAAGACTTGTACATTTTAAATATTCTACCCAATTCCCTGACCATGTACCATCCCTATGTCCAATATATTTTGGTTCCAAAAAAATACCAAACCTAAGTACCATAAGGAGGTCCTCAAGGAGATATTATTCAAGAGGTAAAATCCTCATTCTTTATCTATTAAACTCATTATTTCTTGTAAATTATACTCACCTCACCTATAAAAATTCACATGAAAAAATATCATATATATAGTAGAATGTAATTTTTTAATGGAATATCAATCATGAAATCTCTGATCTTCTCCTTTTATTTTAAAAAATGAAAACATCATCCGGGATATGCCAGTTCATCACCTTCGTGGATGATAAGTTTTCATTTTCCATTAATACTTTGAAATATGTTCATAAATCCATTATTATGGTGAAATATGATATATATATATATATTATAACTTTTTTAATGTTATGAAACTAATTTATATACAAAATATTAAATAAAACAAAACTAGTTTGTGATAGTCGGAAAGACCACCAAAATGAACTAAACATTTATCATTAAAGTTTTATCAAATTAATCATACTACTAAAAATGATATATGTGACCATTTAAACTTATATAGGTCAATTAATACCATATAATTTAAATTCTAGATAATTATTTCCATTTTAAAATATCTTCTATAATTATACACCTGTAAACGGACCATGAAAGCATGAAAATAAATGCTCTCAGAATGATGAAATTGAACTTTATAACTCATCACAATGGCCATAAATGAACTTAATAAAATTATAATAAATTATATAAAAGTATAATAGGTTATTAATTATGAAATTAATTAATCTAATTATATTATATAGGACATTAAGTACAATAGCAGAATGCTTTTGTACATAAGGTAAGGGATATCTCTAAACCTCTATTTTTTCCTTTCGGATGAATTTTATCCCTATTTACCAGAATTTATTTATTAATTATTTGTATATTATTCACATAAATTATGTGAATATGTTTCACACATATGTATATAGATAAATTCATCCTTCATTGATGGGGAAATTCATGTTTTAAAAGGTTAACTTCAAAATTCCCCTCGATAATCAAGTCCGACTAAAGGGAACTTATCCATTTCTTACATGTTTTCAAGTATACTCCATAATTTTATTTAAGATATAAATATTTTTCTAAAATATCTAATTTTATCATTAAAAAATAATTTATTTCATGTATGGTTTTATTTAAACAAATATGCCGCTGTCATCTTTAAAAACTCAACAATATTTTCCCTTAAACTGCACTAAAGTGGCTTATTTATAAAGTTTACTAAACACTTATTTATATTTATTAACATAAAATGAACAAAATTATTCATTATATGTTATTATTTTAAATTTATTATTGTTTATAAACAATTTAATTCATTCTTTCATGGATACCATTATGATACACCCTTGGGTTATTCTTTATAGCATGATTACAGAACCCATTTCTTTCCATGGGTAACCCTTATGATTATTCCTTATGTTTGATTTCTTTATATTGAAAACATATTCATGTACATGTTGTGATGGGAGTAACTGGATAGTTCTCCCATTAATTGGGTAATTTTTAGTCTCATGAGACGTTATGTATGGGATTAGGGATTAAAACTAATCCATTATGGGACATTGTCCACCATGTGATACAGTCTTAACATTTAGCTTTGAGTCATGTTTAGGTTATGTTATATGTTTCTTCCACATTCTAATATTTACATGATTATATAATTTCATTTACTATAAGTTATTATTCTATATGTTTTCTCATAATCCATGCCTTTTATTTTATGATGTTATGCCTTTCTAACTCATGTGCAATTATTCATTCTCATTCTTATTCCCTTACTGGGATTTTTAGATCATCCATTTTTTCTATGTGTTCCCATGGTTATCCTATGCAGATGAATTATCTTAAAAGAAGTTAGTAGCTCCTTATGAAATATTAATAAAGAGTTAATTTATTCTAGTTCCATGTTTTTAATTTTATGTACATAATCTTACAAAACTCTTTTTTATTATTTTGTTTGTATTTGATAGAAAATAATGCTTAAAATCATGTAATATTATGTGTAAAATTATAAGATTTTTATAGTTGGTATAAAATAATGGTCTAGTTATTTTTGGATATTATAACTAGAAAACTTTAGTAGTAACCCTATGGATAATTCTATCAACATGGATAACCTATGTTGAAAACATAGGAAATCATAAGATATGATATACTTTTTATTTATAAGTTATTCCCTCCAATTTTATGGTTTCCATTTAATATGATCATTATATAATTATTAAATAACCGTAATTGTTTTTTTGATTTTTTTAGTTAATGATGGGAAATTGGAGAACATTCTATAACAAGTAATGTGATTGGAAATGTGATTATTTCCCTAATGAAATTCTGAATCTAATGGGAACGAGAGTTCAAAACTTTATGACTGTACAGGATCAATAGGCTCAAAATATGAATAATAACTTTAATCATATAGAAAACCCTTATTATCCTATGAAAGAGAAATTTGTGGTTCAATCCTTTATATGAAAAAGGAATCATAACTTTAGTGTATATTCTAATCCCCTCATCACGAAAAAATGGATTAACTCCATCGAGAAGATATTCTCTACAATTAGATGGCCATAAGAATAGAAAGTCATACTGCTGGTCTATAATTTTTATGGGGAAGCTAATCAATGGTGCAAACTGATAAAAAACAAAAAGTGTAAGGAAGATATTGATTCCATGGATAGAGAAGGATTTATGAAAATATTTTTCAATAAATATTTTCCTCAAACTCTCAGTCTTAATATGAAGAGAGAGTTCCATGCAATAAAGAAAAAGGAATATGAGTCTATTAGGGCATACAAGGAAATATTTACAAGGCTTACATGATACACCTCAAACACAAAAATTAAGTTGGATTTATAATTAATTTTTTAAAATCGTGTTAATAATAATTCTTAAAGATTCTAAACATTAACAGTTATGAGGAGATTTTATATTGTTCCCTTAATGTTGATATGGAGATCAAAGACTCTCAATGGTATCATGTGATTTGAGATAAAAAGTATAAAATAGAGATAAAATGTGGGAGGATCAACAAATAAATACCATGAATGAAAGAAATCCCAAAATCCCACTTGTTATAATTACTGGAAGAAGAATTTTGATAACTATATTAATAGAATAAGGAGATTCTTTAAATGTATAAGAGGGAGGCATTAGGATAATTATTTTCAAAGGGGTATGAATAATCCCAAAAATCAGAAAGAATAAAGTAATGTTTATTTGAACATTCATCCTATAGATAAGAATTTCAACTACAAGGAACTTGGGCATTATTCAAGCCAATTCTCTAAGAAGAGGGTTTTCAGGGAAAATCAACAATAATAACCTCTAAGGAAAAAAGGAAGGGAATATGCTATCACCACTACTGAGGTGGATCCTGACAATGATGTGGTGACATGAACACTAGTTATTCATTATTGAATAGAAAACATAAAATTATATTTTAGTTTTATTCATTCTTTCATATCTTCAAGTTTAGTAAAACTATTCAAACACCACCTCATAATATGAAGGTTGAGTTATATGTGAGAATAAATAATTGGAAAATTTTTGCATCTAAAGTATATAACTCATCCCGAGTTAATGTTTGTGGATATAACCTCCAAAGAAATCTCCTCTTACTTCCTTTAGTTGAGTTTGATACAATATTGGTCATATATTGGATATATTTATACAAATACAACATGAACTAACAAGAAAGGGAAATAAGTCTTAACATCCCAAGGAATCATCTAATTATATTAAAGTGTAAGGAGGAGGTTGAATCTCCTTCATCCAATTTTTTTAATATTATTTATTTATGATAAGGCATATCTTTTTCAAATTATTGATATAAAGGAGATGATTATGATAGAAGAAATTCCCATTATGAAGGACTATACTGATGTGTTCCCTTAAGAATTGTTTTCTCTTCCTCTAGATTGATATGTTGAGTCGTCAATTTATCTTATAACTGGATCTATATCCATATACAATAATCCTTATATAATGACCACCATTGAGTTTTAATAACTAAAGAATAAGTAACAAGAGAAACTAGACAAGAGTTTTATACACCCAAGTGCTTCACAGTGGGGTGCACCAGTCCTCTTCATCAAGAATAATTACATATCAATGATCCTATACATTTATTATCAAGAGATCAAAAAAATCATGACAAATAACAATTATCCCCTATTACAGATATATGACTTGTTTGATCAACTACATGGGGCAAAGTATATATATAAGGTGGATCTTCAGTCCATAAATCACTGATTAAAGGAAAAGAAGGAATATATTCCCATGACTACCTTTCGAATAAGTTATGGACAGAATGAGTTATTAGTGATGAAATTTGGAATCACTAATTCTCCAGCTATTTTCATGGAATTAATGAATATATTCTCTATATATTACCTTGAAAAGTTTATGGTAGTCCTTATAGATGATATTATGATATACTCCAAGGGAAAGGAAGAACATTAGGAGCATTTAAAATCTATACTAAAGTATCTTTTGGTGTGAGAAAATATATGAAAAGTATAGATAATGTGACTTCTAGATGGAGTGAGTATCATACTTGGGTCATGTTATCACCAAGAAAGGAATAACTATAAACCCTTTTAAAAAAGGAAATAGAGGAGTGTCCTAGACCAGCATCTGTAATGGATATCCATAGTTTCCTTGGTAAAGTTGGGTATTAGCAATTATTTTTTAGGAAATTATCATGATTGTAAAAACTACTATCCAAGATTAATCAAAATAGAGTAAATTTATTTAAGACCAGTGAATGTGAAGAATGATTTAAAGAGTAGAAAAAGTGTCTTATATATACACTAGTTCTTACAATACCAACATGTGGGGAATTATTTGTGGTATAAAACTATGATTTAACAAATTTATTATAATGTTTATTGTTGAAAAATTATAAATTCATATCCTATTCCTTAAAGAGGATAAAAGTGCATGAGAAAAATTTTCCCATTCCTGATCTGGAGTTGGCTGCTGTGATATTTGTGTTGAAAATTTGGCTCTATTATATATATGAGGAGAATTTTGAGATATATAATAACTATAATATCCAAAAATATATATTCACATAGAAGAATCTTAATATTATCTGTAGAATATGGTTGGATCTCATCATGGATTATAACTACTCAATCCGCTATCATCCAGGTCAAGGAAATATTGTGAATGATTCTCTAAGTTGAAAAGATCATATAACATTATTAATGATGATAATTAATAAGGATAAATAATTATTATACCTAAAATGATGGATATGGTAATCATAAAGGAAGGAACATAATCATTCGTTTCCCAAATTATTTCTCAAACATCCCTTTTAGAGAAGATAAAGGATTACCAAAGGAAATATGTAAAAATTCAGAAGAATGTGGAAGCTACCAAAAATGGAAAATTCTAAGAATTCAAAATTAGTGAGGATGAATTCAGAATATTTGAGTCATAAATACGTGTACAGTATAGTCCCAATATAATGAAAGATATTTTGAATGATGCACAAAGATCAACCTTATCTATTCACCCAAGGATCACAAATATATATCAACATCTCTGAGAGAACTATTGGTGGGATGATATAAAGAATAAGATACATGATTATATATCAAAATTTCTAGTATGTCAACAAGTTAAGGATAAAATAAAAAAGTCTATGGTGATAATGCAACCATTACCCATATACACACATAAAAGGAAAAACATCATCATGGATTATGTCACAGGAATTATAAAGACATCCAGAAGAAATAATTCTATATGGGTCGTTGTGGATAATCTTAAAAAGACTGATCACTTTATTATGATTTTATAGTACCTCTACATTGATAAAATTTCATAGATATACATCAGATAAGTGGTTAGTATTTATGGAGTACCGTTATCGATTATATTCAATTTGGATCCAGTATTTACCTAAATGTTTTGGAAGAGTATCCAACATGATCTAAACACTGAGACGAACTTTAGTATAAATTATCAACCCTAAAATGATGTCCAATCTAAGAAGACTATTCATACAATTAAATATATTTTGAGATAATTCTCAATGGACTTCAAAGGCGGATGTGATCATCATCTTACACTGGTCAAGTTCTCTTACAATAATTGTTTCCACTCAGGAATCCAAATGGATACATATGAAACCCTTTATGTGAAAAGATATAGAACACCTATATTCTAGGATGAAGTTAGTGAACACAAACTCATGGGGCCTAAAATGGTCAAATAAATGGGTGAAAAGGTGAACACTATCCAGAAGCATATCTGGGCTACCCAAAGTTGAGAGAAGAGCTATGAAAATAATTGTTGATGAGACTTAGAGTTTGAGGTTTGAGAAATCGTATTACTAAAAATATCTCCATGTAAGAGGTTCATGAGATTTTGGATGAAAGGAAAGGTAAGTCCCAGATACATCAACCCTTTCAAGATTCTAGATCGTGTTGGAGTCTCAGCCATTTATCTAGAAGTTCCACGAACCATGTCTGTAACACCCCAGATATTTATAGAATAATAAATTTTCACACACACACACATATATCAATATTTATGTATTATATATTTATTTTAATTTAAAAGGGATTTTATGTATGATAGTGTACGCAATACACAATAATGATTTTCTCAAAAATCTTACGTTGCATACAAGACTGAGTTATACCAAAAAATAATATATTATTAATATTATTTTTATAACTAGTAGTTATATCCTAGCCTTTGTATTGGAAGGAATGAATAAAACTAATTATATTATGTTTAATCATGTTTATTAATTTTTTTTAAATTCTCAAAATAAATTTTATAGGATTAAAATAAAAATAGATCCAATTTTAAGCATAAAAAGATCTAATATTTTTAAAAGGTAATTTTACCACCTATTGATGGAGAACCTTTTTAAAATCAAATTTTGAAACATTTATAATTTTTATATAGAAAATTAGAATCATTATTTGAAATATAAATATAAAAATTTACTTTGGGTTGATTTTTGGTATTTTTATATAGCTTTTACTGTTTGAGGAATATTGAATAATACAAAAACTATTTCGAAACTAATTTTTCATCAAATTTTTTTACAGTGTTAAGTTATATTTTTAAATAGTTTTAAAGTATAATTATGTAAATTTTTTATCATTTAATATAATTTAGTTCATTGAAATAAATTTATCATTAAAATTGGATATAAAAACTTTGTGAACTTTTGAACGTTTTAACTTCAAAAACTTTGTTTCTCTATCCGTCAATGGGATTAGTTTTAAATTAATTTTTCCACTTCTATGAATTGAATTTTAAAAAATGGAAATAAAAGGTGTTAATAATTATTAAATTTTGGGTCTAAAAGGATCGATTAATTTTTTTTGGTGAATAGTTACTTTAGTATTTTATTTACAACGGTTAAGGGTAAATCGGGGAATTAAAGGTAAAAAATAATATTATAATATTATAAAATTACCCTAATACTTGTCCTAATTTCATTGGATGAGTGGGTTTTGACCAAAATAAAACTTTTGTAGAAATTATTACATTCTTAAGCCACTTAGGTAAGAATATGACATTTTTTATATTTTATTTAAAGATATGTTAAAAATGTTATACTCATATTTTTAATAAGTAAATAATTTTTAATACATGGTTATATAAAATATAAATTCAACTATAAATTTTAAATTTAAATATAAAATGTTTATATACAACCTGATAATTTATTTATAATTTTTTGACAAAAAATAATTAAATTCAATTGTTACACAATGATGACGCAATAATTGATTTATTAAAGTAAGAATCAAATAAATGATATTAATAATATTAAAATAAATATAATTTTAAATATATGAAAATATAAATTAATTATATTGATGACTTTGATATTTTAGGGATTATTTAAAGTAGTTTTTTCAAAGGAATCAAGTTGTTATGATATTTTTAAATAGTCAAGTGGTGAATAATGTCAACATTGTCATTTATGAGATTTTAAAATAAATAATATTTTATTAAATGATATAAAATTATTAAACATATAAACATCATCATACTAGCTTATATAAGTCCTAAAATTTCCTAAATTAATATTTTTTATAATTTTAAATTTTCTAGAAGTTATATTTAATCTCAAAGTGTAAATTACATAATGTCACAATAAGTATTAATAAAAATTAAAACAAAATGATAAGGATTGGAAAATTATTAAAAAATGTATAATTTTAATTGGATTAATAAATTTAGACCTAAAATCATCCTATATTATAAATAATTTAGTTTTGTGAGGTTTATAATAGAAAACTAATTTATATTAATTTATTACTTTGAATAATTCCAAGAATGGTGATACCCTCTCCTATAAAGGGAAACCATTCATCTCGATTCACTAAACTTAAAAAACCATTTTATATTCCCATGATCTACCCAAAAAAATTCCTAGAATACACACCCACATTATAGATTCCTTAGTTTAGTAATAACACCCTCCTTAGAGGTGTTAAGGTGTTAATCAAAGGTGGTTATCTGAAGTAAATTTAATGTTTTTATTTACGTGTTTCTATTTTATTTCTTCTTCCACTTCCTTAAATTTTTATCCAACCATGATGAGACAATAAATAAAATATATTAAATATACTGAGATGTTGATATGTTAATATAATCTCCTAAATCCATCTCTGATTCTGTTAAATAGGAAAATAATTAACCATTCGTGCGTACATGTGAACTATGACTCCATGAACCAATATAATTAATTTTTCATTACCATATCTAATGACAGTTATAATTATTAAATTAATGTTTATATGTGATATTCACAAAATATTTATCTTTTTTAAATAATAATGAAATTTCATTTATGTTTTTTCCTTCCATAAACATAAAAATGATAACATCGTTCGTGCATATGTGTGAACTATCACCTCTACAAAGTGATGCGATTAATTTTTCTTCAAAACATCACATGTATGATATATATAAGTATATATAAATGATTAATATTATGTTAATTATATTAAGATAAACATGAAAATATAAAATGACAATTAACTTTTCCCATAAATATCACTGAAAAATAGAAATGTTACTCATGCATACATTCGACCTACCATCTCCATGATTATTATGTTGTTCATTTTTCATAACAATACACAAATGGTTTGATTTAAAAGTATAATTGATGTATAAAATTGATTACTAGGTCCTTAATATGATTTTTGAGATGATGAAATCATGAACACATTGACTATTGACACCATACCACCAATGTCATATTGAACTCAAGTACCGAATATTGCCAAAACGTCCGATGTGAGTTTAAATAATTATGAAATTGTTATAAAATTATAATAAGTGATATAAAGTTAATAAAAAATTGAAAAAGGTTTCCAATAAAATATAAATTAACCTAAGTTTATTATTTATGAATATAAATAATGTAAAATATGAGTCAGACTTGAGGTAAGGGACTTCATCTCATCTCAATATCCTTTAATTGAGGAAAATTTTGATGTTATACACCACCTTATTTTATAATGTGTATAATCAAATCCTTTAAATTTTAATTTCAAAAAAATGTTTTCAAAAGGAATCATTTTATATAAAGCATTTTATTTTATTAAATGAAAATATAATTCATTTTAACATATACGATGACAATGAATTTTCCACCATTGTTACCATTATTTGATATTTGGATTCCTCTAAAAGGCATAATGATTTTAAAATAAAAATAAATACCTTTTCCAATTTTCAAGTAATTTGGTATTGAAATTTTTTTAGAATGGATTTATAATTTCAATATTTTGAAATGATATCTTATGTTTTTAAAGTGGAAATGTTATTTTTTCTTTTATTCTTGTTTTATGTATTATGATTAAGTTATGGCTCTTAGGTATTTTTTATGAGTACGGGTGGTTCTATGATAAAATGATGGAGGGTGATCCTGTGATATCTCTCCAATTAATTGGGTAATAAGATAGAGTTAAACATATATGTTTCTCCTAAGAGATTAAGGTAATATACCACAATGGGTATTCCAAATATAACCATGATGGTTACTCCCTATGTAACCATTAAAGATAAAATATAAGAATGATATGGATTCCACAAGTTATATTTGTTATTTATTATTTCTATATATCTTTACAAGAATCTTATGATTTGATGAGGTATGCTAAAGAGTATATTTTTTTATGGGTGATAAGTATGATTTTGTGAAAATGTTTTCATGAGATTAAAATATTCGTGAACTAAGGATTTATTTATTTCTTTTATGTCCCCTAATGATATTTTTATGCTTATCGAAAGTTTTAAAATATTTTTCATAGGGTATAAGGATGTCTAAGAGAATTAAGAAAGTCAAGTTGGATGTCATGAAGATCTGTTTTGAAAAAGAATCCATGTTTTATTTTAAAAGTTTAATATTATGAAATAAATGGATACTATTTTAGAAGTATCATATTTTTAATAATATGGGATGTTATGTATTAATTATGATCTAATTCTATAAAACTCTAAACCTAAAAATATCTTATATATGAGAGAATGTAATTTCTTGACTAAAATTCATGATTATTTAATGTTTATTACTGAGGCCTTATAATATCCCAATTACATGATGTATTGAATGTATCCATTTTTAGGAAGTACATAATAGATTCATTTTATGTAATGAAATCATAGGTGGTACAACTGGAAAATGATCTCACTTTTGAGGAGTATTCAGTGAATATTTGGGATCGTAGATACAAGATTATACATAACAAGACCACTCACCTGGTTAAAGTACTTTGGATAAACCATAATAATGATGAGGAAACATAGGGACTAGAGGAAGCGATGAAGAAGAAACACCCTCATCTATTTTCAACATAGTATGTAAAAATATTTGGGGGAGAAATTTTATAAGGGGGGAAGAATGTTACGACCCAAAATTTTATCAATAGAATTTTCCCTCATATAATTATGGAGAACCCAATAAAAAATTTAATAAATAATGATATATTAATCATAAAATAAACCCATAATAATGATAAATATTACATATGGACAATAAATAGTGAATTAGATAATAATAATGGGAAAATTTTGGATATAATCGATCCACTAGAATGGCCACACTCATAAAAAAGATATAGAAATAAAACATAATGTTAATTATATTCATTTTGAAGATGAAAATATATAACTTTTAAATAACGTAGGTGTGAATGAATAATGAATGAAATAATTGGTATTAATAAAAATTAAAGTAACTATATAGTTGGAGTAGTAACCTAACTGCTAGGAATAGTAATCTGACTGTTAGAATAGTAACATCACCCATGAAATCATAAATAAAATTTCGGCATCTTATAAATGAAAATATGATATAATTATATCGTGGTATAAGTAAATAAATGTTTTAAAAAATATAAATTAAATATCTATATTTTTTTAAAAAGTAAATGTTTATTTATAATTTCATAATTAATATAATAATTCAAAATAAAATTTATTTTCATGACATAGATTCATAAATTAATACTATTTTTTATTATAAGTATAATATAATTTTTTGAGACCTTAATTACTTTTCCAAAGAGTCATAAAATCAATTATAATGTTAGTCTGAATGGCTCGAAGGAATTTTTTTTTTAATTTTTGATAACCCCCCTTTCAAGGGATGAGGTGGAACCCTCATAAGTCCCGTAGTCTTAGAGATTACATGACCCGTAGGTGTTAGGAAATATAAAGACTATCCTTGGAACCGCTCCTTCCCAACTCTTTAATCGTGATATCAGCTCTCCACCTTCATGTGGTTTGTTCAGATTGGCTTCCCATGAAATCATAGGCTAGTCCCAATGGAAATTCCATACCCTCTCTTTCTGAAAAATCGGCTTAGATTCTACTTTGGTGAATGCACCAACTATGAATCCTCACCTAGATTATTCTCCTTGTAAAGTCTGTCTCATCATTTAAGCACTATTTTAGGTGTCCTGAAGTCTTTGAGGTGGCCCAAAGGTATAGAGGTGGGCCAAAGGCCTTGAGGTGGTCCAAAATACTTACTGTCCCAAAGGTCATGGGTGGACCGAAGGCCTTAAAGGACCCGAGGCCCAAATCGATGGCCCAAAAGCCCAAATGGATGAATAGTTCCAGCTTCTAGAGTACCGAACATTGTCTACTATAGTGCCTGCTACAGTAATACTACAGTACTGCTATAGTACCCATAAATTATCTCTCTACCCAGTTTTGAACTTTGGTCTCTTGGATGCACTTGCCGAGTCCTCACCAACTGGTTTGAGTTTCTTGTTCCAATTATAATATTAAAATTTTTATTTTCTAAATATATAATGATTTTATTTAAAAATTAAATTTATCATATTTAGATAATTATTTTTATGAAATGGATTAAATTTTTTAAATCTACACATTTAAAAACAGTTTGGGTCAATTTTAAGAATTTTTCTAAAATTGTGTAATTTTTAGTGAATCATGAAATACGATAATTTGCAGTATTTAACATTATAAGACAAATAAATAAATTTTTGAGTCATGGATCATGTAATAATTATGTAATCACCCATTATATTGAAACCACATTTATTATTTATAGTATTTATTCATAGTAATCAACACTATAGATAGTCTTGATCCAAAATAATAAACTAATGAATATAATAATAATAAAAACTCATCTCCTCCCCCTATAAATACCACCCCTCACAACCCCTTCTCCTCACACATTCTAAGAATTTTAGATTTTAAATATTTAATAAAATTATATTTTCAAGCCTCTTCCCCATTTCCAAGAGATTATGTTCTAAAACAATTTCCAAACCCAAGTGCCTTACTAAGATCCTCAAGGAGACAACATTCAAAAGGTAAAATCCTCATCCTTTCTCTTTTAAATTCTTACTTTCTCCTCAATTATCAGAACTCCCCCTATCTCAATAGGAATGATAACTATAGTATCAAATATATATTATAATGTTATTTTTTAATGTAATTTCTATCTTAAAATATCTTAACTTATCCTATTATTCTAAAAAAATGAAAACATCATCCGAGATATGTCGGTTCATCGCCGTTGTAGGCGATGATTTTTCGTTTCCCATTACCACCATAAATAATGGTAAAACACCTATTATTATGGAAGGAAAATATTTTTATATGAATATAATATCTTTTTTCATGTTATGGTAATGATTTACAGACATAATACTAAATAAAACACAACTAGTTCGTGATGTTCTGAAAACTGCCGAAATAATCTAAACATTTACCATTAATGTTTTATCAAATTATTCTTATTAATAGAAGAAATAAGATGATATATGGGAACATTTAATATTATATAAGTGTGTTAATACCATATAATTTAACTTGTGGTTAACTATTTCCATTTTATAAGAACTTTTGTAATTATACATAAGTTAATCGACCTTGAAACCAAGGAAATGAACACTCCTAGAACAATGAAATTGAACTTCATAACTAATCAAAATAGACATAAATGAACCTAATAAAATTATAATAAATAATATAAGTATATAATAGTTTTTTAATTAATTAATTAATTAATTAATTAGATTATATATTACATTAAGTACAAGTGAAGAATGCTTTCAGACATATGGTAATGGATCTCTCCAAACATTAATTTTTTCGTTTGGGTTACATTATCTCTCACTTTTCCCAAATTTATTTATTCATTATTCATATATATTCTCATAGATTATGTTAATATATTCCAAAAAAATTTATATATCTCAATTCATCCTTCTTTGATAGGTAAATAAATATTTTAAAAGGTCCCATTCTCAATTGATCTCAATAAGAAAGCCCGACTAAAGGGAATTCTCCATTTCTTACCCTTTTCAAGTACACTCCATAATTTTTTAAATCAACCAATGTATTTCTAAAATATATCATTTTATCAATAAATACTATTTTAGTACATTTTTGGTTTTATACAAACAAATATTCCATTTGTACTCTTTAAAGACTCTTTAATCTTTTCCATTTAACTGCACTTGAGGGGATCATTTATAAAGTTTCCTTAACACTATTTTTTGGTGTGTTAATTTTAGTTGGAAATAATTTTTAATGTTATATTATTATATTTTACCATATTATTTTATAGAAATTATTTAATCCATTCTTTCATGGACACTATTTTGGCACACCCTTTGGTTCTACCTTATTTCAAGATTACAAAACCCATTTCTTTCCATAGAAAACCTTATGATTATTCATTATGTTTGATTTATTTATGTGAAAAAATAATCATGTACATGTTATTATGGGTGATCTCAGATGTATCTAGGATTAATTGGGTAATTTTTAGTTTCATTATACATCATGTATTGGATTATGGATTAAACCAAATCCATTATGGGAATGTCGACCATGTGATATAGTCTTAGTAGTTAGGTTTAACTCATGTTAATGTCATGTTATATGTTTTTACCACATTAAAATATTTCAATGATCATATGATTAAATGTTCTATATGTTATGAATCCATATTTTTACTCATGATCCATGCCTATTATGTTATCATGTTATTCCTTTTCAACTCATGTGCTATGATTCATTACCATGTTTATTCCCTTACCCGGTTTTTAGCTCATCCCTTTTGTCTATGTATTCCCTAGGTTATCCTATGAAGATGTAGGATTAAGATAAATTTATAGGATCATTATGTAATATTAAAAAATATATGTTTTATTCTAGTTCTATGTTTTTAGTTTTACGTACCTAATCTTCCAAAGACACTATACTTTGCGATCCATGGTTTGTATCTAATGGATAATTATACTTAAGATCATGCAATAATATGTGTAAAATGCTACAGTAACTATATTTAATCATTGTAAAATAATTATAATAATATAATAGTATAGTAATGGTATTTATTTTGTCATTTTAATATGATATAATGTAATTTTATTAAGAATAAGTGCATATAAGGAAATATAATTGAGAAAGGGGTAGTTACAAATTTATACCTCACTTATTGGATTATCTAATTTGAAAAATGGGTTAGGCCTTTGATGTAGGGTATTTTGAGAAGATAATAATCTCTTTAATATGTATAAAAATGTTTTTGAGATATTGTTTTATATTTTGGGTGGTACTAAGTGGGTTTTTGTGTGCGGGGAAGTGATTATTGGAGTACCCCTTTTATAAGTGAAAAGTGACTTCATTTTTTAAATACCCAAAATATTTCAATAATGGGAAGTTACAGTTAAGAAAATTGGATCCAAAATTGATAAATAATGGGATGAGGAAGAGATAAGGTTTATGAAGGCCTCAATCACATATTATGACACATGTTTTTTGTAACATCCCTAAACCCTTACTTTTAGATCTGGTGCTAAAAACATAATTTTCATTTATGAATTTGATACCAACATATATGACACAATGTAAAACATCAATCATATAACATTGAATTGATATTTGGATCACATATATACCAAATTATCTTTTAGTTTTATAGTTTTAGTGGATTAAAATAAACTCATTAAAATTGGACACTTCAATATAGTATCAATTTTTCCCATAATATAATATTTTAAAGATATAGAATAACATATATTCACAACTATAATCTTAACCTCATCATTGTTATGAGTAATTATTAAAACCCAATTTTTTTTAAATCATGGAAAGAACCCAAAAATCATTGAATGGTACATATAAAAAGAAATATAGAAACCCCTTATGTACCATTCCTTTCATGCATACAGGTATTTTATTACATGTTTTGAGTTTATCCTTGTCCATTGAAATGATCATGGGAATCAAGAAGCTTAAATAGAATTAAACATATTTTTTGGTAAATTTATTCCAAAATAGGTGGTATTATTAGGTAGCACCCATAACCATGCTGTAGGGGAGTTGGATTCACCATGGAAGTAGTGGCAATGTCATAGTTCTACCAAGGAGTTTAGGTTACAACATAGCAGAAATGGTCTACAAAGTATAAATTCCACCTAGTAAAAACTATTCCACAAACTTCATTGTGGATGGTCCATTTAAGGAGGATATTCCACAATAGCTTATTCCATTCTGTATAACCTCCTCTCTATATCAGTTAGAAATTTTTTCAATCCCATTGGTCTTCAGGGGGTAATCCTATTTAATAGACTATTTCTTCCTTAATTGGTGGAATATGTTTGATATTGATGGGGTTTAAATGAGGGGTTTCAACGTGGACTAAACCCAAATAATTATCCTTTCCAATCCTCTATTTAGTATCTACTGAGTGTTCTAGAGGTATGCATAAGGGACTCCACACAGTAAATTCCCCCTTTGTGCTGCATGGGATGTGTCTAATTATCCCCATTCTATAGTACCCTATCTTGCACCATAGAGGACTTATATAGTGTACCACTACACCATAGTACTACAACCTATAACTTGGAAGCTGATTCTATGATACAACTCTTTTTATTCACTATAAAGCCTTCTAGATTTCGAGGTTCGTCATTCCTTTATCCTGGTAGGTGTTTCTTTGTTGTTACTTCCTTTTTCAATTAATTATTGCTTAATAATTCATATATATATATATTTATATATCATCTCTTTTATATATTTTCTACGAATTTTGGCCATAAATGTCCTTATGAAATCTTTTTTGATCCATCTCTATAAATTCTACATGGCATGGATAGATTTGATTATGATCTTGGTCCTCCCTCTCACTGCTTTATGAATTAATGAATTCCATGTTATTTTTGATTTATTTTAAAAGAAAAAGTATGTTTTGATAAAAGTTGATGTCTTAATATTTTTTTATTACTAAAATTAAATTCTCGAATTTTTGAAATGAGAAAGAACCCTCTTTTAATGATTTTAACCATTTTTTAAATGGCATTCTTAGGTGATTTAAAACGAGTTTTTTATTCTCATGGAAAAAATAATGTAGGTAAATGTTTTTAATTAAAACATCTTTAAATTGTAAAACTTAATTAATTGGGGGTATTTTTTAAATAAATTCTTACTTAATGTCCCATTTGGAATTTTGGTGATGATTTTTGAAAGGAATGAGGGATGATTACCCTTTTTTAATGTTGATCTGAAGAAAATAGATTAAATTAAAATTGATAATTATTGATGGATTATTTGGTACATTTTTATGATCCTCTATTTTGATAATCCCTTTATATTACTTACTTGAATCTTGAAATTCCCATTGATGGGTGTTTAAAAAGGGATTGTTCACTTTGAGGGATTTCTGGGTGGAGTGAGATGTGAATTGAGTTCATGATCCCATGTTTATATTGATAAGAATCCCTAGTATGATTATTATAACATGATTATCTCACTATCCAATTTTAAAATGTTCATGGGAACATTGGTATTTAGATTATATGACCTAGAAACATTCTTTTCAAGTAGAATCAGACCCTATATAATGGATTTATTGAGAACATGAAAGGTCCAGGATACCGAAGTGAGATCAAGAAAGTGGGTGTATGTAGAATTGGTTTGATTGAGACCTATGAGACTAGATGTATGCCTGTAAATCATTCATGATGGTTTTTTGATGAGTTTAACTCTAAAATACTCACTATCATATCTTGGTTTTACCCATTACATCATTATACTTTATACTTGATACATGATAGCATTTATTATCACTACTTGCCACTAGAGTTTCCATGATTTTTTGATTACCATTCATGATCAATTTATTATTGAGATGATGCACCTAGATTATTTTATTGACTCTTGCACAACATGTTGATATCTAGGGCATTTTCTTATATTTTTCATGAAATATATAATTTTTTTTTGAGAAATGGTTTTCAACTTTTTTAGTAAATGTTTTGGTTTTGAAATGATGTAATGGAATGTTTTCCAACTATGGTTTGAAAATTGATTTTGAAATGTTTAAACAGTTTCTTTAAACCTATCTCTATTATAAATTGATATCGATAGATTTATTTTCCCATCCTGAAATGTGAATACTTGTACTCTTTTTATTATACTCATCTTTTAAAATATTTGAATTACCTTATGATGTAACTACATAAAATCTTTGGTGAAATCATACTAGGCTCGGTATTTTACACCCTACTTGTGAAATTTTATGTTTATATCCTTTATTCTTAAGTAATATTCTCATGTTCTCATATTTATCCTTTGTGGGTTCATTCTTGGTTTTTATAGAGAAGGTGAATTGGGACATAGTTTGGGGTCATGGACCACCAGGAGAAGGGTTTTGTAGTTATGTTTTACTTTCAGTTTTTGTATCATCTATTTCTACCTAAGTTGGTTGTATAGATTTTCTAATTTGAAGATGTTTCTATGGTGTAATTTGATTATTTTCATATTTTTTCTATGGTAAAAATCATTCAAAAAAGTTTTTTATGGATGGACAAGTACTTTTCACTAGCCTGTAGGTATCGAGAATTTTCTGTTAGTTAGTGGCGAATCTGTTTGGATACTGATTATGATGACATTCTGAGTTGGTTCATTATAAATTAAATCATTATAGGTATTTCCATAAAATAATTTACTTTTATTTAAAATAAATTATGTTATTTGGGATGAGTTATGGTATATATAGATTAATAATGTGTCAATACTCAATAGGTAGTGATGAGGGGGTTCTTGATCAATAACACTCAATAAGAATTGAGTTACTAGGGAATGTGGGGAGTTGAGTATTTCTTTTGAGTTATTGGTTTCATGATGATAAATGAGATTTATATTCGTGATGAGATTATATTTAGTTTTGGAAATCTCTTATGGTATTTAGTTGGAGTAGAAATATGACTAGAGATACACCATATCTTCATAGACTGATAATCTACGAGGAATCATTGTGAATCATCTAGAAATCAATCAAGGAACTATTGTGAGGTTAATGTATAGTTTTTACAATCCCTTGTGACCAAGCCATGCATAGTTATATTCTGGTTCCAAACATGATCCTTATCTATTTTTTTCCAAGTGACCTCACTTGTTTGAGGGTAGTTTAGAGGGTTATGGATATGGTTTGTTTCATTATCTTGTTTTCTTATTTCAGGTTTAATCCCTTTTTCATTGACTTTAAATCCATTATGAAAACCAAAATTTAAACTTGAAACAAATTTTATTTGAGTTCTTTAGAAAGTTTTTTCAATTTCCATAAAGTGATTTTTATGAAAATTTTTGTTGGAAAACTTGTTTTCAAAGAATCTTTGGTGTAATTCAAAAGATATATTTTAACAAGAAATTTTGGTTTCTAATGGGTTTGAGAAAAATGGTTCTAAAAAAATGATTAATGTTTTTGAAACCATGGAATAATTTCCATGAGATAGTAATTGATTTTGAAAATATGATAGATTTATACAAATATTTCACTTTTTAAAGAAAATCAAATTGTTTTATAAATGGGGAAATATTTTGTTATATGGAAATAATTATTATTTGATAAAAGTAGGTTATGAATTTTTTTGAAGGTTTTGGTTTTTTTGTTTTGATTTATTTTTTATGCCTGAGTTGATTAATTTGTGTTTCATGATGTATCTTGGAAAGTTATCCATGAAATATAGAAAGTTCATTCATTGATCTGGTTTTTAAAGTAAACCTTCTCATTCTCTCGAAGTGAAATATATAATTGACGACTCTAACCAAACACTAAATTGAGTGGTGGATTTGAATACTTTAATGACTTTAGACCCCACTTAACTCTTCTAAGGTTGGAAATAAATTTCTAACAATTTTTTAGGGAATAACTTATTTGTAGTGGGTTCAAGAGAAGCTGTTTTCTCAATGAACAATGAAATTTTTCTAATCAGGGAAAATCTTCTCAGGGAAAGAAGAGGAATATTATGTGCTTCTAGTGTGTAACACCTGGTCATTCTAAGAAGTTGCATTTGATATCTTTGAGTGGTTTTAAATGGTGTAGTATATTCGGTTACCAGAAAAGGTTATTTATATTGGGATACCAAAATGTCAAGTTGCAATCGGGAATAATAAACTCCTATCTAGGGTCAAGAAGATGTTTTAATATAATAGTGCTTCAACCATAGGACCCTGATTAAAGATTTTTACATAGTGAAGGAGTTTACAGTTGTTTTGGACGTAGACCCAACAAGACGTTTTCAACATCATAGTGGAAACCATTTGAGTTTTTCTCATGGTGGTTTTATCTATTTTGATAATCTTTTTGTTTTGGAGATCTTAGTGTCTTGTTATTTATCTTTATTGATGATATCTTATGATCGTTGATTGTGATAATGATGATGGTTTCATTTTCTTGATACCTATATGGTTATTTTTTATGGATGAGTACTATTGAATGGTTTACCATTACCTTGAATGGTTTTTAAACCCTAAACTTTTACTGTTCTTATAGGGATGGATTGGAATCTTATAATGAGAAAAATTAGGTGTTGGGGGCTATTTGTCTTCAAAATAACTCATATTGTTTCCTTCCGTTGGTGTCTTTATGGGTTCTGTGTTGTGTACCATCTGGTTTTTATTGTTCCTTAGTATCATATTGTTTTTTCATTGATTGTTAGATCTAGATATTTATTTGATGGATGATATCCCTTGTGATAGTGTAGTGACATCTATATTTACTAACCTAAATATTCCAAGGCCTTTCTTGTTGGACATAGATATACCTTTGGGTTGTAATTAGGTAATTAGTAAGATGTGTATTCTTTATGGATTGAGCACTCGAAGGTGCTGGTGGATGATTTGATAAATTCATCAAGGCATGAGTCTCGGTGTTGAAAATAAAAAGTTACAATTAATTACTTTCCTTGGGTGGAAATCCTTGTTATTTCCATATTATTATTGGGGGTGTTTGATCATTTATGGATCTTGAGTATGTTTTCTCTTATGAAATCATTTAGGTGTGTAGTTATGAAATTCCTTTGGTAATTTGATTTTAGGTTTAATATGTTGTTTCTTTTTTAAGTGTTTTAAGACTCTTCTTTGCGTTTTAAGGGACAAGTTCTTCTCATGTTTCAATATTTTTTTTGGAATAGTTAAATTTCAGGGAGGTATATTCTGGGTTTCCAGTTATTTATGGTTGTTTTACACTTTCTATAGCTATTTTTGAGTTTTTTTGGAGTCGTGATTGTATTGAATTTGTTACGAGTTGCAACTTCTTCTGGGCGAGTCATTCTTCTAGTTCGAGGACAATCAAACTCAAAAGATGCATGGGGGTGTTCTTTTTGTCTCATCATTTTCTATCTTTCATACATGAATATTTCTAGGGGAAGAAAGCTTTTATAGTGGGGGGAATGGTAACATTCCATTTCCAGCTTGTAGGTATTTTATTACTTGTTAGTGAGCCAATATTTGTTAGTGTAATGTCTTATGGGCCTAAAAAGCTTAAGTAGGGTTAAACATATGTTTTGGGAAACTTCTTTCCAAAACTGGTGATAAGATTCTTTGGAACCCATAACCATGTTGCAGGGGAGTTGGTTATACTATGGAATTATGGATGCGTTGTAGTACTACCAAGGAGTTGAGGCTACAATATAGTGGAAAAGGGATACACCATAACTATTAAAGCTAGTGGAACCTACATTTTATCCTTCACTATGGACGGTATGTTCAAGGAGGATGCACCTTAGTGGCTTAGACCATGCCATATAACCACTTATCCAGGTCATTTATAGCCATTTTCCAACATGTTGGTCTTCAGGGGGTAATACCCTTTAATAGACTATTTTTAATTTAATTCAAGAAAACTATTTGATATTGATGGGGTTTAAATGATGAGTTTCAATGAAAATTGAGCACCTTTAAATACCCTTTCTTCTGCACCATTAGACATCACCTTAGTGTTTTGAAGGGATGTGAAAGGGACTTTACACTACAGCTTCTCCCTTTGCACTAAAAGGTCCCTATCTGGTGATCCCCACACCCTAGTACCTTGTCTTTCACCCTGAAGATCATCTATAGTGAAACATTTTACCATTGTGATCTAACCTATATTATGGTTGTTGATTTTGTGTTTTAATGCTTTTCTTACACTATGGAGCCTCCCTAATTTCTAGAGACTCCATTCCTTCATCTAGGTAGGTGTATTTATGCTATTAATTTATCTTGTAATTCATTGTTTCATGAGAATTCATTGACACACAGGCACACAAACACAAACACACAAACACAAAAACACAAACACACACACACACACACACACACACATATTTCATCTCCTTGATATTTGTTTTATGAATTTTGAAATTGAATATCATTGTGAAAAAATATATTATCCTTATATATATACTATACATGTCATTGATATATTTGACCATGATATTTGTCCCTATCATTATTTTATAGACAAGTTAATCCCATTTTGATTTTGATTTCTTTTCAAAGAAAAGGGATGTTTGATAAAATTAAATGGATTAATATGGTTTTGATTCCTAAAATTAAATGCTTGAATTTTTGAAATATGAAATTTCCCTCATTGAATGATATTTTCCTCATTTTTTTTAAAAAATGGGCTTCATGGGTGATTTAAAATGAGTGTTTTATCCAGATGAAAAAGGTTGTAGACCCATGTTTTGAATTCAAACCTCTTTAAATTTAGAAACATCCTTTTGAATGAATTAATATTTTTTTGAATTAATTTTTGTTTAAAGGTATATTTGGAATTTTGGTGATGATTTGTCAAACGAAATAGGGATGATTACCATTTTTTCATGGTTCACTTTAAGGAATTATTTTGAATTAAAATTGATAATCCTCGATGGCCTGGTTGGAACCGTGTTATGATAATATCTCGTGATAATACCTTTATTTGACTTAATTTAATCTTCTACCTTCCATTGATGGATGTTGAAAAAGGGATTTTTCACTTTGAGAGAGTGTGGGGTGGAGTGAGATGTGAATTGATGGAATGATCCCATGTTGATTTCTGTAGATATCCCCATTTTGATCCTCATAAGTTGATTATCCCACTCTCCACTTTTTGACTTATCATGTGAAACTTGGTAAGTAGATGATATGAAATAGATATATGATTTTCAAGAATACACAAAATCCATATAGTGGATTCATAGAGGACACAAAATATTTAGGCTACATATTTGTGTCTTGGAAAGTTAGTGTACATGAACATGATTTTCTTGAGACTTGTGATACTAGATGTAATCCTGGTGATCAGTCATGATGATTTTTTTGATTATTTTGAGTTTTGTGGAATCATTATCATGTCTTGGTTATACCCATGACATCGTTATAATTTATAATTGATATATGATAGTGTTTAATGTCACTACTTGGAGCTGGATTTTCCTTGCTTGAGTGATCACCATTCATGATCTATTGCTTATTGAGATGATATACCTTTATTCTATTATTCACTATTGTAAAACTTGTTAATATTTGGTTCATGTTATTTCATTTATATTTAAATATATATCTTTATCTTGTGAAATTGTTTTCAATGATTTTTAGGAAAAAATATGCTTTCAAATTATGAAATGGAATGTTTTCCAACTTTGCGGTGACAAATGATTTTGAAATATTTGAAACTCTAATGTAAACCAAGCTCAAAAATAAACTAATACCCATAGATTTGTTTTCCCATATTAAAATTTATGGCCATGTACTAAATTTATTTTAATCCTCTTTTAGAATATTTGAGTTATATTATGAATTAATTACATAGAATATTTGGTGAAATCCTACGGGGCTTTGTAAATCACCCCATTCTAATGTTGTTTGATGTTTATGGCCTTTATGTTCTTATATCAGGTGCTTATGTTATTATCATCATCCATTGTGGGTTAATTATTGGTTGGATGAGAGAAGGTGAAATGGAAAATTGTGGGTGTCCATGGAAAATAAAGAGATAGGTTTTTATTGTTATGTTTTACTTTAATTTTTGGTATTTTCTTCTTTTTCCTGAGGTGGTTGTGTTGATTTAATTATATGATGATGTCTTTTTAGTTTACTTTGAATATTATTATCATTTTTTGTGGGTGAAATAATTAAAAAAGGTTGTTTCTAGATTCCCATGAACTTTTTGACATCCCTTTGGGATTGAGAACACATTTAAGATTTGGGAAGAATCAATTCAGATACAAGACAAGATGGTATTTTGGGTTGGTTCATTACACCTAAGTTCATGATTACTTATAAAATTTTCCCTATTTCAAAAATAAACTTTGGGTTAATTTTTTTTTATTAAAAAATAAATCAAAAACTGTAAAAAATATTTTTCATAAATATTTAATAATAAATATAAAGGGAAAAAACTCAAAAATATTTCTTTACAATCAGGAAAAAATTATAAATTTTTTTCTAAGGGATATACATTTTACTCTTAAGAAGTAACATATTATTTAATTAAAACATAATCTCATTATTTTACCTTTTAAAACCATGATATTTATTAAAAAAATATAAATAAAAAATAAATCATATAGGTAACTTGATACATTATTTTACTTATCACATTTACAAATGGTATAAACAATACAGTCAACTTCCATCATAATTTATTGAAGAACCCAATACATTGAAGGGATATAAGGGATCCAACCATCCTAGGTTTATAATATAACCACCCATCCTTATTTTATAAAGGAACCACCCATACTTGGTTTATAAAAAAACCACTTTTTTGTGGTTTATAATGGAACCACCAGTCCTCGGTATATAACGGAACCAACCATCCATGGTTTATAATGGAACTATCCGTCCCTAGTTTATAATGGATCCACTTGTACTTATTTTATAACAGAACCATACTTAATCATAAAAATCACCAAGAACCATAATGTAATCATAAAAAATTAAAGCCTCTATACTTATAAAAATATTCATTACACCAATAAGAAAAAAAATTCTAGATATTGAAATATCATTCCACTTAAATTTTTTTTTGAAAATACACAGAATAATGGGACGGTGGGTCTTTAATTTAATAAAAAATTAACATTTATAAAATAATCCAAATATGATATAATGGTTATAGTATAGGGAAAATAAATTGATGTTGTATACTGTAGATTAGAGCATTCTTTCTTAATTTGGTAAATAAGGTAAAAACATTACATATAAAATACCAAAAAATATTCCTTTTGAAATTTTTTGAGATAATGTAAAAATTGGTCAAAAATGTAAATTATAATTAATTTATGTATATATAAATACATATAAAAAATAATTTTAAGAATATGGGCATAGAAGAAAATATTTAAACAATAATTATTTTTTGAGGGAATGAGGACTTACCCAAAAAGAAAAACATCATTTATTGAATAAAAACAAAGTTACAGAAGTATGAAAAATTCTTTTTATAGAAATATATTTTGAAGAAATAAGAATAATCATTAGTTAAATCATTAAAAAAAATAAAATACAAAGAATTGACCCCTTTATTGGCCATCTCATACAATAAAATATTTTCTTCTAGATATGTATGTGTGATGACGTAATTTAGGGAAAAAATAGAGTTCATGAATTTCATCCATTTAACAGTCAGATTCCATGATAGATGAATAATTTCATTTCTGATAACTTTCACAATAGTCATGGATTCACATTCAACCCACCAGTTGATCCATATTTATTTCTTTTCTAATTCAACCACAATGATTATATCCACCATCTCCATATCAATAGATGTAGTGATTAGACATAGACCATATAATCATCCAATTGCATCACTATTATGTTTTTTAAAAATTGAACCATATCCATAGGGTACTGAATTCCCTATAGAATCTCTATATGGGTTACATTTAATCCATCATGGGGGGATTAGTCCACATGAATTTTAAAGTTCCAAAAGGAGGTTAAAAATTACATGTAATTCTAAGGTTTATAAGAATAGTAATATCATGAATAAAATTATTAAAAATCTATTTTGGAGGGAATTAACATTATTCATAGTGGTAATAATTTTATAAAGAGTTGATTTTATATAGAAGGAAATATTTCCAAGAACCATATTATTTTTTATGGACAATTATACATGAAGTAATTAGAAAAATACGACCCGAAAAATGTTCAAAAACTACTTTGGGAGGGACATTTTGATATAGGTGGCATGGTGAACCTGAATATTAGATTCATGAGGTATTACCACTTCAAACAGATTAAAATTTTATATCCATAAGTTTGAATCATTAGTAAAACTAAGGAATAAATGATCAATGTTATCCATATATTGATTACATAGGAGAAATTTTTATAACAAGTTAATTCCAATAGACTGAATAAAATAATCATGGGGAATTTTAGAATAAATTACCCTCAATGTATTAGAGAATTTGGAAGGAGGAATCTAGTTTTTACTCAAAATCGCATCCCAACTATTCTTATTCATTTATATTTCATCTTTTTAGAATTATTTTTAGTAGATAATTCCATTTAAGGAAGGTTACCAAATTAATAAGTCATCACCATTAAAGACATTTTAATTAATAGAAATTTTTATGACTTTAGTAGGAAGAATGATAAAGGAGGACTCCATTTACTCTTTTATTCACAAATTGGTATCAATTGTAGGATTTTTGGAATTTAAAATATTAAGAAGTGGTGTACCTGTTCAGTTATACAACCATAAATTTAGATATTAATTGATATTTTTATCCCGTGAGAATTCACTAAAATTATAAAATAATAATCCTTAAAGGTATTCCATATGAAAGAATACAAATAAATTAAATTCCCAGATTTGAGTCCACTCAAAAATTTTGACCTCAAAAATGAAGGTCCCTCCGACTATCCATTTATGATCCTCCTCATGAAATTAGCCTGCAAATATTGATTGAATTTGTAGAGTTTTTTAATGTCAATGTCTCCATAATCAATAAGTTGACAGAAATGATTCCATGGGACAATATGAAGTTTTATATGAAGGATTATTCATCTCTTGAAAAATGTTTTGATATATATGTTGATACTCTTAATTAATGAAGCAAAATATTTAGAAAATTAATCTTTAAAACATTTTAAATGACATTTTTAAAGTAATGTCTCCCTTCACTAGAGTTTGAATCGTCACACACATAACTTATCTTACTAAATAATACAATTATGTTAATTATTTACTTTCTTAATAAACATTTTCAATTTTATTATTTAATTTATTTCAATTATTACCTTTTTATATACAAATACTTAATCAATTAAGTTCAATTTGAATATTTTGATGATATTCGACTCATATGTCCAAAATCACATTGGTAAGCTAATTATGGTAAAATAGGAAATTATTCGATCATATCCTGAATAATAATCATGAAATAATTATAATTTTTATAAATCAATTATAATTTTAAAACTAACCATGACATATGGTTATGAAAAATGAACTATGTTACAATCAAGGAGACAATAGGCCACATGTACGCCTGCATGACATTTTCCTTTTCCAATGATCATGAAGAAAAGAAGGTAAGTATTATGTTATCTATAAAGAATTATAATTATGTCATAATTATAGTAATTTTTATTTAAATATACTTATATATACCATCTATGTGATATGGTGATGAAAAATGAATCACATCGCCTCATGGAGGTGGTAGTCCACAAATACACACGAACAATGCTATAATTTTTCAATGAATTGAAAGGTAAGAAATTATATGATATATTATATTTCAAAAATAAATAAATATGTCACAAATATCATATATATACTTTAAATCCATCATTATAATATTTAGTGAGATGTGGTGATGGAAAACTAATTACATCGGTTTGCGAGGCCATAGTCCATCGTACACATGAATGATGGTTTTGTTTCCCATTTGATAGAAGAGGAGATTGATATATGTTATAACATTAACATAATAATATCCAAGTATATTTAATATACTAATTTTAACATCTCAAATTTTTATAGAATATTTTTAGGAGGTATAAGAAAAAATAAAATGAAAATGCTTGGTTAAAAAACATACCCCTCCTTTAGACAACCTCTTTAGCTTTATACCTAAATCCTTCCTAGGTTTTTTACTAATAAAACCAATGCCTCTAGTTTTTTTGGAGGGATTTAAGGAAGTTATGTTTTAGGTATTTTATGAACCAAAATATTCATTATGTGTGAAGAAAAGAGAAGATTAGGTTCCCTTTTATAAGCGAGGGAAGGGTCACTTTTGGAATCTCTTAAACTATTAAATTAATATAAATTAATTTTCACGAAATTATGGATACAAATTGATATAATTAAAATATTTTATTATTATGGGTATAAATAATCTCATAAAATAAAAATTTGACATGATCAGATTATGTTTTTACCCTTATTTTTTTAACCTTTATTAACCCTTTTTGATGAATACCACAATAACAATATTTTGTATTATGTAGTGGTCAATATAATTATTATAAAAGTAAAATTGGAAAATAAATTGATTTTCAATGATATTATAAATCACATCCCAATAAACTTTCCAAATATTCTATTTTAGTAATATAAAATCATTTAATAAAATATAATTTATTATAAAATATCATTAATGTAATTTTGGAGCTATTCATTTAATTTGAATTTGAAAACACTTTCACAATAAAGGAATTCACATATAATCTTTTGAAACATACCTAACATGTTATATTCATATAAAAAATTTGTGGAATTCATTAAAATTATATTACTTTTAATATTTTTAGAATCATTTATTTTATTTTTCTATTAATTGAATATGTACTATGTCGGTGTTGCGTAAGTAGTTAAGACAATTATTTCATTACGAAAAATTAGAAATAAATTAATATTATAATTTTTTTAAAAACATTTATAACCAATGATAATATATTTTTATCCCATTCACAAAATATTATAGATATTAAAAATAATAGATTGACATTTTGGAATTTATCTTTTACTTAGATATTATAAATTTCGAAATCAAAGAAAAATGGAAACAAAGATCATATTTTCAATTTTTTGATTATTATTAAATATAAAACTCATACAATAAAATTAATACATGTTTATATTAAATTTTAAGCCTAATCACATTAGTTTTAACCATACTTAACCCATTTTATGTTTACCATAGTAACAAATATTAACTATGGTTACTATTCATAATAAACAATAATAAGAATAATATATTTAACAAATTTTGACATCATGATTTCAAAAATGGAATTCATTTTTAAATATAAAATTCATATAAGTTGAATATTTTATTTTAATATAAAAGATAAAAACTCAACAAAAATAGTTTTTTTTAAATTCCCTTTTATGTATAAAAATATTTTTATACAAAATTCCACCATAAAATTTATTAGAATATACATAATTGAATTATTAATAATATAATAAAAAAAAATTTACTTTAAAACCATTTTCAAATAAAATTGTACATTGTAAATGGTTGAAAAACATAAAGTTTTCAATAAAAATTAATATTTTCCACTATTTATTGAAAAATATATATTTGTGGAAAATTCAAAAAAATGGGAATTAAGATAATTTTGACATGATTATTTGAGAAAGGATATAATTTTTATCAAATATAATTTATAAATATTTGCAAATTTATTTATAATATTCACTCAAAAAAAGAAATAAAAACATTTTTTTGATGAAAATGTATTTTTAAAAGTAAAATGACTACTAAAAATTAGGTAATTATTTCCTGAGAATTAATCAATAACTATATATTTCATAGGTCCTTCATATATATATATGTCATATTGTGGTTAATACTATTTATTCCTTCCAATTCAACGTCTATTTTAAAACAACCATATTTAAATAATAATATTTCATGGTTAAGATAAGGTTGGTGTTGTGTATCTTGTAGACTGTTATAATAGTATATCTCTTGAATTATTAGGATATTAAATTTCCACCCCATTTATTAAAATTTTCCTCAAAATTTGAATTTATGTTCAGTAATTTAGTGTTTTACATTTTATAATACCTTTTTTTAAATACCACATCATAAAAAGGGATAATAAAACTTTATCTTGAAAATATGGGAAGATAAATAAAAAGATCATCTAGAATAACACATAACTAGGTTTCCAAATAGAAGAAAATCAGTGGGAATTGAAAATATAGATAAGTAGAAAAAACATAATATCCAAATAATGATAGATATTGATATAAAAAAGTGATCACAAGAAATTGAATGATCAGGAGAAAGTTAATGAACAAAAACCATAAATCAATAAGGTGTGAAAAAAACCATCAATTCATCATAAATAAAGGTAATATGACAAAATTTTTGTTTCAAGATATTTTTCCTAGAGATGACAAATTATTTTAACATATTAAATTATAATATAAAAAAATATACTTACTTGACAGGTATAATTTCATCATTTTATCAATTTACACCACATTCTTATATTTTGCATCAAATAATGAGTATTCAAGATGAATTATTAAAAATTTAAGCACTAAAATAAACTTATATTAGAACAAATAATATATTAAAGGATAGAAATATGTTACTACTATATTTAGAAATTGACCAAAACCCTGATGGTTAACACAATAAAAAATCTAAAATGAATAAACCTTCATATGAAGAAAAATAATTAATCACCAAAATTCAATAGTAATAACCAAAGTTAAAACTAAATCATTACATAAATAAATATACAAAATATTCCCAATTAATATTGAATACTAAATATTAGAATGGTTTGATCACCAATTATTTTAAGATAAATTTAATATTTTTCTCCAAATATCATCAATCACTCTTAATGTATCATACTAAAAATATATATACCCTAATCACATAATCTCAAAAATATGCTAATAATTTCAATAAATAACCTAAATCACCATAAAGTCAAAATAATATCATATATACATAAAACATATAATTCAATCTTTATTCCACAAATAAAAATATGATCTTATCAAAAAAACTTCTATTTATGTTAACCGAAAAATGTTCCAAATTAGATAAAATTTTCAAAAATAACATTAATCACTTAATCACCAAATCAATTTTCAATCCCATGGTTATTTATATGATAAAAAATATATTCCCCAAAACAAATTAATATTTATCTATCAAATTATATAACTTAAAAAATGTTATACGAACCATGAAATCACATAGGCTGGTGGTAGGTGATGCACCCTTGTTGCCCTTCGGTTGTGGGTTCAAGTCCCCTAACTTACTAGATGTGATAGGTTATTATCCAAACTATTGTTTTTCCCTTTTCTAATATAATTTAACTATAACTTGAAAAAATTATGTGATATTCATATGTATAATTGTCTTTGATCCCAAAATTTTCACAAAACATGGTTACCTTTTATCCCAAATTACCATAATTACCTCAACACCAGAGATCATCATAACCTTAATGGTTATCAAGACCCTTAAAATAATTTCTATATAGTATAAAATAATTATTCCTAAAATATTATTTTCACTAAAACACATATTAAACCCAAAGGTTGTATTACCATAAATTTCTCCCAAAATACTCATAATCACCTTAAAATCCTATCACTTAAAACCTAAAAAAGAGGTGTATATGTATTTTAACTTACGATCAAATATATAATTATATACCCATGATGTTACTCATAAAAATTAAGTTAATATAACATGATAAATCCTAATATAAAAAATTATATAAACATTTGCTCTAATACCAACTATAATAACCTCGAACATGCACTTGCGAATCTGGGGCTAAAAACATAATTTTCATTTATGAAATTGATACCAAAATATGTTTCCAAATTTAAATCTTAAAAAAATAACATTAAATTAAAATTTGGATCACATATATACCCAAGTATCATTTAGGTTTACAATATTATAGTATTTGGACAAACTCATTCAATGTAGACACTTCCACATAGTATCCATTTTCCCACAATATAAAAATTTTAAGATATAGAATGGCATATCTTCACAAATTTCATCTTTCCCTCATAGGTTTACTTATTTATCCTTAAAAAACATTTTTTTTCCTGAAAATCTGGGATGAGAATAAAAATCTCAGTAATGGAAATATAAAAAGGAATAAATAAACTCTTTAGTCCATGAATACTTAAAAATTTATTTTATTTTTCAAAATAAAATTTGGGCTCAAAATAGATATTTTCTTACCTAAGAAATAAAATTATCCACAAATATACTTTTATAAAAAATTTCATACTAAATATTAAATAAAAAATAAAACCCATAAATATTTATTTGAAATCATAAAAACTAATAATTTTGTTTTTCAAATGGTTATAAATTTTACACTTAAGAATTATCATATACTTTCCTTAAAGCATATGCTCACTAGCTTACATTATGAAATAACAATATTTCCATAAGAAACATAAAAACTATAAATAAATCATGTATGCAACTTGGGAAGTTATTTTCCATTCCACTTATAAAAATTGAATAACCATTAAATTCAACTTCAATCATAATTCTTCATAGAACCCAATGCATTGGAGGGCTATAAGGGACCCACCAATACTTGTTTTATAATTCAACAACCAATACTTGGGTTATAATGGAACCACCCTTCATTGATTCTGATGTAACCACCCATCCTTTTTTTATAATAGAACCACATATTCTTGGTTTATAATGGAACAAAAATTCATCATAATGAATCCCCAAGAACCATAACATAATCATAACATATAAAATATTTCATAATTACAAAAATATTCTTTTTTACATAAAAGAAAAACATTTCAAGATATCAAAATATTAATTCCATTTGAAACCCTTTTTGAAAGTTCACAGAACAAATGGAAGGGAGTTTTTTATTTAAATAAAATATAAAATATTATAAATGAATCCAAATACCAAATAATTGTTGGGGAAGTGGGAAAATCCATTGACATTGTATATGATAAAAAAGAACAATTTTTTTGACATTTGTAAAGAAATAAAAAACATTCTGTAAAAAATACATAAAAATATCTATTTTAAAAAACTTTGAAATAATGTAAATAGTGACAATTAATTATTTTATAATTAATTTATTTTAATATAAATACATCCATAAAGTAATTTTAAGAATATGGATATAGAATAAAATATTTAGGAAATAAATATTTAAAACATTTAAAATGATGTTTTTAAATTAAAGTATCCCTCACCTCTAGTATGAATTATCACGTGTCTTAATTATATTACTAAAGAATAAAATTATGTTAATTATTTAATTTCATAATAAAATTTTTGATTTTGATTATTATTTTTATTTCACTTATTACATCAATTAAGTTCACATCCGATGTTTTGATGATATTCATCTCATATATCTAAAATCTATTTGGTATGTTGAATATGGTAAAAGTTATAATTATTTAATAATATCAAGAATAGTAATCCTGAAATAATTATTATTTTACACATCAATTATAATTATAAAACTAACCATGAAAGATGGTTGTGAAAATAAAAAATGCTATAATCATGGAGACGGTTGGTCGTATGTATGCATGAGTAATGTTTTCATTTTCCAATGAACATGACGGAAAGACGTTATGTTTCATTTTAACTTTATATAATTATAATGATTTCATAAATATTATATTATTTATTTAAATAAACTTATATATACAATCCATGTGATATGGGGCTGAAAATAAATCACATCGCTTCATTGAGGTGGTAATCCACACGTATGCAAGAATGAAATTATTAAAAATAAATTAATGGAATGGGTAAAAATTAAATGATATACTATCTTTAATAATGACAGATATTTCATGAATATTATTTATATACATTAAATCCATCAGTATAACAAGCTATGATATGTGGTGATGGAAAATAAATTACATCGGTTCATGAGGCGGTAGTCCGCCATAGAGACGAACAATTGTTTCATTTTACATTTTATGGAAGATGAGATGAAGATAGGCTATTAAATTAAAATAATAATATCCTAGATTTTCTATTATACTTATTTTATTAACTAAAAGTGTTTAGATAATATATGATTGAGTTGAATAATAAATTAAATGAAAATTATTAGTCAAGAAACATACCTCTTCTATAGACAACCTCTTTAGGTTTATACATAAAGCCTTTTTAGGATGGATTTAAAATAAAAAAATGAATATAGTATGCTTATAGGGGTTTAATAATGGTATTTGGGTAGGGATTTTCTTAATATAAATGGTTTTTTAAGTGTGAAGAAAAGGGGAGAGGAGGTTTCCTTTTATAGTTGAGGGAAGAAGAAATTTTGGAATTACCTAAAGTATTAAATTAATATAAATTAATTTTCAAGGAAATATGAATAAAAATGATATAATAAAAACATATAATTATTATCTGCAAAAATACTCTCATAATTTTTTTGACAAATTTATATTGTGTTTTTACCATTATCTTTTTTAACAAGTGTTATCCCATTTTGATAGTTACCATGATAACAATGTTTTTTACTCTTTATAGGTCAAGGGAGTTTCTATTAAAGAAAAATTGGAATATAAATGAAACATGGTTGATTTTTAAAAAAAATTCCAATAAATTTTCTGAATATTGGAATTTTAATAATTTTAAATTATTTAATAAAAAATCATTTATTATAAAATAACATTAATTTCATTTTTGGAACTATTTATTTAAGTTGACTTTGAGAAAAAAAACATGAAAAAATATAATTAGAATATAACCATTTAAAACATCCCAAAATTTTATATTTATCTAATAAATTCAAGTAACAAAATAATTCATTAAATTACATTACTTTTAATATTTTTAGAATCATTTATATTACTTTCCAATTAATTTAATAAATACTGTGTCGGTATTGCATAATAATTTTAACTAATTATTTCATCACCAAAAAATAGAAATAAATTATCAAGATATTTTTTTATTTTAAATAACCATTTATAACCAAACATTTTTTTATACCTATAAATACTAAAAATAAGAGAGTGAATTTTTTGACTTTATCCTTTACTTTAATATTATAAAGGTCAAAGTCAAAGATAATTTGAAACAAAAAGACATATTTTAAATTATTTTTTATGATTATGGATGAAATATAATTACAAAATTAAATTAATAAAACTCTTTGAATTAATTTTAATCCTTATCCCATTAGTTTTATCCCTAGTTAATCCATTTTAACTTTATTATGGTAACAAAAATTAACTATGGTCACTATTCATAATAACTAAAAATAAAAGGGTGATATATAAAAACTTTATACCTATCAATTATAAATATATAATCTATTTACATGATTAAATTTCTATAATTCAACTATTTTAATTAAATATAAAAGTAAAAAACTCAATGAAAAATAGATTTTCAGAATAATTCCTTTTAAATATAAAAATGTTTTTAAACCAAATTCAACCATAAAATTGATTCCAATAAACATAATTAGATTATTAATAATATAAGAAAACTAATTTTAAATTAAAACCATTTTAAATTTTTTTACTTTGTTAATGCTTGAAAAAAATACTGTTTTCAATAAAAATCAATAATTTTTAGTTTTTCATGTAAAATAAAACTTTTCAGAAAAATATAAAAAAATTTCTCCAAGATAATTGACATGGTGATTTCAAAAATTATATTTTTTTTATAAAATATAATTTCTAAATTTTCTAGAAATTAATTATAATATTTACTCACAAAAGCTATAAAAAACCATTTTTAATGAAAACATATTTTTTATGAATAAAAATACTTTGCAAAAAATTGAGTACTTATTTACTAAGAATAAATAAAAAAAATTTATTAATTAGGTATTATATATAAATAAATAAATAAATATATGTTTCATTAAGTGGTTAATCCTATTCATTTCTAGAAATTCAACGACTATCTTATAATAGTCATATTTAAATAATAATATTTCATGGTTTATTTGAGTTTGGTGATGTATATATTATTCACTATAAAACATATTCTATCTCTTAAAATTTCAAGATATTAAATTTTTAACATGTTTTATCCTTTTTCACTAGGTTACACACTATTAAACCTAATTTACTCTTACCATGGTAAATAGTTTTTACCTAAGTAATTTATCAAATCCATCTACAAAAAAATTGTACTTTTACACAATTTGACATAATGATTCTAAATTAGATTTAAATTTTAATTAATTAAATTTTAAATGTTATAAAAAAATAATTTTAAAATACTCAATGTATTATTTTTTAAAAATAATTTTTTTTGAAAATTCTATCTTAAGTTCTAAAATGTCAAATATGGGTTTGAAGTTATTTTTAAAATTATAAATTCACTTATAAAATAATTATTTGGCCTTATAAAACATTTTAAAGGGTTTTAAAAATAATTATTATATTCTAATAATTTCATAAAATTTAGGTTATTTTTAAATACAATATATATCATTATTCACTTCAATATCAATATTTTTTAAAAAAATAAAAAAATAAATTAATTTTAAACAAATATTCTTATGATGAATACAAAACTAATGTTCATTTTTTCAAATTAGGATTCTAAAATTTAGAAATTTAGCTTTTAAATAAAAATATGAGATATAATGAAAAACTCTTTTTGTAGGAAAATAGATTTTTTTAGAATATTAACCATTCTCATTCATGTTTCCTACCATTTACTAATTAAATTAGTATTAAAAAATTATTGATATAAATATATATTACCATCAATTAATCAAAATATTCAAGTGATAAAAAACAAAGGCGTATAAATGGAATTAAAAGAATACAATTCTAATATTAAAATGATCTTATTAGTCATTTTACCTACACCAATTGAATTTTATTCATATTAAAAGAAAAATTTATATAATTTCTATAAATATTCTGTAAATTTTTTTCTCTTATTCATTTACACTAATTTAATGACTAGGTTTTAATGGTTATATTTGAATATTTATATTTTATCTAATTATGTCATAGTTTCTTTGAAGTTTGTTGTTGCATGTGGAGAAAGCTATTGAACACAATGAATTTTTTAAAGGCAATAATATATTAAATCTTAGGGTGTTACAATATTCCATGTCATAAGGGTACTTATGAATGAATAAATAAATATGGGTCTTGAAGATTATTACACCTTAAATGAGGTGATTTTACTACAACCTAACATGTTAAGAGTAAACTCAAGATACATAAGAGTAAATTATTGAGTGTGATGTCACAATATGAGATGACAATAAAATTATTAGATTCAAATATTTATTGCATTAATATTTCAAAATATAAGAGGCATTTGAAAATTCATTAAGCAATCACACTATAATGGTAAGGACATGAGAATTAGGATGAGTTCTATTTGGTGAAAAATAGACCTCACTCCATAAAGAGGATTATCATGTCATAAATTAACTTGTAGTTGGTGTAAACTGATTGAGAAACCAACCAGTCACACCAAATTTATGGTGGTTTGTCATGATATATATATATATATATAAATCCAATATTTAATAAATTTTGATGGATTGTAATTAATGAGAAATTTTGGTGGTTTTGGTATGACTAATTAATATATAAAAGGAGTTCAATGGTGGGTATTTATTAGGAGATAATCCAAGTGATGAGTTTTATGTATGGGAAGTTTAGAGTGGTTTATATTTTAAATTTTAATTTTAATTTAATATTGCTCAATATATGTGGGGAGAATATTTTTCTTCAAGATAAAAGAGAATATATAGAATATCTAAATAAAAAAAACAAATGGGGAGAGTTTGAATTTAAAGAGAAAAACTGGGATTAGATTTTTAGTTATTATTGGATTGAATATTGTTAAATATCAGGTTAGAGAATAAGTATTACAATATGAAAATTCGAAAATATAAAAAATAGAAGTACAAATTTTATTTATATAACACCCTTCACTATGTCATATAATCATATTCTCAATTATATTTATAATAACGACTTGAAAGTAATTATTATCATCGTTATATCCCTCTTGGAAATAAGTAAGTGGAAGAGAGGAAGATGTTATCAAACTTAGATGAGAAATTATCATGTACTAAAGATTATAATAACTAACTAGTGATGTAGGGATTATTAGGAATATCAATACATCATTAATATGTGAACCTTAGAAATATCCCACTATAGGTGTACCAAGTAAAATTTTGATGTTTGTGTATCTTCAATTTATGAAGTTGTTTTCAGTTGTTTTTTAATTAATATGATTGGCACCTAGTATATTTTAAAGCATGGAGAAAATATCCATTCAAGTAAGAGACAAGAATAAACTTTTCAAGACCCAAATTCACCCCTCAAAGGGTGTATATCAAGACCCTGGGTTATAATAACTGGTACCAAAGACAGTAGTTAAATCTTGGTAAATCTATTAGGATTTTTTTTATCATGTATAATTCTATGAATGAAAAATAATTACCACTATTCATGGATATAATTATCAGGTGGGGAATAATAGGATGAAATCACACCTATAACCTTTTGTGCATGATACCTTCTCTATAGTAGTTCATATAATACTAGTCAATGATGCTATTAAATTATTAATGGTAAATATTGGGAAATTATCTCTTGATGATGAAATTCAAGTGAATCTATAAGTTTATTTATAAAATTTACAAAATGAAATGGTATTTAAATCTATGAATAAGACCCATATTAATGAGGTTGAAAAAAATAATAGGATTTGGGTGAGGAGTTCTTATTATTTTTGAGAATCAAGTATAAAATTTGCATAGGAATATTTTAAAGAACATTACCCTTATCTTCCTTTTATTATAGAAATGTTTGAACATCACTGTTAGGTTTCCAAAAATATTTGATGGTGAAGATGGTGAGACTGAAATCCCCAAAAAACCTTTAAATATGGTTTCCCCTTTAATAAATTTCAATTATATAAATAAAATTTGAATTATTTTTCAAATAAAGGGGCTAGAAAGTAAAGAATAATATGATATTGAAGAATACCATTTAGAAGTTATTGAGACTGAGTTTATCTCAGACACAAAAGATGATATGATAACTAAAGTAGATAAATCAAAAATATGAAGTAGAAGAGGATAATCATCCAAAGAGAGTCAATGATCTTAATGTTTATTTATAATGAGAAATTAAAAAAATCAACAAACATAGAAATACGGAAAAACTTTTAGAGGTTTATTGAAAGAATTATCAAGTTAATCTAATGATCATGAAGAAAAAATTTATCATTTGGAGAACGTGTGAGGACCATAAAAATGATTAAGTGAATCCTAAAAAAGTGGTTATCTACATTTTAAAAATTGAGGTGTAGGATAAGATCATTTATGATATTAATATCTCTATCAAGAAGAAAAAAAATAAAATTTAATTAGTTTAAAAGGATGTGAAATATTTGAGAAAAACGAATTGGACTAAAATAAAATTATTTGATTTAAAGTACAATCTATAGTATGGAAGATTCTTAGATAAAGTGATAATGGAAGGAGAAGAATGAGGAACAATAGGTGGCGAATGGTCAAATATCTATTTTCATGTTTAAAATCATACATGGATTCAATGTTAAAACATAAAAAACTAATATAACAATTGAAAAGAGGATGGAAAAATAGAAAATAAGATAGATTTCTCAACCATTAATATATAATCAATATTAAAGGATCTATTCAAAAGATAGGGATATATTGATAGATGGAATTGGAATTTTACCCCTAATAAATTTACAATTCTATAGATATTTAGGACACATGATGTCAGATAGTGATAAAGTAGAAATCTATTTGAAATATGAAGTAAAAAAAAGTCAAGAAAGGAGACTAAAACAAATCATTTATATCAAAAAAATAAATTATTTCAATGGATATTGCTTTAATTATTTTAATTTCTAGAATATGGATGTTTATTACTAGAAAAGAAAATTCGTAGTTATTTATATAGAATGCAAAGATGGATAGACATAAGAATATCTAACAAAATTCATTGAGAAAATATATTGTATGCACTGGAATAATAAGTGTATGATTTTTTTGTTTATTCAAATGAAACTGATATTGCACCAACTTATGTATCAACTCATATTGATATATCTTAGAAAAAAATAATTTTAATATTGAGGAAAATGTTATACTTATAGAAATTTTCATGAAGGAAACATAGTACATAATTGAGTGGATTATTGATAGTGGATGTCTATTCCACATGATAGGAAAGCTGAATCTTCTTAATAATGTAAAGGAAGAGTTGGTGGAATGGTTCTGTTTGGAAATGATGGATCTCTAAAAATAAAAATAAGTGGTAAATTGTTTTTTGTTAGAGTTGATTTGAAAAATATTCAAGTTCTCTTAGTATATGGTCTATGGCCCAATTTTTTAAGTGTGTCTCCGTTAAATGACTAGAGATTTGAAGTAATTATAATTTGGAAAGGATGTAACATGAATGGAAATGAAGAAAATTATCTAATATAGGGTTGGATAATTAATAAAAATTTATATTATGTGGATAATAAGTAAAACACTTGTCTCATTATAGTTGAATTGGAAAATAAATTATGCAATCAAATGGTTACACACATACACCAACAAAGTTTGGAAAATATCTCAAAATTAAAGGTAATAGTGGATATTCATTGTTCAAATAAGAATATAGAAAAGGTGTGTGACACATTATTGAGAAGAAATATAGTGATAAACCCTTATTATTAAAATAATAAGCAAGCATAAAATCTACAGTATTTGTTCTACACCAATGTATATAATAAAATTACTCATGAAAAAAATCAGGGAGAAAAATATGTCATCATATTTATTGATGACTATAAGATGATGAGACATGAAATGTTTATACAGTCTAAAAAGGAAGCGATGAATTGCATGATTTTTTTCTAAAGAATAGTGGGGAATGAAATTGGAAGAACCATGAATATCCTACGATCAAATAACTTAATAAAAAACTCATTAATTAAAGTGTAAAATTGTTTAGAGAAATATGAAATAAAATATTAGTTTTTTTATAAATACCCATAAAAAATGTAGTTGTGTAAAGGTAGAATAAAATAGTAAATGAAATGGAAAGATCATTGTTAAATTTGAGTGAAATCTCTTGACATTATCAGAAATAAGCACTTCAATTGGTTGTGTATACCTTAAATTAGTTTTTTCTTACTATTGGAGAAGAGATGACATGATATGAATTGTTTCATGGAAGGAAACCATCCTTGAACCATTTCATAGTTTTTTTAAGAAATATTCCCATCCATAATAATAGAGGAAATATGGATAAATATAGAGAAGTAGTGTATGATGTAATATTAATATGCTACCCATATAAAATTAAATCCAATAAATCTCTCAATAAGAGACTCAAAAAATTATATGAACAAAAAATGAAAAATTTATTAAAGATGAAGGTATAATTTTTTTTGAATTTCATACTTGAAGAAATTTTTGAAGAAGAAGAAGATATTGATGTGATATTTGGAGAAGTAAACATTATTCCAAACGATGATTATTCAAAAGATGAATCATAGGATGATCTTAGTGTCTATGGGATGAGGATAACAATTCAAGTTAACCCATCCAATATAATTGGAAACAAATATTATCTAAAAAAACCCATTGAATGAGAAGTATGAAGTTGGATGATCTATTATCATAAGTGGAACCAAATACATTTGAAAAGGAAACAATTATGAATCATTATTGAAATCTATGAATTAATAGATTAACAAAATTGAAAAAAATTGACACAAGATGTTTTAGATATACCTAAACACCATAATTTTCTTGGCACAATGTGGGTCTTTAATAATAAATTTAATGAACTTAAAATAATAGCCCATAAATAAAAATATTGGTATGTAAAGGGTGTACTCAGGATAAATGAATTGATATTTAAGAAAAAGTTTCACTATTAAAAACGTTGTAGTCAATTATAACTTTCTTGGAAGTGGATATTTAAAATAAGTTTTATGTCTCAACTAGATATAATGATGAGATTTCTGAATGGAGTTTTAAAGGAATAAGTTTATATTGAACAATTGATAGGATTTTTTATTGGAGATAAAAATTTAAAAGTGTAAAATTTTAAAAAGGAATTTTATAGCTTGAATAAATAACCAGATGATTTTTATGCATATACAGAAACATATCTATGAAAAATGGAGTTTAAAATATAATGGGATGATTGAAACCTTTATATAAAAATATTATATTGAGAGAAGTTTATGTTGATAGTGTATGGGGATGACATCATATTTGTAAGAAACAATTGTAATTATATTCATAGGTTTGAAAATAAAATGTGATCATTGTTTGATATTTTAATAATTTGAGAATAATCTTACATACATGGAGTGAATGTATATCATAATTAATGAAACACATCCATTCCACAAGTTCATTATGTAAGAGATTTGTTAAATAAGTTTATAATGAAATAATACAAACAACTTTGAAATCCAACAAGGGTTGTAAAAAAACTTAGGAATCATGTGGAAATTAAGGTAGTAGAATCAAATTTTTATATATTAATTATTGAAATCTTTATTTATCACTTAATAATAAGGTCAAATATATTTTATGCAATATATTTGGAAGCACATTTTTAATGTTATATAAAGTAAGACCATCTCTCTTTGGTAAATAGAATAATTTCATACATTTAGGGAACATTATATTATGTATTGGTTGTAAAAGTAGGAAAATTTAATGATTTAATAGCCCAATTAGATATATACTAGGTGATAAATATTGTAAACCTAAAATCTAAGAGTGGTGCATCCTTCTTTCTTTGAATAAATTGTGTCGTCTAGATAATAGAAAACTGGAAAGTAAATATTTGAACATAACCAAGGAAAAGTACATTTTGGTCACTAATTCTTGTACTCAATTTATTTATATTAAACAATAATTATAATATCTTGTATAAATAGTGTTTAAATTGATGATAATTCAATTTTAAAATTGGATTCCTATCTATTTTAGAAAGAATATAGTACACCATTCTCACAAAAAATACATTGAAATTCATCATCACTTTATAAATTATAAAGTTGAGAAAAAAATAAAAATTAGATTTCATGGTACTAAACATTAATGGGTATATGTATTAATAAATACATTATATGTATTTTTTTGAGAAGGATAGAATAAACCTTAGAGTTCAATCAATTTGTGAAAACTATTGATGTTTGGAAATTCCCCTCTCCCCAAGGCATATACTACTTTATTTGACTATTTTATGTTTTATAGGTGATTATATTGAGAGTTTTATATTATAGGTGGTCATAAAAATCACATAAAATCATAAAAACTAAACTAAACCAAAACAAAATAGTGATTTTTTATTATAGTTCGGTTTGTGGTGTTGATTGAATATAACATTGCTATTTGAGTATTGGTTCATGTGACAAACCAAACCAGACCTATTAAATTAAACAAAACCTATTAAAAAGAACAAAATTTCCTATTTTTCTTTTATTACAGCTCATTCAGCCATTCCTTAATCCTATCCATATTTAAAATATTATTTTCATTCAACAATAATAGATAAAAGATTCATTTTGATAGTAGGTCAATGTTGGTATCATTCCACCATGTCAACGATTATGTATAAATTTCATTAAAAATATATTCTAATCATTATAAAATATCATGGACCCATATTTAGTATTTTAGTATAAATAAATATACTAATCTATAATTCAAACTGAACCAAAATGAAAATTAATGGTTTAGAAATTTCCTAACATGAACCAAATCATAAATTATGGTTTGGATTGGTTTTTAGAAAACATTGAACCCTAAAAAACCACAACCCCCTCTGGTTTGTATTAATATAGGTTGAGAAACAATCCATGGGGACTCATTTGTAAATATATATTATGTTTTTGTAGGGAGTAACAAACAAGTGGTGTGGTATAAGATAAAGTGAAGGAGAAGAGTAATATAAGAAAATATAGACAACACTATAAGATATGACATTTTATATTATTTATTACCCTAATATTTTACTCATATAAGTTTGGATAAATTGTTAATAACTATTTGATAAACTATTTAAAAAGGGGAGTGAATGAGGAAATAATATTTCACTAAGTGGTTTTGAATTATCTTAATATTCTATCAATAATGGAGTTTCATAGATGTTATTACATTATTAACATAGGAGATAAAGATAATTTTTATTTTACTATTAAATAGGTAGATTATCTACATTACTATAAATCCATGATAAATTTAGAGGGACTAGTCTGATGATATTTCTTTTGTGATCACTGATAAAGGATTATGTATTTGTGGATGAATTCATTACAATATTCAATGGTAGAGAATATTGGAATCCAAGATTGTAATGTTAGATTTCTTGTCAATTTGAGCCACTATGAGTTAGTGGATTTAGTTTTTTAAATCAAAATTAGTTTGATGAAGTGAAATCCACACTACAAGAGTATACACAACACCATAAGGGAGCTTATGGATGAATAAATAAATCTAGATAAAGAATACTATTGCGCTATGAAGGAGGAGACCACATCATAATATGTCATGCGTAAGAGTAAAATCAAGATATGTACGAGTTAATTATTGAGTACTATTCTATAATAAGTGATCATTATATAATTCCTCACTATTAATATTTAGTGTGTTACTATTTTAAAAGGGAAGAGGCATCCCAATATGATTAAGAGATCATGCTACAACATAAAAGTGTCAGAATAAACCAATACTACTTAAGATTAAATCAAAATACAATGGTAAGGAAGTAATAATTAAGATCAGTTATATTTTGTTAAAAATAGACATCATTCTATAAAGAGAGTTTTTTAGCCATAACCTATCTAGAAGTTAGTGGAAATTGATTGGGAAACCAACCAGTTAAGATGTAGTGTAGGTGGCCACACTGTGATTTACAAGAAAATGATGAATTCAATAGATATTGATGAAATTTTACTAGAAAGAAGTTTTGGTGGTTTTTTGAATGACCAATAACTATCTAAATAGAGTTTAATGGAATTTATTTACCTAGAGACAATCCAATGGTTGGGTTTAAGTGATTGGAAATTTAGGGTAGTTAATATTTGGAATTTGAATTTGAATTTTAAATTCAATGATCTAATTTGGAAAAAGATTGGTATACAAGATAAAATATAATACAAATAATATCTATAAAAAAATGAATATAAAAATTAAAAGAGAAAATATGGTTTTGAATAATGAGTTTTGGCTAGTTTGAATATCATTAAAGATATGGTTTGAGAAGAAGTATTATATTTTATAGACTTATGGAGGATAGAAAAAAAAGTAAATATCATAAAGGGGAACACTATTCATTGTTTGGTTTCATTTTATTCATAGATATATTTATAATAATTAACCGTGTTATATTATTATAATAATTTTATCCTCATTGTAATGTAGTGATTGGAAGAGAGGAAGAATAAATAGAATTTGGATAAGTAGTGGTCTTGTACTAAAGATTTCAATTATAAACTAGTGAATTAGTTATTATGAGGAATATTAATACATAAATGATATTTCTTCTTTTATATATTCTAGTGTGTGTGAATCAATTAAATTATCAGTAATTGTTTATCATTTATTTCTAAAGTTTTTATGTGGTTGTGTGATTTCTATGATAGGTACTGAGTGTCTTTGTAAGCATGAATACATTATTTATTGAAGACAAAAATAGAAAGATATTTTGTAGCACCTTAATTTTCCAGCCTATTTGGGTGTATATTCATACATTGGGTTACAAGAGTTCTTATATGGTTTCCTCCCAAAAACCCCTCACAACATTGATAATGTCCCCTCTAAGATCTTCCCTTTTTTCTTTCACCTTTTTCCTTTCCATGTCATCCTTTGGCCCCGGTAATGGTCATTTCCTTTCCCCATAATCTTTTAGTTAGTGTATTTGCTATGTTTCATTCACCAGAACCTTAATTTAATTTTTTGTGTGGGTTATTCCTAAATTTTCTTAGAATCTAAGGCCTCATCTTCCGTACTCCAACGATCTTTCTTCCAAACCCATCATGCTTGATGATATTTATATTTCAAGCACACAATTTTTGAACTTTAAGTGATTATTTGTTTAATTGTTTTATGAATTTTACCAATTATTCATTATTATTTTTTATTTATTGGTAATAAGTTTTTAAAATTAATTTTTAGAAAAATGATATATATATATATATATATATGATAATTTTTTAAAGGAAAAAATGGGTGTGTGTAAGTGAAAAAGGAGGCCTGTACACTTGCCAAGGAGGATACACATATAGAAGGGAAAGTAGTGGGAATAAAATATCTATGAATAGGCTAAAACATGAAATATACCAAAGAAGGAAAAGAACCTCACATGTGTAGGTTCTGGGCAAGCTGAGGAAGTCGGGGGGGGGGGGGACCTGGGTGTCACTCACTGAGTCCCTCACACTGTACAAAAAGTTATTAAGTAGAATTGACCCTAATAAGGCTTCTATGTGGGATATCTAACATGTGTTACACTATTCATACATACCTAAATGACACCATCTCAATTCATGAGATTTTTCACCATGATTTTACAGAATCTCCACCACTTCATGCTATAATCAACCACAAAAAACCCACCATTAACATCACTGTGGAACTTGAAATCACCATTTATGAATCCTTAGGTAGGATGATACTACCATAGAAACCATATGGGTAGCTTGAGATCATCCTATATAATGTATTAAAATACTGAAGGACTAATATTTTAACTTATGTTTGACTCTTAGCAACTTTGCGATGATTATAGAGATTCATGCATGCCTTAGTAGATTTTGATGATTCCTCTCTGAGGGTGAATCTGTAATTTTAAGAGCAAAAAATATTTTTCTTGACCTTACTTTAATCCCTAAGGTTTACTGTTCACCACTATAAATAATGAATAATCTCAATATATGATTAAATCCAATACATTATTTTAGCCCTGCCTCTATGGGTAAGAAAAAGCATGCTAGTACACTAGTTGGAGGTTGACCTTACCCTTGTGAAGTCTGGAAGGTGAATAATTCTTTGAATTTATATAGAAAAGTTAGGACACATTTTTCAATGAAATTTATACATAAGGAGGTCTCAAGGGTCTCCTGGCAACCATTGTAATGTAGAGAATCAATTTGTTTTGTGCGAAGGTACAATCTTTGGAATAAAAAATATTGTCAACTTTCATGAAGGGGATGTAACATAGGGTTCCACTATACTGTGGGGGGGGGGGTCTCATTTTGGTATTTGATTAAGAATTTAGATTTAATAGAATTACATCGTAGTCAAAATTTTCACCATAGTATGGATTTGTGAATATTAATTAAGGGGGTCGTTTCGCCATAAGGAATGAATTACACTATAAGTTGTAGATATAAAATAAATTAAAATTCTGACCACATATATCTCTCTCAGGTTACTTGAATATGTATTTAAAAAAAGATAAAAGTGACATAGATTGTGGTATTTTATTCCCATATAATGTAATTTGAGGCTAAATTAAAAATAAAAGATATATATATATATTAGATAAGGATAAGTAAAAGTGAAGATAATACAAATAAATTTGATAGAGATATCTCCGAGGACTGCTGTCTATAAGTATGGGAAGCCGGTACACACTTGAGGATTTGGAATCCTATAGATTTACAATACTCATATTCATTTGTAGTCTACTAATAGAGTCTCTAGGTTTTGTTTTTGTTAATTTTATATTCCCCCATCATGTATAATATGGGAGGGTAGTTCTTGTGACAGGGTTTTGTGATGTAAAAGGAATTAATTTATTAAAGTAAGTTTTTAGGATTTCATGGATGATTCTCACTATTTTTTTTTATTTTTTATACATGATTTAATCACTAATGATTTTTCATTAATTTATGTGTTGGGATGTTTGATTCATCTCTCTTTCTTTCGATTGATCATGACCAATACCTTGGTTTGAGAGAGTTATTTTTAGTGTGAGTTATAGAGTGTGAGACTTGAACTAGGACCACAAGGTTTTTTCACTCTATGTTTAAATATAGTTTCAAGTTAGAAATTATTTAAGTAATTAAATGTACCTAACCTTGAGATAAGGTGATATTAGGTGAGAGGAGAGTGTGTGTCCTACCCAAGGGATTAACTTGGACCTATATCTAAAAAATGACGACTACCATCATCTCTTATCTACACTTCTATTTCATGAACCTCATGTTTCAATGTCCTAGTACAATTAATTATTAATTGGTTTCTTCTAGTTTATAGTAGTTTTATTTTTTATTTATATTGTATTTATAGATATTTTGTTCCATTTGTTTACCAAGTATCCATGGGTTTGAACTTGGGACTTACATTCCTATACTAAAATCTAGTGGTTTAGTTTTTTTGTGGTTCCTATTATTAATTTTTTTGAATTATTCTAATTCATAGGGAATTTTTGAAAATACAAAAATTGACCCATTCTCACTAGGGTTTTTCTCCCGATCAAAGTTCACTCCCCCTCCCCCAAGGGTTTTCATTTCCTTTGGGACTTCAAGCCTCTAGATCATTTCTTCTACTCTTAGTGTCAGTCTCTTCCATGCCTTACCCCATACCATGGCTACATTTTTGGTTGGGTGAATATTTTATTTTCTTCCTCCGTGATGCTTTCAGATTTTGAAGACTTAGCGTTGCTTATGCCTCATTTCCCTCATATTTACATTGATTTGGACCTTCCGGCGGGTTTAAAGGCTGTGGGATGGGTTTGAAACATCCTATGTTTCTAAAAGCTAAGTGATGGTTTGTATTTGATGGAGTGACATACTATTATTCCTCTTCCCTGGATCTCCTTAGATCTATGCATCCCTAGACGATTCAGTTCTTGAGAAGGGGAGCTTCTTCACGTGACGACATTCAGATCTATAGGTGGTGTCCATCTCATCATTTGGTGTTTGTATGACATCACTCTAAGGTGGTGAATATTAAAGACCAGTCAGTGGATAGGTCTCCTCATTTTGGTAGAATTTAGAGATCATTATTGTGATTTTTGGGATCAAAAATGATTTTTGTGTACCTCTGTAGAATTATTTCGTGGGTGACTTTGGTTGGTCCAAGAATTGCTGATTTAGTGGAGTTTTGGATTTGGTTAATTAATTTTGATATGGATTGATGTTGATTCGTGTTGTTTATATAATTATTTGAAACTTTTTTGTCAGTTTTATAAATGTTTTTTGTGTTATATACTTGGTTTATGGGTAGAATATGTCTCTATGGGTAATGGATTTTGTTTCATCGCATTTGGATGTAGTGAAACTACTTTCTTATACTGTTGGGTGGGCGGCCTCTTTTGAGGGTTGAGTGTGTTGACCCCTATCATCTAATTATATTTCCTCCTTGTTGTATGTATGGGTTCCTTGATTTGATTTTGTTTAATGATTTTGTTCTTGATTTGTGTTTCATCAGTTTGACTTACTGTGAGTTAGTTACAAGTAATGTTGGGTGGACGACTCAATAGAGAAATAGATGTAATGGAATCTATAGTCTAGTCCTCTCTCCATATCTCAATGTGCATGAGAGGGGTGATCCACCATGTTGTATTTCCCTTACAGTGAAGCTCCTTGGCAGGGGGTGAAACATTCGCTTTAACTCATTTCATTGTTGCATTATCTTTGAGGGGGGATATAAAATATTTTCCATTAATTATATTGATTTTTTCTTTCCATTGAGCTCTTGGATCTTCTTTCATCCCTCTAGGTATACCATTTTTATGTATTTTTCTACTATGTTTGTAATGGGTTTCTGATTTTCCCATTCTTTAAAAGAGGAATTATTTTTTATATCAATAAATGGGTCCTTTCCCTCTACTTGTTTAAAAAAAAGTGACACTACGCAGGGGGATAAATTTTGTGATCCATTCCTCAGGAATTGGATTAGATTAGTTTTGCATGATAGTTAATATATGTTTTTCTCATCTATCTCTATTTTTTAGATCTTTTTTTTTAGAATTTTATATTTTTTTTCCTTTTACACTTTTCTTCTTTTGTGTTTTATGGTGGTGTAAATTTCATCTTAACATAACATGACAAGTTCACACTCAAAATCAGGGATCTATCACACTCAATTAATGAAATCAAATAAAATATCCAAAGAATCCAAGAACAATAAAACCCACAACTATACCTGAGTAATGATGAGAAATGAATTTATGTGCTATAATTCTTATTCAAAGAGATATTTCAATACTTGGAGAGAATGGTTAGAGAAGCTAAGGAGTCAGTGGAAGAATCTAAGGGGGAATATATTCTTAAAGAAACACCTAAATATAGATCCAATGGTGAAGCTAATTCAAGGATTAATCGGAGATAATATTCAATGTTGAAGCTAGAAATATTTATATGGGTGATTCCTTCACCATTTTAGGTCCAAATGTGAATAAAGAAAAAGAATCCTTAATAGAGTTTTACTAGGCTTGAATAACCGAATAAATCCTTTTCTAATCAATAAGGTTGTCCATATTTTGGTTCCCTCCAAAATAACAAGTTGATGTAGAATAAAAAAAGGAGGAAAAAATGAATAAAAACTATTAGAGAATATGAAAATATAATAGAATATAAATAATAAGTAGAAGAGGAAATGAATTTTTAAAATAAATATAATAGTGTTGAAATTGGAAAATTTCAACCAAAATGAAAGAAAAAGTGGAGCGGTAATAAGTTTTAATTGCCTAAGAAATAATTTTCTAACCTACAAATCTATCCAGATTTTGGATTCCTCTCTAATGAAGTGTAGAGATAGTTTGAAAAAGAAGTAGGAGTAGTAGATCTACACCAAATGAGCTACAAAAAAAATATTGGATCATTCTGGACTTGGTAACAATTTTTTATACTCCTAACATGTGACAAAAAGAGGTATGGTTGAGTTGAATGATCTAAAAAAAGTGGATTCTCGGTAGAAACCTGAGATTTTTTATGCTCTCTTAGGGATTATTTTAATAGCATATTTTAGGATTTAGTTTATGTCCCATTTATTATATTTGTGCTTAATTGCGTATGAATCTTTCACTTTCTCTTTAGTATTTTATATTATAGTTCTATAATGATAAAGGGGAAAAAGGGAATAAAAAAGGGAAAATAATAAATTCATGAGAAAATGAAAGTATTATATTTCATTATTAACATTTTACTCCTCTATATTGTTTAAATATTTAACTTTCTTTTTTGGATTTAATGGAACACTTTCATGACACACTTATATTTTAAATTACTTTATAATCTATAATACAAAACTTCCTTAAGAACCCAATTTCTAAATGTTTTATATTTTGTTATTGATGTATTTAAATGAGTAAAATGAGTGTGGTGTCAATTTTATTAATCATGATTTGGGGATTCTAGTAGATTAATATAGATATAATTTACCTTTCCCATGTTTTAGGATTTGGTTTTATAACATTTATATTGATTGATTTCTTTATTATTATACATGCCTTGACTAGTTGTCCTTTATTATATATTTCCCATTCCAAAGAAGGCTCTAATCCAATATTTTCATATCCTTTCTAATACCCATTCCTTGAGAGATACTTGGGGAATGTGCACCTACTAGAATTTTCATTATATGTTGTCGAAGATATGATTGAAAAAAGGCACATTTAAAATGATTTCCATATTTTTATATTGATCTATTTTCCTTAAGACCTAGATTCACATTGGTATCTTTATTTTGAGCCCATAAAATTTATGGATAAACTTATTATGAAGAGACACATTATAATCCTATTTTTAAACTTCCTTACTGATAGTACATAATGGGACTTAAAGTGAGATATACCATAATGGGGGGGGGGGTGCATCAGGGTTAGCAATACTTAAAAAAATTAAACAAATTTTTTTTTCTCAATTCCCAAATTTATATTATCCTTAAAACATTGAGTGTTATTTTTTATGATCTATTTTTTATATATTGGTCTAAAACAATTCACTTAACTAGACATTTTTACAAGATATTATATAATTTTTGTAAACCATTTTGCTGTACATGCCTAAATTAAATGGGACACAACTTTTTTACATCATTCAACACTATGGTCTAGTACCTAGAGAATATGATTGATAATGTGTCGATGCACCAAATCACTAAAAATACACTTCCCTTTAATGGGGGTTCAATATATATAACATATTCTTAGGGTCAATGACTTTATAATTTTAGGAAAACATCACTACTTCCCAAGGGTCACTCCCTTGAACTTCCTTCCTCTTACTCACTACACTAGAAAGGATCACCTTTAAAATTTTTTGCTGATGTATGGTCCTCTTTAATAATATAAATATTATTGAATGTATCGTTAAATGAATGTAAATTTACCATATATATCCAGGAGCTACTCTTTCACTATATATTGTGAAAGGCTCCTTTTATGTAGAAATTCCTTCTCCCAGAATGAAAACTAGAATAATACCTTCTGGTGTAGCACTCAAAAAACTTTTCCCAACTTTTTTTGTTTCATAAAAATATACTTATTCTACTTGGAATTTAAATATTAAATGTTAGGGACATTCCTCCTTCTTCAAAACATAATATGTCGATATTTTTTTTTGTAGAGTGTCTCTCCAATATTCTACAGATGTCAATAACCCTTATAAAATGATAAATCTTATGTAAATTAAATTTCCACCTATCTTCATCATTATAGGTTATATAAAACATCCATAACTCTTCCACGATCTCTATCCTTACATAGCCAAAGTAAAATAACTACTATGTGGTCCTATCCTTCTCCTTTTGTATCATTGAAAAAATTCCATTTTATCCCCTTAGATTATTACTATAAAATCCTTTTTATTTATGGTTGAATCATGGAATAAAATAGAGGACCATTAGGTATGGAACAACAATGATCCTCTTATGCATCATTCAATCCACACATTCATATTTTTAATGTCTGCAGCAGAAATTCCCACAAAAACACTATGATCCCAAAAACCATAAAATGGATTTTTTCTAAATCATGGAAAAATCCCTTCAAAATTCCAAAATACATGGATTTTTGGTTTTTTTACATTCAATTTAGAACTTAAAAAATAACTTTCAGCACCTATAGTAAAAAATTACATCATGATCACCACCATGCCCATTTTGGGTTCAACATTTCTCATAGGAAAAACTTTAATGAAAAATTCCACGTGTTATGTTGTGGTGATAATACACCAGAAATTTTGAATGAAACATGGAATCTACTACTACATGAACCTCTTTATATGGTTTATTCAATTACTATCTTGACATAACCCATTTTGGTCTGAGACATTACATACATGTGACATTCCAGTGCTCCATTCCCATCTCTATGATGTATTAATTTCTTGCTGGTCATTTTGAATGTCCAAGTTTTTATTTTAATTCATTACATAACCATGAGCACCAAAATACCCATATTATGCATCACCATTTCATGTAGGTGCTCTAGAAATCCACCAGAGGGATCACTACAGCGTGGTGATAACTTGTTTACTCATTTTTCAATCCTGTCCAAATTTTATCCATGAGCTCCACTTGGACTTCATATTGAAATCTCTAATATTTCACATAAAAGATATATAAAAAACAATAAAATGTTTAAATATTGTAAAAAATAAATTCATTGGTGTAAAAAGTTCATATCCCACTCCAATGTCATCCCACTCCAATGTTAAATATCTAAATTAAAGTATTTGATATATAATAATACCAAGGTGTATCCTTATAATCCTCCATAAGTGATTTAATGTTCTTGTATTCTTTAGAATGTTGTAAAATATTACAACAACAATAATAATAAATATCTCTTTTTCAACAATACTCTAAGTATTACATATTGTTGACAAATTAGGCCACCTTCCACTTATATTTTCAACAACTTTCTCCCATAATTCTATGAGATCCACTTTTAGTTGAATTTAAATACTTCATTACTTTAGTGAAAACTCCTTAACATAAATAATAATTATTCCTTACAAATGTGATCAAAAAATCCATCAAATATATATAACTTCTTTTTTTTTTGGCATCAACACTTATTGTCTTATTTTTAAGCATTGAAAATTATTGTCAAAAATCCAATACAACACTCTAGGGTTATAATAACATCACCCTTTGGGTTTTTTTGACCATAACCAATATCATTCAACACCTTTTCCAATATTTCTCCTACCCATTATTATTAATAAAATAAAATCGGTTCATTTCCCTTTATTTAAATTCTCTAAAGGGTTCAAACCTAAGTAGAAATTAATCTTGAATTTTATCCCCCTACGGGTGACCATATCTTCTATAATGAGAATCCCATATACCCTGGGACACTGATAACCAATTCGGTCCAGACATAGCATGGTGACTAGTACTTGACATCAACAAGGAGTCAAAGGGAACATTTTTTTCGCAAGAATGATAAAAAAGTGAGAGATAAATCAATAAAAAGTTTGTATCCCAAAAAATAATCATAGAGAAATTATCATAATTAGTCAAATATTGAATAAAATACATCATCCCATAAAATTTCACATTAACACGATGATTCGATCTCATAATCCCTATGAAAAAAGTGGATCATAGTTCCACTAGTCCCCACTATCACTCTTAGTCCTGTGCTTAAGCACACCCATCATTTCCAATTGGAGATTTCCCTTTACCTGGAATTGACATAATAATATCCACAAAATCCTAAAGGAAAAGGCTGGTTATGAGAAAATTAGCCTAGTAGGGTCTCCCCAAATGTTGCATAAGAAATTAAAATACAAGTAAAACATTTATTATTAAATTTTACTTAAACAAGGCATGTAAAATCATTTACATATTTTAAATCAAAACATGAATTAAAATTAAGAAGCTGGAAGATATATTAAAAAAATGATTAAATAAACATTTTTATAAATCATGGGAATTGAAAATTTTTGTTCTATAACCCATGGAATATAATAATCAAATAAAAACCAAGAAAAAATTATGCAAGAACTAAGTTTAGTTTATTCCAAGATATATGATACTCACACTTCTCGGTCAATCATCATGACTTCGTTTGGTTGCATATGTATCTAGGCTGATGCCATCAGGAAAGAATCAAGGAACACCCCATCTAGGGAAAACATGCTAAACCTGGTTTTGTTTGTGTTCTAATCATCAATAAATTTCTATGGAGTTATAGTCCTATTTTACTTTTTCGAATCACCTAGTAACTAACTAGGATCCTATGTCCTTCAATAAACCAATCAATCATGGGGAAATCATTCATTTCAAATCAATTCATCATTAAAACTTCAAATGGCCAATTTTATGTTTCAACATTCCATTTTAATTTAAAAATAAAATCATAGGTTTCCATCAATTTCATGCCTTTTAAAATCATCTTTCATTTACATCTTGTCTCACAAGGATAAAACATCAAATAATTTCATCAAATCATTTCCAAATTAAGTCAATCTTTATCAAAATCCAATATACTAATCAAAGCCTTTAAAATGAAATTTTTATTTTACAAATCCAAGAATTGGGAATAAATAATCAAATTATCACAATCAAAGGTTTTGAAAATAGTGGAAAAAACATTTCAGATCAAAAAATCAATTAAGGTTTCAATTATTGGAAAATCCTTATGAAACCACTTAACATTAATAACAATATCAATTGACCAACCTCTCAAAAAGAGAATGATGATGGATAGTAGAAGGCATGGAAGATACTAGAGGAGAAAAATAACCTCGTAAAAGTCACCCAAAAGCTAAATGTTGAGTGGGAATTGAATAAGAAGGAATTAAGAGTTTAAAATGGGCTCATAAATGTTAAATTATACAAAAAATGACCATGACACAACCCCACATAGACATGACATAAAAGGGGAAAAAACCCTTACCATGGAGAAACCACCAAAGACCATGGTAGAACCCCCTCTTGGTCAATAAAACTCCTAAAAACACACCACATACGTCATTCAGATATGCTTCAATCGGGGTAATTCTATAACACAACTCCAACATCACACCACAACCACCCTCAAAATGGAAGAGAAACCCTGAAACACCTCCATTACTCAACTCTTATCTATGCCACAACCCTACTTGATTTGGTAGAGGCTTAAAAAGAAACCATGACATATCATGCTGGTCCATTCCACAACCATGACCATATAAGAAATATCATAAAAAACAAAACCCATGGCTTTATGGAATAATCTACTAACCACAACGTAACTTGAAAAAAATTGGTAGGTGCCTTCAATTCTGCTACCCAATGATTTACATTGAAGATGAGTCCTCACACCACAGTGATACACACTCCATGATATAACATCTCATCTCTACACCGTATCCCCCTGAAAAACTCTAGAAGTTCTCAGAAACTCCAAAAAACTCTAAACTACACACAAAAAATGGGAATCAAAGAAAAAAGAAAACATTTGTACCTAAAAGTGATAATGAGATGTTACAACCTCTAAACCATTAAAAAGTTATTTCCTCAGGAATAATTTCAAGAAGACTATATGTATAAGATATGATTCCACTGCTCTCTCATTAGTACATCATGGTCCCAAGTCTCATGTGAATTAGAACCGTGATACCATAACAAATGAACTAAAGGTATAAAATTCCCATGAAAAACCTTGGTCTTAGAATCAATGATCCTAATTGGTTGCACAATCACAAATAAATGTGGTTTAACATCAAGGTCCACCCATCTCAAAATATGATATGAGTTAGAGGGATACTTTCAAAGCAATGATATATGAAACACATTACGAATTAACATTAACTTAAGTGGAAAGGATAAATGGTAAGCCACAATAAAAACATGCATATATACCTTAAAGGACAAAAAATTCTCAGTGCAATCTTTCTCTACATTTCAAGACGTTGGATACCCAACCATGGTGAAATTATCAAAAAAACCTAGGCACAATCCAAAAATTCCTACAATCTACACCAATGATCAGTATAATATTTATACCATCTCTTTTTCATCACCATTGTCTGGTGAATCAACTGAATATTTATCATTGTCTCTTGGACCAAAATCACTCCAACCAACGAAGTTTCAGCAATCTCTACCCAATAGATAAGAGTACTACTAAGACGACCATATAAGGACTCAAAATAAACCATTTTAATTGAGGAATGGAAACTATTGTTGTAGGAAAACTCAAATAGTCCCAAATGGATATCCCAAGCTTTACCAAAGTCTAGAAAACAATCTTGTATCATGTCCTCAAGGATATGTATATCTCATTTTTATGGCCATCAATTTTTGGATGATACAACATGATCAAACTAACATGGGATCCCATAACTTACTAGATGCCTCTGAAAAAATGATAAATGAATCAAGAATCCCTATAAAAGACTATAATAGATGCGACTCTATGAAATCTTACTGTCTCATGCATGTAAATGTGTCCCAAGACCTCAACTTTGGTTGAATCTCAAATGGGAATAATAAAGTGATCTAATTTGGTTAGAAAATCAATCACCACACATATCACATTCTTCTATCACAGGGTATGTGGTAACCCATCCATGAAATCCATAGAAATATCATCTGAGTTTCAAGGTGGAATTAGAAGTGGATAATGAAAAACTAAGGGTTTCTAGAGCTTGGTCTTGACCTGCTGAAAATTATAATAATGAGAAACAAAATCAACAATGTCTGGTCTAAAACCTGGCCACCAGAATCATCAATGCATATTATGAAACATATTTTTGGTTCTAGGGTACACTGGCCACTAGGAATTATGGAAATATCCTATCAAAAATTTTCTCATGGGAAATAGAACAACATAATTTTTTTTAGAAAAATAGGATTCCCTTAGAGGAGAACGACCACTCACCGATGGTATCCCAACCATAAATAGAGTCCCTAAATCCATATAATTCCTAATCGAGATACTTCTCCTAAAGAACCATCTTGATAAGATAGGATGTTAACTAAATTCATTCCAAAACAATTTTGATAACATCCCCATAGACAACTAAATGTAATTGAGAAAAGAGGGCCATTGAATTATACTATTTTAATGATTCTCTCATGACCTTAGACATAATTTTCCCTCTCAAACCATGATAAAATGAATTCCCCTTAGAATAAGTGTTGGAAATTGTGAAATAAAAATATTATAGGTACTCTACCCAATTATTCTACTGAAAATTCAAATATTTTTGGGAGAAGATATAGCTCACAATTTTTTAAAATAAATAAATAGTAAACATTCATATGAAAAGTTAGTTCCGGTAACCCTTGATAGAATGAATCATGGATGCGAGTTGGATAGGATAAAAGTTCTTGTTTGGCGTAAGATATTTGGAACCATATGATATCACATGATCTCCCTACATAAGAATGAAACCTAAATCCAATACAGATGCGATATAAAAGACCACATAACTCTTCCCAACCATTAGAAGAGTTAATACTAGTGAAGAATTCAAAAGGAAATTTAGCTCATCAAAAGAACTATAAATTTTTTTTATTCCAAAAGAACTTCACCCCTTTCTAAGTGAGAGCAGTCATTAGAGCGGATAATGTTTAGAAATATCTAATTAACCATATGTAATACCCATCCAAGCCCAAGAACCTATGATTCTTGAAAACATTACTTGATCTCTCCCATGTCATAATATCCTTAACCTTCTTAGGATTGAATATAAAACTATTTTTTGAGACCACATTTACAAAGAACTTCCCTTATGAAATCTAGAAATTACATTTCAAAAGATTTGTTTATATTCAGTAATCTCTAAAAGATTCTAGAACTATCTTATGATGACACACTTAATCCTCCTTGGTTTTAGTGTAAAAAAGGATTTCACCCATAAATACTACCAATAATGAGTTGAGGTACTCATGGAATATCCTATTAATATGTTCCATAAAAACTACTGGAGCATTGGTTAGAAAAAAGGTATAACAAGGTACTCATATTGTCCATACCTACTTCAAAATGTGGTCTTTGGAAGGTTGGATACTTTAATTCTAAATTGGTGATAACCAGATTGAAGATCAATATTTGAGAAAGACTTAAACCGTTTAAAATATAAAAAAATCACCTATCTATGGAAAAAAAATACTTATTCTTTGCCATGACTCAATTGAGTTTTCGGTAATCAGTACAATGGAAAAGTGTCCCATTTGATTTATTTGAAAAAGAAGAGGCACCACACAAGGAGACACACTCAGGTATATAAATTATTTTCCCATAAAACCATCCAAATAATTTTTTAAATATTTTAATTAAGTTGGTTCCAAATGGTAAGAAGGAATAGAGATAAGATGGGTACTTAACACCAAGTTAATGGAAAACTCTACTTCCTTTACCAGTGAAAAAATAGAAAATTCATATGGAAACATGTTCAGAAAAACAACGAAAACTAATTAGAGATATTTGTGTAAGTATTACCAATCTATATAAAAATAAAAAAAATATATTACCATTCTGAATTATGGAAATGAAGGTTTTACTCCATTTGAACTCAGGTCCCATTCTCCCTAGAAATAAAAAATAGCTCATTAGTGATAATAAAGGAGGCCCACTAAATATAACAGTAAATATGATATTTATGGGTGATAATTAAATCCATCATTAGAATGAAATTGAGTGGGTTAAAGTTGAGATCTAGGAAATCCTAGATGAGTTTGATCTCTGATAAAGAGAATACCCAAGAAGGGCATCAGACACCCTTTTCTCTCTTTGTTCTGAGGGGAATAGAAATATCCATCACTTAAGACATATGATTTGTATAAAGGATTTAAAAATACACAACATGAGTCAATATAAATGAGTGACATGAACCAATATTAATTTTTCCCTAAAGATAAATCTGTAGTGATAGTACCTCCCACCATCATTGAACCTGCATCAGCTTCTTCTAGAGACTCTTCTACTATGTAAAGAAGCATCGTTTTATATGTATATATCTAGAAACCCTTATTTCCGGAAGCCTCTAATTATAACATAGTAATTTTATGATATTATAATCCTATTATATTGAATGGGGGTAGAAAAGACATGGTATAATTTATATAGGTGTCTTGAGTGACCACATGAACCACAAATCATCATTTCCTCAGTATAAACATGCATCTAATGCCAAACCATAGTGTACAGAATGAAATAATATGGGACTCTACCAAAAAACACAAAAGGTCTAGATGATACCTGATATCACAATCTTCCACAAGACTCATCATAAAATCTTTTCACCTGAAAGGGAACATCAAAACTACCATTAGGAGTAATAAGAACTCCCTTCAACCCTGAATTACTCCCCAGGTAACACTTAACCATCAACACTATATCTAGTACATCAGTATAAAAAGTGATCTTCAACATGAAACCCTTAGACCATATATCAGTTTTAATACCCATAAAAAAACTTTATTACATTAGTTTATCATTTTTCATCACCTAAGGGGGAAATTGAACAATTTCAGCAAAATGGTTTTCATACAAAGTCATATTCTTATCAGCATATTAGAGGTTGATAAACTCCCAACAATTCTAAAAAACTAAATAATTTAGATAGAACTATTATATAAAGTGGGATCTGAAGTATTTCTACTCCAGGAATTCATGGTTATTTTTTTGTAACTATATAATTCCACCACCTATTTCTAGGACATTCAAGATTAATAAAAGCACACTTATACTTTATCAAATCAAGAACCTCCAAGAACTAAAAGAGAAGACAAATATTTTCAACCAATATTATATATTTTGTGGATAATGTTATCATTATAATGAGAGTTGTTTCTAGAAATGAAACTCTTTATCATGATCTCTAGATTCATCCTTATGAGGTTCCACAACTAGATCTTGAATGGTAATGGGTGAAAAAACCTATCCTAGAGCTTGGAAAACATGCACTACATTCTCAATATGATTCTAATCAATTGGAGGGTTTTATTTCCATGGTTCATCAGTATCTGACTCTTGAGGTCTATTAAAAAATCAAATTGGGGGCATGTAACTTCACAACATCAATAGGAAACACTAAAACATCAACAAGGATAATCATATTATCAAATCAATTAAGAGATAAAAATATATCAAAGAACACAGATCAAATTGGGAAATGACTGATATTAGATCAGATTATTCCCCAAGGGAACTTTTCCCAAAAACCCATATTGACTCAAGGTTTTATATGATTATAGCTAGTCATACACTCACTCAAAACTACCTTCTATGTCCCGATAAACCTACCTCCCATTAACTAAGACATCCCATATTACCTAATGATATCACAGAAAGACACATAACCTCCATTTTATACTCCTCTTCTATAAATAATCATGGATACCTATGTATACTGATACTTGAGCCAATGTTGAGAGAGCCCGAAGGGAATTATCGATCACCCATGGGTTGCTGACGAGATCATGGAATAAAAAGTAAGTAAAAGGGATTTTTTTTCCACAAGCATGATAAAAAAGATGAGGACAAATCAATATAAATCATTATGACAAACATATCTCAAGGATAAAGTACCATGAATAGTTAGATATCCCAAATAATACATCAGTTGATAAATATTTAATTCAACATGATGAAAAGATCTCAGAATCACTATAAAATAAGTGGATCACAGATCCACTACTCATCACCATTACTCCTTGTCGCATTATAAATACACCAACCACCTCAAAATGACACTTTCCCATTACTTGGACCCAAAATAGAAAAATCTACAACTTCCAAAAGGAAACAGTCAGGTGTGAGAAAAGTATCCCACTAGGGTCTCGTCAAGTTTTCCATAATAAACTAAAATATAAATAAACCATCTATGCTTTAATTTTAAATAATAAAGGCATGTAAAATCATTTACATATTTTAAATAAAAACATGATTTCAAAATAGGAAGATGGAGAATATATAAAAAATGATAATAAATGAATATTTTCATAAATAATGAGAATGGATAAAATAAATCCTGTAACCGATGAAATGTGATAGTCAAATTAAAACCAAGAAACATTTATAGAATACCTTAGGTTAGTTAGTTATATGATATAGGATCTTCACACATCTTTATCAATCATCACGACTCAGTATGTGTATACACATAAATAGGCTTAAACCCTTAGGAAAGAATCAATCAACAACCCATCTGGGGAAAACATGCCAAACTTGGTTTAGTTAGGGTTATAACCATTAATAAATTGATAGGGGTCAGAGTCCTTGCATTCTTGACATGATCACCAACTAGCTACATATTCTCACATGTGATTCAATTAATCAATCAATCATAGAAAAATCATTAATTGAATATTAATTCATCATCCATTTTTTTAAATTACTAATTTCATGTTTCAACATGTCATTTCAATTTCAAAACGAATTATTAGGTTTTCATCAAATTCATGATTTTCGAAATCATCTTTCATTTAAATCTCTTTACAAAAAGATTAACCATCAAATAATTTCTTAATTCAATTAAACTTTCTCAAAATCCAATCAATTTCTCAAATCCTTTTACAAACTGATTTTTTATTTCTCAAATCCCTAAATATGAAATCAATCATAAAATCATCAGAATTAAATGTTTTAAAGAAATATGAAAATAATATTTAGATCAATAAATCAATTAATCTTTCAATTTTAGGAAAGGTCTTATAAAAGAAATTATGTTTAATCACAAGATAAACTAGTAAAAAACCCAAAATTGGAACACTGATTCAGATTTTAAGGCATAAAAGATCAAAGATGAATCCATTGAAAGAAATCACAATAGATCAAGGTTCCAATCCTTCAACATTATGAGGATTTTTAATAATCAAGGTAATAGATAATGGAAAAATGAGTATTTCACATGAAATAATATTCAATTACCATAGAGGGATTCAATACACCCATTAGTACTTAAAACTAACAAGAATAGATTTGGGAGGATCCAAAACACTTATTTAGAGCCTCCCAAAATCCAACGGTCAAGTGGGAATCAAATAGGAGGGAAGTTTGAGTTTAAAATAGGATTAGAACTTTTAAATTATGAAAAAAATACACCACACCATAACCTTAAATGGTCATGATATAGAATGGTGAAAAAACCTCAGACCATGGCGTAACCACCCCAGACTATACAACATCCCCCTCCCGGTCTATTGGACGCCTCAAAACTCACCAAAAAACTCATCCCGATTCACTCATCCAAGGGTAAGGATATGGTGAAACCCAAGAACCATGGATGAAAAATCATAATAATAGAATAGGCACCCCACAAAACCTATACTTAGCAATTATTCTCTATGATGTAGTCCTCAATTTGGAAAAGGGTTAAAAACCCACTATGCTACCACCTGGTAGTCCACATCGCCACTATGTACAAATAGGTAGTAGCATCAAAACACACCAACCATGAATCCACAGTGAAACCTACCACCCACAACATAGTCCTTCCCAAATTGGTAGTGGTCTCTAATTCCCATACCTGGGGATCTATGCCACAGTCAGTTCCCCACACCGCAGCAATACACTCTCCACGGTGCAACCACCCAGCTCCATATCAAAACCCCGTATAGAACACCAAAAGTTCCCAAAACTATATACAACTATGAAATACCCCCCCGAAAAATTAAATATAATAAAAAATGAAATATTATTACCTAAATGTGATGAAAATATGTTACATAATCTCCATTAATAAAAAGGGAACTTCAATTTCAGCACATACCCCACTTTTAATTGTGGAATCTCATTCCAATTTTCATTAAAAAAAATTCCCTTAAATGTCTTGGAAGAAAATAAAAAAAAATTAACTCCTCCCCTGAGGATAGGATGAGCATCCACAACTCTTTCCATCCTATTTTTTAATGTATAATCATCCCTTATCTCAATACTTATGGATGAACTTTATGATATTTTTACTATATATTGAAATTACAATTTATTGTTGGAAGTTCTTATTATAGAATTAAATTTATCTCAAAAACATCACCTTCTCAAGAGATTCACTGAGTGAATTTACCACTGGGAACATGAGATGTTCAAAAAATACTCTATGCCTATATATCGAAGGCTCGATTTAGGAAAGAAGAGATTTTTATATACAAAAATAACGATTTCCCTATCACTGATGAATACCTATGACACCCTATAATATTTGAACATACTTCTTATTAACATAACCACTTGTCATAACTAATTCAAATTGTTAAATACATATTCATACTAATTGAAACTGATGCTATTTATATTATTCAAAGGCTTATTCAATATACATTTAAGGATGAGTATAATTTTCATTTTTTATCACTAATCCCCATGAGTATTCAACACATGAAACCAATATTTCTTGCTCGATTTAGTGATACACTTGTTGAGAAAACTCCATATTTATAGTAGAATTTGGTATCCTATAAATTTAAAAAGTTGATACCAAATGTTAGTGAAACAGGTTTAAGAATATGAGATTTATTAATTATTTTTTTCCCATATATCTCTTTCTTATATAATCTTGATAACACTGAATTTGTGGCTTGATACTAATGGATATATACCAAATTTATTCAAGATTCCTTCTTTTGACTTTAGGTATGGATTTAAGACTTCTACTTATAACTTTTAGGAATTTTTGCATAAATGTTTTAGTATATAAAATATGATTTTTCATGTATCTCTAGTATTATTACCAATAATATTTTTAAACACAACTGAATTCACAGGTTCAATGAAATTTTCATTTTCAATTTTCTTTTCATTAAACTCAAACTTCATGTGTTTTAAATCAATCTTAACCCATGTATTTAAAATCTTAAAAATCTTCTAGAATAATTTGAATTGTTTAGAAACATTTTTAAGTATTTGAGGACTGGAGAAACATAAAATTACTTATGCTAAAGAATGGGGATGGTCAATATAAACCAACCCATCATCTTTAATCTTTCATTCCGTAATTTTCTGATTAATGGAATGAAATTCCTTCACATAATTTACCCCATCATCTTCATCATCGCTTATAGCTAGCATATTCATCCTATTTACGAAGAATATTCAATTTATTATTCCACTAATGCACATTTCAAATTGGATAAAAACTTTATCACCCTTCCCTAGATGGGTAATTCCCATAATTGTGGAAATAATCACACCTTTTCGTTTCTCTTTATTTATTGCACCATTAGTGGATATTTCTTTTGGATTATTTCTCAATTGACGTAATCTTCCTCAAAGATTTAATTATTTAATTTTAGTTATTTTTGTGAGAAAACATTGGCATGATTCCTCCTTGATATACATGATAAACATCTTAGATTCAATATTCTTCCATGGTGGATTCTTATTTTCTTATTATACCACCTTTCTCATAGATAATATAATTTATGGATTTGGTTTCTATATTTTCTTCCTTTTCTTCTAAGGTAGATATTATGAGAAAACTGATTTTGTTTTTGATGTACCCTTTGATGATATTTATTCTTATTTTCTAAAATATTGAACATATTTTTTATCTATCATTACTTTTCTATGGATAAAATCAACCTGCGTATGTCATAAGATCATAGTTTATCCTTACAGAATATCTTCCTTTCCAAGAATTCTTCCAACTACAGTACCCTAAAATGTGACCAAGTATAGAACAAATAAAACTTATACCATGATAACCATGCCTCATTTGGTGATTATTTGAATAAATATTTATCATTTATGGAGTTATTTTTTCAATTTTGGGCTTTCAAACACAAACTCTTAATGTGCCCATTTCTTCCAAAAAAACTATAATTTTCAAACTACTTTATTTTCTAGATCCTCTCTTCGTTATTTTTCATTGAATTACTATTTTATTCTAGACTTAATATCTCTATTTATTCATACTATTTAGTTTTAATTTGGAGAGATTTATATCTTCTCATCTAATCTTTTTATACTCTCATATGGTTCCCTGATCTTCTCATCTTTTCACTTCAATTTTATAACCATTTCTCCCAAAATTGAAGTAGAATGTATTCTTAACTATCATCTCTCTTCAAATTGTATTTTAAGAAGAATTATTATTGGGTTAAAATCCTTTTCCATATCCATTTTATTTATGATATATTAGGAAATATATTTAATAATACTGATTTATTCCTTCATATTTTCTCCAATTTTCATTATGCTAAAATTAAAGAAAATTTCTTATCTCTTTTCCCACATGTTCTCTAAATACCGATCATTAATCAATGCATAATAAAATTCATGAAATACCTCCTATTGATCAACCTTCTCTTATAAGGATTGGGTATCCTCTTATCCATTATATTAACACTTTATAAATTTTAAATATGATGATTTCATACATCTTTATTGAAACTTCTTTTTATCTCTATAAAAAATTCGAAGTACCACATTATTTTTCCAATACAAGGTTATAATAAGATATAACAATAGATTAAAAACTTATCTTGGTTAGATAACTCATATTATGGGATGATTTCATATTTTTTTACTTTTCTTATTTTTTTTAGACATTAATAAATTTTCAGCTGGACTTTTTTCTTTTAAAAATGAATATTATAACTGTATCCACATTCATTTAAATAATATTAAATGGGAAATATCATTGTAAAATTATTTTTAAAGAGACTAATTTAATGATTTTTTATTGAGGCATTAATCTCAATGTTTATTTGATATGTCTCATTGATAACTCCATGTAGTCTTAACAAAACAATTACATATAGTAAAACCTCTCAAGAAAGTCCGAGTAGATCTTCCATGAAGGCCATGAAATCCTCTTCTATGTTTTTAAATTCTTTCCATAAAAAAATAATCCATCCTTTCATATTCCAATTATCTTCAAAACATTAATTCAATTCAGAGTAGAAATGATCTAATAAGAAATAAACCTAACCTTTGATACCAATTGATATTACCTAATTGGTCTTAAAGTGAGATACACCATAAAGAGGGAGGATAAATTTGGGTATGCAATGACACTTTTCATTTTATGTATCACCACCCAAATGGATCTTTAACTCTTAACCTTGAGTGTTACATATTATAATCTATTCTTTATACATTAGTATGATATAATTCAATTGACCAGCCACTTTTATTGAATATTAGTTAATTTACCTGACCCATTTTTGTGTGCATGCATAATGTAAATTGGTCAAAATTATTTGTTTACTTAATTCACCACTACAGGATAGTCCAAAAAGTATGTTATCAATAATGTTTCAATGAACCAAATCAATAAATTTTTTCTTCTATTTAGTAGGGATCAAAATATATTACTCCAAACTGAGTTTACTCCCTTTATTAGTTTAGGGAAAACTCATTTCTTCTTAAGTGACACTCCCTTTAGCTTTCTCACTCTTTCTCAATGTACTATAAAATATATCGTTTACATAGTTTATAGACACGAGGGTCCCTTCAACAACATAAATTTTGTTAATTTAAACCTTGAATGAATGTAGATACTATATTGATATCCAAGAGATGATATTTCATAATATACTATGAAATAATCCTTTGAGAAAACATTTTATTCTTGAAAAATGAAATTTGGAACTCTAACATTTTGTGCAACACTTAGAACACTTATCATCACTTTATTGTTTCACAAAAATCTCATCCTTCTACAAGTAATTTTATCTTTAATATAATGAAGATTCCTTTTTCTTATGCATAAATATTTTATAATATTTTTTGAATAGTGTCTCTAATATGTTCTTATAAGTTGATCACCATTATAAAATGTGGGATATTATGAAAATTAAATCACCACATTTCATCATTATTATGGCCCATCAAAAAAATCCTAGAACTCCTTTATGGTTTCCATAACCATGAAATAAAATAATTACTTCATGGTTACTTCTATCTCATTTTTCTACATGAATAAAATTATATCTAATCCACTAGGATTAATAGTACAATAAACCTTCTATTTTTTCTTAAATCATGTCTTTAAACTATGTGCCATGGATTATGAACCATTTACAATCCATCCTTGCATCATCTTAGTTGCATCTTCAGATTTTTCATTTCTACTGAATGTTGAAAAACAACAAGCTATTTTGAATGAAACCCAAAATCTACTATATAATGTTATCCATTAGAGAGATATTTTATTCACATCTTCACAACACTCAAATTGGGATTGTCCATTTCACACAACTGACTTTCCAACACACCATTCCGAGTTCCATAGTGTATTAATATCTTTCAATCAATTTTTCATCTCCATATTTTTAATTTAATTATTTCCTAGTCCATGACCACTAAAATTTTCATATTGGTCTCCATCATTTCTCACCGATGCTCTAAAAGTTCACCATGGAGATCACTATGACATAATGAACATTAGTTTGACCTTTTTTCACTCATGTGAATTTTTATTCCATGATTTACCCTTATAAATCACTTTTAAATATATGATATTTCACATATAAAATATGGTAAGTACTAGAAAATGTTTCTATATTATAAATTGGAACTTCATTGGTGTAAAAATTTCATATCCCTATAACATTTACTCCCACTCCAATATTAATCTTCCAATTTAAACTCCATGATATATTATGATACTAAGGGGTCACCTTATTCTCATATATAGGTTATTTCATGTTTGTTTCTTCTTTACATTATTGAAAAATCCAAGAACAATGAAAATAATTATCATTTTGTAAAAAATACCCCAATTATCACATATTTTCCTCAACTTAGGATACCTTTAACTTATATTGTCAAAAAAATTATACTAACCTTCCATGTGTTCCATTTTTGGACGAATTTCTCGGTTTCATTCATTTAGTTAAAATTATTACAACACAATTTCTGTTCATTTTGAAAATGTGATAAAAAAATCCATCAAACATATATATATATTATTCATATTATAGAATGAACACTTATTTCCTTATTTTCTAGAATAAACACTTATATTCAACAAATTTAACTCAAATCTTTAAGATTCTAATACTACCCCACTCTTATTGATTTACATAACATTTAATGGTTCAAGTGTTGGAGTCATGGTTGTTTGTGGTGAAATGATTTGTGATTAATTTGAGATAAGATGTGAGTGGTTTCACGTGTTTTTGAGGGAGGTTCATGATACATCATTCATTGTATTTTATTAATTTAACTATTTAATAAATAATAAATGAAAGTGAAAAAAATTAAAAATGTTTTGTGACTTAGGTTGGTCAAAAAAGTTCTCTTACTCAACCTTTGATATTTTAATAAATTCTACAATTAGTTTTTTGAGTAGATGAAATATAGTTTGGGTGAAGAGTGTGAGGTTTTTCCCATGTAAGACTTTCAAAAAAAGAGGCTTCATCTTTAATTATACTTTATTTTCATATTCATGAGATTTTTTATTGAGTTTGGGATTCTTGTTATGTTTTCATTTATGAATGGGAGGTTTAATTCTGTGTATCAGGAACAATAATTGATATATAAAACCTCATTTTGAAGATTTTAACATTTTCAAAATCAATTACAACCAACCCCATGCCTCATAGTATTATAATCATTTAATGTCAATTACTTTTAATTATTTTTTATATTTGTATTTATGAGGTGGATATTTGGGATTCATTAAAAGGATATGATTAATAGTATATACTTGAGGTATGGACATAACTCTAGTAATTTTTTTACTTTGAATATAGATTGAAAAAATATTCATGGTGAGGTAGATCAAAAAGCGGCATGTATACTTATAATAAATTGATAATTTTGAATTGATGTTAGTAAAATAACATCAATTTCAATGTGTATAAGTAAAATGTTTAATTGACATAGTTTTTCTGAAGATTAAGGATTTTTAAATAAATCTTTTGTGCTAAGATTGAAAATTTTATTACTTGTTGATACTTTTTTTAATTTTGTTACTTTGTGATTTAAGTATTGGTGGAATATAATTTATTTATGATTTATATGGAGATTATATGCTTGAGGAAAATCATGGATTAAATGAGATGTATTTGTTTTTTAGATTTTATGCACACAATTTTTAAACTTTAAGTTATTAATTTTATTAATTATTTAGTGATTTTTCCAATTATTCATTATGATATTATATTTTTGGTTAATAAGTGTTTAAAAAAACATGAATATATATATATCAAAACCCCGTATAGAACACCAAAAGTTCCCAAAACTATATACAACTATGAAATACCCCCCCGAAAAATTAAATATAATAAAAAATGAAATATTATTACCTAAATGTGATGAAAATATGTTACATAATCTCCATTAATAAAAAGGGAACTTCAATTTCAGCACATACCCCACTTTTAATTGTGGAATCTCATTCCAATTTTCATTAAAAAAAATTCCCTTAAATGTCTTGGAAGAAAATAAAAAAAAATTAACTCCTCCCCTGAGGATAGGATGAGCATCCACAACTCTTTCCATCCTATTTTTTAATGTATAATCATCCCTTATCTCAATACTTATGGATGAACTTTATGATATTTTTACTATATATTGAAATTACAATTTATTGTTGGAAGTTCTTATTATAGAATTAAATTTATCTCAAAAACATCACCTTCTCAAGAGATTCACTGAGTGAATTTACCACTGGGAACATGAGATGTTCAAAAAATACTCTATGCCTATATATCGAAGGCTCGATTTAGGAAAGAAGAGATTTTTATATACAAAAATAACGATTTCCCTATCACTGATGAATACCTATGACACCCTATAATATTTGAACATACTTCTTATTAACATAACCACTTGTCATAACTAATTCAAATTGTTAAATACATATTCATACTAATTGAAACTGATGCTATTTATATTATTCAAAGGCTTATTCAATATACATTTAAGGATGAGTATAATTTTCATTTTTTATCACTAATCCCCATGAGTATTCAACACATGAAACCAATATTTCTTGCTCGATTTAGTGATACACTTGTTGAGAAAACTCCATATTTATAGTAGAATTTGGTATCCTATAAATTTAAAAAGTTGATACCAAATGTTAGTGAAACAGGTTTAAGAATATGAGATTTATTAATTATTTTTTTCCCATATATCTCTTTCTTATATAATCTTGATAACACTGAATTTGTGGCTTGATACTAATGGATATATACCAAATTTATTCAAGATTCCTTCTTTTGACTTTAGGTATGGATTTAAGACTTCTACTTATAACTTTTAGGAATTTTTGCATAAATGTTTTAGTATATAAAATATGATTTTTCATGTATCTCTAGTATTATTACCAATAATATTTTTAAACACAACTGAATTCACAGGTTCAATGAAATTTTCATTTTCAATTTTCTTTTCATTAAACTCAAACTTCATGTGTTTTAAATCAATCTTAACCCATGTATTTAAAATCTTAAAAATCTTCTAGAATAATTTGAATTGTTTAGAAACATTTTTAAGTATTTGAGGACTGGAGAAACATAAAATTACTTATGCTAAAGAATGGGGATGGTCAATATAAACCAACCCATCATCTTTAATCTTTCATTCCGTAATTTTCTGATTAATGGAATGAAATTCCTTCACATAATTTACCCCATCATCTTCATCATCGCTTATAGCTAGCATATTCATCCTATTTACGAAGAATATTCAATTTATTATTCCACTAATGCACATTTCAAATTGGATAAAAACTTTATCACCCTTCCCTAGATGGGTAATTCCCATAATTGTGGAAATAATCACACCTTTTCGTTTCTCTTTATTTATTGCACCATTAGTGGATATTTCTTTTGGATTATTTCTCAATTGACGTAATCTTCCTCAAAGATTTAATTATTTAATTTTAGTTATTTTTGTGAGAAAACATTGGCATGATTCCTCCTTGATATACATGATAAACATCTTAGATTCAATATTCTTCCATGGTGGATTCTTATTTTCTTATTATACCACCTTTCTCATAGATAATATAATTTATGGATTTGGTTTCTATATTTTCTTCCTTTTCTTCTAAGGTAGATATTATGAGAAAACTGATTTTGTTTTTGATGTACCCTTTGATGATATTTATTCTTATTTTCTAAAATATTGAACATATTTTTTATCTATCATTACTTTTCTATGGATAAAATCAACCTGCGTATGTCATAAGATCATAGTTTATCCTTACAGAATATCTTCCTTTCCAAGAATTCTTCCAACTACAGTACCCTAAAATGTGACCAAGTATAGAACAAATAAAACTTATACCATGATAACCATGCCTCATTTGGTGATTATTTGAATAAATATTTATCATTTATGGAGTTATTTTTTCAATTTTGGGCTTTCAAACACAAACTCTTAATGTGCCCATTTCTTCCAAAAAAACTATAATTTTCAAACTACTTTATTTTCTAGATCCTCTCTTCGTTATTTTTCATTGAATTACTATTTTATTCTAGACTTAATATCTCTATTTATTCATACTATTTAGTTTTAATTTGGAGAGATTTATATCTTCTCATCTAATCTTTTTATACTCTCATATGGTTCCCTGATCTTCTCATCTTTTCACTTCAATTTTATAACCATTTCTCCCAAAATTGAAGTAGAATGTATTCTTAACTATCATCTCTCTTCAAATTGTATTTTAAGAAGAATTATTATTGGGTTAAAATCCTTTTCCATATCCATTTTATTTATGATATATTAGGAAATATATTTAATAATACTGATTTATTCCTTCATATTTTCTCCAATTTTCATTATGCTAAAATTAAAGAAAATTTCTTATCTCTTTTCCCACATGTTCTCTAAATACCGATCATTAATCAATGCATAATAAAATTCATGAAATACCTCCTATTGATCAACCTTCTCTTATAAGGATTGGGTATCCTCTTATCCATTATATTAACACTTTATAAATTTTAAATATGATGATTTCATACATCTTTATTGAAACTTCTTTTTATCTCTATAAAAAATTCGAAGTACCACATTATTTTTCCAATACAAGGTTATAATAAGATATAACAATAGATTAAAAACTTATCTTGGTTAGATAACTCATATTATGGGATGATTTCATATTTTTTTACTTTTCTTATTTTTTTTAGACATTAATAAATTTTCAGCTGGACTTTTTTCTTTTAAAAATGAATATTATAACTGTATCCACATTCATTTAAATAATATTAAATGGGAAATATCATTGTAAAATTATTTTTAAAGAGACTAATTTAATGATTTTTTATTGAGGCATTAATCTCAATGTTTATTTGATATGTCTCATTGATAACTCCATGTAGTCTTAACAAAACAATTACATATAGTAAAACCTCTCAAGAAAGTCCGAGTAGATCTTCCATGAAGGCCATGAAATCCTCTTCTATGTTTTTAAATTCTTTCCATAAAAAAATAATCCATCCTTTCATATTCCAATTATCTTCAAAACATTAATTCAATTCAGAGTAGAAATGATCTAATAAGAAATAAACCTAACCTTTGATACCAATTGATATTACCTAATTGGTCTTAAAGTGAGATACACCATAAAGAGGGAGGATAAATTTGGGTATGCAATGACACTTTTCATTTTATGTATCACCACCCAAATGGATCTTTAACTCTTAACCTTGAGTGTTACATATTATAATCTATTCTTTATACATTAGTATGATATAATTCAATTGACCAGCCACTTTTATTGAATATTAGTTAATTTACCTGACCCATTTTTGTGTGCATGCATAATGTAAATTGGTCAAAATTATTTGTTTACTTAATTCACCACTACAGGATAGTCCAAAAAGTATGTTATCAATAATGTTTCAATGAACCAAATCAATAAATTTTTTCTTCTATTTAGTAGGGATCAAAATATATTACTCCAAACTGAGTTTACTCCCTTTATTAGTTTAGGGAAAACTCATTTCTTCTTAAGTGACACTCCCTTTAGCTTTCTCACTCTTTCTCAATGTACTATAAAATATATCGTTTACATAGTTTATAGACACGAGGGTCCCTTCAACAACATAAATTTTGTTAATTTAAACCTTGAATGAATGTAGATACTATATTGATATCCAAGAGATGATATTTCATAATATACTATGAAATAATCCTTTGAGAAAACATTTTATTCTTGAAAAATGAAATTTGGAACTCTAACATTTTGTGCAACACTTAGAACACTTATCATCACTTTATTGTTTCACAAAAATCTCATCCTTCTACAAGTAATTTTATCTTTAATATAATGAAGATTCCTTTTTCTTATGCATAAATATTTTATAATATTTTTTGAATAGTGTCTCTAATATGTTCTTATAAGTTGATCACCATTATAAAATGTGGGATATTATGAAAATTAAATCACCACATTTCATCATTATTATGGCCCATCAAAAAAATCCTAGAACTCCTTTATGGTTTCCATAACCATGAAATAAAATAATTACTTCATGGTTACTTCTATCTCATTTTTCTACATGAATAAAATTATATCTAATCCACTAGGATTAATAGTACAATAAACCTTCTATTTTTTCTTAAATCATGTCTTTAAACTATGTGCCATGGATTATGAACCATTTACAATCCATCCTTGCATCATCTTAGTTGCATCTTCAGATTTTTCATTTCTACTGAATGTTGAAAAACAACAAGCTATTTTGAATGAAACCCAAAATCTACTATATAATGTTATCCATTAGAGAGATATTTTATTCACATCTTCACAACACTCAAATTGGGATTGTCCATTTCACACAACTGACTTTCCAACACACCATTCCGAGTTCCATAGTGTATTAATATCTTTCAATCAATTTTTCATCTCCATATTTTTAATTTAATTATTTCCTAGTCCATGACCACTAAAATTTTCATATTGGTCTCCATCATTTCTCACCGATGCTCTAAAAGTTCACCATGGAGATCACTATGACATAATGAACATTAGTTTGACCTTTTTTCACTCATGTGAATTTTTATTCCATGATTTACCCTTATAAATCACTTTTAAATATATGATATTTCACATATAAAATATGGTAAGTACTAGAAAATGTTTCTATATTATAAATTGGAACTTCATTGGTGTACAAATTTCATATCCCTATAACATTTACTCCCACTCCAATATTAATCTTCCAATTTAAACTCCATGATATATTATGATACTAAGGGGTCACCTTATTCTCATATATAGGTTATTTCATGTTTGTTTCTTCTTTACATTATTGAAAAATCCAAGAACAATGAAAATAATTATCATTTTGTAAAAAATACCCCAATTATCACATATTTTCCTCAACTTAGGATACCTTTAACTTATATTGTCAAAAAAATTATACTAACCTTCCATGTGTTCCATTTTTGGACGAATTTCTCGGTTTCATTCATTTAGTTAAAATTATTACAACACAATTTCTGTTCATTTTGAAAATGTGATAAAAAAATCCATCAAACATATATATATATTATTCATATTATAGAATGAACACTTATTTCCTTATTTTCTAGAATAAACACTTATATTCAACAAATTTAACTCAAATCTTTAAGATTCTAATACTACCCCACTCTTATTGATTTACATAACATTTAATGGTTCAAGTGTTGGAGTCATGGTTGTTTGTGGTGAAATGATTTGTGATTAATTTGAGATAAGATGTGAGTGGTTTCACGTGTTTTTGAGGGAGGTTCATGATACATCATTCATTGTATTTTATTAATTTAACTATTTAATAAATAATAAATGAAAGTGAAAAAAATTAAAAATGTTTTGTGACTTAGGTTGGTCAAAAAAGTTCTCTTACTCAACCTTTGATATTTTAATAAATTCTACAATTAGTTTTTTGAGTAGATGAAATATAGTTTGGGTGAAGAGTGTGAGGTTTTTCCCATGTAAGACTTTCAAAAAAAGAGGCTTCATCTTTAATTATACTTTATTTTCATATTCATGAGATTTTTTATTGAGTTTGGGATTCTTGTTATGTTTTCATTTATGAATGGGAGGTTTAATTCTGTGTATCAGGAACAATAATTGATATATAAAACCTCATTTTGAAGATTTTAACATTTTCAAAATCAATTACAACCAACCCCATGCCTCATAGTATTATAATCATTTAATGTCAATTACTTTTAATTATTTTTTATATTTGTATTTATGAGGTGGATATTTGGGATTCATTAAAAGGATATGATTAATAGTATATACTTGAGGTATGGACATAACTCTAGTAATTTTTTTACTTTGAATATAGATTGAAAAAATATTCATGGTGAGGTAGATCAAAAAGCGGCATGTATACTTATAATAAATTGATAATTTTGAATTGATGTTAGTAAAATAACATCAATTTCAATGTGTATAAGTAAAATGTTTAATTGACATAGTTTTTCTGAAGATTAAGGATTTTTAAATAAATCTTTTGTGCTAAGATTGAAAATTTTATTACTTGTTGATACTTTTTTTAATTTTGTTACTTTGTGATTTAAGTATTGGTGGAATATAATTTATTTATGATTTATATGGAGATTATATGCTTGAGGAAAATCATGGATTAAATGAGATGTATTTGTTTTTTAGATTTTATGCACACAATTTTTAAACTTTAAGTTATTAATTTTATTAATTATTTAGTGATTTTTCCAATTATTCATTATGATATTATATTTTTGGTTAATAAGTGTTTAAAAAAACATGAATATATATATATATATAACTATGTGTCTGTGTGTGTTTTATTTTTTTTCAAGGAAAAAATGGGAGTGTATTTGTGTAAAAGGAGGCCTGTACACATTCCAAAGAGGAAACACACATAGATAAGTAAAGATAGGATATAGAAGAGCCATGAATGGATCCAAACATGACATGTATTAAAGAAAGTAGTCTTTTTAGTGTGTGTAAGAACTTAATAAGAGGAAAAAGGTAGGTCTACCTATGTCTTACTTATTCCTTTCAATTTAAATTTTTATAAAATAGATCACATTGATGGAAATTGATAAAACCAATCTGATTACAAGACAACCTCATGTCAAACCTCATAATAGGTTACCGAACTATTCTAAAAAATTAAAAGTTTTTAATTAAACACTCTATTTATTCTCTAGGTTATAGAAGTTACCTTTTCTTCTGGGTTTTCTTTGATGAGATCCTATAAGTGGTTGGCTATCCTATCCCAAGTCAGAATATATTCATCTACGTTTATTTTCATCTCATTGATTCGATGATACAGGATTCGATCTTGCTTACCGATCCACTAATCTTTATATTTATTAAGGTAAACTTGAAATGATCTAGCGTACATTCTATCTGCTTCCGCCATTGGAACATTGACAGTAAATTGATTATCCGCTATATCTTCCTCATAATGTAGAAGAAGCTTGAGGTCTGCGTCCTCCTTCCTTTCCTTTTTTTGGACATCATCTAATGCCACTATGTTTGTAGAATGGTTTGGATCCTCAAGATTTTCACATTAATACTCCACAACCTTGTCATGGAAGGACGGTTAGATAGGTTCCCTAAAATTAATACCCTTTCCAGATGATCGGGTAGTCATTGGTTTTAGAAGGTACGAGTAATCTATCCAAGTATTGGTCTTCCTCCCGGTATAAACCGAATATTCCAAAACATCAATGAGATTTAGATTCCATTTTTACATCCTATCATGTGAGATCCTCTGGATTTTATCATCTTCTTTAGACACTGAGGGAGATTGGGGGTCTCATCTAAGGATGCTCCAGAAGGCTGATCAGTAGTGGAGGGACTCTTATTCTTGGCCTTCATGTGAGTCACCTTGGTCCATTACCATTTATCCATGACCCCATCCTAACTATGAGTTATCTATAGGAGAGAACATACTCTCGACCTTAGATAAGCTTATCCAAGAATCCCTGGATTAGACCCCAAGGGTCCATTCTCACCCACTATGGACAAGATAGTGTGGCCACCATTAGCACCAACTGCCTCCAGACTGTAACTCCAGAGGAGAGATAATGCATCTACATTGGATTTCACATAAACATTGACCATTTCACCCACCCTCTCTAGCTATACCTTTGGTATTACCTCATTTACCATTCCTGAAAACCTATTGGAGATGACCTAGACGACCAAAATAATAATAGAATTGATCCAATTTTCAAAACAAACCCTCTATTTGATCCGATACTCATTTTCAATCTCAATCCAGACAAAATCGACAGGTGGTTTAAGAAAATAGACCTCCACATAGATCCACAGAGATATTGGGTGGCAGAGGGATCAAGATCGGTCATTAAAACAAAAGAACCTACCCACCATAATACCATGCATCGAAAGGATGGCAGGGTTTTGGAACGGAAGTGGAAGAATGGGGAAGATTACCCAGATTGTATCCATCAGAGGATCAGGCCTCAAATAGAAATTGAAGGACCATAGGATGAGGATGAAGTGATCTCTACTACATGAATGTTTTTTATCGGTCCAGGTAGTGATAAGGTCCTCTTCAGTCACGAAGCAAATAAGAAAGTACCGAGGGTCTAGAATCCCAAAAATAGCATGGCGATTCAAACCCCATGACTCAGTGACGAAGTGGTCGAAGGAATCAATGGAAGGACGATTCCAAGCAAAGAGGGCCACCAAAGAGTTCCTATGGAGGTCCACTGCATCAGAGATTTCCTTGACCGTTACCAAAATCTTTGGGAATTACTCAACCAATGAGGGGATTTTGGGGGATTGGTCAATGATAGGGAATTTCAAGAGCTTCTCTGGATCTATGAGAAGAGAAAAGGAGTTGGGGGGATGCAAGCCCGAGCGATGCCTCTTCTTCTCGGTAGGGAGAAGGAATGAGTTTGAGACCATGCCCGTCAGGCCATGGAATCCCTAGGAGGAAGCGGGAGCTCCAGTCGAGGATTCATGTGTGTTGTGTAACCCATAACCATATCAATAATAATATCAGAAGTGAAGGGAAACCTAGGTCTTACTCACTAAGTCATTCACACGATGCCTAAACTTATTAAACAGTGCCAACACGTCCAATTATTTGATATGGGATATTTCATACATGGGACATTATTCATACTTAATTTAATGAAATAATCTCAAATCAAGTGTAATTCCCCATCCTGGCTCACTTAGAATAGTATCCATACTGAACATCGACATGACCTCATTCGTGCCTCCCTATACGCTAGTTGTTGTTGACTAGCAGTGAGGGTCCATGAAGTTACATTGCGGAGACTATACCCTAATATCAATGAATAAAATCATTAAATAAATAACCAAGTATCATTCATAAAACATAACTATAGAGACCTTAATTTTTCTTACATATATTATTACATAATTTTAAAGACAATCAATATAAAATCATTACACAAACATGATCCAAAAACTTAGTTTCTTGTAAAAATTTGGATCATACGTAAAATTTAAAAAATAAAACATAAAAATTTATTGAACTCCTTCTTCTATAGATTCTTATTGTCCCTTGAATTATCCTTAGTACATGTAATCACATGAGGATATACATCAGAAAGGGCTGATCTAAAATCCCAGTAAGAAGATAGAGAAGAACATGAAACAATATAACATGGGTTGAACAAAATTATCATAGGCATAGGATCATAATCATAATTGGAAGAATTTAGAAAAGGCATGGAATATAGAAATGATTAAAAATGAATCATCATGTATTAGTGGTAAAATAAAACACATAATTGTGAAAAAATATAGCCTCATGTTCATGCATATTTCACTTTTCTAATGAGGAACATCACATTACCCAATGCATTGGAGTTCTACATAATTCCCAGTGTATCCGTCACATTAAAACATTTACATTATCATGCATGACACATAGAACATATATCAATATTGAACATAAAATAACCCATGGAAAGGAATTAATTTCATTTAATAAAAAAAATTCATAAAATCTGGGACCCTAAATGAAATAGGAAATAACATACTTGAATCATCAACCTTGAGTGAAGAAGAAAAAATATCAAGAAGTAAAATGTGTTTTTTTGAAGGAAGAGTTCTTTTAGAAAACATTGTATTTATCATAAACTGAAGTAGACGAAATTTATATCCTAGAAAAGGTAATATAATGACTAAGAAATTATATTTAAGGAATATTGATATTGAAAATGGGATGGAAGAAGGGAAACCCAAAGAAAGAGAGTTGGGTTTGAGAATTCCTCTTACCTTGTGTTTGAATGCTTCATTCACTTTAATATCTTGTATAATCACATTAGGTCATAAAATAAAAACCCATAAAATTTTATACATGTATTTTATTCATTATGGTTTTATTAAGTTCATTTATGGTCTTTTTTATGAATTATATTTTTTAATTTCATCATTCAGGAGCATTCATTTTCCTGGTTTTCACGATTGGTTCACTTGTATGCATGAATGGAAGTTCGCCTAAAATGTAGATAAATATCAAAACTTGTTATTAAATGTTATTGATCATATATCATAAGTTTAAATGGTTTTATAAATAATTTTTTATATGTAATGAAGATGAATCATTTGATAAAAAATCTTGAGGAATTTTTAGGTAAATTTTTGCGATTTTTTGATCACAATGAACTCGTTGGTTTTATCATTTAATATTATGTATATAACTTAGTTTCAAAACATAAAATGGGGTATAAAATAAAAATTATAATATTTTTTCATGAATTTATTGGTTTTATTAACAACCTTGAAGTTATTAATGTAAAATGAAAGTGCATCGCCCATGATGTCGTTAAATTGACATATCACGGGCGAAGATTTCATTTTTTAGAATAAAACATGGAGAGGGAAGAGTTTAATAATGAATATTAAATTAAAAAGATATAATTATATAATATAAAACATATTAGAGTTATCATTCAATTTTTATTAAGTGATGTGAGTAGATAATAATAAAATAAATGAAATTGAAAAAAAATTAAAAGAAAGGGAGAGAGGATTTACCTCTTGAATTTATCCTCCACGAGAACATCCTTAAGAAAAGGTTTTTTGACTTTTGATGAGACCAAGAAATCCTATATTTTGGGTAGGGACAAGTTAATGGTATTGGCTGGAATTTAGGCAAGGATCAAAGTTTGAGAGTTGTGAGGAGAGAGGGTGAAAGGGGTGGTATTTATAGTGGAGGAGAGAAGTGTTTTCTCAATTTTATATTCATTAGTTTATTATTTTTTATCAAAACTATGAATAGTTGGAGTATTATCTATAAATATATTAATATAATTATGTGTGGTTCTAGATTAAGGTTCTTTTATAATCCTTACATCAATAATGATTAAAAAATTCTTGTATGTAGAATTTATAAAAAATTATCATATTTTACTATTCATAAAAATTCAAGTATTTCAGAAAAATTACCAAAAAGCACACAAACCATTTTTTGATGTGTATAATTCAAAAATGGATTCCATTCTATGAAAATAATTTTCTAAATATTAGTAATATAAATTTTCTTTAAAATCATAATTTACTTGTAAAATACATATTTTAAAATTATAACTCATTTTATAACACTTTGAAAAATTACTTAAGGTCACATAAAATATCTTAAAATAATAAGACATAAAAATATTAATTTATTAATACATTTTATAAAAATAAATTTTCTTATAATTATTTATAAAATTATAATTAAATAGTTATGACTTACAATAATACCAACAATTAATTAATAATTTCTAAAATATTTACTTACTTATACTATTATATAATTATATCATATTTTTACTTACATGATCCCTAAATTGTATTTATACATTCATGGGTGAGTATACTATTCATTTATCCAGTTTACTATTCATAAGGATAATATTACTATTCCTAAGGTCAAATCAGTATTTCATCAGTATAGGTTCCTTAACTTCTATAAATACTTATTATTTAATTCATTTATCATTTATAAATAATTTATTATGTTCTCTAAGTGTTTATACCATAATTATAAGAAGGGGTTTTCTTTAGATAAAACATTGGGTCATTACATTCTTCACCATTTTTGAATTTCTCCCCCAAATTATTTTTGTACATAAATTGGTGAGGGTACTTTTCATTTATCGCCTCCTCTAGTTCCCAGCTTACTTCTTCATACTTATGGTTACTACAAAAAACATTGACAATGTGGGTTGTATTTTTGTGTAGAACTTTATTTCTTCTGTCTAGAATAATTATTTCTTTATCCTCATAAGAGATATTATCTTCCAGGTATACCATTTCTGAGTTTAGTACATGTGAGGGATATGGTTTTACTTATTCAAGAGTGATATGTGAAACACATCATGAACTTGAGCCATATTTGGTGGAAGTGAAATATTATAGGCAACAACTACGAAGTGATCAAGGATCTCAAAGGGGCCAATGTACCTTGTTCTTATCTTCCCTTTATTTCCAAAACACATGACTCTCTTCCATGGTGATATTTGAATGAAGACTTATATCCCCAATGTCGAATTACAAGTCCCTTTGATGGTTGTCATCATAGCTATTTTGTCAAATCTGAGCAGATTTGATATGTTTTTGTATGAATTGAACCTTCTCTACAATCTATTGCACAAGATAAGGGTCAAAGTATATTTATTTCTCCAAATTCATTCGAATAGATTGGAGTTCTACATTGATTTCCATATATATCATCATATGGTTCCATCTGAATAATTGAGTGGAAGCTATTGTTGTATGAGAACTCAACCCATGGGAGATACTGATCCCATAAACATTTTAATTCTAAAGATTAGGATCTTAGCATATATTCATGTTTTTGAATATTCCTTTCAGATTTTCCATATGTTTGAGGGCGTGGGGGGGGGGGGATAAGCCGTGCTGAAATTTAATTTAGTACTCAAAGCATGTTGGAGACTCCTCCAGAATTTAGATTTAAGACCCGGATCATGATCAGAGACAATTTATAGTTGAAATCCATGTATCCTCACCACTTCCTTCAAATATATCTTAGCAATATTTTCAAGAGAGAGATCTTATCGAATAGATATAAAATGGGTAGCATTGGTGAGTCAGTCCACCACAAACCATATTGCATTATTTCCTTTGGATGTCTTCAGAAGACCTGTGAAAAATTCCATAATGAAATTATCCCATTTCAACATAGGCATAGGAAATGGTTTCATCATTCCTTTTGAATTATATCACTTTGATTTAACTTTATAACATATCAAGTACCTTGGGATATACGTCACAATATCATTCTTCATGTTGTCCCACTAGAAGTGTTCTTAGAGGTCATAATACATATTGGTACTCCCAGGATGGATAGAGAAAGTCGAGCTATGTGAATTGTCAAATAGATCCTTATTTATCCTATTTTATTAAGGCACAAAAATTCTCATTCCAAACAAAATCACACTATCATCATTGATATGGAACTCTTGCAGCTTATATTCCTTTAATATACTCAACTTCTTTGGTAACTCCATACCATCCCTTTGTGTGTTCTTAAAATTATATTGGATAGATGGTTGGGAAATCATTTGGGAAAGGTAGGATGTATTCTCTATCATTATTATTTAAAAATCCATCATTTTAATATATATGAATACAAAGTTTTTCTCAATCCAAAACATGGCCAAAGTAGCATATTCTTTTTGTTCTAAGAGCATCATCTACCTTGTTTTCCTTGCTAGGATGACAGTGAATAGAGAAATCATAGACTTTGATTAGCTCTAACCATCTTCTTTGACACATTATGATATCCTTTTGTGTGAATATATACTTTATTCTCTTTTTATTGGAATATATGTCACACTTCTAACCATAGAGATATTGATGCCATATTTTCAAGGAAAAAATGACAACTGCTAGCTCCAAATTAGGTGTTTGGTAGTTCTTCCCATGGATCTTCAATTTCCGTGAGACATAGGCTATCACATCATAATTTTTCATGATTAAACAACCAATTAATTTCTTCAAATCATAACATTATATCAAATAAAATTATTACCTTTTCGGTAATGTGAGTACAGGTATAGTGATCAGCCTCTTATTTAGCTCGTTAAAATTTTCCTCACATTTTTTGATCCAGACATACTTTACATATTTCCTTGTTAAATTTTTTAGCAGGCATGAAAATAGTGAGAACTTTCCCACAAAAGTTTTTTAGTACGCTACTAAGCTAATAAAACTATGGATTTTTGTGACACTAGAGGTTCTGGGCCATTCCTCAGTTGCCTTTGTTTTTGAAGGGTCCATAGAAATTCCCTCCCTTATGATGAAATGTCCCAAGAATGTGACTTACTACAACCAAGATTCATAATTTCTAAAATTGGAATACAATTTATCCTTCATTAATGTTTCCAACACAATCCTTAGATGTTCTTAATGTTCTTCCTTGATAATGGAGTAGATGAGAATATCATCAATAAAAATTTCCACAAATTTGTCTTAGTAATATATTAGGAATATATTCCTCAAATACATGAATATTTCAGGGGAATTAGTAAGTCTTAAGGGAATCCATAAAAAATTATAGTGCCCATACCATATACGAAGGCTGTCCTGTAAATATATTCTTTCTTCACCTTTATCTTATGATATCTATAATAATGATCCACCTTTGAGAAGTACTGAGCTCCTCACAGCTGATTGAACAAGTCAAAAATACTTGGAAGAGGATACTTTTTATTTAGGGTGATCTTATTGAGTTATTGATAATCGATATACCACCACATTTATCTATCCATATTCTTAATAAAGAGTAGTATCACACCCCAAGGTGATGCACTAGGGTGTACGAACTATTTATCCAAATGATCTTTTAGCCGATTATTTGACACCTCTAGTTCGATTGGATCTATCCTATAGGGACACTTTGAGATAGGATTATCTCTAGGTATGGGTTCTATTTAGAAATCCATCTCATGATCCATAGGGAGTCTAGATAACTCTTTTGTAAATACATCACTATATTTCTTCACAATGGGTATTTCCCCTAGGTTGATAAATTCTGTTAACTCAATCATTTGAGTGAGGTATGATTAGTCATGGGTAATCAACACCCACATAGTTTAAGGATTTTCAAAATGAGATTTATGATCTTCCTTGAAATTTTATAGGATTATGGGATTATTTATAATATAAAAAGATATTTCCTTTTCGTGATAGTTGATATGTGTTCTATATAACTAGAGATTATCCGTACCCAATATAGCATCGAATTCCACCAAGGTAAGTATTATTATATTATATCAAATAATATTTTACATATGCCAATTGGAGAAGAGTCCAACACCTGGGTTGAAACGATTTCACTACTTAGTGTTTTTATAGATATATCAACTTAAAGGTTTTATAAATTCCATTCAATAGTTATAGAAAACATGCAAGATATAAAGGAATGAATAGAACCAAAATCAAATAATAATTTTTCAATTCTTGAGTGAAGAGGATGTGTACCTCATAAAACTTCATTTTATTTCTCCACTTCTACAGTAGTGATGCCGTAAGCCTTCCCTTTATCCTTTGGATTTTGTGGCTGACGAATTTGATTACACTTGAGAACTCGAGGTTTAGTGTTATTGCTTATATTGTTCCCTTTCTCCCCATAGTTGTAGAATTGGACCATGGGTGGTGCACTCCTTTCCTCCACCACATATTCATACTTCCTCATGTCTTTTAGATATTCATGAGCTTGGTGGAATTATCTCCCACACTTGAATAATTTCCTCATCCCTTTGAGGTAGTTACCATGATGCTTTTTCCCACATTTTTGACATGTGGGTGGATGATTTTTCTTCCCACCTTTCTCATTAGATTTTCCGTATTGAAACTCCATATTTTATTTCTTATCACCATATCCCTGAGACCATTCTCTAAACACCATATCTTCTTTGACAACATATTGAACAACTTCTTCATAACTCCCAGTGTCTCAAGTTTCAAGAGTATTTTGAAGGTGTCGTTTTAAAACACTAAAAAATATATCAATTTTTCTATCATTATTGATAACAAAACATGAAGCATACCTTGCATGACTTGTGTAATTTGATTCATCGGTCATGACAGATTAACCTTCCTTTTTCTTCTCATTTATGAATTCTCCCTCTATCTTTTTATGAAGTTTTCGAAGGAAATACTTGTTAGAAAAATTATATTAAAGTCTTCCCACTCTATCTCTTAAATTTAGTCCTTAATATTGGTGTTATTAATCAAATCCCACCATTGATCGACCTCTCAATCTAGATGACAAATAGTTACAATCACCTTCTCATTATTAGATTAGTAAATAATAGAAAAGATATTATCTTTAAATTTGATCCACTCTTCCACAACTAGTAGATCAGATGATCCACTAAATGTCAGTGGTCATTGCTTCATAAAACACTCGATAGCCAGTTGTTACCTCTTAGGTGAAGGGGGATGTTCCACATTATTTATGTTATTATTAATAACATGAGACAGATGGGTAAGCATTTCCATGAAATTTTGAACTCCACCCCTCAAATCATTGGGGATTTCATTTGGGCAATCACTGTATTGTCCTTCTCATGGGTTTTTGGATTGATTTATCCTAGTTCCCACCATTTTATAAAATAGAAAAGGTTATAACAAAACCTAATTCAAAAAGTCATGAATAAATAATTTCTTCCATTGTGAATTTAAGTATAAATTCATATCCTGTGGGATCCCTATGTCTAGAATATTGTAAAACAAATCTTCTTTGGAAAAAACTTATAGTTCATCTCATACTAAGGGTATTCATTAAGGTTCTCTAATCCTAATTCCCAAATTAACTAAACTTTCCTATGATACCAACTATAGAGACCTTATTTTTCCTTACACATCTTATTATTTCATTTTGAATAAAATCAACAAAAAAGTGTTACACAATGTGGATCTAAAGGTTTAGTGTCTTGGTAAAATTAGGACCATACATAACATTTTAAAAATAAAACATAAACATTTATTTAATTCCTTCTTCTATAGCTTCTTATAGGCCCTTTAATTATCTTTAGTACATATAATCGACTAAGAATATACATAAAAAAGTGATGATATAAATCCTGATAAGAGCCCAGATAAGCACATGAAAAAATATAACACGGGTTTAACATAATCACAATAGTAATAGGATCATAATCATGAGAGGAATAATTAATAAAATGCATGAAATATGGAAATGCATAAAAATGAAACATCATGTCTTAGGGGTAAACTACCACACATAGTTTTGAACAAATATGACATCATTTTCATGTATATTTTAATTTTTTCCTTAGATACATCACATTAACTAATGTATTGGAGAACTGTATAATTTTCAACACACCCGTCACATCATAACATTTACAATATGTTGTATTCCACATAGATCATATATCAATATTGAATGAAAAACGACCCATGGAAAGGAACATGTTTCATTTAAAAATCATAAATTCATAAACATTGGGTTCCCAAATTAAATAGGGAATAACATACTTGAATCATCAACATTGAGTGAATAAGAAACAGTCTCGAGAAGTAAAATGTGTGTTTTTTAAAAAGAAGAGTTCTTATGGAAAACATTATGATTTTCATAAACTCATATAGAAAACATATATTTCCAAAAAAGGTAATATAATGATGAATAAATGATATTTAAGGAATATACATACATAAAATGGGGTTATAGAGGGAAAATCCAAAGAAAGAGAGCTGAGTTTGAGAATTCCCCTTAACTTGTGCCCGAATGCTTACTTCACTTTAATATCCTATATAATTACATTATGTTTCCTAATTAAGAAATAAATAACCATTTATACATGAATTTTATTAATTATGATTTAATTTAGTTCCATTATTGGATTTTGGATGAGTTATAGAGTTTAATTTCATCATTCGAGAGCATTTATTTTCATGGTTTTAATGATCGGTTCACTTCTATGCATGAATGGATGTTCATGTAAAATGAGGATAGATATAAATAATTTTTTTTATATGTTATTAATCATATTATATACGTTTAAATGATATTTTAAATAATTTTTTTATATAGAATGAGAATGAATCATTAGATAAAAATTAACAACGATCGTTTTAGGTTTATTTTGGTTGTTTTTTGATCCCAATGAACTCATTTTGTTTTATTATTTAGTATTATGTATATAAGTTACTTACAGAAAATAAAATGGGTTATAAAATAAACATTAAAATCTATTTTAATCCAGTAAATGGTTTTATTAACATCTTTAAGGGTTTTAAAGGAAAATGAAAGTGCATCGCCCTTGATGTTGGTAAATTGACCAATCACATGCAACAATTTCATTTTTTATAATAAAATAGGGAAGGGGTGGAGTTTAATGGTGAATATTACATTAAAACTATAGTATATCATGAATACTGTAGTCATTTTTCCATTTTTAGAATATAGGTGAGTATATAATAAGAATAGAAATGAAACTGAAAGAAAATTAAAAGAAAGAGAGAGATGATTTACCTCTTAACTTTATCCTTCTTGAGAACCTCATTAGGGGAAGTTTTTTGTTATTTTTATGAGACCAAGAGATCCTAGATGTGGTAGAGGGACTAGGTAAGAGTATTGGTCATAATTTATGCAATGATCAAAGTTTGAGAGGTGTGAGGAGAAGAGGGGAGGATGGGTGGTATTTATAGTGGGGGAGAGGGGCGTTATCTCAATATTATATTCATTAGTTTATTATTTTAGCTCAAGACTATGAATAGTTTGAGAAATATATCTAAATGTATTAAAATAAGGAAGGATGGTTTGAGATTAAGGTTCTCACTTCATCATTACATCAACAATGACTTAAAAATTCATGTATTTAGCATTTATTGAAAATTATTTTATTTTACTACTCATAAAAATTCAAGTATTTCAGAAAAATAAAAAAAACAAACCCTAAACATCTTTAGATATGTAGAATTAAAAAATTATCTCCATTTTATGAAAATTATTTTATAAAAATGCATAATATAATTCTTAATTAAAACCATCATTTACATGGAAAATATAGATTTTAAAATTATAATTGATTTGCTAACACTCTGAAAAATTACTTAAGTTATGATAAAATTATCACAAAAAACAAGACATCAAAATATTAATTAATGAATACATTTTATGAAAATAAATTTTATTTTAATTAATTTTAAATTGTAATTAAATATTTATGACTTATAAAAATACCAACACTTAATTAATAAAATTTAAAATATTTTCTTTCTTAAAATATGATATAATTTTATCTTATTTTCACTTAAAAGATCAAAAAAATTTATTTATACTTTCATGGGTGAGAATACTATTTATTTGTCCAGTATACTATTCATAAGGGTCGTATTACTATTCCTATAGTCAAGTTACTATTTCTTAGGTATAGGTTACTTAAATTATATAAATACTTATTATTTCATTCATTCATAATTTAAAAATCTTGTATTGTGTTCTCTATGTGTTTATAACATAATTTATTGATGGTATTTGCTATAGATAAAACATTGGGTTATAACAATAACCATCAGAGTATAAGGATAAAAATATGGTAGTAGAAACATGTGATAACAGATGAAGTACTGGAATTAAATCATACATGAAATATTTTCCAATAAGTTGATCAAATATACAATAAAAATAATAATAAAAGGCTTGAGGAACTACTCTAGCTCCATGACATACCTCATCTAGATCTTCAGGTCTCACTCAAGACTCTCTATCTTGAACAAAAAATAATGTACCTAAAAGTAACCTATACCATCAACTATATGAGAGTCTTATCAGGAACCCCAGTGCAATGGATGCTCGAGTAGGGTATTAGTATATAACTATGTTGGTTACAACCAATTTGGCCCCATAAATAAACCTAAATGTTGTGATATATTCATGTGAAATGGTTAATAGAAATAAATAGGAAACCAAATGACAATAAATAAATAATTCATTGTCGATCCTCGGGACCCTGAACTCGATAAACCATACCTAATTTGGATAGTTCTAGAGTATCTCTAAGCATGATCATCACCTCAAGGAGACCCTTTTCCACACATTTGGGATCCCTTGCTCACAACTCTACCATGATGAGTTGTAGATATTTGAGTGTCACCAGGAATCCTTCATTCATAACCAAAAGGATGAACCCCATTGTACTTCCTAGTAGTTTTTAATGCTAGGATGACATCTGATTCCTAGGAGTATGATGTATTAGGAAATCCAATATGTCCAGGTGTGACTAGTTCCTAGTTAACCTTGTAATCAATTTAGGGGATCCAATAGTCACCCTGGGGATGTCCAACATCCATGTCAGAGGATATATTTCCACTCGTCACCTCTTACTACCATTAAAATCCTAGGTATCTAAGGCATTAAAAATAGTCTAATGGTATCATCCTTCAAACCTTAGGCACCCCAAAAATTAAAAATTCTCTCACTATATCAGGGAATCCATGACACCCAGTGTATTCTTGTAAACATTCCATCACTATCTACAATGTCAGATCCCAAGTATCATCTCTATTCATCCATAACTACCTCAACTATATGAACTGAATTATAGTAAAACTAGTAATCCATCCCTAATACACCATGAGACAAAATTCAAGGAATTTCAAGTATCCTAGTTCCTCATCCATATCAATAGGTTATTTCTATGAATCTTGAGAAATCATAAATATTCTAGGATCAATGGGAAATTCCTAGGAATGCTGGAAAATAAAATATCATATCCACGAATAAAATAAAATCACATAAAGGGATGCATGAACACCCACACCCATCACTATCATCCTATACTAATTAAGAATATGTCCAATTGGGGTTATAGGGTAACACTCACAACCATATATACTGATAGCTAGACACGTCTACTCACGATCAGTCTATCAATAGGGCACCCTAAGGATCCCATGGTTACATCAAAGTATTGGCACCCAATGAGGGTCCTTGGTCTAAGATAGGTCTTGAGTTAACAATCAATTCCTAGGGTATGTTTGGTACCTCGACATTACTATAAACATATTTTTGCCACAAGTCCTTAAAAGGGTGCACTGTACTAGTACAATCTATAAGATGATGCAAAACCTATCTCAAGATACAAGGTCACTTAAGGTGGGTTATATCACCCCACCCACTCCCAATCTATATAAGGTCTATTCACCTAGGCCTAGTGTAACATCCTAGACCCATAATCCTCTCAATAGTTCCAAATCTTGGTTCGCCACATGGCCTCAATCACATCTCCCCAAAGGCCAAAGGCTGCCGACTAGGATTAGGGACTTAAGTGTTTCCATGGGGAGACTATGACCTCTTACTAGAGTATAAAACAACATAATAAACATAAATTTAACAGCGTAAGTAATAAATAAATTAAATAGATGATAAATAACCGTGGAATAAATATATAAATAAGGCCAAAAGTGACCTCATATACAAATTGCGATGATACATGTAACGAACCAAAATTTTGAATGGAATTTTGTTTCTTGAAAATGTATGTATTACTATGTCATAATAAATAAAAACATACAATTATAAATGAAATTTGACAATTGGGTTTTTACCATTATAAGACCATTGGTTAATATGACCATTGTAAACAATAGTACTTTTTAACTTTATAATTATTGTTTATAAATAAAAACGATAATGGATAAGTATTGCAGAAAGAAGAGTTATTGGACTCATCTAGTAGACTCAAGACATATGAACCACATTTAGTAGAGCTTGTTAAGGAGGTTTCATCACTTATATTCACTATAGACCCAGTCCAATCTGACCTTAAACAAGTTAATCTTGAACGAAATCGCCTATGAGAGAAGTTTAAGTAAGTGGAGATTACCACTCGGGCGATGTTATCTGAGTCTCCCCAAGATTCCATCACCATCATAAACCTTACAATTAGGTCATATGTGGGTGTTTTAAGGGGTTATGTGTCTAGGACCTAGTTACTTAAAATTAAATCCCATTGTTTTAATAAAATATTTATTTCATCATAAACCATTTTAAGAAAAGTTTTTCTTAAAAATTGAGATGGAATTTGATAAAAAAAATTCGGGTGAAAATTATACATTTTAGAAAGATATAAATTTTCATACTAAAATTAGGATTTATTAATAATTTTTTAAAATTAAATAGAATTATAAAAACACACTTTTTTTAATTACAAATGATAAAATAATTTTATTTTTTTCAAGTGTTGAAAAGTTAACTATGCGTGTCATTATGCATTTTCCGTCTGCTATTATTTTTAATAATCAAGTATTTTTATTGTTAAAAATTAAATTTATTATATTTAGAGATTTATTATGTTAAAATAAATGTCATTTTTGAAATCTGAATATCAATATTAGGTTATAGTGAATTTATGATATTTTTATAAAATATTTTTCTTTTTTGGTGAATAATAAAAATACAGTTTTGAGTTTTTAGTATGTGATTAAGCTCAAAAATTCATACATTTTATAATTTAAATAATTTTTTATAATCCCACCATAGTTTTATTTTATGAGAAAGTGTCACATTTTTAGGTTTTAGTGGTATTTTGAGCTCAAATGTAAAAAATGGTTAAATCTGGAAATTTGACAGATTTTTATGATAGGGGTATTTTGGTCATAACATTTACATTATTATTAAAAATTGTATGATTCTTTTTTTTGAAATACCTGATTTATTTTCCACAACTTTTTCTTCAAGATTAATTACTGATTAGATCATTTAGATCCCCCAAAAAATATGTTAATATGGGAATGTTTCTGGGATGATAGTGTAGACCTCACCTCTATAACGGACACATAAATCGTCTTAAACATCTTCGAATGATATGGTTCAGGATTTAGATGAAAAAGGATACAAATATCTGAATCCATGTTGAATTTAATGTCAAAATATACTCATTAAAGCATTATTTGAATGGTCCAAACATGTAGAATTTGAAACATCTCAACAGGCCAAAACGGTTCCATTGGATAATTAATTCATAATATCGTGAAAATGCATCCAAAACGGATCATATTTTGTGGGAAGACTATAAATTAAATTTGGAATAACATTTATTAGGTATGTAAGGAGTGAATCGATGGGTTTTAAAGTCATAATGACTAGGGAATTTGAAGAAATGGAATTTCGCAAGTCAAATGGACAGATTAAATGTCTCGGATTAAATCAGCCATAAAGCTTACATCCATTGGCCAATAAAGATCCAATTTTGAGGGTGAAAAGAGAATACATTATGGAAAATATTTGATGAATAAACCTATCATAAATTTGGATATTTAATGGGACATCCCCATGGAATCCTTTTGAGGATGATTTTGGAGAGAATTCTTTCACCTCCTCTCCCTATAAATTTGTATCCTCACCCCTTCTCAATTCATTGGAACTTCTGTGTGGCCATTTTATATTATTTTGTAGTTTCCTTCCATTTTAATAGTATTATTCATTTTTAATATATTTTTCTCTTCTTATTAATCTCATCACCATTTTTTATTTCTCTTCTTCCACCACATTTCTCTCCACCGTGATCTCTTATACTCGGGATCATGAGTAACTAATCCGAGGAACTTACCAGGGGATAAATAAGGTGTTAAAACCATGTCATTGCACATTAAAGATTATTGTATTTTATTTTATTAGAGTTAGTTAAAGTATAAATTTAGTGGGTAAGGCACATATGTGTCTCCACTTTCCACATGAGACATAACTTTTTCTTCTATAACATTTCCCCTCGATTGAGGAGGTAGATTTATGGTCTATCGATGATTGTTGAGTGTAGTATATAATCAAAACCATATATTGAAGGGGATATTAACACATATTATGGAGTGTGTTTATTAATTAAATTTGAAACTAATAATGAGATGATGAAGGTCCAATCTGGGTGATTCTCCAAGGAATATCTCTTTTCTTTCTGACATCATTTTGTCTGCATTCATTCTACCTTCATTATGAGTTACATATTTACATTTCATTATCTTGAATTATCATTTATCAAATATAAATTTATATTAGTTTTATTTCATAAATAAAAAAATATAAAAAAAGTGAATTATAAGTAGTGATTTATTGACCGCAAAATCTCCTCAAGAGAATGGCCTAAGTCAGCCCATATGCTGCACTTAATTATGACTATTTTTGAGAGAATGCATGACAAAACTTCATCAAAGTTGGTGCTATTTTTTGGGATCCAAGTGGTTTTCATTCATTATTTTTATTAAAATTTTTTAAATAATTTTTCTTTTTTTAAAAAAGTACAAAAGAATTATAAATTTCAAAATAAAAATTAAAAAAACTCTTTGTTAACAATGTCATTCAATTGAAATTATTATTCACAGACTAAAAAATATCTGCTGCCAAAAAATGTTTGTAATGATATTGATGCTCAGTTTCAAAGGATTAGTGATAAAGTAAAAAAATTGGAGATCTAAATATAATTTATTGCTGAATATGTACGCACATCCCAAGAACAAATCGAACCTGAGTCGGATCTTGAACCAGAATGAGTGGTGGCAGATATTTCACTAATCATTATTTATGCTAAATAACCTGAGGTGGGTGAGAAAGAACTTCTAAAGGAACTAATCACATCATCCTGAACTCAACCATTTCTTGATGAGGTCCAAGAAGTACACATTCCAACTGATTAACTAATGGGAGATCAACATTTTTTGGGAAAATCCTGGAATAGCTTTATTGAAGATAACTTGAATGTTGATCTTCACATCCTTGTTAATGAACAATCAAACCCACTATACCTCTCTCATGAATTGGATGAATTTGAAGAATATGCACCTAATAAGATTGATTTTCCAATGGTCCTGCCTGAAGAGATCAATTACCGAGATGACTTACTTGAAAGGGAATATTTATTTATTAATTCTTCATGTTTTAATCTTATTCAAGATGAATTGTTTTCTGAATTCTCTTTCTCTGAAATTTTTGATACATCATAATTGGAGTAGATATTGGATGTCAAATAAGATACCACTCAAGTGTTGGTGATTTAAGAATTATATATAAACAATCATGTGGGGGTGAGACTGTCTCTTCAACAACAATTTACATACCGTATAGAGGAGAATGCTACAAAAGTAAATAGGGAGCACCCCTATCTTCATTCCCCACGAACACTGGACCTTAATTTCTCTCTTTATTATTTCTTTATGGCTTGAAGATATCTTATCTTCTTTATGGATCAACACATTCAATGTTTAATCATGGACATCGAGAAAACTGACATGTGGTGCTTCATCTCAAAGAAACCACACCCACCTTATGATTGGGGATAATCCACTAAAACTGCCTGACTAGGGGAAGTAAAAACCTAGCACCCGCTTGGGGGTCTAAACCAAGAATTATCTCTTTTCTATTCCATTTATCTATCTTTTTAGTTATTTTTCTTATGTATTTTCATTACTTTCTTGTTGTTTTAAAGTAGTAGCTTCTAGGATCTTAACTCAAGGTATCCACTTCAAAAATAATTTCAAGTTGTATCTTTCCTTCCCTTGGATTTTCTAACTTTATATTTATATTTTGTTGAATTTAAATTAGGGGTAGAAAAATTTTAGTGTTGGGAGTGTCAAACTGGTTAGTTCTTCTTGTGTGATTTTCATTTTTATTTCTAATATTTTTATTATTTTTGTGCTTTAGTGAATAACCTTATCACTTTTCACACATCAATTAATTTTTAAAGGGTTGAAATGATTTTTGAAATGATGGATTTTAAATGATTGTTGATATGAATTATTTTTTCCTTGAAATGGATTTTTAGGCATTTTTATGAGTTTGACTAATTTTTAAAATCCATGCCCATGAAACTCTAGATCAAAATATTTTTCCAATCCTGTGAGGTATTATAAACCACTTTTACATATTCTTCATTATACCAGCATTTTATTGAGGGAATCTTGGATTTTGTGTGAGAACCAGAATTTGGGAATATTATCTTTTGAAGCTTTGGATTTCATGGAATGTATATGAAATGATTGAGGAATAGTTTTGGCTAGAAACATTTTATCTTGATACCCACCTTTATATTTATCCTTTGTATGCACTTAGATTCTATGAATTTCCTTATAGGTTTAAGACACATTACAAGCCAAATTTTCCTTAGCTACCTGCCCTTTTAGTATTTTTGCATGGATATCTCAAGTTTGAGTGTGGGAGAAGGGCGTTTCGTGCATTCTTATTGGGATGTGTATAATTTATGGGTGGTGTGAGGTGTGTGTCAATATTTTGGGTAGTGGATAATAAGATTGTTGGGCATGTGTCATCATTTCATTGTTCTTTATTTTTTTAATCCATTTCTCCTTCAAATAAAATTAAAAAAATGGAGTTGATCTGGAATTACTCATTGTAAATTCTTTTATGACTCAAGTACCTCTCAAAAATCAAGGGCATTAATTGTAATTCATTCATTGTATTCTATTTTTACCTCATCCTCCATGAAAAAGAAAATTAAAAAAGGAAAATAAAGTTGTGCCTTTTTGGAGCTTTACAAAAAAGGGAGAACATAGAAGATGCCATTCATTATAATAATATATTGGATCATGTATTATGTCATAAATAGGGGTGGTGTTATTTTTAACATTTTCTAATTTTATTTAGAGAGTAATTTCTTATTTTTCACTTGAATTAATAATACATTATACATAAGAGTCCAACCTCCTCTTTCTGGCCTGAAACTTTTTCAATCATTTTATGACCAACCTTTGGCCACAAGATTCATTTTAAACATTAATTAAATCCCACATTATTGAATTAATTTTCATGTTTGATGCTGTGGAGAAATGATAATTTCCCAAGCCTATGGTGATACATGTGATTTCCAAGTATGAGTATAACTCAAGATTCAATTTCCCTTGTGTGAAGAGTGACATAACATTCAATGTGAGGGTGGTTGTGATTGGGACATGGATTGATTTCTGAGGTTGAAAAAATTTGAATGATTGAAATGAAAATAATGGAGAATTTGTTTCTTAGATGATACATGATATAATTCTATTTTGGATATGGTCATTGATATTTTCTCATTTTTGAATGTTGTGTGGATTTTGATTTGAATGAAAGATGATTTCCCAGGAGTGAAATTTTTAAGTGTGGGGGAGTGATGAAGCCCACATTTTCAAATATTTTATACTTAAAATCGTTTATTTATAATCCCACCATAGTTTTATTGTATGAGAAATTGTCACGTTTTTAAGTTTTAGTGGTATTTTGAGCTCAAATGCAAAAAAATGATTAAATCTGGAAAATTGACAGATTTTTATATAGGGGTATTTGGTCATAACATTTAAATTATTATTCTAAATTGTCTGATTACTTTTTTTTGAAATTTTATGATTTTTTATACAACTTTTATTTCCGGAGTAAAGATTGATTCAATCATTTAGAGGAAAAAAATCATTTAATATGAGAAAGTTTCTGGGAGGACAGTGTGGATCCCACCTCCATAACGGACACATAAATTGGTCTAAACACATAAAAATGGTATAGTTATAGATTTAGATGATATAGGATTCAATTATAAACGTCCATGATGAATTTCAAGTCAAAATATTCTCATTAAAGCATTTTTTGAACGCTCCAAACACGTGGAAGATGAAACATCTCAACAGGCAGAAACAGTTCCATTTAGTAATTAATTTGTAACAACATGACCATGCATCCAAAATAGCTCATATTTTGTGTAGAGACGATACATTACATGTGAAACAACATTTATGAATTATTTAAGCAGTGAATTGACAGTTTTTAAAGTCATAATGACAATGGAAGTTGAAGATTTGGAATTTTCCAGTCAAATAGACCAATTAAATTTCTTAGATTATATCGGCCATAACTCCTACATCTGATGGAAAATAAATCTCCAATATTGAGGGTGAACAGAGGAGAGGTTAGGGATCATATGTTATGAAGAATCCTATCATCAATTCAGACATTTAATGGGATGTACCAACAAAATCTTTTTGAGGATGATTTTGGAGAGAATTCTTTCACCTCCTCTCCCTATAAATTTGTATCCTCACCCCTTCTCAATTCATTGGCACTTCTGTGGGGCCATTTTCTATTGTTTTTTAGTTTCATTAAATTTTAATAGTATTATTCATTTTTAATATATTCTTCTCTTCTTCTTAATCGCATTCTCATTTTTTATTTTTTTTTCTTCCACCCCATTTCTCTCCACTGTGATCTCTTATACTCGTGATCATGAGTAACTAATCCAAGGAACTTCCCATAGGATCAATCCAGTGTTGAACCGAAGTCATTTCACATTAAATATTATTGTATCTTATTTTATTAGAGTTATTTTAAAGGGTATATTAGTGGGTAATATTCCTTTGTGTCTCCACTTTCCACCTGAGACATAAATTTTTCTTCTATAACATTTTCCATCGATCAAGAAGGTGGATGTATGGTCTCCCGTCGATCGTTGAGTGTACTATATATTCACAAAAATATATAGAAGATGATATTCACACATAATATGGAGTTTTTTTATTAATTAAATTTGAAACTCATAATGATATGATGAAGGTTCAATCTGGGTGACTCTCCTAGGAATATCTCGTTTATTTCTGATATCATTTTTTCTATATTCATTCTGCCTTCATTATGCATTGTATATTTACATTTAATTATCTTGAATTATCATTTATCAAACATAAATTTATTTTATTTTTATTTCTTAAAAAAAAAATATGAAAAAGTGAATTATAAGTAGTTATTTATTGACTGCAAAATCTCCTCAAGATAACGACCTAGGTCATCCCCTAATGTTGCACTTAGTTATAAATATTTTTTAGAGAACGCACGACAACACTTCATTAGTATATTTAATTACATAATTAATGAAATAATAATGATGTAATAATTCTATTAGAAACATGAGTAATAAAATATTGTTTAATGTGTCTCATTTGGCCAATACCATGGGCATGCCCATGGTTTTGCAAATACCACTACTGTGATGTCCTTTGAAATTAATAAAACACTTCCTCTCTTTTTCTATAAATACCCACACATTAATACGTTTCCATTAATTAAAAAATTATTATACACAATATTATGAGAGTATTACCACCCATGGAGTCCTATATAAGATCCCTTAATCCCCCAAGCTATTGATCTTTGAGTTTTAGAAGTTACTCTTCAAGGTAAGGGAATTCCCAACTTCTCTTTTTCTTTCAAGTTCTCTTTTATGTGGAATGTATTTAAAATTTCCATACCATGTTCATATTTACATTTTATAATATCCCAATAATGTATTATGAGTCTTTTATGAATGTTTTACCATGATTTCAGCTGTTTTTAATGTTTTATAAAACCATGTTTTATACCCATTATGATGCTGAATTTTCATCTCAAAATATCTCTTTTGTATTTTCTGAAGAAATTATTTTATTTTTTTATGTGAATACCCAAAACTATTTAATTTATAGGTGTATTCATCAATAAATAAAAATTATTAAATTGATTCATGAATTTACAAACATAAAACCATCATTACCTTTCCATGGTTTACAAATGACATAATGATCATGTTTTTAAGAACTTTTTAAAACGCACTGATTTTGATATAAAATATATTTATTTTTTTCTATATGGGGTATTTATGAAATATTTGATTATGATATTTGTGGATCACATGAAAATAATGAAATATTAAGGTTTCACCCTGATAATTCTCTAATGCATTAGGTAATGAAATTAATCTCTATAGATGACATGTTTTATGATACCTTGGTGAATAACATTGGTAATTTTTACCAATCCTTGGGGATTGATCTTGGTGATATGATTATGAATGCTGAAATTAAATATTTTAGACACATTTTCAAGCTATTATTGAAGATATTATTATGATATGCCTCTTTATTTGGCCTTTAGGATTTTCCTCATGTTCTTAATGATATTGCTCAAGTTCAAATGTAAATTGTTTCACTTGTTTTCCCTTACTGGGCATTCTGCTCACCCTTTCCATTGATTTATATCCCCAGGATAGGATATGAAATAAATTTACTCAGGATGAAACTTTAATAATACTTTCATGTGTAATAGAATAAATTTTTATGTTTTCATTTATTATGTACCTTATTTCCAAGACACTAAAATTTAAAAAGATACTCTGTTTGTAAAAGGTCATGTAAAGTTGTGTAATAAAAAAGTGGGATTACATTATTGGTATCAAAGGATAGTTTAGTTATTTTTGGAAATTAGGATATGAAAACATTAGTATGAACTCTATATAAAATTTTAAATATAAGAAAACTTTTGGGTATTTTTGTGAAATATTGATTAAGTGGTTTCTGAAGATAGAAGTCGCTATCAAGATATGAACAAGTGGATGTGGCTCTGGAATAGATGTATCTAGGGGTAAAACCTAAAAACACTTCTTTGAGATAGACTCGAATGGAAACTGGTGCATGAAAACGGTCCATGCTACACTCCTAGTTTGACACTTCTGGGGGTTATTGTTAGCTAATCACAAGCTTATTATGAACCATTATAAAGGATTTATAGAAAATTTAATGTTTGATAATGAATAACATGTTTATGAATGATGTTTTAAGACATAAAAATCTTTTAGAGTTATAATATTATTAAATGAAAAAACATTATCTATAATGTTTTCTTCTTTTATAAAATGGTGTGAAATATGAGGAACCATGAAAATGGTGACCATAGTGGAGTCCTTTATGCATCAATTAATACCAAAATTTAGTGTATCTACTAACCCATTGATTTTGGAACAATGGATAAGCTCAATAGAGAAAATATTTTCTACACTTAGTAGTTCTAAATAAGAGAAATTCACCATAATTTTTTACCACTTAGATGGAGAAGATGATAAGTGGTGGGTTCTAATTAAAAACATGAGGCCAAGAGGGTATATTAAAGATATGGAGTGGGAAGAGTTTCGAGGGATCATCTTCAATAAGTATTTCCCTTGTTCGGTGATAACAAAAATAGAGAAGGAATTTCTCAAGATGAAGCAGAAGGAGAATGAATATGTGGGAAGTTACGAGATGAACTTCACAAGGATTTTACATTACACCTATAGCTTTTTCATGGATCCTAAAGGTAAGGTTGATATATTATTTGGTGGACTAAGACCTCATCTATGGAAGAATCTATCGAACTGAGACTATGATAGCTATGAGGAGATCCTATAAAGTGCTATGAAAGTTGAACTCGAGTTTGGTGAGAGGAAATGGTCCCATAAATTCAATGAAAATAATATATCAATGTAGCCATGATTGGGGAGGATCTTTGATTAGAGAAGAGGTATAAAGAAAGAAATACTTTCCAGGTGTAATAAATGTGGAAAGAAGCATTCGAGGAATTGCCTGCTTGGGAGAGGGAAGTGTTAAAAGTGTATAAGAGATTGTCATATCACTAAGAACTGTCATAATGAGTTGAAGCATAAACTTCCCATCACTAACGACAAGTAAAAGATGGTGAAGGACCTAACTGAAGTCCAATGATTCATGTGGAGACAACATGCGCACTTTTCCAATCACTATTCAAATCTGAGGGTTGTGGAGGTGAATCACCATCAGCCTCAGTATAGGACAAGGGAGTATGGTTGTACTTTTTAAATCACAACAGGTGACATTGAAACTCTAAATTATGTCGTGGAAGGTACTCTTGTTGTCCTCTGAAAGATATCAAGTAATTTTTTTGATTATTTTTCTATGCATTCATTTTATTTCTTTCACATTTTCAAAGAATATAGAATGAATTCCTAAACTACTGAAAGTAGAGTTTTCAGTCAAGACTCGTTGAGGGATTATCCAATAATCAATAGTGTTTAGAAACTATAGTATTTACATTATCAAGAAAAATATTATCAGAAATATAGTAATCATTTCCATGTTCGAATTCAACATTATACTAGGGATAGACTGGATCTCAATGTATAATGATAAGATCAAATACATTAGTAAGGAAATCTTAGTAGTATTGCATGGACAACCTATTGTTAACTTCTAAGGAGAGATATCTTGACCTGAAATTTGTCTATAATCTCCTCACATATCCTTATTTATGGGGTTTATTAGTAAATAAGAAGATTAACATGAGAGTATAAGGATAGATAATGTCCCCATAATTCATTAATACATTTATATATTTCTTGAGGAGTTATCTGGACCTCCCCTGGAAACAGAGGTAGAGTTCTCCATTGAACTCATGTCTGGTTCAAAGCTAATTTGAAAAAACCCATATTGAATGGTGAATGTGGAGCTGGAGGAATTAAAGAAGAAACTCTAAGATATTTTGGAGAAGGGGTTTATCCATCCAAATGTGTATCCTTGGGGGGAACCTATTCTATTTGTGAAGAATAAGGATAGATCAATGCAGTTATACATTTATTATAGAGAACTGAATGAGATAATAGTAAAGAACAAGTAGACTCTTATAAGAATTGATCTTTTATTTGACCATCTTCATGGGGACCAGTTCTTCCAAGATTGATCTCTAATATTGATATAATCAATTGAGGGAAAAGAAAAAATATATTCCAAAGACCAGCTTCCGATAAAGATATGGGTATTTCTAGTTTTTCATTATTCCCTATAGATTGACTAATGCACCTGCTATTTTTATAGATTTGATGAATGGAGTCGTTAAAGTCTACCTTGATAAATTTTTGGTAGTTTTTATTGACGATATTATGATACATTTTAAAATTAAAAAGCATAATTAATTTCATCTAAGGGTTATATTGCAAAATTTGAGGAAGGAGAGGTTATTTGGAAAGTTTAGAAAGTGTGTGTTTTGTTTATCGCAATTTACTTTCTTAGGGCACATTGTAACCAATAAAGGAATATAATTTGACCCTACAAAGACAAAGGTTATAAAGGAGTGACATCATCCTACAATAGTAATTTATATTCGTAGTTTCCTTGGATTAATGAGATATTATAGGAGGGTTGTGATATTTTTACAACCATGTAATCCATTAACCAAGTTGGCTCAAAATGGGTCAAGTTCATATGGACACGGGAGTGTGATGAATGTTTCCAAGAGATAACGAAGAGATTGGTTACTACACGTTTTTTAAGTATACCCTCAATCGAAGAAGGATTCATTATTTTTAATGATGCATCTCTAAAAGGTCTTAGGTGTGTAATCATGAAAAACGAAAAGGTAATTTATTATGCATCTGGACAGCTAAAGCCTCATGATAAGAATTATCCTATGCATGATCTTGATTTGTATGTAGTTGTTTTTTCTATGAAGATATGGAGGAACTATATTTATGGAGAGAGGTGTGATATATAAAAAGACCATCAAAGATTGAATTATATTTTCATTCAAAAGGAATTGAACATGAGACAAAGGAGATGGATAAAACTTCTTAATGTCTATGATTATTCATGTCATTATCCCCCTAGAAGGGAAAAAAGCTACTGATTCATTATGTAAGAAAGACCCTATTGTTCTAGTAATGACTTGGATTCAATGAGATCACTTGATCAAAGACCTCGTGAAACTGGACATGGGAATTTTAAGGTAAGGGAAATCATCAACCCTATCCCAAATGATTTACAACCATCATTACTAGATAATATCAAGAAACCTCCAAACAAGTTCTTTTTTTATAAAAGAATTTTGAGGCTATGAAGGATAAACAGTTTCCCAAGTTCAATATTGATCATGAAGGTTTAATGAAATTTTGTACAAGAATGTGTGTTCCATCTTTTCCAGAAATAAAGAAGGAGCTGATGGATAAATCTCATAGCTCTATATTCTCTATACATCCTGGAAGCATGAAAATTTATAGGGACCTTTGTGATCATTATTGGTGAGATAATATAAAAAGGGATATTTCCTACTACACTAAAAGCTTCCTTGTATGTGAGTTAGTGGAGGAAGTTCAAAAACTTTCTAAAGGGTTATCAAAACCACTACCAATACCAGTATGAAAGTATGATAATATCATTATAGACTTTTTCACTAGTCTCACAAGAACTCCAAAAAGAAACAATTCAATATTGGTTATAGTTTAATGTCCCACCAAGACTGCCCATTTTATCTTTATTCAGGAAGATTTATCTCTTGATGAACATTCCAGGATTTACGTGGGGAAAGTGGTAATGATACATAAAGTTCCACATTCTATCATATCTAATCATGGTCCAATATTCACATCAAAATTATGGAGACATATTCAATATTCTTTGTGTTACTAATTGAATTTCAATATGACCTATCACCAACAAACTGATGTCCAATATGAAAGGAATATTTCGACACATGAGCACATGATAAGAACATTTTCAATGGAATTTAAAGGTGGATGAGATAAAAGTATCCCATTTGGTGAGTTCTCATACAATAATAGATTCCACTGGAGCATTGAAATGGCACCCTATAAATCTCTATATGAGAAGCATTGTAGAAGTCCAACTTGTTGGGATGAAGTTGGTGAGATAAAGCATCTTGGGCCTGATCTTGTGCAATAGATGATAGAGAAGGTTCATTCCATCCATCAACACATTAAGGCTACCCAGAGTTGGTAGAAGAGGTATGTCGACAACCATTGAATGGACTTGGAGTTTGATGTTCGTAACAAGGTATTCCTTTAGATTTCTCTATGGAATAGAGTCATGAGGTTTACAAATCGAGGGAAGCTCAGACCTAGGTACTTTGGCCCCAATAAAATCCTTGATCGCATAGGATTAGTGGCCTATAAACTTACACATCCTCCAAATATAGCATAAGGTCATGATGTATTCCATGTATCCCTTTTGAGGATGTACATACCTGACCCTTTATATGTACTAAATCTAGAGCTTTTACAACTTGAACAAGACCTATCTTATAAGGAGAAGCCGATGGAGATCTTAGATCATAGTGACAAGGTTCTACAAAACAAGACTACCCACCTTATTAATGAGTTGTGGGGAAACCACAAATATGATGAGGGCATGTGAAAACTAGAGGATACAATGGGGTAGAGGTACCCACAAATTTCCTTTTCTGAGGGTACGAGTTGAAAATTTGGGGTTGAAATTTCTCAAGGGGGGAAGAATGTAACAACCTGATCTTTTGAAAAATATTTTGTTTCCTGAGAATCTATGTCTTACGATGTCACAATCAATTAAAATATATAAGTATAAATGAAATGTGACCATTGGTTTTTGATCTTTATATGACCGTTAGAAACAATAATAAAGTTTAACATTATAATTATTATTTATAAATAGAAATGATAATGGATAAATAATGCATAAATATGAGTTGATGGCCTCATCTAGTAGACTTAGGCCGTACTAAGCCCATTTATTGTAGCATGAGAAGGAGGTAGAATCACTAGGCTTCCCTCTAGACCAAGACTAATATGAGCTTCAACATGTTAATTTTGAACAAAATCACCTAAGGGATAAGTTCAAGTTAGTGGAGATTACCAATTAGGCGATGTAATCTGAGCCACCCCTCGAGTCCATCACCATCTCACACCTTAACCTTACGTTGTATTCTGGGGTTTTAAGGGGTTATGTACCAAGGCCCTAGTTACTTAAAATTTAATCTTTTTGTTTTAATAAAATTTTTATTTCATCATTTCTATTTTAAGAATAGGTTTTTAAAAAAATTATGATGGAATTTGAAAAATTGATTTCTCAGGTAAAAATTGTACTTTTTTTAAAGTAAAAAATTTTCATATTAAAATAATTATTTATTAAAAACGTTTATTATAATTAAATAGTGTTATAAAAACACTCCTTTTTAATTCCAAATGATAAAAAAATTATTTTTTTCAAGTGTCAAAAATTTTAATATGCATGTCACTATGCATTTTTTTATCAGCATTTATTTTTTTAATCAATTATTTTTATAATTAAAAATTAAATTTATCATATTTATAGATTTATTAAGTTAAAATATGTCATTTTGGAATTCAGAATTTTGATATTAGTTTATAGAGAATTTATGATATTTTTATAAAATGTTTTGTTTTTTGGTGAATAGAAAAAATATAGTATTGAGTTTTCTGTATGTTTAATGACATCATTAATGATATAATAATGATTTAATAATTCTGATTGACTCATGAGTAATAAAATAAGATATTAGGTGTCCCAGGTGTCCAATACCATGGGTAAACCTTTGGTTTTTCAAATAACACTATCGAGGTATCCTTTGAAATTAATAAAACAATTCCTCTATTTTTCTATAAATATCCATCAATTACTTCGTTTCCATTCATTAAAAAATAATTATACACAAATTTTATATATAATTACCCCCCAAGGAATCCTCCCAAGGTTCCCTTAATCCGTCAAGGTCCCGATCATTGAGTTTTAGAAGTTACTCTTCAATGTAAGGGAATTCACAACTTCTCTTTTCATTTCAAGTTTTCTTTTATGTGGTATGTTTTTTAAATTTCCATACCACATTGTTATTTACATTTTATTATATACCTATACTGTATTATGAGTCTTTTATGAATTTTTGACCCCTATTTACTATCTTTTTAATGGTTTTTAAAATGATGTTCCATACCCATTATGCTGCAGCATTTTCATCACAAAATATTTATTTTTTTCTCTCTCAAGAAGTTCATTTATATTCTTTTTGTGAATACCAAAAACTATGTCATTTATAGGGGTATTAATCAATATATAAAAATTATTTATTTGATTATGATATTTAAAAACATAAAACTGTCATTCCCTTTTCATGGTTTATAAATGACACAATGATCATGTTTTGGAGCACCTTTTAAAAGACCGTGTTTTTTATATGTAACCGATTTATTTTATTCTATATTGGTTATTTTTGAATTTTTTGATTATGATATATGTGGTCCACATGAAAATAATTATATATGAAGGGTTCACCCAGATAGATCTCTAATGCATTGGGTAAAATAATTAATCTCTAGAGATGATAAGCTTTATGATACCTTGGTGAATAACCTTGGTAATTTTTATGATACCTTGGGAATTGTCCTTGGTGATATACTTAAGAATGTATAAATTAAATATTTTATCCACATTTTTAAGTTATTAGTCAAGATATTATTATTATTATATTCCTCTTTATCATGCCTATACAATATTCTTCATGTTCTTATTCATTTTTCTCAAGTTCACATGTAAACTATTCCACTTTTTTCCCTTACAAGGCCTTCTTATCATCATTTACATTGATGTATGCCCCCATGTTATGAGATGAAATAAATGTACATAGGATGAACCTTGAATAATCATTTCATGTGGAATAGAATAATTTTTTAATTTTTCATATATTATGTACCTTTTTTTATAGACACTAAAATTAAAAGATCATCTGTTTGTAAAATGTCATGTAAAGTTGTGTAATAAAAAAGAGGGATTCCATAATACATGTAATATGTATCTGAAAAATAAATAAAATAGGTATACATGGCATCAATACAATACATGTAACCAAATAATAAAAATACCAAAAACTATATAACTAGAATCATGAGCCTCAACTCAGTCCCATGCTCTACTGATCCTAAGTAGCAGTCAAAAACATGTAGCAGGGCACTTTCCATTGTCCATAAGTGCACTCATATAGTCTATTCGGGTACCTAGTGACTGCCCGAATAGGGTTTGAGACTGAACCTCAGTAGGTAATCACACAAGGTCTAGTTCCATCTAGTCAGTGAATATAACAATAACAGTGTTCCTGAAGTAATAGAATATGAAATAAATTACTAAAAGTAAACATCCTATAAAGTACAGGTTCTCATATCTTATCCAAATCATTCCAAAAATCTTATTTAGAAACTATGTATTTGAATTAACATTCAAGACTATGTCATTTTATAATCAATTTCATTTAATTATTCAACGTCATTTAATTAATAATTATTCGAACCTGGTGCCTATCCCATTACCCCTATAGTGATATACTCAAAGTATTCATAAATAGGCCATCTATAAAGTGTAATATAAAGACTAAATCCAAAATTGTGGTTTTGGCATGGAAAACACATCATATAAACTATTTCATTAATTATTCAATTCAGAATGTAAGCCCATCCTTGGAATTACTCATTTGAAATCCAAGTATCTCTCTAGGTATAATATAAACCAACACCCTACATTCCCATCCATGGAGATCCTCACAAGAACCTAGGTATCTATCTATTTGTTGTATAAAATCATATCCACTAAAGTTTACCCTTGGCACACTATGCCAAAAACTGGAAAGGGAAGTTATACCCCTTTATCAGCGCTCGAGAAAAGCACTCATAAAGGGGGGCCTTTATCAGCGCTTTTTTTGAGCGCTGAAAAAGGCCCCCCCTTTATCAGCGCTTCTTTTAGTAGCGCTGATAAAGGGGGGCTTTATCAGCGCTTTTCCCGAGCGCTGATAAATGTTGAGTTAAAAAAAACTCATGAAAAATAATATTTTGTTATATAAGTATATTTATATTGATATAAATACAATATATATTTTTTAAATATGTTATAGATACATATAAATAGACTATTACATTTAATATATAAGAAATTTAGTGAAAATGACTTCAAAAATATTTTTAAAAAATATTATTAATCAATAATTTTCTAATTATTATCGATTCAAAATCATTTAATAACAATTTGAGGTCATAAAAAATCAACAAAAATCAATAAAATATCTAGAATATGTTGAAAATGTAATTCAAACTTCAAACGACCATAACATTTGATCCGGGTGTCCGTTTGAGCTCTAAATCATATCAAATCGAATCCTACGATGAGTTCTACGTTGCTATGACTCGAGGAACCCTAGTCAAGCGTTTTTTATGGCCAAAAGAAGCCCAGAAGGCCTCCAAAACTGAGTTTTTAGTCGGGATACCCAGATTTCTTAACATTCAAACATGTATAACTTTTGATCCGGATGTCCGTTAGGCCTGTACCACATTTCCTATCAAATATTGTTTCATTTTCTTCGATTTGAATGGTTGTGGAGTTGAAACGGAATTCTATATTATATGTTATGGTTGTTTTAACATTTTATGGCTTTTCAAATACACATATATATGTATTTATTCGTAAATATATGTGTGTCGGTGTGTGTGTGGGTGTCTATGTGTGTGTCTATGTGTTGTATATATGTATATATGTATTTATTTATTTACTTACTTATAAACACACATCAAAAACTTATTTTTTTCATAAATGAATTTAAAACTAATCTTATATGTACATTATATGGCTTTTCAAATACACATATATATGTATTTATTCGTAAATATAAATGTGTTTGTGTCTGTGTGTGTCTCTGTGTGTGTCTGTGTGTTGTATATATAAATATAAGTGTGTTTTATATATATATGTATGTATGCATGTATTTATTTATTTATAAACACACATAAAAAACATATTTTTTCATAAATGTATTTAAAACTAATCTTATATGTATATATTAATATAAAAATAAATATACATATAAAAAATTATAACTAATTATATATATATAAATATATTAATATACGAATTATTATATATATACTAATATATGAATAAATATATTTATATTAATATGAATCTATATCAATATATTAACAAATATATGAATAAATATAGCTATATATATATATATATATATCACTAAATAGAGAACAAAATGAAATGGCATAGTGGTAAAGGTGCAACAGCGAAAGGGGGGAGGTCCTGGGTTCGAGTTCGGGTGGAAGCAAAGGGGGTGCGCGCGTATGAGGATGCGCGGGAAGGGTATATGAGGATGCGCAGGAAGGGTAGTGTGCGGGAGACCTCCTAACGCTGATAAAGGGGGTGTGAAGCACTGATAAAAGCACTCCCCCATATTATATTTATTTATTTTTTTATATTTTTTGACCTGTATCAGCGCTTTTTAGAGCGCTGATAAAAGGGACCCCCCTGTATTAGTGATGAGATTTATAGCGCCTTTTAGCGCATTTAAAGCCCTTTTTAGTGCTGATATAGGCCGTTTTTTGTAGTAGTGGCAGTCCATTGAGGGAGACTAAGAATCCCCCATAACATATCTGATCAACATCCATCTAAGTCCGTACTTGGTAGTCCATAAGGAGTCCAAGTATCACTCTGGCATATAACAACAAGCCTCTATGATTTCATCCTTGGCAGTTCATATAAGGAGTCTAAGGGTCACTCAAGAATAATAAAGGTATAAGCCAAATGAGTCCATCCATTTCATTTTTACAAGAATACATGTGTCATTCAAGACATATAATCATTTAATCAATTTAATAACATTTAATCAATACCATTTAATCAAGATGATTTAATATTTCATGGTCATCAACAAGAAAAATTCAATTCAATTCTCACCTAAAAAAGGTTGCTCAAGTCATGTCTGAGCTTAGAATTTTTAGTCTTTATTTTAATCACATGGAAAATCTATTATAAATATAATCTCATGCTTAATTAACCAATACATAGAAAGTTTATAGGGACATGGATTCCATTCCCTTTTCTTTATCAATTACATTCACAATTGATATTTCAATTCAAATTACATATAAATTCACAAATAAATACATCAATTTAATTAATGATTCACATACCATGGAGAAGGGGTAAAAAAAGAACACCCTAAGGTATCCAAATTCAATAGCCACCCATTGTGGTCCAAGAAATTAACAACACACCCAAAGGGTTGGTTTGAATTCAAGGTTGAAAGCCTTTAAATAATTATCATTAGGTCTCATTAATTAAATTGGTCATACCAATTCATTTTGTTGAAGGATTAAAATCAATTTCAATGGTGCCTCTCTATATATTGGCCGCATCACAAAAAATAATATATATAAACACTTCTAATTTTAAGGAAAATTATGAGACCACCTATCATAGGTCTGTAGTAGACAGATCATCCATAATCACCACCTTATTTGACTTAGATTGGGAGAAAAATGAACAAAAGTTGAGAAACCTAAAAATTGGGAAAATTAGCTTTTACTAAAATAGTGTAGTTGATACCCAAAGAAACTAGTAATGGCACAAGTGGAACTAATGACTCACCTACGTGGATCCAATGATACAAAGTTTTCTTGATTTATAGGTTGGATGGATGATTGATGAAAAATCCTAGAATATTCATTAAGAGGAGCTTTCATGGTGAAGAAGATGTCCAATGTGAAGAATGAGAAAAATTAGTCTTGATATAAGATTTACTTAATGGTGATTTCATTAATTTATACAAAATTATTAGGTCACATGGTTTGGAAGCACAGTTGACCAAACCATGTATAAATCATGTGCCCTTTTCTGTAAGAAGGGCACACCATATAGTTTGTATTCATGGTTTGACTAACCATGAGAAAAATATGAAAAAATTAAATATCAAAATTTTAGAAATTTTTATTGGACCATGTGGTCCAAGTCACACAGTTTTCCTAACCATGCGGCCTGTAATAATTCACTGTCTAGCTAAGAACTGTTAGAAGTAACCATGCAACCTCCCTCAAATATTTTCTCTTAATCATGTGCCAAGAAATTTTTAGCCAAAAGATGGGTTTAGGGATATGAACTAGCCCCAAACACCCTCACAAACTCAATAAACTCAAAGGACATTCATAATAGATTTCAATTTTGTGATCAAGAACTTGTATCATGTACTATGATTAGCCATCAGTATGAGATTGGTATGTTGTGCTCAGAGGCACTTTTTTACCCAGATCCCTCTAAATACTCTTCCAAAAATGAGGTGTAAAACGAGCATCCCTATATGAAATGATTGTGCGCAAGACCCTATAAAGTAATATCTAAAAAATATACAATCTCCCAAGCTCATCAATTGATAATGTTTCCTTTATAGGTAGGAAATGAGAAACCTTTATAAGCCTATAAAAAACTCATATGAATTAATTACATCAAGGTGAACTTGATACAACTATTAGGAATTACCTCATGAATTAATCCCCTTTCCACTCAATCATTAACAGTTGGTGTAAAAGTTCATCTAGTCACTGGTGTTCCGCCTTCACCTACATATAGGTGGAACATCACATTAAAAAACTAGCTACATATCTTTTCATACACAACAACCATTATTGGTGATGTAAATACCAATACATCTTGGTGATGTCGGGGTGAGCTACATAAGATTAATCATGAATGTCTTACAACATCTCCTTGAGCATGTATGAAGAAACCAATATACAACCATGTACTACGGAATGTCATCCTCGCCAATGGTCCAACCAGGAGGAGGGTCATGACTTCTACTCTCCTGTAGGACTTGGAACATGGAGTCCAATAGCTACCTCATATTCCCTCCATCCATAAGGGTATAAGTAACAATTAAGGATGATATAAAAGTGTTCCCATGGATTTACTACACCACCAAGTGCATCTCAAAGAAGAAATCCATGAGCTTCTACAAACTACAGGTTCATTGAACTACCTTTATCTAACTACAAATTCTTTGTACATCAGCCACTAAATTTTCATTTTTTGGCATATAGGCAAGCTCAAAGTCAAAATAATAAAGGCATTAAACCCACATTATCTACCTTATATTCAGATCACACTGTGTAAATATGTACTTGAGGATTTTGTGATTCTTGTGCACCAAAAAATACTCTCCAAGTAAGTAATGTCTCTAACTGTTCAATGCATGAACAACAATAGCTAAATCGAGATCATGCGTATGGTAATTCCTCTCGTGCGGCCTTAACTCTTGATAACCATAAGATATGACTATATCTTATGATATAAGCACTACTCTTAGCTTGATATTTGAGGAATTACTATAAATATTGTAACTCCTACCTAGATTTAGAAACGTATGTATCAGAGTTGAAGTCAATCTTCCTTTCATCCCATGAAAGACCATATCGCAGGAATCTAACCATACAAACATCACACCATTCATATTCAAGATCTTAAGTGGTGTTTCTGGTCCTGATAAGTCATGTATGAAACACATACAGTAAATATATAGCTCCAATAATCTCTGTACCTCAAAGTCATTATTGGTATGAACCTAGGAAACTATAGCTCTCACCTTCTCTGGGTCAACTGATACTCTTATCTTTAAGATGATGTGATCTATGAAGTGAATCTGATTCATCCTAAGTGTTACTTTGTGAGATTAGAATATAAAAAATTCTCTATCAGTGCATTCAATATTATCTCATGATTTTTGGAATGGTCATGTCAATTGTGAGAATACAACACAATAACATCCATGAATACCATTTCAAACTAATTCAGATAAGGATAGAAAACTCAGTTCATCAGTTCCATGATGGCCACTGGAGTGTTTTTGAGATTGAACGAAATAAAAAATTACTCATATATACTATACCATCTATAAAGGGTTGTGAGAGGTATGTCTAATAGTCTAAAATTCAACTGATGATAACCAGATCTCAAATCAATTTTCAAGAAAACCCATGCTCCTCAGAGCTGATCAAATAGACCATAAATATGATGAAGAGGAAAATGGTTCTTAACCATCCATTGGTTCAATTTCTGGTAATACACAAATAAAATAAGTGTACCATCTAACTTTTTCACAAAAATTATTGGCAAACCCCATAGATAATTACTTGGTCGGATAAACCCCTTAAACTATAAATCCACTAGCTTTCACTTGAGCTCATGCATCTCAGTAGTATCCATCCTATAAGAAATAATTGATACCAGTTAAAATTATAAAATTAGATCGATAGATAACTATACCTCTCTCACTGGAGGTAATACTAAAATGTTATCTTAGAAAACATCCCTGAAATGATCAACAACTATAAGGAAATATTGAAGACATGCTCCCTGATCATCTTGATATAAACTCACAAACTAGTCTGTCATCTCACCCAACCCATGATACTCGGGTCCAGCTTGACTTTCCTGGACATCCCATTCACCCTTGTGAATAAACTCTCCACCTTATGGTGATATGAAATTTACACATTGATGACAGAAATCAATGAAATAATAAAAGGGAACCAACCAGTCCATCATGATAATGTTTTCAAACCCTATCATCTCAAGGATAAAGTGGTCCCATATGAAGTGACACCTACCAATCTAAATGGGAAACTACCTGAACTGACATACACTATTTGTTCTAATTCCCAATGGAATATCAAGAATCATAGCACCATTAAAACACTAAACAATGAGCCAAAGGTTCTTCCCAATATGAACATATATAAATCTATGAGAAACACCTATACATAATATAGTAGATTATTAAGTAGTGGTTACTATAAAATTACCCATAAATCTTTAGGGTTGTAGATTATTCTCTTTAGGTGTCGATTAAACTGGACATATCTACACTGATCGATGTACCTTTGATACTACTTGGATACATTGATCATATCTGCTCTATTACTGCTACAATTTCAGGGTTTGATGACCCTGGACACAACCACTACTTTGGCCTGATTGGCTGACTCTACTGCAGCTCCTTTTCTAAAAAGAATCTTCTAAACCTACTCGTAAATTTGGATTCAGTGTAGTCCTTCTCTCACTGACTGACAGAGGAAACGTTCTGCATAAGAACTATAGATGGACCATCATGCAGAAAGATCGACAATCTTCTAGGTCTCTCGTACCTTGATTCCTCATATGCCCCATCCTACCACATAGGTACCACCTCACATGGACATGTTTTTTAGAGGTAAAAGAAACTTTTATTAATAAGAAGAAGAAAGAGGGGAGAGAAAGAGAGGATTACATGAGTCTGAAGTAGGGGTTTTGATAGACATCCCTAGCATATATGGGGATGGGATCATAGGGGAGGTCATCCATCCAAAGAAGCTTGTGGCTAACACCAATATTGGAAAGTGAATCAGCAATATGTTTGGATTCCTGATATATATGTGTGGTGATGAAGTTGAGGCCAACCATAGAGTTCAAGAAATCTGTCCATCGGGAAGTGAGAGGCCAAGCAAGCTGAGTGGTGTCGTTCCAGGTTTCTTAGATGATTGTCGTAGAATCACTCTCAAACCATATATTGTTCCAATTGTTCATTCTAGAAAAAGATATGCTGTGTATAATGCTCATCATCTCAGCTTCAAGAGAAGTAGAGTGGCCACATGATCTATAGAAACATCCAAGAACCTAGCCCATGTGATTTCTGAAAATAGCTCCATAACCTGCTGGTCCCAGGTTGCCTTTGGAAGCGCCATCCACATTTATTTTGATCCAACCTGGAGGAGGGGGGTCCAGAAAACTTCAATGGTATATTGGAGACGAGGATAACTCCCATTGACCCCGACACGCATGAGAGTTTCAAAGTCTCTAACTGAAGAACTACAAGTCTCTTTTTGGATTGAATCCGCATCTTGAATGCCCCTTAAAATTATCATTTTACCAGCATTGATTTTGAAAGAATTAGTACAAAAAATCAAATCATTTCCGCCATACCAGATGATGTGAAGAAGTTATGCAATAGCTGTGAGCCAAAGTTTTTTGATTTGCTTAGAGGTAGACCACTCTGTGCATCATTGAATCTGCATGTTAATGCTGTCAAAAGAAATCCACCTACACTCAAACATGTCAAGAATATAGTGCCAAAGGGTAGAAGAAGTATCACATACGAGAAAAAGGTGGTTAATTTCTTCCCTATGCTGATTGTACATACGACATTTGAACAGAGGGAAATACCAGCTTTTTGCAAAAAATTATCAGTGGGTATTTTATGATGAGAAATGCGCCAGATAAGAGTAAATCTAGAAGGTTTGATCCAGGATTTATTAAAGTTATCAACCCAGGTGTAGTTTCTACCAACATTATGGAAATGATGTTTATAAAAAGCATTGAAGTTCAATACCCCATTATGAGAAGGTTCCCAAGGTATGAAATCCTTAGTGGAAGTATAGTGATAATTGCCTACAATTTGGGTTATATTCTCGGGAAGGGAAATGTTTGAAGAAGTATTGATAGATTCAACGGTATCTTGGAGATTCGAAGGGTCATAGTTATTTTCTAACAGTGAAATCAAGGGATCACCAGTCCAATTATCAAGCCAAAATTTTAGTTTAGATTCCTTGTTGGCCATCCATCTAGAATTGGTCATGATGGAGATGAAAGAGATTTTGATGGAGGGCCATATAGATGATTTTAGAGAAAAAGAGTAATTTCTTTTGAGTTTTTTCAGGAAGTGATCGCTTAGGAAATCCATATAGGTAGAGTTATTATGAATGATGTTCCAAGTAAATCTGGCTTGAAGAGACTCATTGAATTTAGCAATGTTCTTGATGCTAATCCTCCCTTTGTCAACCGGTTTGCAACAAGTTGTCCAAGGGATGGTCACAATCTATCTCTCTGAAATGTTCCCAGTCCAAAAATTTTTTTTAATAGCAATATTAATGCGATTTAAAAGACTTTTAGTCCAGTTATAAAACATCATAGAGTAAACTAGTTTCGATACAATCTTATATTTGACCAAAAAGATCCTTCCAGCCATAGAAAGGGTCTTACCTTTCCAGGAGGATATGTGACAAAGGGTATTATCCACAATGTGATAGAAATGATAGGCCTTAGGCCTACTCCAGAAAATAGGCACTATTAGGTATGTAAAGAGGAAAGAGCCCTCTTTAATGCCTAGAATTTTAGAAATGTATGTTTTCCTGTCCATGGGGAACTCTTTGCTAAAAAATATGGAGGATTTATTCCAGTTAATGTGTTGGAAGGAAGTTTCATGGTAGTGTAAAAGAATATATTTAAGATTAATAATATTCCTTTTGTCACCCTAAGTAAAAAAGAATAATTTCATCTCCATAAATGAGATGTGTGGGTGAATTTACATTCCTAGAGGCTACAATGGATTTAAGGGATCTTTTATTAGCCTATAGGGATATAAGCCTACTCAAATAGTCTTCGACAATAGAAAAAGGAATCGCAGAGAGAGTGTCCCCTTACCTGACACCTTTGGTGAACATAAAGTAACCTCTAGGTGAACCATTTAAAATAATAGAAATGTGAACTGAGTTTAATAATACCTTTATTCGATTTATAAAAATATTATTAAAGCCGAAGTGTGAAAGAACTTTTTATATAAAGTTCCAATCAATGGTATCAAAGGCTTTTGTGATATCCAGCTTAATAGCCACATTTCCACCTCTACTTTTTTTATAAAGAAGATTTTTGGTTTCAGAGGAATGGAAAATGAAGTCTTGTATAGATCTTCCTTTTATGAAGCCAAATTAATTCCAGGAGATTATTTTATTACAGATGGAGTCCATTCTGTTGGAGATTAGTTTTTTGATGATTTTAAATAAGGAGTTGATGAGAGTAATAGGTCTGAAGTTTTGAATCTCATCTGCATTTTCAAATTTGGGAATAAGTACGAGGAATTGAGAATTCAGACCGTGTGGAAGAATGCCTCTGTAGAAGAATGCTTTGACCAAACAAAAAACATCTTTATGCAAGAAATCCCAATGATGTTGATAGAATCCATTACTAAAACCGTCGGGTCCAGTAGCACTATATGGGTTAAGGCTGAAAATTGTGTCTTTAATTTCATGGTCTAAGGGTATGCTGTTAAGCATAAAGTTGTCTTCCCCAGTAACAAGATTGGGGATGATATCGGGTCTTAAATCTTTATCAATATTATCCCCATTTAAGATATCTTGGAAGTGAGAGATAAGGATATTGGATATGTCTTCCTAATTTTCCATAATTTTATTTCCCTTTATAAGGAAGGCTAGGGGTCTATAGGATTTTCTGATCCTATGAAGAGCATTATAGAATTTGGTGTTTCTGTCCCCATCATTGAGCCAATTGGCTTTAAAAATTTGTTTCTTAATATTATCTTTGAGATTGAGTAAAGAAATGAGCTTATAAGAGATGTTGATTTCATATTTTGAGTTTTGATCAAAACTTGAAGAAGCATTATCAATTTCAAGTTGATTCAGTTCAGATTCTAGAAGATTGATGTTGTCATCTATTTCTGAAGATTTGGTTTTGCACCAGCTTTTGAAGGTTTGTTTTAAAATTTTAAGCTTCATCGGGCAAGCAAAGGAGTTGGTTTGGCCCAACATCTTTTCCCAAGGGTTCTAAATAACTTTAATGCATTCAGGGTTAGAGGAATAAGCATTGTTATATTTGAAAGGGGCCATTGTTATTCTCTTATGAAAAGATAAGGAGAGGATAATTGCGTGATGATCGGAAGAAATTCGCTCCAAAGTAATACTAGATATGTTATCCCATTTGTCAAGGGAAAGTGAGTTGGAGAAGGCTCTGTCTAGTTTTCTAGCAACACTTCTGTTGTAATATTTTCTATACCATGTAATTTTAGAAACTAAAAGATTATCCTCTGTAAGGTTGTTCTGTTCAATACAGGCCTTAAATTCCTGAGTTGAAATAGAGGTAGGGGAAGGTCCAAGTTTTTCACTAGATGATAAGATAACATTGAAGTCACCTGTGATAAACCACAGATGTCTAATATTGTCATGGAGTTGTGAGATATCCTTCCAAAGTTCTCTCCTCGCTTGATAGCTATTACTGGCACAGAAAAATGTAGAAGGGACCTGTGTGTTATCAAAAATAAAATTAAAAGTAATAGAATGACTAGAATAGGAATGTAACGTAACATTATGTAAGGATAAATGAGAAAGGAGCCATAGAGATTCAGTATATGTGCCATTATTATAGGCTCCAGGGAATGAGTACCCATAAGGGATTTGATGTGATCGAGAATTAAAGTTGATTTTGGGTTCAGCAATGGAGATAATTTTAGGATAGTATGTGATGATAAATCGTTTAAGAACATTTAGAGTGTCAAGGTTGGAAATGCCTTGACAATTCCAGAATAATATATTCATTTAGATATTTTTTTTGGTGGGGTTGTCCCCTCTCTTTTTGGAGGCCGAGGTCATAGACCTGGTAGCAATTCTAGATAGATGGTCTTTTTGAGAATTGGAATGCTTGGTATGTGCTGAAGGTTTCATGGGCAGTGTGGGGGTTGGGACATTGGGAGATATATCATGGGTTTGAGAAGGCAGATTGGTGGAGAAGGGAGCCTGTTTACAAATAGATCCCTTTGTGTAGAAAGGTTCATCAATCTGTTTTTTTATAACTAAAGTTGATGGTAAAGGGTTGTTAACAATTTAAACAGGTCCCTTCATGTAGGAAGATTCAATAGACTATTTCTGTGTTTGAGAATCAGTTGGATGGGCAGAAATGGTGTTGGTTGGATTCGTTTGTGTAGATAATTCATTGTTGTCCTGCTTTCCAAATGTTTCCTAGATGGGAGCAGCAGATGTCATCATATGCTTATTTAACTTAGCTTGCTCTGTAGAGGTTTGTGAGGTACTAGGCTTATCCGCTTTCTATCTACTAGTGTTAGGACATGGGGAGGACAGTAAAGCTGCTTTATAATTAGGTTCTTCCACTGTTTGTTTACCAGAATTTTAGGTATGTAATTGTATATCAGGGGCCTTTTCATTGCCATGTTTGTGAGTGAGATTGTTATCAATGCTCATACCATCATAAGTGGCAGATTTAATGGGTCTGACAGACGTTGAAGGACCTGTAATTGTAGGGACAGTAGAAGTATTGTCAAATGAAGAATTTCTAGAGTCAGTGGCATCTAGTGGATGGGAGAGGATGTCAATGAAATATTCTTCAATTTTCTTATTAAGAATTTGAAGTAGGGTTTCCGAATCCTATTCATCATCAAGGTTAGCCCAGGATTTATTTTGGTTAGGGTCAAGGAAAGAAAAGGGGTTGTTTTTAGCAACCCATACTTCTTCCTTTTTCTTTGGTAGGTTAGATTTGGTGCCAAATTGATCCTTTCCTCTTTTATTTATCCTGACTTCATTCCACCCAGAGGTATTAGGTTGTGTAGATTGGTTATTCACTCTCCTACATTGATGTATAGAGTGACCCACTATCTTGAACAATTCACAATATTCAGGAAGCCGCTCATATTCAAATTTAACCACAGTTCTGTAGTCTTGAGCAGTGAAAACCAAGGTTTTTGGAGGTTGATGTTCTAGGTTAATGTAAATTAACACCCTAGCATATATACCAAGGTCACCATTAAGCGTTCTTTGATCAATTTTCAGCGGAGTACTGATACAAACAGAAATGTCATTAAGTATTTGAGGGTGCCAAAAAAACTAATTTAAATCGAACAACCTAACCCATACCTGAGCATTTCTCTTCTTTTGTGAATTAGGATTAAAGGAAAAATCCCATTCAGATAGCCATAAAAATCATGGTTTAAGATTGAGATTTCCCATTTTCTAGGAAAATTCAATATCATATTGTGAAGAAAAAATTATATGGAAGAATCCATTTCCTAGTGGAACCAATTTCCATCTAGAAAAACCCCAACAAGTAGATAATCTAACTTTTAAATCTTTATAAGACCAAGGGAATTCACCTTTTAAATATGCAATTCGTCCCAACACAGAGAACTTACAATGTTGTGTGCGCTGTTGAACTGCTATTGGGTCCGCTTCAACATGGAAGCTTCCATCAGCTATATTTTTGATTCTGTTCGAATTTAGCGCAGGGGGTTTTAAGGAATCAGTACCTATAAGCACTTCAAGATAGAATATTCTTTTTTCCTTTCACATTTGCGGTTTTCTAGAGTTCCTCTCTTTCCCGTTGAGTCGATTCAAAAGTGTGAATCTCCCAGATGATATCATAAGCCTCCATTGTATGCGAAGGAGCAGAAAGGGTGAAGGATCATAGAAGAAATGAAGATTTAGGGTTTCTGGATCGAGTTTTTGAGATGTTGGGGGAGACCGCAGGCTGAGAGCATCAGGGGTTCATCGCGTATCCTCTCTCCTCTTTTTTTCACAAGTGAATCACGGATACCTAAGTATGTGGTGTGGATATTAATGTCACCACATGGAAGATCTAGATAACGTTTCCTACTACCGGTCGAAGCAACCCCAAATCTAAATGTCAAAACACCCTAGCTCGCACCCCCACCTTCCTCAGGAGACGCTCCATTATAAGTGCCTGATTCACTATTCTACAAATGTTAGTCAACCAAAGGACATTCACCTGCAATCAAATTAAATACCTAAGACCATCCTCAAATCACCTAGCTTTAGATAACTTTTCATCCATCATAATAGGTATGAAGCACTGGAGCTCTATAAAATGGTCTGAATATACCACAACTGATAATTCACCCTACTCTAAGTGAATGAAATCCCATGCTATATCAGTACTCATCATATAAGGATATGAGTAATCATAGAAGTATATATAAAAATCATTCTAAGCCATATTTCGATGAATAAATGTATGAGTAATAACAACCCACCATCTCTTGGAGGAATCATGAAACATATGTGTAATGAGCTTTAACCTCCTCTCAGGAGGCATATTTAGATGATCAAAGATTGACAACATTAAATCTGACCATGACTCTGTAGCATGTGTTCCTCCATCCCCTAAAAATGTGGGTGGATGATGCTACTAGAAATCACACTTCAATGCTTCCGTAGTTAGGTCAGGTCATGGTTGTAACGACCCAATCTTTTTGAGTAGTATATTAACTTACTCTTATTGATTTAATAAGATGTTAATGGTTAATGCAGAAAGAGGAGTCGATGACTTCATCCAGTAGACTCAACCCTTATGAAGCCCACTTATCAGAGCTTGGGAAGGAGGTAGCATCTGTGGGCTTCGCTTTGGACCAAGCCCAAGACGAGCTCCAGCGTGTCAAGCTTGAACGAAAACGTTTGCAGGAGAAGTTCAAGTTAGTAGAGATTACTACTAGGGCAATGTTATCTGAGCCTCCCTCATATTCTCTCACCATAGCACACCTTACACTTAGGTCTTATGCCAGTGTTATAAGGGGCTATGTGATGAGACCCTAGTTTCCTTATGTAATCCTTTCGGGTGAATAAATTGAGATTTCTTCCTTTAGTGATGTTTGTGAAATTTAAAATGTCTAGATAATTTTAGAATGTAGTTTATTGATGAATTTTGAAAAAGGGATATTTCAAAATATTTGTGTAAACCCTAAATAACTAATGATGTGTAATGATTTTCAAAAAATGGTCTTCTACAAAAGTGTTCAGTAAGGAATTTGGAGTCTAATAAGATCAACTTAATTTTTGATGAATAGTAAATTATGAATAGTGATTTTACGCTTAGGATTAGTAATATGACCAAATGGATTAGTAATCTCACTTAAAGAAAGTTTTAAAATAATCTAGGCACCTTGATTAAGTAATGTGATTCAATAAAATGGTTAAATAACGGTTTCATAAATTATTATTCAAGTATTAGTTTTTTCGGATGAATAGTGTTTTTTAATTAAAAATTTAATTAAAAATAATTAGAATTTTTTTTATAAAAATGAATTTATTTTTGAACTCAGAGCATCGATATTATGTTAAGGTAATTTTTGGGGATTTTTCTGAAAAAATGAATTTTCGATGAATAGTGTTTTTATTTAAAAATTAAATTAAAAATATTTAAAAAATTATTTTTATAAAATGGATTTCATTTTTGAAATCAGAGCATTGATATTTGGTTAAGGTGAAATTTTGGGATTTTTCTGAGAAAGTTGAATTTTCAGTGAATAGTAAAATTACACTTTTAGGGTTTCGGTATGTTTAATGACATCATAACGGTGTCATGATGATGTCATGAGATCTTTTGAGGGTTGGCCGGACAAGGGTGATGAATTATTGTTTTGGGGGCCCCATGTGGCCTAACTCCATGATAAATGCCAAGGGAGAGCACATGGGTTTGAGAAAAGCACATGTGAGGTGTCCCTTGGCCATTAATGCCTTGTCCCCTCACTTTCCCTATAAATACCCACCCTTTCCTCCTTTGGTTTTCACTCCCAACTCTCCCCCAACGAAGTTCTGGTCTTATTACCTTCCAAAGAGCCCTCCCAAGGTGCCCCCAAGCCCTAAAGGTCCAATCCTTTGAGTTTCAAGAGTCACGTTTTAAGGTAAGGGATCCGACCCCTCTCTTTCTTTTCGTGTAATCTCTTTTATGTCATTCCTTTTATGCTCCATGTTATTATGTGAGAGGATGTTCTTTTATATTCCTCTTACTGCCCCTTTCATGTTTATATGATGAGAAGATCCCCTCTTACTCTCATCATTTCGTTTTATGAAAGTTTAAGTGACGCCGTTAGGCTGCCGAATGTTTAAGTGATTCTTTCACCCTTCTCATTTTTCAAGTTCGATTTTCATGTCAAATCTTTCAAGTTCCTTTTTATTATGTTGGGGTATGATCTCTATATCTATCATACTGATCTCTTATGATCATATGATGAGAGACCCTATTTTATTTGTTCAATTCATTTTTGTTGAAGTTTAAGTGACGCCGTTAGGCTGCCGAATTTTCATAAGAGAAATCAAATTTTTGTCTTCCTTCCATGTTTTTCATTTCAATTGGTATGTCCTTGAAATTGCATCACCATGTACATATATCCTTCTTACTCTGTCCCTCTACCTTTTTATGGGTCAATTATGATTGTTCAACCCATGTCCCCTCTCTTTTCAAAGTTTCTAAAACCTTGTAACATAGCTGTTATGCTGCAGAATTTTCGTCTCAAAATGCCTCTCTTTTCTCAAAATTATTTTATGTTATAAAGTGAATACTCAAAGATCCTATTTCTAAAGGGGTATTCACATATAAATAAAAATGTTCTATTTTAAATTCTGGGATTTACATACATGATACCCGCTTTCCCTTTCTGTGGGTTTAAAGTAACGTAAAGATCATGTCTTTAAAGCAGTTTTTAAAACGTTATGATTATGAAATGAAACCCATTTATTTTATGCTATATGGGTTATTTATAAAATGTTTGATGATGATATATGTGGCTCACATGAAAATAAATACAAATTTAAGGGTGCGCCCTGATAGCGCTCCAATGCATTGGGTAAAGACTTAATCTCTAGAGATGACCATTTTAACGACACCTTGGTGAATAACCTTGGTAATTTTTAACGACACCTTGGGGATGGACCTTGGTGAAACGAAACGATTGTCAATATTAAATGTTTTAGCCACATCTTCAAGTTATGAAAAATGATTATTTTTATTATGATGTATCTCATGATTTCTTTCTCATGCCTTAAAGTTATTTTCATATCCTTATTGAAGTATCTCAAGTTCACTTGTAAAATGTTTCTCTTGTTTCCCTTACTAGGCCTTCTGCTCACCCTTTCTTCTGATGTATGTCCCCAGGTTATGAGATGCATAATGAACATAGAATGAACTAAAGGAGAAGCCTTTCAAGTGTTTAAGAAGAATGTTTTATGTTTTTTTATGTATTATGATCCTTGTTTCCAAGACACTAAACCTTAACGATCCTCAGTTCCGTGTAATGAAATGAAAGTTATGTTATAAAAAGACGGGATGCTATAGTTGGTATCAAAGGATGGTTTAGTTATTTTTGGAAATTAGGATATAAAAACTTTAGGAAGAACCCTATAGAAAAGTTTAAATATAGGAAAACTTCCTGGTATTTTGGTAAGTATTGAGTAAGTGGTTTATCAAACAAATACATACCTGTCTGGATACGAGCAGGTAGAGGCGGCTCTGGCACAGATGTACATAGGGGTAAAACCCAAAAACACTGCTTTGAGATAGACTCGAACGGAAACTGGTGCATGATAATGGGCCTTGCTGCACTCTTGGTTACGACACTCCCGGGGGATATGTTTGGTTAATCACAAGCTTTTTATGAATCATTATGAAGGAATTATAGAAAAGTGTAATTTTCTAAGCATTAAGTCTTAGTTAAAATATTCATAAATGAAATAAGTTTCTTACTAAGGTTTTATTCTTTTAGAAAATGGCGGGCAATAGGAGGAACCGTGCTGATGGTGACCGCAATGCACCATGTGCTGACGGCCCTCCGATGGAAGTCGGAATGGAAACATTCATGGGAATGATGAACCAACTGACTCAAGTTATGAGTAATAACTTGAATCAAGCTGAGAGGCCGACCTCACCACGAAGGGAACAACACTCTGTTGAGTCCTTCATGCGTCAATGACCGCCAACATTCAGTGGATCTACTGACCCGTTGGTTGCGGAACAATGGATAAGCTCCATTGAAAAGATCTTTTCTGTACTTCATTGTTCGGAACAAGAAAAGGTCACCCTTGCTGTTTACCGCCTGGAGGGAGAAGCTGATCAGTGGTGGTCACTGATCAAAAACACGAATCCACGAGGAGTGATAGAAGCTATGGAGTGGGAAGAATTTCGGGGAATTTTCCTTAACAAGTATTTCCCTCGTTCCATGAGAACGAGAATGGAGAAAGAGTTTCTCGAGCTGAAGCAGAAGGAGAACGAATCTGTCGGAAGCTGCGAGATGAACTTCACAAGGCTTTCCCGTTATACCTCAAGCGTTGTCATGGACCCTAATGGGAAGGTTGATAGATTCTTTGGCGGACTACGACCTCATCTGCGGAAGAATCTAGCCAACAGGGACTACGATAGCTATGAAGAAATAGTTCTAAGTGCTATGAAAGTTGAACTAGAGTTTGGGGAGACACAATGGTCTCAAAAATCTAATGAGAAGAAGAGAACTCTAGAACCAAGCCTGGGAAGAAGTTTTGATTAGGAAAGAGGTGGAAAGCATATGCAACATGCCACATGCAATAAATGTGGGAAGAAGCATCTGGGGAACTGCTTGAACAGAAGTGGAAAGTGCTACAAGTGTGGAAGAGGAGGCCATATTGATCGGAATTGTCATAGTGAGGTGAAGCCTCAGCTTCCCAACACTAACGACAGAGGAAAGATGGTTCTAGCCCTACCCGAAGTCACATGCTTCAAGTGTGGACAGCTTGGGCACTTTGCTAACCAATGTCCCAATCCGAGGGCGGTGGAGGGGAATCACCACCAACCTCAGCAGAGGCCAAGAGAGCGAGGTCGTGCTTTCGCTATCACAACAGCTGAAGTTGAAGTCCCGAACGATGTGGTAGCAGGTACTCTTTTTGTCCTCTCAAAACTAGCAAGTACTTTATTTGATTCTAGTTCTACGCATTCCTTTATTTCCTCCAAGTTTGCAAGGAATATAGAATCAATCCCCGAACTGCTAGAGGTAGAGTTGTCTGTCAAGACTCCAAGTGGGATTATCCTTGCATCAACAGTATTTAGAGACTCTAGTGTTTACTTTGGTGAGCACAATCTTATCGAAAATCTAGTAGTCATTCCCATGATGGAATTCGACATTATACTAGGGATGGACTGGCTCTCAAAGTATAATGCTAAGATCAAATGCAGATGTAAGGAAATCTCAGTAGTCTTGAATGAATGACCTACAGTTATCTTCCAAGGAGAGATATCCCGAACTGATCCCTATCTAGAATCACCTCCTATAGCATTCTTTATTGAGTTAATCGGTGATGATGAAGAAGGAAAAGGGAGCATACAAATAGAAGATGTTCCGATTGTTCAGGAATACATGGATGTATTTCCTTAGGAGTTACCTGGACCTCCCCCAGAAAGAGAGGTAGAGTTCTCCATTGAACTCGTACCTGGGTCCCAACCGATATCAAAGACTCCGTATAGAATGGCAAATGTGGAGCTAGAAGAGTTAAAGAAACAACTCCAAGACTTGTTGGAGAAGGGGTTTATCCGACCGAGTGTGTCTCCTTGGGGAGCACCAGTTCTCTTTTTGAAGAAGAAGGATGGATCAATGCGGCTATGCATCGATTATAGAGAAATGAACGGGATCACAGTGAAGAACAGATATCCTCTTCCAAGAATTGATGATTTATTTGACCAACTTTGTGGGGCTCAATTCTTCTCTAAGATTGACCTTCGATCTGGTTATCATCAACTGAGGGTGAAGAAGGAAGATATTCCAAAGACTGCCTTCCGATCAAGATATGGGCATTATGAATTTACTGTTATGCCCTTCGGCTTGACTAATGCTCCTGCTATTTTCATGGATTTGATGAATAGAGTCTTTAAAGACTACCTTGATAACTTTGTGGTAGTTTTTATTGATGATATTTTGATATATTCAAAAAGTCGTGAGGAGCATGAAGATCATCTAAGGGTCATATTGAAAACTCTGCGGAAGGAGAGGCTCTTTGGGAAGTTCAGCAAGTGTGAGTTTTGGTTACAACAAGTGGCTTTCTTGGGGCACATCGTAACCAATGAAGGAATCTCGGTTGACCCTGCAAAGACAATGGTTGTGGAGGAGTGGCCTCAACCTACAACAGTAACTGAGATTCGTAGTTTCCTTGGTTTAGCAGGATATTATAGGAGGTTTGTGAAAAACTTTTCACGGCTTTCTAATCCACTAACCAAGTTGACTCGAAAAGGGGTTAAGTTCATCTGGACAAAGGAATGTGAGGAAAGTTTCCAAGAGTTGAAGAAGAGATTGGTTACTGCACTTGTGTTAACACTACCCTCTATCGGAGAAGGATCCGTTATTTTTAGCGATGCATCTCTGAAAGGGCTTGGGTGCGTCCTCATGCAAAATGACAAGGTAATTGCTTATGCATCTGGACAATTGAAGATTCATGAGCAGAATTATCCTACGCATGATCTAGAGCTGGCGGCAGTTGTTTTTGCTCTAAAGATATGGAGACACTATCTTTATAGGGAGAAATGTGATATATACACTGACCACCAAAGTCTAAAGTATATTTTCACACAGAAAGAATTGAACATGAGACAAAGGAGATGGTTGGAGCTTATTAAAGACTATGATTGTTCAATTCATTATCACCCGGGAAGAGCAAACAAAGTTGAGGATGCATTAAGCAGGAAATATCCTGTTGTTTTGGCAACAATGAGGATCTTAGGAGATCCCTTGATTAAAGTTCTAGTAAAACTGAACATGGGGATTATAAGGAAAGGGACATCATCAACCCTATTCCAAATGATTTCTCAACCTTCATTACTAGAGAGGATCAAGAAGGCTCAAAAAGAAGATCCTTTGCTGCAGGAGAAGTTTGAGGCTGTAAAGGATGGGAAGTTCCCTGATTTCAATATTGATCAAGAAGGTTTATTGAAATTTCGTACAAGACTATGTGTCCCATCTATTCTGGAGATAAAGATAGAACTGATGGATGAAGCTCATAGCTCTACATTCTCTATACACCCGGGAAGCACTAAGATGTATAGAGACCTTCGTGATCTTTATTGGTGGGATAACATGAAGAGGGAGATTGCCGATTACACTACAAGGTGCCTGGTGTGTCAGCAAGTAAAGGCAGAAAGACAACTTCCTAAGGGGGTATTACAACCACTACCCATACCAGTATGGAAGTGGGATAATATCACAATGGACTTTGTAACTGGTCTCCCAAAAACATCCAAAGGAAACAATGCGATATGGGTTATTGTGGACCGTCTCACCAAGACAGCCCATTTTATCTCTATTCGGGAAGATTTCTCTCTGGATCAGCTTGCCAAGATATACATGAAGGAAGTGGTAAGGCTGCATGGGGTACCACTATCCATCGTATCTGATCGTGACCCAAGATTCACATCAAAATTCTGGAGAAGTCTTCAGCATGCTCTGAACACTGAATTGAATTTTAGTACGGCCTATCATCCTCAAACTGATGGCCAATCTGAAAGGACTATTCAGACACTCGAAGACATGTTGAGATTATGATCAATGGAATTTAAAGGTGGATGGGATCAACACCTCCCATTAGTTGAATTCTCCTATAACAACAGCTTCCATTCGAGTATTCAGATGGCACCCTATGAAGCTCTATATGGAAAGCGGTGTAGAACTCCTACTTGTTGGGATGAAACTGGTGAGAGGAAGCTTCTTGGGCCTGATCTCGTGCAAGAGATGACGGAACAGGTTCATGCCATCCAACAACACATAAGGGCTGCTCAGAGTCGGCAGAAGAGCTATGCTGACAATCGTCGAAGGGACTTGGAGTTTGGTGTTGGTGACAAAGTCTTCCTTCGAATTTCTCCATGGAAGAGAGTCATGCGGTTTGGGAAGAAAGGGAAGCTCAGCCTTAGGTACATTGGCCCCTATGAAATCCTTGATCTCATAGGAGCAGTGGCCTATCGTCTAGCACTTCCACCGAACCTAGCTCAAGTTCATGATGTCTTCCATGTATCTCTCTTGAGGAAGTACATACCCGACCCTTCGCATGTACTGAACCCAGAGGTGGTACAACTGGAACATGACCTCTCTTACGAGGAGCAGCCAGTGGAGATCTTGGACCGTAGAGACAAGGTCCTACGAAACAAGACTACCCACCTTTTGAAAGTGTTGTGGAGGAATCATAAATATGAATAAGCGACTTGGGAGCCTGAGGAAACAATGAAGCAAAAGTACCCTCACCTTTTCGACTAGGCCTCAAGTGTAAATTTCGGGGACGAAATTTCTAAAGGGGGGAAGAATGTAACGACCCAATCTTTTTGAGTAGTATATTAACATACTCTTATTGATTTAATAAGATGTTAATGGTTAACGCAGAAAGAGGAGTCGATGGCTTCATCCAGTAGACTCAACCCTTATGAAGCCCACTTATCAGAGCTTGGGAAGGAGGTAGCATCTGTGGGCTTCGCTTTAGACCAAGCCCAAGATGAGCTCCAGCGTGTCAAGCTTCAACGAAAATGCTTGCAGGAGAAGTTCAAGTTAGTATAGATTGCTACTAGGGCAATGTTATCTGAGCCTCCCTCAGATTCTCTCACCATAGCACACCTTACACATAGGTCTTATGCCAGTGTTATAAGGGGCTATGTGATGAGACCCTAGTTTCCTTATGTAATCCTTTCGGGTGAATAAATTGAGATTTCTTCCTTTAGTGATGTTTGTGAAATTTCAAATGTCTAGATAATTTTAGAATGTAGTTTATTGATGAATTTTGAAAAAGGGATATTTCAAAATATTTGTGTAAACCCTAAATAACTAATGATGTGTAATGATTTTCAAAAAATGGTCTTCTACAAAAGTGTTCAGTAAGGAATTTGGAGTCTAATAAGATCAACTTAATTTTTGATGAATAGTAAATTATGAATAGTGATTTTACGCTTAGGATTAGTAATATGACCAAATGGATTAGTAATCTCACTTAAAGAAAGTTTTAAAATAATCTAGGCACCTTGATTAAGTAATGTGATTCAATAAAATGGTTAAATAACGGTTTCATAAATTATTATTCAAGTATTAGTTTTTTCGGATGAATAGTGTTTTTTAATTGAAAATTTAATTAAAAATAATTAGAAAATTATTTTTATAAAAATGAATTTATTTTTGAACTCAGAGCATCGATATTATGTTAAGGTAATTTTTGGGGATTTTTCTGAAAAAAATGAATTTTCGATGAATAGTGTTTTTATTTAAAAATTAAATTAAAAATATTTAGAAAATTATTTTTATAAAATGGATTTAATTTTTGAAATCAGAGCATTGATATTTGGTTAAGGTGAAATTTTGGGATTTTTCTGAGAAAGTTGAATTTTCAGTGAATAGTAAAATTACAGTTTTAGGGTTTCGGTATGTTTAATGAAATCATAACGGTGTCATGATGATGTCATGAGATCTTTTGAGGGTTTGCCAGACAAGGGTGATGAATTATTGTTTTGGGGGCCCCATGTGGCCTAACTCCATGATAAATGCCAAGGGAGAGCACATGGGTTTGAGAAAAGCACATGTGAGGTGTCCCTTGGCCATTAATGCCTTGTCCCCTCACTTTCCCAATAAATACCCACCCTTTCCTCCTTTGGTTTTCACTCCCAACTCTCCCCCAACGAAGTTCTGGTCTTATTACCTTCCAAGGAGCCCTCCCAAGGTGCCCCCAAGCCCTCAAGGTCCAATCCTTTGAGTTTCAAGAGTCACGTTTTAAGGTAAGGGATCTGACCCCTCTCTTTCTTTTCGTGTAATCTCTTTTATGTCATTACTTTTATGCTCCATGTTATTATGTGAGAGGATGTTCTTTTATATTCCTCTTACTGCCCCTTTCATGTTTATATTATGAGAAGATCCCCTCTTACTCTCATCATTTCGTTTTATGAAAGTTTAAGTGACGCCGTTAGGCTGCCGAATGTTTAAGTGATTCTTTCACCCTTCTCATTTTTCAAGTTCGATTTTCATGTCAAATCTTTCAAGTTCCTTTTTATTATGTTGGGGTATGATCTCTATATCTATCATACTGATCTCTTATGATCATATGATGAGAGACACTATTTTATTTTTTCAATTCATTTTTGTTGAAGTTTAAGTGACGCCGTTAGGCTGCCGAATTTTCATAAGAGAAATCAAATTTTTGTCTTCCTTCCATGTTTTTCATTTCAATTGGTATGTCCTTGAAATTGCATCACCATGTCCATATATCCTTCTTACTCTGTCCCTCTACCTTTTTATGGGTCAATTATGATTGTTCAACCCATGTCCCCTCTCTTTTCAAAGTTTCTAAAACCTTGTAACATAGCTGTTATGCTGCAGAATTTTCGTCTCAAAATGCCTCTCTTTTCTCAAAATTATTTTATGTTATAAACTGAATACTCAAAGCTCCTATTTCTAAAATGGTATTCACATATATATAAAAATGTTCTATTTTAAATTCTGTGATTTACATACATGATACCCTCTTTCCCTTTCTCTGGGTTTAAAGTAACGTAAAGATCATGTCTTTAAAGCAGTTTTTAAAACGTTATGATTATGAAATGAAACCCATTTATTTTATGCTATATGGGTTATTTATGAAATGTTTGATGATGATATATGTGGCTCACATGAAAATAAAGACAAATTTAAGGGTGCGCCCTGATAGCGCTCCAATGCATTGGGTAAAGACTTAATCTCTAGAGATGACCATTTTAACGACGCCTTGGTGAATAACCTTGGTAATTTTTAACTACACCTTGGGGATGGACCTTGGTGAAACGAAACGATTTTCAATATTAAATGTTGTAGCCACATCTTCAAGTTATGAAAAATGATTATTTTTATTATGATGTATCTCATGATTTCTTTCTCATGCCTTAAAGTTATTTTCATATCCTTATTGAAGTATCTCAAGTTCATTTGTAAAATGTTTCGCTTGTTTCCCTTACTGGGCCTTCTGCTCACCCTTTCTTTTGATGTATGTCCCCAGGTTATGAGATGCATAATGAACATAGGATGAACTAAAGGAGAAGCCTTTCAAGTGTTTAAGAAGAATGTTTTATGTTTTTTATGTATTATGATCCTTGTTTCCAAGACACTAAACCTTAACGATCCTCAGTTCCGTGTAATGAAATGAAAGTTATGTTATAAAAAGACGGGATGCTATAATGGTTCTCACTAAACAGTCTACAAGAAGTGCATAAAGCCCTCACAAAACAATACCTTTGTACCTATGTTTGGTACAAACTATAGAATTTCAGCCAGAAATACTAAAGGATCCACTGGTTCCCCATTGAAAACCACCTCTAGAGTATGGTATTCACCACCATCCTAACATATGACTATAGGATGTCACAATGAAATACCAATACAAATTCCAAGTGCAAACCTTAGATCAAGATCATTATCAAATTTCATAGTTTAAAGTGTAGATATTGAAATAGGATAGTCAGAACACTTCTTATATAAGAACACACCCCTCTACCTGCTCCTAAAGTTAGGTATGGGTGACATATAGATCATATAGAGGCAAAAGATACTATACACTGCCCACTACTGTAGTCAGGTCTATGTCGAGTTCTTTTCTATAACAGTTTAATTTTCCATTTTATTCCAACATTCATTTCCTATTTCATTATTTCACAGTTATCACTCTTCATTTTTAAAATGTTGAACGAATGGTTTACAAAATTCTGATCAATAAGGTCCTATATACTTCATGAATCATAATGTGACTGTCATATAATCCACACCATAAAATATTTCAGAATACTTATCATAACACCTAGTATATATATCATAACAACTATCACAATAACATGTAATATGTAATACATTCTAAATGGTATGGCATAATGCATGAAATATGATTCCTATAAAGTACCTAAAATGATGATTGAGATGGAATAAACTCATATTATTGTGCTACCAAAAAATAAGACCCACAATCATATCAATAATAACATCACAATTCATGTGCATCACCCAAAAGTGGAATCAAATCAGCTTGAATAGTCAAAATATAGATAATAACCATTTTTATTTGAGGCAATTTGGATTTTGTTGTACATGGGTTAGCTATGACTAGGTGAAACTCACTAACCAATTTATATTCCTTACTATCACTATCTATTGTCTCCAAATAATAATAAAAACTAGAAAAGAAGATCTAATACCACTTGTAATGTCATGGACCCAAATTCCACAAAACAGTGTCTAAGATCGGTTGGCCACATAGCCTCAAGAACATTTCCCCAAATTCTAGAGGCTTCCAACTAGTAGTGAGGACTTAGGTGTGTCTATGTGAAGATTGTTCCCTCTTACCAAAGTGTAACATAATAGAATAAACATACATTCAATAGAAAAACTAGTAAATAAATTAGACAGATGATAAATAACCAATACATGAATATATAAATAATGAAAAAAGAGATCTCATATACAAAAGAGAATGATACATGTCACATGTCTCTACAAAACATCCAAAATACGTATACATGGCATCAATACAATACATGTAATAGGAGCATAAAAAGTCCAAAAACTATCCAGCTATCATCACAAGCCTTAGCTCAGCCTCATGCTCCCATGCTCTTAAGAAGCAGTCAATAACATATAATTCTATGCTTTACGTTATCCATAGCTTCAATCATATAGTCTGTTCGGGTACCAACGACACCTCAAATATAGTGTGAGACTAAATCCTAGTATGAAAACACCCAAGGTCTAGTGTCATATATTTATTAAATATAATAATAACCTTGTGCATGTATTAATATAACATACAATGATGTACTGAAAGTAAACATCTTACAAATTCTGAGATATCATTTTATATCCAATTCATTCCATCACATTCATTTAGAAAGTAAATATATGAACTAATAGTCCGGACTATGTCATTTTATAATCATATTCATTTATATAGTCAATATCATTTAGTTAGTAAGTCTTGGGACCTAGAGTATAGCATAGTGTACCCCATTGTGATATGCTCAAAGGATGCCTAAATAGACCATCCATAAACTGCAAGACATAGACTGAATCCAGGCTCGTGTTTTGGTTTGGCACACAAAATATATAAACCATTTAATTCATTATTCAATTTAGAACCTGATCCTATCCTTATAATTCCTCATTTGGAATCCAGGTATCACTCCATGTATAATATAAATCAATACCCTTCAATCCCATTCATGTTTATCCTTATGAGATCCCAGGTATCGATCTAGGTGTGGTATACCATCCTAGCCACTTGAGTTCATCCTTAGTGACCCACTAAGGGAACCCTAGTATCAACCATGACATATATGATAAACAACCCTCTTCATCATTGGAAGTCCATATCGAGTCCATGTATAACATGGTAATATAATAGTAATCCTCTATGAGTCCTTCCATGACACTCCATATAAGGAGTCCATGTGTCACTCGGGCATAAACTAGGTAGAAGCCAAATTAGTATGTCCATGATATTTATATAAGAATACATGTGTCACCCAATACATTTAAATATTTTATCAATTCAATAACATTTAATCAATACCATTCAATCATGTTTATTTTATATGTCATGGTCATAACCAAGAATTGTTCAACTCAATTCTCACCTCAAAAGGTTGCTCGATTCATGGATAAGCTTATAAGGCTTATTGTTTATTTTAATTACATGGGAAATCCATTATAACTATCATGTAATTATTAATAAACCAATTCATGGAAATTTTCTAGGTACATGGCTTCCCATTTTCACTTTATTAATTCAATTCACAATTGAAATTTCAATTCAAATTACATATCAATTCAAAATTCCATTGATCAAAGTATTAAGGTTCACATGATAAGTATTTTTTAACCTTAGGTAATTAGGATTTAATTGAAGCATTCACCCCATAGTATATCATTGATCATATGAAATTACATGTGATATACTTTTAAATGTTAGGCAAGGTCATAAGTTTATACTTATTATTTGAAGACTCTACTAAATTCTATATATAATATTATATTAAAGAAAACATAATATACTATTACAACCTAGAATACATTATGATGATCATTGGTTTGAGATAAATCAAATTTATACTTTTAGGATATTCTATGATCCCATAGTTCCTTTAATATAAGAAACACAAATGAATGAATAATAAATGAATACTTATTTTGTTGTAATACCATGATACTTTTATGTATACAATAGCCATTTTATCTACTCTCTCATGTATCTAATACCCATAAAAATTACCCATCCCTCATGATTATTCTATATTAATGGATTTTTCAAAGGATATATAATATTATTCTGTATAGATTTCTATAACATATTTATATATCCACTCTAAATGATTTCTTGAATGGGATGGTATTTTTTCATGATAGGTTTGGTATATTAGTGAGACTGAGATTCATTTTCTTGAAAATAGATCAAATATTGTCATAATAAATATAAATTTCACCCTCAATGTTATGGACCACCATAATTTAAGTAATGTACTTTTGAATCAAAATATATTCCTTCATAACATCTGATACAATGATATAATTTTTTAGTATTGTTGATTCCACCATGGAAGACTATTTTGAATTTTTTTAACAAATAAACCCCTTATTAGGGGAAAAAAGAATCTAAATTGAGATCTCATACCATACCTATTAGTTTTTAAAATAGAATCAATGTAACCCCTTATCAAGTGCTCATCCCCAACTATAAATACTTATAACATATCCTTACTCAAGTACTGAAGTAAATTATTTACAAAAACCTAAAAAATCTCCCTAGGATTGAATTAGTATCTATTAGTTATGCTCAAATTATAAGAGATATTGTGTCCAATACCTAACATGAAATACATAATAGATCCCTTGGAGGGTATAAATAGAATATTATCCATTTTTATTATTTTTGAATCCATACATTCAGTCTTTATAAGAATCATTCCATGAAATATTAGTAAATAACCCTTCGTGGAGTTCTCTATGCTTAGAATCATTTTACCTTTACCAATATTTGTATTCTAACTCAATCCAAGTAACCCATTTTCCCTATATCTATAGATCATCATACCCATTATATAGGCCAATTATCTCATGTATTTCATTTAGAAAATAATTCTGAATTATACCTTTATAGAAGGTAATGTTTTGATACCATTTTTGATGATTAGTATGCCATCAATAGAAAATAATAGAAACACCAAACCACTCCCACTGAAATTCATGTATACCCAAGCTTCATCCATGATTTTAATTAAACTAAACTCTTTAATTACAATATAATACTACATGTTCCAACATGAAGAATATTACTTCAATATGTAAATAGATAGTTGTAACTTGTGTAACTTAGAATTCTAATTTGGAACTTCAAAACCTTCAAGATGAGTATTATACACATTATTTAATAGATACTAATCAATTAAAGTATCATTTACATCAATTTTCTATATCACACAATCATAATTTGATTATATGGAAAGGAATATCTGAGCGGAATTTATCATCCCTACTAGTGAATTGGCCTTTTAATTTTAAATACCAAGAACGTTTTTGAAACCCTATTCCACTTTGTGAGATTTATAAGTTGGAAAAAACCTATATATATCTGTTTTTTAATGGAAAATAAAAATTTACCCTATAGGACTCACCTATTATTATGAAACTAACATGCTACAAAAAGTAAATAGTGTACATGGAGTCTATCTCTGATCTTATGGTATTTAACAATTTCTAAAAATTATAAATCTATATTTCCTATCAATACATAGTATGTTCATCATCTATAGACATTACTTTATCTTCACTTTCTATAAGAAACCCAAAAGTATTAGGTTTTTAAAGAAACATAATAGACCTTTGAGGTTCTTGTGTAACCAAAAGTAATTTTTCTCCCACTTCCCTTTTTGGATAAAACTTAATTTCCATAATAATAAAAAATCCTATTTATTAAATTTGAACTTTTTATAAGATAAATTTTCTCCCACATTAACCTCAATTTACATAATTATTATTTAGTATAACACTATATTGGTCCACCGAAACTTTTTAAGTTGTATTTTAAAAATAATATCCCATATTTTCCTTAGGATAACAATTTTTTCAGATTTATATCCAATTTTTTCATAATATAAACATTATAATTATGATCCACAACCCCAAATACTCATAAAATAAAAATTAAGACGCCTAACATTCCATATATCATATTTTTTTCATTAGAATTTACTTAGATGAAATGTGGCTAAGTATAAAAGTATCATTTTTAGACCATATCCCAATAATTATAAAAAATGTTAACACCAACTCATAATTGATGAAACCATGTCCATCAAGGCATGATATATCCTTTTAGGCACATCATTCAATTGTGGAGTTAGATGAGGAGTGAGTTGTAAAAAAATATCCAAATATCTCAGATGATAGCTAAATTCCTAGATTAAGTATTCTTTACCCCAATTTGATAAGATAATCCCAATATCTTTTCCTTATAGATTTTGTACTTAAATTTTTAATAAATTAAACCTTTTAAAGGTTTAAATCTTTTATAATATAAGAAACTCATTTCTATGCTGACTATAATCATCATTAGTGGTTATGAAGTAAATATACCTACCACATTATTTAATACTAATTAGGAAATATATATCACTATGTATTAGGAAAATAAATTCACAATCCCTCTCTGTATATTTTTCTAAAATTTACTTTAGTATTTTTGAATAAAAATTCGACTCAAATTAATAATTTTTTTTAATAAAATGATTTAAACAATTTCTCTATATAGTTCAATCGAATGAATTTATCATTTATATGTGAATGAAAATAATACCCAAGGTAAGTGATGGTAGATCCAATTTAATTAAATTTATTATATTTAATTTTATATACATGATTTTAATGACTATGTTTCTTCCTTGTAATACTTTAAAATATTTTAAGAATTTGTTTTGGTGCCATGAGCTAACTAAGAAAAATATTATGAGGCACGAGGAGGCTCAATATTGATTAATAAAAATAATAAAAATATTATCTCATGAACATGACGTTTTTTTAAATAATGGAATAAATAAAAAATGTATTATTGGATCCAAAATCTAAGTCTACCATTGAATTTTAGAATGAGGGGTTTACACTAGGTGTGACATAGTCTTTTTGTGTGTCGGTTGTTCGGCTTGTGCATGATTGTGGGTGGAATAATAATTAAATAAACAAATTTTTTATTTAATAATAATTATTCTAAAACATAATCTCCTATATAAATTCATGTTTATGGAAAATACCTAGGACTTCATCCATAACCCTAGGGATTTAGGGATATAGGATCTGTTGGGAAAGAATTCTTGGAGGATCGATGTAGGATCAGGATTTTACAATCAGTGCACCAAAAATGAATGTGTCTTTCACCAACTAATATGACATAGACCCATTATTTGACATAGATCAATAAAAAATTGAGGTAGGGGATACTTTTATGGGTTTATTCCCCATTTATTATCCCATTAAAAACACGATCAACTCAATTATCAGATTGATTTGTGGGTCGGTCAAGATTTGAGCGTATAATTTTTCTTCCTAGGAATTTGGGACTTATGATATTTGATTATTTCAGGTCTATTGGTTATTTTTTCATTGTTCTAATGGAAAAAATAAAGTCCAACATGAGAAATGGAGTTGGTTCACTACTCTTCTTGTGTTTCGTGCATTTCTTATTCTATTCTTTGCATGTTTATTGGAGATATTTTTTTGGATAGTGGTTCAATAAATAACTTGTGGAAAATAATTGCACCATGATTATTTGGGGAAATGGATTGTCACCATGGGTTCAGGTTCGTTATTAAAGGTGTGATCAAGGTGTAATGATGACATAAGTCAATTATAGGAGGACCAAGATCAGATCAATGATACTTATTTCATAGTTTGGCATAAAAGAAAAAACACAATGTGATGATGATAAGTTTCCAAGTAAAGGTTGTGATTGGAATCTATACACCGATGATAGTGGGTCTTTGTTGATCTAAGATCCACATTTATTAGTGAGTTAAGTGGAATAATTGATAGTAGCGGTTATGTGGGAGAGACATATAGAATAGTTCAGACTTTCTAGATAATTCATGACTACACGATGTGTAGTCCGAAGAAAACAAGTCATGTTGTACCCTACTATGGTACTAGGGTTTATGTGTAGAGGAAAAATATCACATTCCATATAGACCCATCACACATCATGTGAACAATTTACAGAGGATCACTGTGTACTGTATGGGTAAGTGATCATAGACATGACTAGGCCCACCGGAGCAACCGGGGTACATGGTAACTACATGATACACATACATGGTTAGGTACAAGGGCATGACTAGAGTATACATGAATGAACCGAACTACACAAGCATGATCAGATTACATGGACTCAGGTAGGTGGCACATGACATGTTCTACACTGACCAATACACACCATGTATCCCAAAATAATACACTATGTATATAGGTAAATAAATTCCATGTGAGACAGTGAGACAAAAGTATACCGAGGGTGGAAAATACAAGTTGTGTACTCCCATTACATGATGTGTGATTTCTCTAATACAGGTTAACGAACTTTAACTCTTTAGTGTGAACCATTTTTAGATGGGGGTGTTCCCTTGGTTCATCCCCATGTGGGTACAGTGAGACATTACCTCATGGGAATAATATATGATCCCCTCTATGAGATAAGTATTAGATAGAGTTTGTAACTTCCTCAGTGTGACCTAGGGTGTGACCCTCTATCATTATTTCTCCTTCCCTAGGTGGGGTTTGAAAAATTGGAATGACCAACTTATATGGGTTTATAATCCCCTACTTAAATGGTTATTCAAGGTAGGGTTTTGTATACCCAGAGGCCTTGGGTGATATCCTCTATCAAAGGATCATGATATTTAGATTTATAAAAAGTACCTCATCATAGAGGGGAGTAATGATCATGAACTCTCAGATAATCTCCATTAGTGGTATCATGGATCATGGACTGAGTTATCCTAGAGTAGCATTACATTGAATCCTTGAGTAGAATCCTATGGCTAGATGTGTGGTTGAGACCTCATTGAGACTTTATGTCTGATATGGGTGTATCTTGGTTATTTTTATTATTGTTATTGCATATATTCTAATTAATATATACTCATGATGATGAGCTAAATACTCTCTTGTTGATTTATGGTTAATGATTCTCGGGCATCTTACAGAGTATTTATATACTCACCCCTACATGGGCTCTACCCACGCATGTCATGTCTTAAATCAACGACATTCCTTTTGATGGAATCTAAGGAGGACATAGAGCAGGATGAGTATAGTGAACTAGACAGATAGTAATTCTTGGCGGGTTGTTTCATTTGACCGCAATCCCCTCCATTGTAGTTTGAACACTTTTATTAGTTTTAATGGGATTATATTTATCCCTTTATGATTTACATGGCTTTTTTTTCTTACTTTGATGTGAGATAGATGTTATGCATGTATTATGGTATCAATTTTATTTTACCTTTCTGCATTTTATGGGGGTTTGAAGATGCATTCATGTGTATATGTACCTTAGGATAATGAAACACATGTCTGTGATATGCCTACTCAACACTGTTTTCCATACCTAATCCTATTGGAGGAATGCTTGGGGTATCACACATGACTTACCACCAGCCATGTGGGCCCTAGGTGGTTGGGCCGGGACAAAGATTATTTGTATCAAGAATATATAATTTATTCACCATATTTCCTATATCACAAAACATTTCTATCATCTATATAATAAACCCTACTTCTTAATTGTTAATGAAAATTGTTTCCTTTTCTGAACAAGATATAAAAATTAAATTTCATTTTTTAGGTTTGAATATAAAAATAGTTTTACAATTCCAAAACTATTCCATTTGGCTAACTTAAATCACTAGTTTATAATTTTAATGAATAAACTCTTTCCCTATTTCTAATATGTAGATCAACAGCACCTTTCATCAATTTTATCTTATTTATGATTATGTTATTATCATTAGAAATCTGTGATGCTATAATGCTCCGATATTTTGGAATATATGTTTTCTAAATTTATACTATATTCACTATCTTGCTCCATATGCAATACCGAACAGAAAATGAGCTGCAACATATTTATTATTTAAAAAATTTATGAATAATAAAACCTCTTGTAAATAAAAAGTATTTTAATCAATTAGAAAATTCATAAAAACCATGATTTGGAACACTTAATATTTTAAGAAGATATTTTTCAGTAAAATTAGTTTTTATTTTATATATATATTTAATTTTAATTTAAATCCTAAATTTATAAATTTTAGAATTTTAATTAAAATAAAATGAACATTATTTTTTTAATTCCATATATAAAAATTTTATAAGGTTGAATTGTTGATATTTTTGTACAATAATATATTAATAAATAAATAATAAAAAATACGAATTTTGAAAATGCCATGACTCTTTTGAAATTATCATAATAAAATAACGAATTAATAGTTTTTAAACATTTTTTTATTAAAATTTATATTTATAAATAAAAATAAATCATTTAAAATACTACATTTAATTTATAAAACATATGTTTAGTGTTGTGGAAACTAAAGTAATATTTTACTCTAAAAACTATTTGTATTCACTTGTATTTTAAAAATTAGTTTTCAACATTTTTAGAAATTAAATATAAAAGAATCAATTTCTTAATTTAGATAAACCTTATCATAATATTTAGTAAGTAAAAATTCATTTTATTCATTAAATTTTGATTATTATGATTATATTTATTGACCAAATTAATGGTAATAATGTTATTTTATAAGAATTGTTTTACTAATATCGGGTAGTTATTATTTAATAAAATAAATTAATATCATCAAAAATATGAAATTTATATTATATTTAAACCTATATATCAATATATTATCTATTATTCAATTGTTAATCAATACTAAATAATGTCAACAACACATAATGATAAAAATGACTTTTTTCTACAAATTTTTTTTATTTATATTATAATTTGAATTTAAATGTTAATTTTATATTATTTATAAATTATATTATATTAAATTGGGATTAAGTGCTGGTTCATAACACATAAATTTAGTAAGAGTGGTTATTTTATGATTTTATAAAAACATATATTACATAATAAAAATCTAGTTAGCCGGGTAAAAATGAAAATGGTAAAATATAAAAAACTAATGGAAAATGACTTGAATTATACTTATATTTTTAAAAACTAATATTTAGAGGATTTATAAACACTATTCCACCCAAGAATTCATTAATTATCACTTTTTTATCCCTTTCCCCTTGAATAATGTCATTCCATTATTAAAAAATAATGTGTGTTCACAAAAGTGTCATTATCATCACTTATAAAAGGGGAACACTTCCAATAATTCATTCCATAAACATTACTTAGAAATTCTTCATGATGTTATTCCATTTATTTACTCCGATAAATTTCTATTAGGTTCATAATCCTTTGGTCTTAATTAGTTTTCATAAGAATTTTATTTCCAGGGATACTTTCATGGAAAAGTTGAAGGTCCTAACCTGAGTATTACTTAATCATTATCCAATTAATCAAAAATATTTATCTTATAAACATACCCTATAAATATTAATATAATTACCTCAATACCATTAGTATATTTAATTTTTGTTGTATTAATGTAATAATAATTATTTATTCCTTTCCATCCACTTAGAAAAATAAAAGAATGTTGATCACCCGTTTGTGCGAACTACCACCTCCTTGGAGATCAGTATTCCATTTTTCATGAGGAATAAATGTGACATATATAGTAGAATAATTTTTATTAACATAAAAAATATATTACACCTCATTTACATATCATAATTTGGGAGATGAAAATGTTAATTGTGTGTTGTGTGGAATACCACCACCATAAAATGATTTTTTTGGTTTTTATCTGGATTTTAATTATTTATATAAAACTCTTAAAATATAATAAAAACATTAAAAATATATTAATAATATCATTATTATTCTATAATAATTATAATATTCCACAATAAACCACTTCCACCACTATAATCATCAATTAATTATGCTATGGTCATGTTTTGGATGGTCTAACCACCTACTTGAACAATCCTATAAAAGTCTATCATGGATGAATATGGGAAATTAAATAAAAATAATATTATAACTAAATAAGAAAATAATTATTTTTTCGTGGTTTATAATGGTTATATTAATTATTTACCTTATTATTAAAATATCATCTTAGATCCCGAAAATTACCAAAATAAGTCGACACCAATTCAATTCTTACAAAAAGAAACTAAAACAATTATGGAATTATAAAATATATTTATAAATAAATATAAGTTATCTATTCTAGGAAATTATATTTTCTATGATTAATGAACTTGGTATCAAATAATGGTTACCAATGTATACATTATAAAACATGATTGAAATAATTAAAGTTACTAACACACGATGATAAAAATAAGTTACAACCAACTAATATATTCATAATGGATGATTATAAATGAATTATATAAAAAAATTACTGGATAAATGTTCCAAAATATAATATTTTGATATTAATATTATTTATATAGGAGTATAGAGTTTTTCATACTCGGTAATAACAAAAGGTAAGGGTTTATTGTCTCAATTTTCACCCCTTGAGATATATTTTTTTATTATACAAAAACTGTTGTCATTAAAATGGTGTATATACTAATTTGTTAATATTTTTTATGATGATAATCTCATTATTTAGGGTAGTTAATTTTTCATTTGAAATGACATCCTTTGTCAAGACCCGTCCTTGGGGCACGTGCCGTGACTACCCCAAGCCCGTCTTCCATACGCCAGGGGCTAGCCACTAGCACCAAAGGCGTAAATCCCTAAGATGGGAAGGCATTGACTTTATGAAAGTAAATAATCACAACATAGAACGCAATAAGAAGTAAACACCAAGTGAATACTGTATACAAAAAGTAGTGCTGAAAGTAAAGGGGCAGGAAATACAAGACCAATAGTAAAGTACAGGTACAACGGAAAGCAAGTACAACTAAAAAAGGGACAACAGCTAAAAAGGACAGCTCTTGGAATGTCCACCGAGTACCCTACTGGAAGGGTAGGTACATATGTCCACCTCAGCACTCCACATCTATCGGTCTGCTCCATGTACTGTCTCGCCGTGTGGTCCACCTCCGGGTACCGTCTGGTCTGGGCTCGCTCTCGGCCTCCGTCAACGCTGTCTGTCGTCTGCATCCAACACAATGAGGTGTGGGCATAGCCCGTGCAGGGGTGAGTATAACGATACTCAGTAGGGACCCCGAGACCCCCGATGGTCTCCCATAATCCACAAAGGATAAACCATAGAATAAATATACAACCACGGAGTATCAACCAACCCTACTTAGGTGTATGCCCATACATATACCTAAGTAATCAATCTCAGTTCGGCTCCAACTCTCAAGCCCAAGCACAACCAAGTCCACACAGGAAGTAATGTCAATCACATCAATGATAATGATTGAAAGTCAAGACTCAGCTCACACAGGTATACATATTTCGTATAACAAAAGAGATGATCAGATATAATCACTGATTCATCTAAACTGTCGGACCCACACAAGATACAATACCATATAAGCTGTCGGACCCACACATGATACAAGACCAGCTACTCTGTCGGACCCACATAGGATACAAGTAAAGAAGTCAAACTGCCAGACCCGCACATGATACAAGAATAGTGGTTATCACTGTCGAACCCACGGAGGATCCCAGTACAGTAGTCGTCGTTGTCGAACCCACAAATGTTCCCAGTAAAGTGGTAGTCGCTGTCGAACCCATGGAGGATTCCAGTACAACAGTCGTCGCCATCGCAGAAAGCTATAGGGTTCCTGCGCACAACACGTTCGATTCCTGGAGGTTCTACTTCTCGAGCAAAGGGGTCGATACATCAACTATCATGAAGTCTAGAGTTGATATATCCCGAAGTTCCGTCTCATCAAAAGGAACCCAACATGTCAAACAGAGCGTCAATCGGACGCCCGGTCTGAGAGTTATTGTCTTTTCCGTTCCAGGGGCCCGGTTGGAATTATGATCAATCCAAACCCAGCTGTTTTCCAAAATTGTCCAAAAATCACTTAGAGTATCACAAAAGGACCACCTTGTCATAAGGTTCCCAGTGCCGCAGACGGCGTGTCGTTTGGACGTGCGGTCTTGAAGATATCCACGTTTAAGAGAAACGGGCCCGACCCATCCATCCGAGTGGGCTGGCGGGTTGGCCCATCATGGCTCGGTGGGTCTGACCCGGCTGAGGGGTCGGCCTACCCTGGTGGGGCACGGCCTGGCTCGGCGGCTGACGGCCCGGCCCACGCAAGGGCGGCCCTGGCCGCAGCTGGCCGCGGCTCGGCTAGCTGGCCGAGCGGAGTGGGGGGCGCATCACCCAGGTTCCTTGTAACGGCGGTGCCGAGCGGCGCCGCCTCTCTTGCCCAGCCGGCCATCTTTTCCAGTGTGAGCGGCCCACTGTGCGGGCTGCTGTCCTCCCACGTGGCACCTTCGGGTTCTGCGACTTCTTTCAACCCGGCCGGTAGGCGGCCAGCCGGTTCGCCCACCGAAGCGGCCCGCGGAGTGCAGAGCATTGTCTTCCCATAGCGCGACGCCAAGGAGGTGCCATGGTCCTCCAGCTTGGCAGTCTTTTTCCAGCCAGTTCTTCCAGCCCGACCGATCGTGAGACCGGCCGGTTCTTCTTCAGCCGAGCGGCCCGCAGATTCGAGCCACAGTCTTTCTCCATGTGGCCAGCGCGCGGCCGACGCTACCTCTGGTCGTCAACGCTTCCGCCTTCCACATCCCGTGGTTCTCCTCCAGCGCGGTGCGATGGCACCGCGCCTTCTTGACATTGCCTCCATTACTGAAATAAACAAGGTTCAATGGAGGGACGTCGGGCTGTGTTTGTTTGGCCCGTGCCCTCCACGTTAGTTGATATCAACTTGACCACCATCAACCAAAATAAAACGCCAAGGTGTGGGGGTAATTTACACACGTAAGAATAAATAAATAATCCATATTTCCCCTACCTCGATTCAAGGTTCATTTATCATAGTCATAGAAAACAGCATCGTGGAAGACTGTGTCGTTCCATCAATGTCGGAGGAAGACTCGCTGTCGTTGGCTATGTTCCTTGCAAGCGGTGCCTTCTCCCTTGACGCGGAGGAAGGTCATTGAAGAAGTTATTCATGTTCTTCATGGTTAGAAAACCTCCTATCTAATCCTCCAAGGCTCTCCAACAATTATGCCAACCCAAAATAAAATAAACGCTTCACTTATTTAGTGATGGAATAATGTTTTCAAAATTCATACACTCAATTAAATTAATTAATTTTGGAGTTTAATAAATTAATTAATGGTGTTGGCATATTAATGGGAATGAGTGGGAGGTGTAGAGTTCAGTACTAAAATAGGGGAGTTGAAAGCTTAAGAGTTTAAGGGGGGTTTCTTAGGGAGTTGAAGTGTTGGGGTTTGTGTGGGCCCCACCACACAATTATCCTCTCATGGGTGGTTATGTGGGGTGTGGGCCCCAACTCCAAATCCTCTTTGGAGAATGTAACAAACCTTTAAAAAAACATTATGTAATACATAATTTTTTATTAAATTATAAAGAATCCCTAAAATATAAATTTCATCCTGTATAAAATGCAATTGCAGTAAAGGTCCCCTTAAGAAAATACCGGCGCTGCGAGTTCATCAGTGTCCGCAGATTTCAATTCCGAGCACCGGTTCAAAAGATATAAAAACCCGCACGTACGTTTACTGAACGTAACTGAACAAAATATCAGAAATGGATTCTAGGCTCACTAGGCCTCGAAATCAGGTGCTTTCAGAAACTGAGGAATCGTAAAATTCCAAAGAATTTAAGAAAAAAATTTCCTTGAAATTTACGGGTCTTTACATTACCCTCACCTCAGGGATTTAAGTCCCCGTAAATCTACAACATACAATAGGGAAACAAATGGGGGTAATGAGCACGCATCTGAGCATCCCGCTCCCATGTTCTCTCCCAGAGGTTCCCGTGCTGCCAGCAAACGCACACTAGAGGAATCGACCATCCATGCAGGACCCACTCTTGTCGATCCTCGATCTCCAATAGAACCTCCAAGAATGTCGCCGCATCATCGATGTCCTGCTCCCCCTGGTCAATGATGTGGGACGGGTTGTGCACGTATCTCTTCCACTGAGATACGTGGAAGACCTCATGCACCCAGTGCAACTGAGGTGGAAGGGCCTGGTGGTAAGCCACCTCGCCTACTCTGCTTTGGACCTGGAATGACCCGATGAAGTGCGTAGATAACTTTCCACCTCAGCCAAATCTCCGTAGACCCTATCGATGTGAGACCTGCAAGAAGACGTGGTCACTATACCCAAACTCCAGTGGTCTCCAACTACTATCGGCATAGGACTTCTATCTGCTCTGTGCAGTCTTCATCCACTCCTGGATGATATGCACCTTTTCCGTCGTATCCTGAACCATCTCTGGTCTTACAAGTGCTGACTCCCCCGGGTTAGTCTCGCACAGAGGTGATATGAAAGGTCAGCTATACATTGCCTCGAAAGGTGCCATCCCGATGGTGGAGTTATAACCGTTGTTGTACGAAAACTCCAGCAAGGGTAAGTGATCCTCCCAACTGCGACAAAAGTTGATGAAACATGCATGGAGAATGTCCTCGAGGGTCTCAATATCCCTCTAAGTCTGAAATTCCGTCTGAGTATGGAAGGCGGTACTTAAATGATGTTGCATCCCAAAAGCCTCCTGTAACCCCTTCCATAGCCGGGAAGTGAAATGATCATCTCTATCTGAGACAATAGTCTATGGAACACCATGAAGCCGTATGATCTCCTAAACATAGAGGCATCCCAGGCTGTCTACTGATCCCTACTCTCTGATCAGTAAGAAGTGGGATGATTTGGTGAGTTGGTCAATGATCATCCAGATAGATTCGTGCCCTCTGGATGTACGTGGAAGTCCCATCACGAAATCCATGGATATCCTATCCCACTTCCACTCCAGAACCTCTAAGGGCTGTACCAAGCCTGCTGGTACCTGGTTCTCTACCTACACTTGCTTACAAGTGAGGCACCATGATACAAACTCTACTATAACCTTCTTCATACCCGGCCACTAGTGTGGTCGTCTGAGGTCCTGATACATCTTCACCACTCCTGGATGTACCACTAGTGGGGAAGTGTGTAAGTTCATCAACACCTCCTCCTGTAGTGATACATGTACCATGGTACGCCCTCTAAAGAGGATGACGTGCTCCCCACCTTCAGAAAATCTATCAGGTGCCTGCCTTGAGGATATCTGAACACGTCGCGTCTCATAGTCAATATCCCCACGTTGTGCCTCTCTGACTCGCTGAAGGAGTGGAGGAGTGACTGTGAGAGACTGAAGAAAAGAAACTCCATCTCTATCCACAAAGGATATATGCAACGCGGCCAGCTACTTCGTCACCTCTCTTAGCAGCCGAATGCTCGATCTCCTGCTGAGAGAATCTTCTACAACATTCCCCTTCCCAAGAGTATAGAATATCTCCAAGTCATAGTCCTAGAGGAACTCAAGCCATCGCCGTTGTCTCAGGTTCAGGTCCTTCTGCGAGAAGATGTACTTGAGACACTAGTGGTCAAAGTAGACTATAAAGCGCTCGCCCATCAGATAGTGCCGCCACATCTTCAAGGCGAAGACCACTGCTGCTGACTCCAGGTCATGGGTAGCATAGTTCTGTTCATGCTATCTAAACTTCCGTGAACCATACGCGATCACTGCTCGCTCTTGCATCAGGACACACCCGAGTCCGGTCCCTGATGCATCGCAGTAAACTACGTACCCTACGCCTTCCTTTAGTTTCCTCAAGATGGGTGCACTGGTCAATCTCTTCCTCATCTCTTGAAAGCTCTGCTCACATCTCTCTGACCACACGAAGGGTTTCCTCTTCTTCGTCAATTCTGAAAACTGTTCTGAAACTCTAGAGAAGTCTAGAAAAAATCTCTGATAGTACCTGACTAGACTTAGAAAACTCAGAACCTTCGTCACACTCCGGGGTGGCTCCTAAGCAAGCACTGCCTCAATCTTCGCTGGATCCACTGCAACTCCAGTCTCCAAGATGACGTATCCCAAGAAGTGAACCTATCGAATCTAGAACTAGCACTCAAAGAGCTTACCATAAAGAGGGTTCTCTCTTAGTGTATCCAGTACTACCTATAGATGGTAGGAATGCTCCTCCACAGTAGTCGAGTAAATCAGTATGTCGTCGATGAATACTATGACAAATCGATCGAGGTAAGGATGGAAGATCCTATTAATGAGACTCATGAACACTACTGGAGCGTTGGTTATGCTAAAGGGCATAACCATGAACTCGTAGTGGCTATACCGACACCTAAAGGCCATATTTTTCAAATCCTCATCTCAAAAACTGAGCTGGAGATAGCCTGACCTGAGGTCTATCTTCGAGAACCATCGTTCTCCCTTGAGATGATCAAAGAGGTCATCAATCCTTGGGAGTGGGTACTTGTTCTTCACGGTCACCTGATTCAGGCGACGGTAGTTGACACACAGTCGCAAGCTCCCATATGCCTTCTTGGAGAACAAAATCGGATATGCCCAGGGTGAAACACTGAGTCGGATAAATCCCTTTCCCTACAAGTCCTCCAGCTGTACCCACAGCTCACGAAGCTTGGTGGGAGCCATCCAATATGTTAGAGTAGATATCGGTGCTATCCCGGGGTACAGGTAAATGTAGAAATCTAACTATCTGAGAGGAGGTAATCCTGGAATGTTGTCAGGAAAAACATCTGTATACTGATCCACCACAATAGGAAAACTCGGACTCCGCAAATCAACTACTCAGAGGATGAGAGTATCCAACTGATGTGTGATCAGATTCCCCCTCCTCTGTGTAAGTCCATCCTACGCTGCAAAGGCTCCCTCTTCACCGATGAAGGTAAACCTAGTCCCATATGTGCGGACACACCGCACCTTGCACCTAATACAGTCGATCAGAGCATGAATTGTGGATAACTAGTCCATACCCAATATGACGTTGTAAGGCCTCGACGCCGCTACAAGAAGATCCCAGCCAAAGATCTCGCCTCCTAGAGTAATCTCACACTACCGGAACCAGTGCGTAATCATCGAGTCTCCTCCCGTAGGAGTCTCTAGCCGTAAGGATCAAGCCAATGGCTCTGTCGGAATCTACAAGCTCCAAACAAGGGAAGCAGTAATGAATGAATTACTCATAACTGTGTCTATAAGTACTGCAGCATGGGTGGAGTAGACATAGATAGTACCTCGAATCTTCTCAGGTGAGCCGTGGTCGTAGGAATCAACTTCCTAGAGCTGAGCCTGCCCCTGTCTGCCAGCTCCCTGTGGTCGGGGTGGACCTCCTAGTGGTGGTGGTGGTAGAGCCTCGAAACGTTATCCACCACCCGCTGCTCGGTCAACTCCTCTGCCACATCAGCCTACTCCCGGGGGACCACCTCGGTCAAACCTCTTCCTCTGCCTAGGACGTCCCTATACTTTCTGCTGCTCATTTGCACGGAGGGTCGGGCAGTCAAGAGCCATGTGGCCCTGCCCGCCGCATGCATAGAACTGCCTGCTCCTCATAAGGCTGGCTCTGTTTTGTGTGCCCTGCACAACCAAACCTCTATCCTGAAGTCACCCACCTGATGGCCTGGTCCGCTTGGACCTCTGAGTCAACTGTCTACTAACGGTTGCAAAAGACTCCGCTACGTGTCGTCCTATGGTGGGTCTCGCTGCTGGTGACTGCTCAGCAAGAAAACTCTCTACTAGAAGGGCTCGATCCAGCACCCCCGCTAGTGTCGGAATGCTGAGGGGAATCGTTGAAGCCCTGATCTCATGCCGGAGTCCCTACTCGATGGTCTGGGCCCTGAAAAAAGGGTCTCGTACCATATCCGTGGAGTAACATGAGAGGTTAGTGAACCTCACTGAGTACTGAGCTACTTTCATACTGCCCTACTTTAGATGAAGTAACTCCTAAATCCGCACCGCATGAAGGGTGGCTGGGACAAAATCCGAGCGGAAGAGACTCTTGAAGTCTGTCCAAAGTAAATATATCTCGTCATGCACCTGGAGCATCAGGATCCACCATCTACCTACTTCTGCATATAGGAGACTCATAGAAAGGATCACCATAAGGTTGGCTGGTGTCCCTACCAATCTGAAGACTCTCACGACAGCCTCCAACCAATCCTTAGCTGCATGAGGGTCCGTCTCTCCCCGGAACCTGGGCGGCCTTTATTGCTAGAACTCGTTCAATACACTCAGGCGACGTAGACTCTCTGCTACTGGGGCTGGTGGTATTGGTGGCCCAACGGGTAGTGGTACCTTTGGTGCCTCTGCTATGATGGGGCCCTACATCGAGGCCTCTTCACTTAGTTGGCTACCATCTCGTACGTAACTCGAAACCCTAGCTAGCTACCTTTGTGGCGCCATCCTGAAAAGAAACAGGTGCGCCAAGATCAAACATTATACCTGGTGAGCTGACACAAAGTAACCACAAAGAAAAATTTTCAAAGGAAACCCATAGGCAATCAGGGTTTTCGTGCACTGAGTCAGAAATCAGTGGTCAGGGTCCTAGTGTGTGGATACGTCGGCTGCCGCACCAACACTAGACTCCCTGTACTAAAAACCACACTCAATACTCTTAACACTATTGCTTCACAGAAAAGAATGACCAGAGTCCTGAATTCTGCGGTAGAACCGACTCCTTTGATACCAATTTGTCACGACCCATCCTCAGGGCCCATGCTGTGACTACCCCAAGCCCGCCTTCCAAAGGCTAGGGGCTAGCGACTAGCACCAAAGGATTAAATCCTTAAGCTGGGAAGTCATTGCCTTTATGAAAGTAAACAAACACAGAAGAGTACGCAACAGGAAGTAAACACTATGTGAATACGATATACAAAAAGTAGTGTTGAAAGTAAAGGGGATGGAAATACAAACTCAATAGTAAAGTAAAGGTACAATGGAAAGCAAGTAAAACTGAAAAAGGGATAACAACTAAAAAGGATAGCTCCTGGAACGTCCGCTGAGTACCCTACCTGAAGGGTAGGTAAAAATTTCAAACTCAGCACTCCGCGTCTATTGGTCCGCTTCATGTACCGTCTCGCCGTGTGGTCCACCTCCGGGTACTGTCTGATCCGTGCTCGCTCTTGGCCTCCTTCAAAGATGTCCATCGTCTAAATCCCACACAACAAGGCGTGGGCATAGCCCGTGTAGGGGTGAGTATAATGATACTCAGTAGGGACCCCGAGACCTCCGAAGGTCTCCCTGAATCCACAAAGGAAAAACAATAGAAGAAAGATACAATCACAAAGTATCAACCAACCATACTTAGGTATATTCCCATACATATACCTAAGTTATCAATCTCAGTTCGACTCCATGTCTCGAGCCCAAGAACAACCCAGCCCACACAGGAAGTAAAGTCAATCACATCAATGATAATGATTGAAATTCGAGACTCAGCTCACACAAGTATACATATTTTGTATAGAGATAGAGATTATAAGATGTAGTCACTGATTATTCAAAGCTGTTGGACCCACACATGATACAAGACCAACTAAGCTGTCAGACCCACACAGGATACAAGACCAGTTACTATGTCGGACCCACACATGATACAAGTACAGAGGTCAAACTTCTGGACCCACATGGGATACAAGAACAATAGACATCGCTGTTGATCCCATGGAGGATCCCAGTACAGTAGTCATTGATACTGAAACTACTGAGGATCCCAGTACAATAGTGGTCGCTGTCGAACCCATGGAGGATTCCAGTACAGTAGTCGTTGCTGTCGCAACCAACTCTAGGGTTCCAGCACAAAACATGCTCGATTCCGGGAGGGTCTACCTCCCAAACAAAGGGTTCGATACATCAACTATCCTGAATTCTGGATTTTATGTATCCCAATGTTCTGTCTCATCAAAAGTAACCCAACGTGAAAGACGACGCATCAATCGGACCCCCGGTCTGAGAGTTATTGGATTTTCCATTCCAGGGGCTAGGTTGGAATTACACTCGTTCCAAACCTAGCCATCTTCCAAAGTTGTCCAAAACTCACTTAGAGTATCGCAAAAGCACCGCCTCGTAGTAAGGGTCCTAGTGCCATAGACTACGCGTCGTTCGGACATGCGGTCTTGAAGATATCCACGTTTAAGCGAAACGGGCCCGACCCGTCAAGCCTAGTGGTATGGCGGGTCGGCCATCCTGGCTCGGTGGGCCCGACCCGATTGAGGGGTCGGCCCGGCCCAGTGGGGAATGACCCGAACTGGTGGGGCGCGGTCCAGACTGGTGGGGCGTGGCCTGGCCCAGCAGCTAGCGGCTCGGCCTGTGCAAGGGCAGCCCGGCCTGCGGCTAGCCGCGGCTCGGCTAGCTGGCTGAGCGGAGCGGGGGGCACGGCCCCCCGGTTCGTTGTAATGGTAGCGTCGAGCGGCGTTGCCTCTCTTGCCCGACCGGCCTAAGATAGATGGCTTTTTCGACACTAGCGGCCTGCTGTTTGGGCTGCTATCCTCCCACGCAGAACCTTTGGGTTCCGCAGCATCCTTCAACTCGTCCCTTTCGCCCGCCGAAGCGGCCCGCGGAGCGCGGGCCGTGGTCTTCCCACAGTGCGGCACCAGGAAGGTGCTGTAGTCCTCCAACCCAACCGGTTCTTCCAAACCGGCTTGTCGTGAGACCGGCCGGTTCTTCTTTGGTTGAGCGTCCTGTGGATGCGGGCCCCTATCTTTCTCCACGTGGCCGGCATGCGGCCCCTACTACCTCAGGTCATTGACACCACCGCCTTCCCCGTCCCGTGGTTTTCCTCTGGCGTGGTGCGGCGGCACCACGCCTTCTTGACTTTGCCTCCATTACCAACACAAACAAGGTTCAGCGGAGGGACGTCAGGACGTGTTTGTTCGGCCCGCACCCTCCGCGTTAGTTGATAACAACTTGATCACCATCAACCAAAATCAAATGCCAAGGTGCGAGGGTAATTTACACATGTAAGAATAAATAAATAATCCATATTTCAACCTACCTCGATTCAAGATACGTTCTTCATAGTCGCGGAAAACAGTGTCGCGGAGGACAATGACATTCCATCAACCTCGGAGGAAGAGTCGCTGTTGTTGGCGATGGCCCTTGCGGGCGGTGCCTTCTCCCTTGACACGGAGGAAGGTCGTTGAAGAAGTTCTTCGTGTTCTTCATGGGAAGAACAACTCCTCTCTAATCCTCCAAGGCTCTCAAACAATTATTCCAACACAAAATAAAATAAAGGCTTCACTTATTTAAAGTTTCCATAATGTTTTAAAAATTCAAACACTCAATTAAATTAATTAATTGTGGAGTTCAATAAATTACTTAATGGTGTTGGCATATTAATGAGAACAAGTGGGAGGTGAAGAGTTCAACATTAAAAGAGGGGAGTTGGAAGCTTAAGAGTTTAATGGGGTTTTCATGGGGAGTTGAAGAGTTTGGTTTTGTGTGGCCCCCACTACACAATTATCCTCTCATGGGTGGTTATGTGGGGTGTGGGCCCCACCTCCAACTCCTCTTTGGAGAAAGTAACCAACCTTTAAAAAACAATTATGTAATGCATAATTTTTTATTAAATTATAAAGAATCCCCAAAATATAACTTCCATCCTGTATAAAACACAATTGCGGTAAATATTCCCTTAAGAGAATACCAGCGTTGTGAGTTCATCGGTGTCCTCATATTTCAATTCCGAGCACTGGTTCAAAAGATAGAAAAACCCACATGTACGTTTACTAAACGTACCTAATCAAAACTTCAGAAAATGATTCTGGGCACATTGGGCCTCAGAATTAGGCACCGTCAGAAACTACAGACTCGTAAAATTTGAAAGAATTTAATAAAAAAATTCCGTGAAATTTCCAGGTCTTTACATCCTTCAAGGGGTTTTGATTCGAAATTTTCGAATGTCGTAAGTGTTTCATTATCTCATTTTCAAATCCATGAGACATGTTTGATATTTCACACCATTTTTGATTTTATATAGTAAATTCAATACCCTAATTACATCAAGTAAAATTAATATATTTAATTTCATGATATTTGAATTTCCATTTTAGGGAAACCTTATTATTCTTACATTACCATTAACATATAGAATTTTGTTGACTCAATTTTTGTTTATTGAGTTATGATTGTTATCACTGAAGTTATTTCATATATGTTGGGTTTATTTTTCTATTTTATTTAATTATTTAGTTTTTTTTTGATTTTCATTTATATGATATAAAACCATATCTAATTTTCTCTTTTACCCTGAGTTATGATATCTTTGAGGGATTTGGTTAACCAAAATTTATTTTTATTGAATTATATTGTTATTAATTGAGAATCCTTCTTCTAAGTTTCATAAAATATTATATTTTCTATTAAATAAGAAATTTTATGTTTCTTCTGTGGGGGGGAATGAGGCGTTTAATTCAAATATATATTCTCATTGAATTTATTTCCAATAATGTTGGAATAGTTTTAAGAAAAAAACCTCTTTTAAAGATGAATTTTCCTTAGTTTCCGTGTTCATTATTCCCAAAAATATTATCCTTTTTTATTTTGAAAGAAATGTTTATGTTCACTCATGATACATTCATATTTTATATTAAAACATTTAAAATTAAATCTTTTACATATTTTTACAATGTGAGTTTTCAAAACAGGTATATTAAAACATTAAAAAGGTTTTATATCCTTTTACAATAAACATTACTATCTTTCACTCCACATTTACTTATTAAACCCCTTATTCATTTTTTACGATACATTATTAGATATTATTTTTAAAAGTAAAAATTTTCAAGGTGTTTTCATTTAAAAGAAAAAAAGAACAATTTTCTAAGTGAGTATAACTTATTCTTTATAACAAATATAAAATAATTTTCTAAAAATACTTTTATGATTTTACTTCCATTTTACTATTTATCTGTAAAGAATTTATTTATTTTGAAATTATTTTTCATGAAAAATATTCTATATTTTATTATAAAATAATCTTTTATGGTTTTCTAATTTTGGGTATAAACCATTTATATTATTAACGTCAATTCTGGTGATAAAATTTGGAAATATTGTGAAACCCATTTTTCTTTCCATGGGTACTCTATGATGTGATTAATGTGACCTACTTTATTCACATGGGTTTTCATGATATATTGGATCATTTATATTTTATGGAAGATGTAACACCCCGACCCTAGTTACCTAGATTCGGTGCATTATTACATAACAATGTCATGATACAAGGAATCATGTCCAGAAAGACCGATCAGTTCAGTAGCCTTACGAGTACTAGATACATTCATATGTTTTACATTACATCATGAAATAAAAACATCAACAAAATTTTTCCCCTTTTGAACACACATATTTCCTTATCCTATCCATGTAGGTCAACCATAAAATATTTCTTCACATCCTGGGAAAAATAAAACATAGAAAGGGGTGATCTCAGATGTCCAGTAAGGATAACAATGTAGCAACAACTTTAATAAATAATCATAAACATTTAAGGAAATGCATAAGACTAAAACAAAAGAATATTAAACTTAAACATAAGAATAATATGGAAATTATAAAATCAAATAATTCTATTTTCTTATTAACATGGATATTCTACTAGTCGAATAATCACATGCAATATCAATCTCCACTTTCATAATGATGGAATGCATAATTCCAGACTTCATAACCACATAGTCATGGCCTTCTTCCAAGAATACAAATAATATTTTGTCAAGGACTTATTCCAAGATAATAGTTTGTCTCATGAGACCAACTGATGCATCAAGGATCTATAGCGGGCTCCACCCGTTACTTTCTAAGTCCAATGCATTCCACATATGAAAAGGTTTAAACATAATATAAACATTCGTATTAAAACCAGCATATGAAATGTCAATAATTTATCCATAAACCATGAATGGTGTAAAAATAACACATCCATAGTCAAAAATATTACAAAGACTTTAATACAATGTGGAATTTCTGTATCATAATAAATCAACTTCAAATAATCTTAAAATCTATCAAAGGACGTTGAAATAGATGAAATCAAAACTTTTTTAGAGAAACATCTCCTTCTATTTTGAAATCATTTAAATGTCATATATTTATAAAAGAAAACTTTTATTCTGAAAATATTCTTATAAGATTGTATGGGAATCTTCAATGATGTTATAATGGCGGAAAATAGCCGCACCCACTGTATAAGTTAAAAAAGAACATTATTTCCTTAATTATGTCAAAAAGGTCCCAAAGGACCTTGTTTGGAAAACGACAAAAATATTCCTTTATAAACATATTATAAAAAGTAAAACAAGGGTACAAATTAATTTAACCCATAGTCTAGGAAATATTAAAAATGTTTGAAATATATTTTTAAGAAACATGAATGTGGATGATAAATAGGTCATAGTAGATACTCATGCATTCACAACCTCAGATAATGAAGGGATTGTGGAATTAACCCTTAACTTGTAATTTTCCTTGGTCGAGGGTACGTTAACCACCTGTATTATAGATAAATCATTTTTATTAAGTTATACCAGAACTATATACATATATATGATATCATATATGATCCTATAACATTACTTTGTTAATAATATTTTAGTAGTATCATTGTTTTGGGTGTTAAGTGATTAGTTTTCCTTAATATGATTGGTTACGTAAGTCATGTTTGTTATGAATAGAATTTATTAGATTCATATACAAAATTATATTATGTTCATATACATTATTTTTAATAATAAAAGTAAAATTATTTTTTAATGATTACGATGGGTAATGAATCTCATCACGTTTGTGGAGATGGTAATCTGTACGTACGCACGAGCGACAATATCATTATATTGATGGTGAAATCGTATGTAATTAGATGGAATATCATATATAAAGAATAATTAACATGTTATATCTATTATTTACATCAGTTATACTCATTATTATACCCATCCAACTAATGGAGTGTTTGAATAACAAAGTACACCATGACATGGAGATGGTAAGCCATACGTACGCACGTATGGTGACTTTGTCATTCATATGATGGACAAAATAATGAATATGATTGTACCATTTTTATAATAAAATTAAAGTATATAGAATATTATAGAGTTATTATTTTATAATGGAAACAACAAAGAAAGATGAAGTGGAAGAAGAAAAGAACATGAAAGAGGTGATAAAATATTTACCTCTTCTTCGGGTTCTTCCTTTCGATTTTATTAAAAGGGATCTTTAGGATGGCTTTATGAAAAATGGAAGGACCCTATTATGAAGGTAGGAAAGTTGGGAGAATAATATTGTAGGGGTTGGCCGATCCAAATGGCTTTGGAGGTGTGATATTATCATAAGGGGAAGTACCCTTTTATAAGAGAGGTGAGGGTCACTTTAGGAAAAGTTTGAAATATTATTTTTTAGTAAAACCATTTTCGGTTTCTAATGGCTCCAAAATGATTTATTTCAAGTATAAGGTTGGTATGGGTCTAAAAAATACCAAACAATAGGTTTTATACAGGTTTAGGTCACCATATTAACCTTATCTTTTAGATTTAACTCTTAGTTAAATAGTTTGACATTTACCATGTCTCTTTGTATATTTATATTCTATGGTTAATAAAAATAATATAACAGAAAAAATGAGCCCCAAGTGGTTAATTATTAATATATATAACCTTATATAAGTCCTTTGTACGAACCTTATATTTTTAGGAATATTATATCAATTAACAATATAGTATTTGTTTTAGAAACTCAATTATGTCAATTTTGACACTATTTAGTATTTGGTTTTTGTAAAAATCATAACAGCATGATTACATTGAAAATATATTATTTGATCAACCCTAACATGTAATATTAACCTATAAAATTAGTGGAATTCATAAAAAGTCTCAAATTACATTTATTTGGATATTTATAATATCAAATATTTTAATATTTTATTAATAAGGTAATTACTACATCATCATTGTGTCATAAAGAAATTACATTATTTAATGTCTACAAATTATAAATAAAAAATAATTATGTAGAAAAGATTTTTATATTTATAATGAATATTTATAGTAGAATTTATCTTATGTATAACCTTATATTAAAAATATTTTAGTTATTAAACTTTGAATTTAACACTTTTAACTCTTCTTTTAATAAAATAATAATAAATGTCCTAATCTAATCCAAGTAGACCAAAAGGATAATATTTTATTTCTAATGTTGTTTTGGGTCTAATTAAAGTTATTCAGTAGAATTATGACATGTGTTAGGGTAATTATAATATCATTTTACCCTTAATTACCCTATTTACTTATAAACGTGGTAAATAAAAGTCAAAAGTTACTATTCACCAAAAATTATTTTCATCTTATTGAACCAAATTTTATATACTTATGTCAATAGTTTCTCTTTTATTTTTAAAATTAAACTCATAGAGGTGGTAAAATTATGTTTTTTTAAATTTGTAAATGCTCCTAGAAGGTGGGTAAAAGACGATAAAATGTTCAACAAACTTTTATATATCTAAAATTATTACAAAATGACTCCAATGAATTACATTGAAAATATATAGGTAATATTTATCTATTTTGACCTAAAATAAAATAAAATAAAATAATAAATTATTTAAATAAAAAGTCGGTTTTAAACAATAACACATTGTTTTTCACTATTCATCAAAAATTGAAAGTTCTCAGAAAAATACCATAAATTCACCCTAATCTAATTTTGATATTCTGAATCAAAAAATGAAGTCCATTTTGAAAATTAAAATTTATAGTATTTCCAAAAGTGGGTATTACTATTCATAACGGCTGGTTTCATTGGTCGTGGTGTGTTAATACTCTAAGTTTCGCAGAACGCAAGCTACTGCATTATTCAAAGGAAAACGTACCGTGGAAGGTTGGGGTGTTACATTATCCCCTCCTTAAAATAATTGTTTCCTCAAAATTTCTAGAATATTATTGCATAAAAAGATTCAGGTGGTTCTTCATCATAATTTCCTCAAGTTCCGACATTACCTCTTCCATCTTATGGTTTCTCCATAGAACTTTAACCAGACGAGTCATCTGGTTTCTCAGCACATGTTCTCTAGTATCAAAAATCTTAACAGCCACCTCACAATAAGATAGATTAGGTTTCTGTTCAATTTCCTCATAGGTGATTACATGCGTTGGGTCAGGCATGTATTTTCTCAATAGTGATATGTGTACACAACATGAACTTTGGAGAGATTTGGAGGCATTTCTAAATGATAATCTACAACTCCAATTTGTTCTAGAATTTGGAAAGTTACGATTTACCAGGGAATCAATTTACCCTTCTTACCAAAATGTATAACACCCCTACATGGAGATACCATCAAGAAAACATGGCCTCCTACTTGAAATTCCAAATTCATACTTCGGTTATCAGCATATATTTTTTTGACTACTTAGGGCTGATTTGATGTGGGTTTGGATGACCTTCACCTTTTCCATTTTTTCATCAACAAGTTCTGGGCCTATGAGTTTTCTTCCCCCAATATCATCCCAACAAGTTGGTGTGTGACATCTCTTTCCATATAATGCTTCATATGGTGACATATGAATACTTGAATATAAGCTATTATTATCGGGAATTTCTACCAGAGGTAAATATTGATCACACATACCTTGAAAGTCAAGTGAGAATGATCTCAACAGGTCTTCTAAGGTTTGAATAGTCCGTTCTGATTCTCCAACAGTTTTAGGGTGGTAGTAATTTCTCAAATTAAGTTCATTATCCAGGGCCTTATGAAGACTTTTCCAGAATCTTGATGTAAAACAAGGATCACAATTAGGAACAATCGATAGGGGTACTACATTAAGTCTTACAACATCATTAATATATAGTATTTCTAGATGTTCAAGTGTTAAATCTTCTCATATAGCAAGAAAATGTGCTGACTTGGTAAGCTGATCAATAATGACCCTTATTGCATCATTTCTTCTAGGAGTCTTTGGTAGCCCCATGAAAAATTCCATTGTAATATTATCCCATTTCCACTCAGGTTTGGGAGAAGTTTTCATGACTCCTCCAGGTTGTTGCCTTCTAGCTTTCACTTGTTGTCAAACTATACATTTTGACCAAAAATCAGCAATCTCCCACTTCATGTGGTCCCACCAAAAATGTTCCTTCAAATATCTATACATATTAGTGCTACTAGGGTTTATAGTGAAATTGGATCTATTTGAATCATCCAACAATTCCCCTTTTAGATTAGGTATATCGAGAACACAAAGTCTCTTCCAAAATTTCTAAATTCCATCTTCATATACAAAATCGATCAATATCCCATTGTTCACAACTTTAATTTTCATTTGAAATTCTTCTTCATCAGTCTGAGAATATTTTATCATTTCTAGTAAAGATGGTTTGACAACCATTTGAAAAATTATTTATGTTTCACCTTCTATAGTTATTCCCATATTAATCTTTACTAGATCCATATATATAGGATCCTTTTCAACTCTCATCTTGTTCCAAACTCCATGATCCTTATTGCTCAATGCATCTTCCACCTTATTAGCCTTCCCCGGGTGGTAGAGTATAGTGCAATCACAATCCTTGAGTAGTTCAAGAAATCTCCATTGCCTCATGTTGAGTTTTTTTGTGAGAAAATATAATTCAAACTCTTGAGATCAGTATAAATCTCACATTTTCACCATAGAGATAGTGTATCCATATTTTTAGAGCAAAGTTATAGCTGCTAACTCAATATCATGAGTGGGATAGTTTTTTTCATGAATATTTAGCTGCTGTGATGCATAGGTAATAACTCTATCAGTCTGTATAAGGACACAACCAAGTCCTTTCTTTGAAGCATCACTATAAATAAAAAACCTATCATTCCCTGATGGTAGATTCAAGATAGGATAATTGACTAATCTTCTATCCATTTCTTCAAAACATTATTCACACTCTTTTTTCAAAACAAATTTAACCCCTTTATGTGTGATCTTGGTTAAAGGGATATCCAACTGGGAAACATTTTGGATGAAACGTCGATAATAACCTGCTAAACCAATAAAACTTCTTACCTCAGTTATACTCATCGACACTGGACATTATTGGATTGCCTTGTTCTTTGAAAGATCAATAGAGATTCCATCCTTAGAGACAACATGGCCAAGAAAAGAAATCTCTTGAAGCCAGTATTCACACACACTAAACTTTCTATATAATTCATTTCTTCTGAGGGTTTTCTGAATAGTGCGCAAGTGATATTTATGATCTTTGTATATTTTTGAGTATACATTTATATCATCAATAAATAACACTAAAAATTCATCAATATATTCCTGAAAACCTTATTCATTAGATCAAGAAAGATTGAGGGTGAATTAGTCAATCCAAAAGGCATTACTGTAAACACTTAATGACCATACCTGATTCGAAATGCTATGTTCAGAATTTCTTCCTTCTTCACACACAACTGATTATATCCATATAGATGGTCAATCTTTGAAAAATATTGCACTCCATGATGTTGGTTGAATAAATCATCAATGTGTGGTAGGGGATACTTGTTCTTTATTTTTATATCATTGATCTCCCTAAAGTCAATGTAAGACCTCATAGATCTATCTTTCTTCTTAACCAAAATTATAGGGGATCCCCATGGAGAAACACTAGGGTGAATAAATAACTTATTAATCAATTCCTCTAGTTGTTTCTTTAATTCCACTAATTCCACAGTGTCCATTATATAAGAGGTCTTCGATATATGACTTTAACTAGAAATTAAATAAATTGAAAACTCAATTTCTCGTTCTATAGGATGTTCAAGTAAATCCACTAGAAACATATCAACATATTTTTGAACAATAGGTAAGTCCTATATTTGAACATTCTTTTACTCGCCTATAGTTATTTCATTATCTTCCTCCCCAATAATTTAATTTAGTAGAGCTACTGGGGGTGGATCGAGATAAGAATCAGGTGGTGAAATTTCTGCTCTAAAGATAATGTACTCATTATCAACATAAAAAATTGTAACCTCCATCTTCTTATAATACATTTTCACATCATGGTCCAAAATCCAACCCATTATGAGGATTATATCAAATTCAATCATGGGTAGGATGATGAGATCACTAAATAAAGAACTTTTATATTCCCTAATGTAAAATTATTCACAAAACTTAGTTATGATTATATTTCACTTATTTGTTTTGACTGAAAACTCCCTTGTTAAGTCAAATTTAAATTATCTAATTTTTTTAGAAAACTGGGAAGATATAAAACAATGCGATGATTGAGATTCAAATAAAGCATTGGCTAAACTTGAGGAAACCATAAAATTACCTGCCACCACGTCATTCAGAACTTCAACCTCAAAAGTAGTGATTGCATAAGCTTGGCCTTACTCCCTTGTCCTTTTCTGAGGTAAGTTTCCTTGTCACATAGGACATTCATTTTCATAATTCCCCTTTTCTCTACAGTTGTAGAAATCAACATTGATATCCACTTTCTTCCCCTTTTAATCACAAGCTTGGTGGCCTTTTTCACCACACTTGTAACAGAATCTCATTCCCTTCGGGAAAGTACCGGGGTGTTTATTCCCACATTTATCACAGGATAGATATTCGTATTTTACCTTCTTCCCCTTATTTCCATTTCTAAAGTGTTCAGTAGATCTATTTTTCTCTTTATTTTCTATAAATTCATAAGACTTAGAGAATTCATTTTTAGTCTTGATAGCACATGAGACAATATCTCCGTACGTTGAGAAGGATTGTGAGACTAATGCTCGATGGAGAAATGGTTTTAACCCATAAAATAATTGATAAATATTACTCCTTGGGTTACGTATATAATCTACTGCATTCCTTGATAACCTTGTAAAGTTAGCCTCATAATTTGAAACATTCTCATCCTCATTTTTCCTAAGAATCAAAAATTGTCTTTCCATATCTGCTCGATGGTCACAAGGAAAGTATTTTTCTAAGAAAATATCTTTAAACTCCCTCCATTATATGTTTGATAATTCTTTATATTCATTTGTATTTTGGATTATTGACCACCATTGATCTGCATCTCGCATGAGGCGATAAACTGCCATGAAAACTATTTCCCTTTCGTTACTCCCCAAATCATGGAATATTATCTCTAAGGAACTTATAAATTATTCAACTACTAATGGATTTTTACTCCCATTTAATGTTGGTGGTTGTTTCCTCATAAAATATTCTAACATTGATCCTCCACATTGTGGATCAGGGTGCTCCATACGGGTAAGGATATTATTCATAACCTGAATGAGTTGTCCCAGTATGGTGATAAGCTGATCAGCACCAATTGCATCACCAACTCCACTATAATTATCTTGAGCAGGAGTGAAATCCCTACATGGGTTATGTGTGTTGATATAGTTTCCATTATTTCCAATAGGAACCATTTCTAAATAATGGCATATACTAGATTAGATTATGAATCACAATACATAATTCCAAACTTGTAAAACCCTTAATAAAATTGAACAGTTTATGGATATAATCCATAATCATAAAAATGTTTTCTTTGAGGAGGTATATACTCATAAATCCTTCATAATGGTTTGTAAATAAAATGTGAATTATCCTAAGTATATTCTCTAGGAGTGTCATAACCAAGAGTGCAGCAAGGCCCATTGTCATGCACTAGTTCTCTTTTGATTCTATCTCAAAGCGGTGTTTTTAGGTTTTACCCCTAGGTACATCTATGCCAGAGCTGCCTCTAGCTTCTCTTATCCAGAAAGGGATGTATTTCTTAGAAAACTCAAAAAATATCAACATTACTAAAATTCTAGGATGTTATTCTATAATTATCCTCAAAGTATATCTTAGGGTAATTTTCTTTAATCAGAGTTCTTCTAAATCTAGCTTCCAAGGTTTGTAATAAACTTCCTCTGATACCAATGGTAACACCATGACCCCAGTTATCTAGAGTAGGTGCATTATTTCATAACATTGATATGATACAAGGAATCATGTCTCGAAAGACCGATCAGTTTAGTATCCTTGGATGTACTAGATACATTCATAAGTTTTAAATTACATCATGAATTAAAAACATCAACAAAATTTTGTCCACTTTTAAACAAACTTATATTCTTAGCCTATCCCTGAAGGTCAACCATAAAATACTTCTTCACATCCTAGGAAAAATAAAACCTAGAAAGGGGTGAGCTCAGATGCTCAGTAAGGATAACAATATAGAAGAAACTTCCATAAATAAGAATAAAAATTTAAGGCAATGTATTAGACTAAAACAAAATCCTTTTAAACTTAAACTTTAGAATAATATGGCAATGATAAAATCAAATAATTCCAATTAATTTTTCACATGGATATTATACTAGTCGAATAATCACATGGAATATCAAAATCCATTTTCATAATCATGGAATGAATAATTCCAGACTTCATAACCACATAGTCAAGGCCTTGTGCCAAGAAAACAAATAATATTTTGTCATGGAATTCTGCCAAGACACGAGTTTGTTTCATAATACCTATCTATGCATCTAGAAGCTATAGTGAGATCCACCCATCACTTACTAAGTCCAATCCATTCCTCATATGAAATGGTTCTAACATAACATAATCATTCGTATTAAAACTAGCATACAAAATGTCAATACTTTATCCATAAACCATGAATGGTGTAAAATAACACATCCACAGTAAAAAATATTACAAAACCTTAAATAAAATATGGAATTTTTTCATCATAATAATTCAACTTCAAACAAGCTTAAAATCCATCAAAGGATGTTGATAAAGATGAAATCAAAACATTTTTAGAGAAATATATCCTTCTATTTTGAAATCTTTTAAAAGTCATATAATTATAAATGAAAAAAATTATTTTGAAAATATTTTTATAATATTTTATGGGAATCTTTGACGATGTTTTAATGGTGGAAAATAACCACACCCACCGTATAAGTTAAAAAAGAACATTCTTTCCTTAATTTTGTCGAAAAGGACATAAAAGACCTCGTTTGGAAAATGACGGAAATGTTAATTTACAAACATTTTATTAAAATTTAAATAAGGGTATAAATTATATTTAACCATAGTTTAGGAAATATTAAAAATGTTTTGAAATATATTTTTAGTAAACACAAATGTGGATGATAAAGAGGTCCGAGTAGATACTCACGTATAAACAACCTCAGATAATGAAGAGATTATGGAATTAACCATTACCTTGTAATTTTACATGTTAGAGGGTACATTAACCTCCTTTATAATAGTTAAATCATTTTTATTAAATTATACAAGAACTATATACATAAATATGATATCATATATGATCCTCTAATACTACTTTGTTAATAATATTTTAGTAGTTTCATCGTTTCAAGTGTTAACTGATTCATTTTCCTTTATATGCATGGTAACATATTCCATGTTTGTTATAAATTAAATGTATTTTATTCATATAAAAAATCATATTATGTTGATAAAAATTATTTTTAATTATAAAATGAAAATTATTCTTGAACTATTATGTTGGGGAATGAATCCTATTGCATTTGTGGAGATGATAATCCGAACTTACGTACGAGAAATAATATCATTATATTGATAGTGAAATTGTATGTAATTGGACAGTATATCATATATAAATAATAATTAACATGTTATATTTATTATTTTCATCAGTTATACTCATTATTATACCCATCGAACTAATGGAATGTTTGAATAACAAACTACACTACGACGTGGAGACGGTAAGCCGTACGTACACACGTATAGTGACATTCTCATTCATATGATGGATAGAATAATGAATATGGTTTTACCATTTTTATAATAATATTAAAGTATATAGAATATTCTAGATTTATTATTTTATAATGGAAACAATAAAGAAAGATGAAGTGGAAGAAGAAAAGATCTTGAAAGAGGTGATGAAATATTTACCTCTTCTTCAGGTTCTTCCTTTTGATTTGATCAAAATGGCTCCATAGGATGGATTTCTGACCAAAGGAAGGACCATAGGATGAAGGTATAAAATTTGGGAGGATATTCAGGCGGGGTTTGGCCAATCTAAATGACTTTGGATGTGTGAAATTAAGATAAGGGGAAGTACCCTTTTATAAGAGAGGTGAGGGTCACTTTAGGAAAAGCTTGAAATATTATTTTATAATAAAATAATTTTCGGTTTATAATGTCTCCAAAATGATTTATTTCAAGGATACAGTGGGTATTAGTCTCAAAAATATCGAAAAATAGGGTTTAAATAGGTTTATGTCACCATATTAACCTTATCTTTTAGATTTAACTCTTAGTTAAATAGTTTGACATTTACCATGTCTCTATGTATTTTTATATTATATGGTTAATAAACTTACTATAACAAGACAAACGAACCCCAAGTGGTTCCTTATTAATATATATAAACCTATATAACTCAATTGTATGACCCTTATATTTTTATGAATATTATATCAATTAATAACACCATATTTGTTTTAAAAACTCAATTATGTCAATTTTAACACCATTTAGTATTTGGTTTTTGTGAAAATCATATAAACATTATTACTTCAAAAAAAATTATTCAATGAAACCTAACATGTCATATTAACCTATAAAATTAGTGTAATTTAGCAAAAGTCTCAAATTATATTTATTTGTATATTTAAAATATCAAATATTTTAATATTTCATTAGTAAGGTAATTACAGCATCATGATTGTGTCAAAGATAAATTGAATTATTTAATTTCTAAAAATTATAAATAAAATACAATTATGTTGGAAATATTTTTTATATTTCTAATGAATATTTATAGTCAAATTTATCCTATGTATAACCCTATATTTAAAATGTTTTACTTATTATACTTTGAATTTAACACTTTTAACTATTCTTTAAATAAAATAATAATAAATGTCCTATTCTTATCCAGGTGGACCAAAAGGATCATATTTTATTCCTAAAATTGTTTTTGGACGAATTAAACTTATCCAAAATAATTAGGACATGTGTTAGGGTAATTATAATATCATTTTTACCTTTAATTACCTTATTTACTTTTAACTATGGTAAATAAATGTTAAAAGTTAATGTTCACCAAAAATTATTTTTATCTTATTGAACCAAATTTTACCTAATGATGTCAACCGTGTCTCTCGAATTTTTGAAATTCAACTCACAGAAGCGGTAAAATAATATTTTACGCAAATTTGTAAATGCTCCTAGAAGGTGGGTAAAAGACGGTAAAATGTTCAATAAAATTTTATATATCTAAACTTATTATAAAATGACTCTAATTAATTACATTGAACATATATAGGTATCATGTATCAATTTAAACCTAATATAAATTAAAGAAAAAAACTAATTATTTAAAAAAAAGTCAGTTTTAAACAATAACGTAGTGTTTTTCACTATTCATCGAAAATGGAATGTTCTTAGAAAAATACCAAAAATTCACCCTAAACTAATTTTGATATTCTGAATCCAAAAATGAAGCCCATTTTGAAAATTAAAATTTATAAAATTTTAAAAAGTGGGTATTACTATTCATAACAGCTAGTTTCATTGGTCGTGGTGTGTTAATACTCCAAGTTGTGTAAGACGCAAGCTACTGCATTATTAAAAAGGAAACATACCATGGAAGCTTGGGGTGTTATAGAACAAATATGTGAGGATAGTGATGGGTGGAGTCCTACATCACCCTATAATGGATTAATTTATATTTTATATCTCATAAGATAATGGTATCTATATGGTAACCTAGTTGTGGTTAAGCTATATTCATATGACTATTAATGGACCTAGTTATGGATAAACTATGTTTACATGATTGTACATAGACCTAGAAGTAGTTATGCTCTGCTCATATGATTTTTTGTGGAATTGGTTGTGGTTAAACATCATTTACATGATTCTTTTGGGGACATAGTTGTTGTTATGATATGCTCATATGACTATTCATGGGCCTAGTTGTTGTAAGGATACATTCACATGATCTTTTATAGAACTAGTAATGGTTATTATATGTTCCCTACACCATGTTTGGACTATTTATGGTTATACTATGTTCACTATGTTTTCTTCCTATGCATATTCTTGTGCCACATCCACATGTTTGTTTGGAGAACTCTTGTTATGATGTCTCATGTATTATGTTATGATAAAATATATATAATGTGATATTTTTTTATGTTTGATGCTTATTTTGTTATGAACTCTTTATGACATGCTCATAGATCTTAATTATGTTTTTATACAATATAGTTTCTTATGCTGACTTATGTTCTTTGATTATTATATCTAATGTTTTCAGATACCAATCCTATGAGATAAACCCATATATTTTCATTTCCTAGGATATCAAGATAAGTATAAATTATTAGAATTATACAATGGATTTATATATGGTTTTATTATGGAGAAATAATTACAATTATTATAAAATAATTTACTTTTGTAGCAGATCCTCAGAGATAGTAAAACTTATATTCTTGGGATCTTGTGATGATTTTTGAGATAAGTGAGGGAATGATTGTGGTTAATATTTAGGTGTATCATATCATATGGTTTTCTTATACCCATTATGGCCACATCCTTGGCGTCGACCCCCTTTGTAGGGTCGGTCCAATTGGAACCCAAGGCTAAGCTGATGAACTGCCTACTCTCTTTTATTTGGATATTACTAGCCCTCATTACTATAGATTTTCCTCTATATATATACCTTAAATTCACATTATTTTCCTCACCTATAAAATAATAGTGGCACTCGAGGGATCTCTCACCTTTTACATTTCATATTCTGATTTCTGGGCAATGACTTCATTTCACCCATGAAGACTTATTTCCAGGGATATCATATATCACGCCTCACTAGAATTAATGGCATGTTTCATTAATAATGTTTGTGGATTTCATTATATAGTTGAGGTTGGTGTTCTAGACCACCTACATCATTATGTTCATCTCACTTCAGTCATTTATTATCCCTTGAATGGTGGTTAAAAGTTTGGGTTTTAACTTCCTGATGGTTATACCTCTTCAGATAGACAATGGACTTTACAATAGGTCAGGATTTCAAGAACTATGAAGTGTGTATCCATATTCCTAATTTCCTCTACCCATCTAGAATACAACCATCCACAAAGTCATGGCCAATAAGTTTAGTTATTTCATGCATATCAATGATCATACACTGTTCTTCTGATGGAATGATTTTACTTGAATTTACATCAAGATTTATATATCCCAACCCTTCCTAGGTTTATCTGAATTATGCTTGACAGGGAGGGTAGATTATAGAAGAATATTGTTTATCAAAATGTGTTATTGTTTTATCCTCTCATAGTTGTAAATGTAAATAAACCTCTATTTTTCAATGTCATAGGAGGTGTTCCCAATATCAGTTAGGGGATACTTAGTCTCTTGGTCCCCAGTACCCCACCATGGATGCCCATATCTTCTAGTGTTTTTTATTGGTGTCCTTACTTTTAATAACCTCTTTATAGTCATCCCCTTACCAAATCATAGGTCCTCTACGAATCTTTATTCCTATGGTGAGATGCATCCGTCTTCTTTCCGGAAACCCCCATTGACTTATAATTTGGTGGATCATAAGAAATAAATCATATGTGATGGTAAAGGATTATCTATCCATGGTTGGTGCTAATTTATGGGGTTTATCTTTTTCATCCATTATTTGTGGTTGAAAAGTAGTTGAAGGAATTGGTGGGGTTTGGTCTTTGGAATCCAATCCCTCTTGATCATAGACTGGTAAAGGCAAGAGGTTCTAGGAGTTATCACTTCTTATTGAAGTACATAAATTATACGAGGTGATCTTGGAAGGGATGAAGGTTATAGTGAGCTCTCCTGTTAAAAAATCAAATCATTTCCACCTTATTGGGGATTCAAGATCTAACGATGTTTCTAGAATCCAAGAACCTTAAATTGGGAAGCTTATGATTAAAGGGAGATTGTAGGAACTATTCACCCATATAATAAATCATGGTGTTTTATTCAAATAATAATTATTTGATTTATATAGTTTAACTCACATATTTTTTCTAATAATAATTATTAATTTAGGGATGATGATTCTGATATTCTTTCTAAGGATGATGGTCTGATTTTCATTTTCTTTATAAAGAAATTCCCTCATTGTAATATGATACATTGTCCTGTGAGTACCACAAATGTGAAATCAACTCTTTTTTAGGTTCTAAATCAACCAAAAAGTGATTCTTTTACACAAATAAAAATATTTAATTTCCATTTTATGAGATTATTTGTGGGTTTCAATATTTATTTTATGGAAATGATGTAAAATAAAGTTATTTTTGGGACTTTTTCACTATAGATACACACCTAATATATAATACCTATTAGTTAATTGATTTCTAATAACATTTATATCCAAATAAAAAAATGATTCTCCTTGAGAAAAATTATCCAAACTAGATATCAATAAATTAAACTATATTTTCAACCTATAAGTGATCTAAAAATGATGTTCATTATCCATTCCATCATCTATAGAAATTTACATTTTTAAGTGTGTTTCATATTTCATATTAATTTAATATGGAATTTAATTTAGTTCATTACGATTAATAATTATGACCCTAACCATTATATCTATTTTGTGAAACACAATCTATATTACATTACCATTTTTTTAACATTTTTTTCACTGTAAAAGATTATCCCTCAAGGTAATTCCTTATTCTAATCATATCATATATGATTCATGGATATTTTAGCATAGAACCTTTTCCCAAATCAATCATATGGATAAATTAGAATATATTGATTTGGTGTCCTAACCCTTAGGTTTTCTAATTATGTGTCACAAAAATATTACAATGGTACATGGATATTAAACTATTATGGTTATCTATATCCACCATTCTTTATAAAACATAATAAATGGGAACCCAACTTTAGCATGAAACCACCTATTTAGGCGATTGGAGTTGAGACTTGTGTTTTATTTGGAAGAAATTTCAAAACTTATTATTCTATAGAGTTTTATTAGTCTCGCCATTTCTATATGCATACATTGAAAATAATAAAAAAATTCCACCCGCAAATCATTATATAATATTTTATCTCTATATTTATGCATTCTTCTTGGAATTTTTTTTATACTTATTCCTTCAACCAAATGATTATCTTATAAATATACTAATGTAAAATACCTTATGAAACTCATTATTTATTTTATTTTATCAATAATAATATTCAATTAAATATAAACATATACAAATGAATCCCATTAATAATATATATGAAACTATTTCATGGAAAGGAATAAAGTCATATGAAAACAAATTGCTTAAAATAGAATGCATGGTATGATAGGCAGACAACTCCCACATTTCTTAGGTATATTTTAGTCCCACTATATTGTAATAAGTATGACCCAAAATCTCACTATCCAAATATCAATACTCAAGTGAGAACATATTTTTTATTCAAATCTAACACATAATATGAATAAATCATGATGAACCCTATTATTGAATTCATAAATAAAATAAAAAAATATATGATTTTATGAATGAAAGATAAACATTTATATCATCCCTAGTATGTATCTCTTATATAAATCCCATGAAAATTATAAAAATAAATTTAAACTAAATCATACAACCTTGATAATATAAATAATCTATTTATATGAATTAGATAATTTTTCAATAAATGAAAAATTAATATAATTTAGATGAGATATATAAATTTATATTAATATAAATTCTATAAAACCCACTTATGATATGGTATAAACTCACACTTATTCTGAAAACTCTGGACAAGAACCATATTTCGGTTTCTTTTCCTAAGACTTTTTTATTGAAAATATCTCTAAGATCTCACCTAAAATCAAAATATACTTTACTAGAACAATCCTTTTTATCCTATGGCCATTCCATAAACCCTGACCAGTCACCATTTGAAATTATGTGGTGTTTTCTCAAGTAAGACACACTTCATTAGGTAATTAATATTTTGGCTAGTAAAACAAAATTTAAAACTATTGTATTATGGTGCTCTATTTTATGGTAATAAAAATACTAAATATTCCAAAAAATGTTGTTTTTAATAAAAAAATTTATCACTCCAACATGTTTTTTAAACCTATACATTTATCATAAAGAATACTACAAACCATGATTTTATTTTTTAACCATAGTCATGGTTTTGAAAAATGGTAAATTATATACATTTTTTCAAACACAATTTTTTCTATTATTAACTAGAAATGAATATGATTGCACCAATTAATTTTATGGGACATTTACATTCCCATAAATAGTATGAGAGAAAAGAAAACACATAAACATGATTTATTGGGTGAGGAGTCAGTAAGATGAAATAAAAAATTTCAAAATAATTATATCTCACTATACGTGTCAAATATTCACCAACAATGAGAATAATTAATTTTCCTTAATAGAAACCAATGGGTTCCTATGTCTAGAGGTATAAAATAACCATTTGAGTCACTAAATTCTATATTAAGATGCTTTATTCTTCATAAATGTATTAGAACTTCCTCTATAATGGTAATCTAAGAGAAGTTGTTAGATAAAATTTTATCTTTTTAAATAATATACTCTATAATTGATAGAGTTATAATATATATATATATATATATATTTATATTCTTCAGTTAATGATGGATATTGTTATAATTTAACATTTTGTATGTAATGAAATGAAAAAATCTTAGATTTCTACTATTTTAACTCTTATAGTGGACAACTCATTAATTATATGATCATTAATAAACTTTAATAATCAATAATCTATCTACACATCTTGAAATAATGACTCATTAATGAAAATGATAATGATAATAAATTCATATGAATGATATATCATATCATTATAACTTGAACACTATTATGTGGAATTAATAACCATAACAAAACAAAAATAAAGATGTGGTGACTCTCACAACCCCATGAACTGTGATTTAGTGTATATTTATAAAAAAGGACATGAAATCAATGACACAATAAATGTAATAAGATCCTAAAATAATATGAATTGATCATATGGAATGATATCATAATCATAGATACTAGAATAGAAATATAGAACTGTAAAACGATGATAAAAAAGGCATAATATATGCCATGGAATAAGAATATGGAATTAAAAACTAATAATCATGAATCGTGGTGATATAAAATATGAATGTGTCGTATGTATAATCATAGAAAATTATAATACATGTCAAGACTTTCTTCTGAGACTATTATTACATAATGTAAAAATATATATCATCACATAGTGTACTAGTATAACCTTCCAAGGCCCATAAATTCCATATCACGAGATATAAGATTTATCTAATGCATTGGATGAATATGTAGTTTTAATCCTACCCATCATATAATCATAGATCTATACATATGTTTTCTGCATGAAAGAAATCATATATCCATCATATCAGTGTAAAACCATGGATATAAAATTGACCACAGAACATTTTCATGAGATATCATATGAAACTTAATAAAAATATTGATTGCATGAAACCAAAATTAAATCACATAAAATTAATTTATTATAAAATAATTTATAGGGTTATTCATGGGGAATATTAAATATAAAAGTTATCAATGTTGGATCTTCTAAAAAAGAGCTAAAAATAGGAGAGGAATCATGAAAATAGTTTTCTCAACATTTTGATAGTGTTTCTATAAAAAAACAGACCTAAGTCACCTTCAATGTCATTTTAAAACGGCTAGACAATTATATTTAAATATTTATTTTAATAATAAAATATTAAAATAATGGAATGTTGAAAATAAAAAAACAGAAATTAAAAGAAACTTGGAGATAAATATAAGAAATGGAATTGAAGTATAAAGAAATAAATTTTTAGTAATTTTTTAAAAATTTAATGTAACTAATATTGATGAAAAGTGATGTAAAATTGGATTTTAAATAGAGTTATAGGGAAATATTCAAGGTGAAAAAGAAAATATAGATTTGTATTTTAAAATAATTAAAATTAATATTTTCATTAAGAATTAATACATATATGAAACAGAAATAACAAAAATAGTGAGTGAATGTGTTCCCAAACAATGTCAGGTTTTATGAGGTAAGAATAAATAAAAAATGATATTATGAAAAAGAAATATAAATACCCATAAAAAATGAAATAAAATATAAAAAAGTCAAAGGGAAAAATTTTTCCAATCAATTAAGAAATAGTTAAAGAATAAAGAGCGTAACTCAATGAATGAAGGTTGTGTCAAGAATCCTCTTAAACTGTCTTAAGCTATCCATTTACACAATTAAATACATGTATAATATAGTTATGTTTAATAATTAAATATTTATAGATTATATTTATACTTAATATTAACCAATTATATTCATTTATCACCCATTTAACATCATTTAAAATTTTATATAAATTTTTATGTGTAAAGAGTTTCAAATTGTTAATTGTTTATTCCAATATAGTTGTTTCAGTTGTTTATCATTATTCATTTTTTAATCATATACATAATGATCATGGAATATATATATATATTTTTATATATATATAATGGATTTCTAGAGTCTCATTATTATTTTATTAATATTACAATTAGGATTTGTAAAGGATTTTTTAAAATTTGTTCTTTTAAGATTATTTACTCTTTAAAAGGATTTTTTTTGAAAATTAATAAATTATTATACATTAACATTAACACATTATGAATATAAGACAATTTTATAATCAATACTATATAATAGTATCATTTTTTATTATCATATTTGATGGATGTTTTAAGGCAATGTGGTCATTTCTATTAAAATAATCAACTACCCCATTTACCTTCTCCTTATGCTAATGTATTGAGTAGTTATAATATTTGATAAAATGTAACCATCTACTTTATCACATGGAAAAATAAATTTTTCTGAATTTATAATTTATAATTTTATGATCAGTATATATATCAGATTTCTCAAAATATAGATAACACATCAAAAACTTTAATGCAAATATTACTGCCACTAACTCCAAATAATTTTATGGGAAATTTCAATCATAGATATTTATTGATTGAATGAAACAAACTACATTATTTTTATTTTACCTGATAAAAAATACCAATAAATTCTTTAAATAATATTTATATATCAGATACTATTGTCTTCTCTCGGTTTGGGTGAGTATAGGTGAAACTAAAAACCTCTACTTCAGATCCTTGATGATGTCTTCACATTATTCTATCAAGAGAAACTTAACTCCATTCTTAGTTAACTTGTGTAGTGTATTTTAAAATCATGATAAATTTTAAAAAAGTATCCATTATATACAAAAAATATAAGAAAAATATGGATCTATGTTATAATAGTTTGTTTGGGTCATTCTTTAACCAATTTTTTCACTAAATGATTCATATATATACCCTCAAATGTGATTTAATGATCTAAAAATGTTGATTTTTGTTTCCAGAAAAAATCATTCTTTTGGAATTTTGATAAAAATATATACTTTCTAATTGTATTTAAAACAATCCTAAAATTAAATTTATTCACTTCCTTTTAGTTGGAATATACGATAATATCATTAGTAAATACTACCACAAATTTACCTGGATTATCTCTAAAGACTATTAATCAAACCCAGTAAGATTATTGGTAATTTTTATGTTCCAATAGAATTAATATATATTCTTGTTATCTATATCTAGTACAAAAGGATATCTTTGGTATATTATCCCCTTTTATACTTATTTAATTATATCTAAATCAAATATCATCCTTTCAGAAAAACTTGGACCAAAAAATTTGATAAAACAAATTCATTAATACAGTGTAAAAGACACTTTTTCTAGATTTTGAAATTGTTAATATAATGATAATATATAGAAAGGAAAATTGAATGACCCTTATTCTTAATAAATTGGATTGGTTCACCCTATAGTGAAACACTTGGGGTATATAACTCAAGTCCAAATTATCTTATAGTTACTTCTATAATTTTTAGAATTCAATAGGGACCATTCTCTTTCGAATATTTACTATAGGAATAACACCATGCGTGAGTATAATTGAAAAATCAACCTCATGGTATAGGGTAAGAATAGATAACTATATTGTAAATACATCAATATATTCCTATATAATTATAACATCTTCAATATTGTGTTTTTATCCAACTATTTGAGGAAAATATTCCTCATTATTAGGTATTAAGACCCATATTAAAAAATTGATTTCCATACTGAGTTCATAAACATATTTTTATTAATATTTGATAGTGATATAGTTTTAGATATAAGATGATATTTCTTGATTCTATAAATTGATATGAAATTTTTTTATAAAGAGCCAATCCATTCACAATATCACATGAAATTTCACCAATGGAATAATAAATAAAATTTTAAGATGTAACTTCCCTTAAATTATAATTAGATAAGAGTTATATACTTAGGATGAAATAATCACACCACTTAGTGTTTTAACAAATAAATTAATATCCAATATTTTTTTTGCTGAATCAACAGTCTAAAGTCACCTAGTGAAGATTCAAGTATCACTAAGAGGGGGAGGGGTTGAATTAGTGATATATTTTTATTTTATTTTTTCCTTATAAATAAAACAAAATTTTCCTCCTATTATAGATTCATTTCCCTTATAAAAACAATTAAAACACACATACATATGAATACCAGAATTTACAAGGTTCAGTAGTCAACAACAGTAACTACTTATTTGGTATGGTTTTGAAACAATCAAATACCACACAATCCACTAGAAAAATTTATTTTATTAAGGAATACAATGAATAGTATATTACGTTACACACATGTAGCACTATGTAAACAATCCAATAGTGAATTTTTATAACACTTTGCAAACAATCCAATAGGGCATGTGCTTCTACTATCACATAAGATGTAACAAAGTTTTTGGAATAATCATGTTACTGTGATTCTTGATCAACTTTCACAAATATAATCTTGTTTACTTTCAAACCCTTAAGCTGCTAAGGTCTTCCTAGACTTTGTGGTGATACTCAGTCTGATATCCCAATTTGATTGCCCAATATAGAAGTCCAACTTTTCACATATTTTAAGTTTACAAAAATTTCTTTTGAAAAATATTTAGAGACTTTGCAAACTTCCTTGAATCCTCTATAAAATACCCTGCTTCCTATATGAAATTTATGTATCCTCTATATATTGAGTTGAACCACATAAAGTGTGTGCTTCACGAATCAACTCTTCTTATGTAGACCACCTCCACTTTGTGGATGCCCGACGCATCGTGGACTACCTCTACTATATAGTCCTTGTTTCTTTGTAGGATACAGATACCTAAAAACTCCTTTTTCAAACTCTCCCCACAAACAGTCTTCTTCACAGAAATGATCCCCTACAAATGACCCCCCCTTCGCAAAAATTTTCCTCTGTGAAATCTTCCCTTCACAGAATTCTCCTTCATGAACTAATTCAGTCTTCTCCAAAATCATCCCATAGTGATGATCTCTTCATATAAAATTATCTAACACCAATGATCTATATTATGGGTCTTTATGTAAGAAAATATATCCATAAAACCCGCTAATATGAATTAACCATATTTTTGATGTGGTACAACCTTCACTGTATACTATGTTATGTGGACCAAATAGAACCTTTTTCCCTCGTTGTGGATGATGTATTTTTCAAAAAAATCATCACCTATCAAACAAAAATGCCAGCCTTCCTCGAACCGTTACCCTCCCGTGAACTACAATCCACCCACAAACTGTTTTCCCCACATGGTATATGTAGCCTTCTTTGCGGTCTTCATAGTGCTGCTATGAAAACATATTCCTTTACTGATTTTCATTTAATATCTTTTGTACCTCCTTTTAAGTCTAAAAACTATGCTTCAGGATCCATGATATGTTCTTTATGAACTCCTTTATATAAAAACATTCTTTTTAAAAAAAACCAACTCCTGATTTTAAGGTCTAAAAATTTTAAAAACACACAGAAATGACACCACCTTAAATATCTACTTAGGAAAATACAACAATACTAATTTGTGTTCATATTATTTGTCATGATATTATCCATTGATCAATCATATTTGGAATCATCATATTTTATGAGGAATATATTTTTACCTACTTTTATTCAAGAAAAATATTTTTTTCTGATCAAAACTGAATACGATCGACCACACCTTTTCTACCAATTTCCATTATAAAGTTTGCATCACATGTTTTAAAAATAAATTTTGATATTTGAGAAATAAAAATGAAAATACCTTTTTAATATTCTCAATGAATTTTACAAAATTGAATCTATTTATCCTTTTTGACAACAAAAGACAACTCTCTTTAAGAACAAAATTTTCTTACTTGTAAAAATCTTCACCATATAACTTGGTGCGCACAATCTACCTCTTTAGATTTTGTTTTCAACCAAAATTCATAATTCAGTAAACATTATTCCCATAAGATATCGACTACTTATAAATAATTATAAGCCTATATGAGCTATCTCATTATAGGAAATGATAATTATTAGCTGAAAAATCCATTTGATCCAAAATTAGTGACTATAAAACTGATTCAACTTTCCTACTGATCCTTTATTCCCCATACTTCTCAAAAACAAACTCATATTTCTTCAATAGCAGTCTTCTTCAGTATTCTTCCTCAGTTTCCTACACTTCAAAATTAATAGAATACAAAAATATTGTTTCATACAACTTCTCAAAAAAAAAGTTAGAATAGATCACACACCTATATGTAGGATTCATAGCTTACGCAGAACTACCCCTTTATGCATGCTTCCATAAGGATGGATTTATGAAACAATTATACCCCCTTGAAAAAAATATACAAAGATAAGATGAGAGAGAGGATAAATACACATACCTCAACCTTGATGATAAATAGGTTGTATGCCCATGTTCGACCAAAAATTATAGAATGGATCATTTGGTAAAAGTTTTGTGAATATATCAATATCCTATTCCAATGTAGGAATATAATCCAACATCAATTAATTCTTCCCCACATGCTCTTTGATGATGTGGTAATTTATTTCAATATGTTTTGAATGAAAACGTTATACTGGGTTCCTTGCAAAATTGATTTCACTTTGATTATAACATTCCACGAGAAAGGGTTACTTTACTTCAAAATGTATACCTTATAACTAAGTTTTCATCCACATAAGTTGGCTAGTAAATTGAGTGGTAGAAACATACTTAGCTTCATTAATGCTTAGAGTTACTAAATTCTGTTTTTTTGTTTGCCAACTAACATAACTTTTCCCCAGAAATAAAACTCCACCATATGTGGGTCATCTATCATCAACATTTCTTACCCAATCAGTAAATGAATACCCAAAAAAACTATTACTTTCAGATATATCATACCTAATTCTGATTTTTTTTATTTCTTTGATATATCTAAGAATTACTTTTCCCGAAATTAATTGTGATTATTTATGAGAGCTCTAAAATCTTTCACATAATGTAACAACATAAAAAATGTCAGGTCTTGAGGCAGACATATATATCAAGCTATTAATTATCTTTTGAAACTCTTTCTTATTAACTTCTTTGCCTACTCTTGTTTACACAACTTGGTTCCCATTGAAATTACTGTGGAAACTGGTTTTGAATTTTTGATTCTGAAATTCTTAATAAGTTCCTTAGAATACTTTTCTTGAGAATGAAGAATGTGGTTCTTTTTTTTAAGATTTGTAACCCGAGAATGCATCACATTTCTCCCATCATAGAATTATAAAAGAATATTTTAATCTCTTTAGTAAATATTTCATAGGTTCATTCATCATTCCAACTAAAGATATTGTCATCAAAATAAACAATCACGATGAGGGAAAACTCCTAACATTATTTAATGTAAATATTAATATCAACTATTATTTCTTAAAAATGATCTTCCTTAAACAAGTATCCCATTTTGAATACCATGGTCTTGTAATTTTACTATCCCATAAATGTATTTCTTTATATTATACACATAACTTTCATCATTCCCAACAACAAATCCCCTCATTTTTTAAAGTAAACTTCCTTATCAAGATCCCCATTAAAAAATGTGGACTTAACATCCTTTTGAAAAATATTCTAGCCTCTTTATGCATTAATAGTGAAAAAAGATTTATATTGTATCTAACTTTTCCTCTAGAGGAAAGGCCTCATCAAAATGAACACCTTTAAAATGTGTATATCCTTTTCACACTAATATTGACTTGTTCCTTATAACTTCACTTTCTTCATTCATCTTGTTATGGAAAACATGTTTTTCTAAAATAATATTTTTTTTAATTGGTTTGGGAACAAGTTCCCAAGTATCATTATTTTATATATGGTAAAGTTCTTCATTAATTTCCTAAACCCATTCCAAATGCTTCAAACCTTCATTCACTTCATTTGGCTTGACATTTTAATATAATGATGTTTTTGTAACAACTTTTGATATTCTTATTATTTGAACCTTTTGATCTTGATTACTAATAATTTTTTAATCCTCCACTTGATTTATCAACCTAGGATGAGTTATTTGATATTCATCCTCATCAATTGATATAGTGGAGTCCAATTTTTCTTCTTGAGTAGGATTACAACTATCATCTTCCTTTTCAGAATTGTTAACAAAAATTTCCTTATCCTGCATGAATTCCTTATCAGTATAAGTATATTTTTCTTCCTCCATATTTTCCACAAAGTTTACATCAATAGAATAAGGAAAATCCTCTCATCTCTTTATTGAAATACTTATATCCTATTACTTCTAGAGACTAACCAATAAAATATCCATCTTCACCTCTCTTCTCAATTTGTCCATGGTTTCCATCTTTCTTGTTTATAGCACATGGACTCCCAAAAATAATTAAGCATTTAAAACATTGATTTGTTTCATAAAAAAATTCATAAAAATTCATATCAGAACATAGCATGTTGAAAAAAAGTTTTGGATATACACAAATGTACTCATGGATTTCCTCCAATAGTAATGAGAGAGACCATGTTCAAGAAACATATTCCCCCCCATTTCCACAAAACTTATATTATTTCTTTCAGAAACCCCATTTTGTTGAGGTGTTTCTAGTGATAGAAAATAATTACAAATTCTATGATTCTCAAGACAATTGAAAAATTATTCATTCTTACATTCACCACCATTTTTAACACTCACCTTCTTCACCAAATACTCACATTCCTTATCAACTTTCCTCCTAAAATTTTTAAATATATTCAAATAATTTAATTAATTCTCATATACATAACATAAGTAATGTTAGTAAAGTCATCAGTGAAATTGATAAATTACTTATCTCCATTTGGTTTTTGTTTTCTCATAGGCCCATAGATATCATAATGAATAAGTTCTAGGGTCCATTTGGAACAAATGTTAACTTTCTTATGCATAGAATTCTCAATCATTCATTTTTGAAAAATAGTTCAACACCAATATATTCTTCTTGAAATATCATGAAAATATCAGACACTATCTCTCTTTGATAACATTCTCACATTTCTATATCACATGTGTCCTATCCTTTTATTCCCTAATTAATTTTCTTCTACCATACCCTAGAAGAAGAGTTTTTTCTTTCACCAACTGGGAAAAAGTTTCCATTATATGTTGACCTCTTGTTAATATCTTTTCATATTCCTCAATTTTCACAAAAAATAAATATTTTATAAAGATAACTTTGTTAACCTCATAAAAATGTTGTGAAACACTCTACAAGTTGTGTTTCAAGAAATCATTTTATAACGTTTTCATAGATTTCATCTCTACTTTTCCAATGACGGTTGATAAAACACCTTTGATTTTCAGAGATTCATAATTTTCAAATGTCAGCATTATTTATTTGAAGTCATTTAAAATTTTCAGCAACATTAATCTCCTATCATATGAAAATGACACACACTATCAGGATTCCAAGGTTTCTCTCCTTTTATATATTTTAAATCAGTTTCAACAACAAGATGTTTTTCTTCATGCTTTAATTTCTTCACTTTCAACTTCTAAGAATTGTTGAGAAACATTTTTGTTCCAATAACAAAATAATACAAACATTATAAAGATGTAAAGGTTTTCCACATCTTTCAAAAAAAGTTTCTAGTTCTTGGAAACTATTATCAACTTTCACACAATTCTTCTTAGGTTTCTTCCAAACTTACTTTTCATAATTCTTCTTTTGAGAGGATTGAATCCCCTAAAACTTTACCTTACATAACCTATGAAATAATAGTAATATTCTTGGTTGAACCAACACATATTTTCCATATATCTAAATCCACCACCATAGTACAAGTATCCATAGATAAAGTATTTTCCTCTAAATGTTTTGGATTGATTTTCATGGTGAGTATGTTTCTCTGAAACCTTCTTAACAGAACTTTGTTTACCACCAAACATTTTATTTTTAGAAGTAAAATTCTTATTTAGCTATGATTTATATCCATAATTCTTGGAACCATAAGTAATAGTAATTTTTCCAAAATCTGGCTTTTTTGAAGCTTCCAAATTCTCCACTTTTTTAGTCTTGCACTTGTACGTAACATTCCCTGATTTCTTATTCTCAAAAACCATTCCATATTTTTTCTCCACCAATGAAGGTATATTTTGTTTATACTTCTTAGGATCATCCTTACCAAAACTTTCACCAACATCTGAGATATAGTTTTTGAATCTCATATCCTACAGTTTATCTTTAGAATGTTCTTTTTAGAAAAGTTACAAATCTTATTATTTTTCCTTAATATTTAATTTTATATGTTCATTATGATTATTTTCTTTCTCAATAGAATTATTAAAATCATAAATATATTTCACCAGGTTGTCTTTATCATCATGATAACCTTCTTGTCTTTTTTATGAGTAAATTTCATTTATCAACTTTTTATTTTCCTTCTCAATACTTTTAATATTTCTCAAACATTATTTCAACTCTTCTTTCAGATGAGATTCAAGTTGACATTATTCTTATTCAAAAATAATACTTCTAATATATCTATCATTCTCTATTGCAATAAAATTACACTCTTTAGATTTATTAGAAAAGTATTTTTCTGATTCAACTTCACTATCTTCTTCTTATTAATATTTAGACAAAAATATACTTCTTTTAAATTTGAATAAGTTTTTATCTTTCCCTTGGAATAATATTTTTCTTTAGCACCCTGTTTTGTTCCAAAACTTATTATCCTTCTTTATTCTTTGTAAAAATCTTCTTATTTATTTATTTGAGGGATTTTATATACAAAGTTTCCAAAAAATATGCATTCAAAACAATTCAAGGGAATTTTCTCTTTGTATTTACATGTACCTCCTCTCACATTTTTAGAAAACAAGGATACAATTTCCTAAATATTTTTACAAACCTCATTTTCTAATTTAGATTCAGAAACATCATCTTCCTTAAGAACATTATTATAATTTTATTTCTTGGAATCATTGAGATACATTTATCTACCATATTTTGTTTTTCTATTCATAAAAGTATCCCTTATCATTTCATAAGTTATGAGAGTTTTAAGAAAATCATCCAGATATAATGTTTCTGGGTCTCTTTCTTACAACAAAGAAACATTAACATTAAACTTATTGGGGATAATTATTAATATCTTTTCAAAAATTGTAGAATACTCTAAAATTTCCCCAAGACATATGATAGTGTTAAAAATGTAATTTACTATGGTAAATAAGTCCAACAAATATTCATACACACCCATTTTCAAAACCTTATACTTTAGCCTCCAGATTTTTATTATTTCCTTCTTCACTTTTTTATTTCTATAATAGTTATTTTTTATCTTATCCCAAATACCTTTAGCTGTTGAAACACCTTTCAATATTAAAAACTCACTTTTATAAAGTGATGAGAGTAAATCATTTTTAGCTCTGCTATGATTCTCAAGATTCTTATAATTGACAGGTGTAAGAGAAACGTTATCATCAATATGAGGAAATCCATCTACTATAGCTTCAAAAACTTCATACCCAAGAGGCATAAGATAAGGAATTATTCTATCTTTCAAGATATGATAATTCCTTCCATAGAATATCAGAATACCTATACTATTCACATAATTTAGAATCTCCATCACAACTTCTCTTTAAAAGATTAGTAAAGAATAAACTAATAGAACCTACACCTCTGATACCAATTTATGTTTCCTAGTCAAGATTAAAGTATCACTAAGAGGGGGAGGGAGAGAATCAATGATATATTTTTCTTTTATGTTTCCTTATAAATGAAAAAAATTCAGATCCTTTAACGATTGCTTTACTTAGGGAAAACAATTCAAACACACATTGACATAAACATAAGAATTCACAGGGTTCAATACTCAACAAGATTATCAACATCCTTGGTATGGTTTGAAACTAATATAATTTCACTTAATCGACTAGGAAACATTCATTTTTTTGGAATACAATGTATTGGATATGATATTACACTCATGTATCACTATATAAAAAATCCTATAATGCGCTTGTGTAACACTTTGTAAACAATTCAATAGTGTGTGTGATTCATATTGCACAAAATATTTAAAATAATATTTTTTTTAAAATCATGTTACTATGATTCTTGATCAAATTTAAAAAATATGATGTTTAAAAATAATTCTTTTCTTTCTTACCCATAATATAGTTAAAACATTATGGAATTTGTAATGATACTCAGTCGAATTTCTTATTATGGAAATCCCACTTTTAACATATTTTTAGTTTGTATAAATCAATTTTCAAACTATTTTAGACCCTTTAAGAACATCCTTGAATCCTAAACAAACTGCATTATTTCCACAGGGAGTTACCCATATCCTCCACGTATTGAGTTAAACTGTATGGCGTGAGTGCTTCACAAATCAAATTTTCTTTCGCGGACTGCCTCCAATTTTCAGATAACTAATTCCTCATGGAACACCTCTCCTACATGACCCCTCTTTGTTTTCGGGATACAGATCCCCACAAACTCCTTCCATGGACTGCCCCTATGAACTATCTCCTTAAAAAAATGATACCCTGCAAACTACTTCCTCCTTCATGGAATATTTCCTCTATGAACTCCTCTCATTCATGAACTAATTCAGAATTCTCCAAAATCATCCCATAGAAATGATATATTCTTATAAAATTCACTAACACTAATGATCTGATTTGGGGTCTTTATATAGGAAAATAAATCCGTAAAAATTATAATATGAATTACATATATTTTTGATGTGGTAAAGACTTCACTACATACTATGTTATACGGTCTGCATAACACCTTTATTCTCTCACAAAAGCTGATGTATTCCAAAAATAAATCAATACCTCTCATCTGAAAATGAAAACTCTCTGAAAATGGTTAGACTCTCATGACCTTTAGGCCTCTCAAGAGCTATTTTCCATACATGGTCGGTGTAGTATACATCACTGTACACATAATTATGTTATGCAGACATCTTCCTTTACTTATTTTACTTATCTATTAAACATACCTCATTTCTGGTCCACAAACTATACTTCAAAATCCAAAAACTATTCTACATGAACTCCTTTATAGAAAACCTGCCTTTTCAAAAAAAAACTTACTACTGATTTGGAGGCCGAAAAATTTGAATAACACTAGGAAACAATGCCACCTTAAATATATGCTTCTCAACTCCAACCATACTGATTTTATATCATCTTATCTATCATGATATTAAACATTGATTGATAAACTTTAGCATCATCATATTTTCCATGGAAGTTATTCTAACTTTACTTTCTTCTATAAATATCATTCATTCCAATCAAACCTAAATACGATTGGAAAAACCTTTTATCTTCCTTTCATTCGTATGTATTTCATCACAAGTTTTACAAAAATATATATGATATTGTGAAACAAAAACCATCAAATAATGATCATATTGTCCAAGTATTTATATTGGGAACTGATTTATCCTTTTTAAAAACAATAGTGATCAGTTTTTATAAAAAATATTTCTTACTTCCAAAACCATTTCCATCCAACTTTTTCCCTACACAATCTTAGAAAATATATAATATATGAAGAAATTATTAGAACAAGAGTCAAATAGGATTTCTGTAATTATTGAATATAGAATAATTGAATCATTCAGCATTTTATCTTTATGATCAACTTCAGTAGTATTTATTTGATAATTTTTTATACTCTACCTTAGTTTGGGTGATTATTGATGTTGATTTTCCTTAATAAACCCTTGGATTGGTGAATTGGTTTTCATAATTAGCAAGCTTATTATAATTTGAACATGATAGTTTTGGTGGTGATTTAGGTAAAAATTTATCCCCTTCATCGTTTCTATAAATCTATTTATATATCTTCACTGATCATGTACTTTATTACCAAATTTTATACTCTTAATATATTTCACCATTCATTTTTAATACTTTTATAGGTTCTTCTTCATATATTTTCAATATGTTGGATGTTTAATCTTCTTTATCTATGAGATTTATCACATGTAATCCCGTAAAACTAAATTTTCCTTTTCTTATCCCCCAAAAAAATTGTATAACAAGTCTCTCTTTTTTATTTTTTAACTTTAGATCATATCAAAACATCTATTCATAGCTACCAAAGTCTCTTGTCATTAATTTTTCCTATATAAATAGTTTAAATCCATTAAAGAATTGATTGATTTTCATTTCATTATAAATAATAAATTCAACTATATACCTTCAAATCCTTATATTGTTTTCTTCATAGGGATAAATAGATTTATCCGTGTTTTAATTAAGCTTAATTAATTCCTAATCTATTATGATTGAAAGAATATAGGGAAATTATTTTTTAATTTTTTTTTGTTAAATACATCCCATTCCATAGAGTGAATTTATTCCTTTTACAGTTTTTCTTCAATATTGTCAACTATTATTCCAGTTTAACATCTAATTGAAAAATAAACCAAAAACACTTCTTCATTCTCTAAACACCGAAATACAAAAAAAAAATTATAATATGTTTATCCATTTTTTATAAATTAGTGGTTTATAAGTTCTACTAAAAGATTGTTTTTTTTGTCTCATGGACTCAATAGTGATTTGTTCTTTATTTAGTGAATTTGGGAGTTAATTATGGTTTAGATTATTATTTATAACCTAAGGTAACTGCATAAGATATCCATGATATTTTTTCAAACTAGATAAGATCATGTTTTGTTGTTCATTGGTATAATCATTATATTGTAAATCACATTCATTATTAACATGAATCTTCACAATTATAACCATTGAATAAAAAAGGTTAATATTTGTAAAAAATATTACATTAAAAATAAAAAATATCACATGAACATGAAAAATTAATCCTTATATGTCTTAACCAATGATACAATATGATCAACCAATGAAAATATTAGTTAAACCTTGGTTGATTTAAATTTTATCCTATTTTATTTATTAAATCAAACCGAAAAAATTAAATAGAACCTACTATGGTACCAACTCATACAAACTATACTTAAAATACTCATATTTTACATCTTTTTGTATAATTATAAATTATTATATATTATAAATAATGACTAAAATATATTCCTAGAACCTTAAGGAATAGTTTATTTTAAGAATAGCTAGATAAAAATCTTATTTCATATTGAAATAAACATTTCATTCCTAAAATTATTTATACTTCGTTACATATAAAAAATATTGAATAGGAAATCTAGGGGAAAGAATAAACAAAGGAAATAGTATGTAACAACCCATCTGAGGTGACCTAAAAATTAATTAATCTGGGTAGTTCTACATGACCTCAGGCACACTTCCCTGTATACTAAAGTCTATTCACTAGTGGTATGAGTCTGTAAAAAATATTATAGAGACTATAATCTTGGTATCAAAATATAAAATATCAAATAAATAACTGAAAAATAATTTAACATCAGAGTACACAGAAGGAATTATAACTAAGAACCAAACATCAATAATTTATAAACATTGACATGATATAATAAATTAAACCATGATGATTATACATATATCTATAAAAAGGATCACACCCTGGGATAAACATTTAAAATATTAAATAAATAACTAAATATAGATGAATATATAACCCCAAAACCTAAATCTATCATCAATATTATCACCCTTCTCCATCAGTATAGAATTTCCTAATTACCTATATAACATGAAAATAAACCTTCAAACTAAGAATTAAGTATTCACATTTGTGAAGGTTTGCATGTAGGGTTAGATTAAAAAACATAGTTGGAAACCACCAATTAGATCCCGATTATATGCCATAATATTCTATGTGTATATATGTATAAGAAAAAAATTATGATACCCAACATGCAAGAAATACCATTGAGTTCTTGTGTGTGAACAAAGACACTACAAAATCTGAATCCACCTATTTAAACTAATTTAAAAAATTATTCAACTGAAAGTGAATAACAACAATGGTACATTAGTCTCTATCCAAAAAAAAAATTCAAGAGAAGGAACCACACTAAAAAAAACCACAACAAACTCACTAAAAGTGGCTATATTATTAATGAATAACACACACACAAACAAACTCACTTATTATCTATAACCCATAATAATAGGATGTTCACTTGTATGAATAAAAATAACCCGAATCATAAAACTAGGGAAAAGATATATATTAATGGGAATTCCTATGACATAATAATGTGGTGATAATCCATTAAAATTTAAATTTTATGACAATGATATTGGGTGAATAATTTATATGAATAAAAAACCTATGCTCATAGAAATAGGTCGAGAATACATATCAATGAGAATTATATTTCCATAATTATTAGGAGAGAATTAATAATAATTGGAATCTAATTACCATGATAATACGGTAATATTATTTATGAACACGGTCACTTATTCCAATAGTAATGAGCTGGGAATATGTAACAATATGAAGAAATATCACCCCACTAGTATATAATCTAAATATGTTGGGATAAAAAAACATTCTGGAAAAACATATACATATCTTACCTCTAAACTAGTATCAATCCATACCTAAATCTCTATAAGATGAAAATAGATGAGTGTTTCCAAAACCTAGCCCACATCACTTTTCACCATCACCCCAAATAGTAATCATTTCCATGAATCAATTTCCTTAACAAACCTAGTCCCATAGGGCTTGATCAACATGCTCACCTGACTCATTCTTTATATCAAATTAAACCCATTAACTTTATATTTATTATAAAATAACCATCCCATAGGTCTTAAAGAATCTAAACCATCTCTATCTGGCACTAAAAATCCAAAAAAAAGTAATACTATAGATTTTAGAGTGCTCATTATCCTCTTTCCTAGGCCCACCCATGCCCTAAGCAATAAATTGTATCCAAAAAATAAACCATATATTTTTTTATCCTTGGGGGTCCCACAAGAAAAAACTATAGAATATCATGTTTTTTCCTTGATTACTATGACCTAATTACCTAATTGAATCCTATATGAGAGAGATTTACGTCCAATAGAATTAATATTTTCACTTCTCTACCCTTTAATGCTGCTAGGCCCAAAAAATAATTAACACTCCAATAGTCCATTATAAGAAACCCAATATTATGTCCAATAATCCGTAGAAGGGATAATCATGGATCTCTACTAAACTCACTAATAACCTAATACCTATAATAATGCTTCAACATACATACAAAATCCCCACTACATTATCCAAGATATTTACAAGTTTAAACACTAGACAAAATAACCATTTTAGGGCCTTACACCCTAAAGGATATTTTTATAAACCTATCAAGGACAATAAATGGATAATTATAATTAATTACATAATAAAGGGATATTTTGAGGTCTATAACATATAAATAGTGGTCATTTTACTAGGTGAAATGGTTATCAAAAAGATTAAAAATCATATATCCTTAAGAAGATTCCTCATTCCAATCACATGAGGCCTTGACTATCCTAACTCAATATTACAAATCATCCTAATCCCTATTAAATTTTATTAAAACCAATCCCCCTTGTGCATGAACAAATCACACATTAATGAAATTGATATATTTTTAATATTAAAGGGACCAACAACCTCATCCCCAATAGACAATCTCTCAGAATAAAAAATATTTATTGAACTCTATTAACCTAAAATCATAAAATTTGGAAAATTCACACTAAAATAGTATTTATTATTAAGCAATAGTGAGATGATAGAAAAAATTAGTGTAGCTTCGAGGATTAAATTAAAATTTCCTATATAAACAAATGATTCAAACTAATTGAAGATTGGGTGACATATGGGGATCTTGGATAAGAGGGATGGTGGTGGGAGAAGAGAGGAAAAGGGGAGAGGGGGCCACTAGCCTCCTAGTTTAGGTGACAAATGTGGTATTAAATGGGGATTAATTAATTTTTTAAAATTAATATTTAAAATTAAAGAATATACATATACCAATAAGTATATAGTGGGAAACTAATCTCCTAGTTGTTATCTACTATCCACAAGGTGGACAACCTAGGAATACTTCCCCCTTAATAATGAAATTGGGTAATCGACACGCCACCCATTGGGTACCCAATTATAATAAAATAAAAATATTAAAATTTACTAATAAGTAAAAACTTCACAAAAAAAATCTCCTTAAAGGTCTATAAAGATATATGAAAACACACATTGAAGATATTATAGATCTTGAAAATCAAATCCAAAACTCAATTTTTAAACCACCCTACTTTAGGTTAATAGAGTTTCATGATTTTTACAATTCCACTAACCCTTAACAACATAAGTCATTTCAAACACTCCAAAATATATCTTCTTGCCAAGGATAAGAATTTGTAAATATATCCTCACTTTTATTTCATCTCTTTAATCTAGATTACCACTATCTTTTAGATTTTTAAGAAAATACCATCACAATTTCCATGATCCCAATTCAATAAAAATAGTATTTTTTTATGAGAACTATCATTACATTCCATAATATGATCCCTATAATGGTTATCCCAAAACCAATTCCATGTTATTATACCAAATATTACAGGATACGTATAGGTTAATGCTTTACCATACTAATATATATTGACACTTAAACCGTACTCAATTTATTCATCAAATATTACCTCAAATAATCCAAAAAAATATATGAATCTACCAAAATACCACCAAGAGATTATTAGGTCTAGTATTCTGTCTAAAAATATATTTGAAACTTCTAACCTCTAACCCAGAACCAGGGATTAACCTCACTCACTCACAATCCAATTTCATTATACATCTAGCTAGTTTCATTAACTTTGATTCACCTGACTTAAGGGATACATCCCAAGTGATCCATAAAATTATAAATAACATAATATTTTCTATACCACCATTTAATTGAATCTAGATAATATACCTCAAAAATTATCTCATTATACTAATTCCAAATACTATCTTGAATCACCTCTATAGACCCATCCCAATTTATAATAATCAAACCTACACATTTATATCAAAACAAATTCAAATAAAAATTTAAATTAATAAACTAAAAATATTTTATTATAAAAAATTTATTAATTATAAAAAGTCCTAAAAAATGATGTCCCACTACTCCCAATGTTATGGTAAATTTTACTTGATCTACTGAAATGATATTTATTGATACCACATCAGTCCATATGGGTGGCACTAAATCATTCAAAGTGAACATTAAAAACTCATATAACCTAGCCTTAAATACTTGAAATTCTCTAGACTATGATCACCCATTAATGGTAAAGGTGATAAACTATATCACTAGTTGGATCATCAACACTTACCTCACTTCTCATTAACATACCTCCCTTTTTTATTATATGGAATTCTATTCACTGTATCCTCATAATGTAAGTCTACTTCAACCCAAATCCTCAACTCCTACCTTACCACCTCATAATAGGTTACCAAGAAGTAGAAAAAATATAAATATATGATAATTTTAAGGCCATATTTAAATAATTATCCTTTATGAACTCATTCTCTTTAATTGATATAATAAAATAGAGAAACTATTCAAATTCTATTGCATACTCTATCACAAACTTCACATGTGGAAGTTATTCCATAATTAACCAAAACATTTATTGGTGGGAAATATTGGAAAAAATATCTTAAAAAAGAGACAATGAAAATAAATCCATGATATTCCATTTCCCTCTCCTTTTGTCACGAGGGAATTCCACTATTTGAAAGCTCCAACTTCAAATTTTAAAATTGCAAACTGTATTTGAATCTCTCTCAATGTTATGATCCACTCAAAAAAGAATTTGATATTATCCAACTAATTCTCAACATCTTCAGACCCAACCCTAAGTAACAAATAAACACTAGGTAACACTACTCTTGAAACTCATGAATAGATTGAGAATCCATCATTTCCACATTCATGAGGCAATTTTCAAAGGCTTCATGGGTAAGTAACAAGTATACAATAAATGGAATGTCTACCAAATAATTGAGCCTCAAAGAATGATATCTCATATATGATCGATTCTCTACTGACTAGTACCAATTATAAAATATCATTAAATAACACAATCCTCAATTAAATAATAATTTCCTCACAAACCATCCAATATAATACAAAAATCCATTAAAAATACAAACATTCCTTATCATTATATAAGTATGTAATTTGTCTCCATCCTTATTCAATAGTAACATCCTCTCCAAGGATTAATCGATACATAAAATTTCCATTATTTTACCGTGTTCCTTATAGTATACCCCACACATTAATAATAAACATGCAGTTTTCTTCATGAAAAATGATTACCAACTAACCCACTTAATAAACCTATCACATCAAACCAGCTAACGGGTGAATGAAACTTACCTTACTCTTATACCTACTCAACCCTCACTATAGATATTCATATATCTTCATCCCATAGAACCCTCACCTACCAACCACAACCACTATGGATCTAAATGAAAATGAATCACTCCCTACAAAACAGATCCATATCAAATAAATACATTGCAGATACAAAACCAAACCCAAGGAAGATAATTTCCTAATCTATAAATTATAGATCAACCATTTACTATACATTCATAACTAAAATATAATAATAACAAAGATATAACATTAAAAAACATTTCATTACTAATTTTTTAAAAAATAATGCAACCCTAATAGGTTATTCTATAAAATCACTTAATAACTTGAAGTTCCTAAGTGAGAATTTCATTTATTGTCAATGTATAATGTTTTTAATATATAGAATCACTCAAAATGTGATTGTTAATGGTAAGTGATGATTCTCAGTATATTTTTGTGAAGACTTACTCAAGTAATATCTAAGGGTTGGTTGTAAACTAATTGATGAATTTAATTACACTATCCAAAAAAATGTTTCATGCGATGTAGAAATGAAAAAGATGAGGATAAAAATGATAAATAATTTACAAAGATATTAATTAAGATAAGAAAAATAAATAGTTAATGATTTATATCGTCTTGAGGAAGATATGAATTTTTTTAACTAAGTATTGTTAAGGATATTTCTTAAACAATTGGCCAACTTTGGATATCCATATGAACCAGTTCAACCACAATGACCTGAGGTGGATTTATGAGCCAACTCAACCACACATAGCTCGACCATGTGGATAATAGAGGGAGCACGGTGAGGGATAGAAAAAATAAGGTGTAAGGGGATATATGCACATTCTTGTAGGTTTATAGGTTGGTTCATGGGGGGAAATGTAGTTCTTATAATCACACATACGGGGCAACCTGGGAGACTGAGTGGAGAACCAATTCCTAGGGAAATTTCATTACTATTTTGGGGGAATAAGTTGAGAAACTATGTGAAGGAAAACTACAACAATTTATGATGTGGTATAGATACTACCCAATACTATTCAATTTTTATTACAGGGAACTATATATTTAAAATGATTTCCAACAATACTATATAAATCTTTCTTCATTTTCAACGTATATTATCTATGATTTTCATACCATGTAAATAATCTCTTTATCTTCACCCTCATTCAATGAGGGTTTCTATATATGAAAAAGTTTTCATGAATCACATCTATGTAAAGATAAAATGATCACATGGGACAAGGTAATCTCAACAAAGTGGAGGAAAAATGTTAAAGGTATGAAATTATGTGTGGTTTATACGTGATGAAGGAGTAAGTGGTCCATGAGGTGTCCACACCACATAAAAACCAAAATGTTAGTTTATTATAATACTGATGGTAAAAGAATTGAAAAAGTGATGAGGAATTTATACCATTTATATAATGTATCATGTATTTAATTTGATTATAAGGTATATGAGTTAGTGGCTCACTTGGTCGGTAAGTGATAAAGAGAGGAAGTGGTACAAGGGTAGTCCAAAAGTTTGATTAGAAATGTTTTGAGGTAAGCATCAGTTTGAATGAGGTTTTTTAAATATAATATAAGCTCATGGTGTCAGTAGATGTGATCTTTCTATATATAAAGGTGGTAATTTTGGATAATGTTTTCAAGGTGGAAGAGTTCATGATCATGATGTATAAAGAAAAATAATTCCATATTTATTATAGGTTCATGGAATTGTTGGTTAACATGGTTTTTAATATTGAAAAAGTGATATTTTCTATTTACTTTTCCTAAAATAATGTTTAATACCATTTTGATTTTTTTTGAATCCATAAGGTGAGATTAATAAAAGGAAAAATAAATTTCACCAACCTGAGTATTTTGTACCAAGTGTGAAAAATGAAGGTGTAGGAGAAGTGTGATTTTAATACTTACGAGTATATGAGGTAAAATAAATGAGTCTTAAGTGATTTCATGGAATTTTTTTGCCACATCGAAGATAATTGGACTTGCATACTAGGTTCATAGAGTATAGGTGAAAACCACTTAATTAGTGTTCATGTTGGAGGTATAGATAGTACATTATAATATATGAAGCATGGGTTCTTCTCCCATTTACAAGAACTGATAAAATGAAAACACAACGTATTTAAAAAGAATAGTGAAAAAAAGAACATAATATATATATATATATGTTATAGGGGTTCACCAAATTCAAACATCATTCCCTGAAACCAAGCTTGTATGAAGTGCTTTTGAAGTTCTTGAGTTATGATTCAGAATGAAATTGATTTAATATTATAAAATTTTATTATTGAAAAAAATAATATAATAATAATAATAAGATTTTTTAATTTAAGACCATTGAAGAAACCGATTCATGATTATGTCAAGGAGATAATCGATTCTAAATCTGAAGAGATATTTTTCCATATCAGAATACTTATACGCTAGAGTATTCAGTAAAATGAGGAGGCCAAGATCATTAATGATATGAAGTGAGTTTTGAGAATAGAATACCCATTTAAACTTATTTCAATTTTATAGAATACTATACATGATAATGAATTGTAGATCTAGTTTACTCGTAGAGGGAGGTCAATTTATAATAGTTTTTTAAGAAACATAAATCAGATCACGATATTTCTATCATTAGATCAAATATAAATAAGTAGATTGTGATTGAGTTGTTTAACCAGTCATTGAAGGGAAGATGTCAGTTGAGGTTTGTAATCAATTATCGGGTAACAGTAGTTGGTCTCTCTAACCAACTACCATTCTAATCACTTATGGATATATTGAAGAATCTGTGATGGGTTTGTAACCAAGATCACATGGAGTATTATTTTATACCAAATCTTATAAATATTGTATAATGATATATCTTTTATTATTACAGAATATAATGTGAGGTTGTGAGATATTATTAAGAGGATTTAGGACCTAAATAATTTTGAGAGGTTTAATTAAAAATAAAATAATTGATAAAATAAACACATTGATTCACCCCCAAATTAGTGGTTCATCATGATTGGGGATCTATAAGTGGTATTAGAGAAAAGGTTCCTTCAATATAACAAAAGTAAGTTTATGGGAAATTGGGAATATTTATTTTCTGAACAATAGGTATGTTTCAACTTTTTATGGAATTAATTATGACATCTATAGGAATGGTATAATACCTTACCTCCTATTACATTTCTTGAAAGCTAGAGATGCCAAAATAGTGGTGTTTCCACCAATTTTTGAAAATATTTCTTTGAATCAAGATCATAAAAGAAATATGTAGTTTGATGTAAAGGATTAAAATTACATCTTTATATCTCTATAAAAGAAAATCTACACCAAGTTCACGGGTCACTCGACTTCTATGGATATCTAGGAAAAATTGAGAAGTAGATATGGAGGTAATTTTAAAATGTACGAATCCAAACATAAAAGGTGGTGGAGCCACTTTCTGAACAACATATAGATAATAATGAAAATATTTATCACTATTTCACCATGGTGATTGAGATAGTAAGAAGTATTTGAGGGTTTGGTGGGAATTTGTATGATCCAATAATTTTGAAAAATAATATGAGGAATTTTAACGATTTTTTTGACAAAAAATAACATCTCTAGAAGAAAGATAAGATATGGAAGTTGATTACTTACATAATTTACTAGTTTCATAGGATATAAGAATAAAATAATCCTTAAAAAATAATGGAAAAATTAAATGTTATTTAAATCCATGAGATAATTAAAAATCAAGAAAGAATGGGTTTCTAACTAAATTGATTCAGGTATTAAATAAGGATAAGTTGAGAGTAAAAGTAATACAATAACAAAATATCTTGAATTGTGATAGAATTAAACACTTTTTCTATGATTATTATAAGAATAAGGATACTAAATCAGAATCTAATGAGGATGTTGATAAATTTTAAAAATAGATAATGTTTATGAAGAAAAATAATCATTCTAGTAATTGGAAAAGAAAAGGTATGATAAACCATGGAAATATGATTTAAAATATAGTATCTATTTATATTTTATAATGATAATTTTCTTTGAAAAGTTTAAAATGAGTTTTATTTATCATGTAGTGATGATTATGGAGAAAAATGGTAGCGCTAGAATAAAAATTGAAAGGAGATTTAGAAGCATGTATTGAAGAGATAAAAAATATCATAAATGAGAAGAAAAAATTGATAAAGGATAGAAACAATGTGTCTAAAGAAATAAATGAGAAGGTTAGAAAGGGGGAAGCCTATATTCATGAGATTAAGAAGCACACACATAGAGAATCTAAATAAGAGAATACTATCAATAATCTTGAGAGGAATCCCGATGAAAAGGAAGAAGATATGAGTGAGACAAAATTAGCATGTATTTTAATTCAAAATGAGATGAAAAATGATATATAATTCATAAAAAAGTCAGTTGAGGTCAAGATAGAATCTTTCCAAGTTATTCAGATAATGGGTTCTAATTGGGATGTGAAAACGACAACTAATATATCTTGATATATGTATATAATTTATAATAGTATAGGTGAAAAATGATTCTAAACTTGTTTGGATAAATGAATATAAGAATAAGTAATCCAGATTAAGGGAATAAAATAATCCGATAAGAAGACCATTTCTCTATATGAAAAATATGGACAAAAATTAACAATAACAAACCCAAACAAATTCAAAATAGATATATTATCAATGTGGGAGATGAAAATTCAGAGGTTATTATTGGTTAAATTGAATATATGAGAAAATAATCTTATTATTGTTGGTTTAATATGTCGTTTTGAGTAATTATTAAATAATCTAGAGGGATATTTAGTGGATAAATGAGACATAATTCACAAAGGAAACTAGCTATAACCAAAACATCACAAAATCCATCCACGTAGAATATATTTGAAAACTTTTAAGTGACGTGTGTCTGGTGTGGATGAAACACACAAATTACATGAATATTTTTGATCAATTTTTAATGGGTTTACATGAATTTCAATGAATAATACCCATGTGTTGCATTGTTTTATAATTTTTTTGGAAATTATGAAAGTTGAATGAAAGTGGATATATTTTAATAAAATGTTGCTGGATTTTAAATATGATATTTTATTTATTATTATTGGGTGATATTTTATTTGTTTCATCTTCTAACTTCCTTTTCAAGAATTTATCAAAAAATGGGCCTATAAGATTTCCCTCAACCTAAGAGCTCTATAAGACACCCATCGAGGCCCAATAGGGCCTGAACAACCATGAGGATCCCTAGGGAAGTCTTATTGAGGGAATGAGTTCAAGGGTGAATTAGGCCTATTCACATGTGTCCCACTAGTGCATATCTCTCACTAGTAATTTTTGTTGGTGTATAGGGAAACTCCATGCAACACTGGGAGGATAAAATTGCAAGGACAATGCTGTCTTTGGTGGTAGTGGGAGTGCTCCATCTCCTGAGAGACACTGCCGGCCATTCATCCCATACCATACCTTATAAATTCTCATGGGACTACACATATGTTTCAATGTGGGATGCACTTATTTAGGTTAATATTTATTTTTTTACAGAAAAACCACAGTTTCACCTTGACCCCATGCTCGACTCACTCAGACAGATGCTACCACAATTCTCCCCACCATCTTACACTATCAAATCATTGGTCTCCATTGTATTTACTAGGAAATGCCATTTCCATATCCACGAGAGCTTGAAATAAAGCTGTAGAACCACCACTGAAGCCCCCAACCATCCTAGATCACCACTTTTACCCTCAAATAACCTTTATTGAGGCTCATTCAAAGCATCATATAAATAATTTGAAGGTCGGATGAAGGAAGATTTACTACATTGATGTTTATATGCTCAAACCACTGCTTACATGTACACATTACATGCACATCAAGCCCCTTCATCCCATTCCATACATCCATGAACCTTGCACCCCTATGCTTCCCTAGTTGACCCTTAGTATTCAAAACTCCCAATTTTATTGGGTTTTTTTTGAATGTTATGAATAGTGTGTCTCTCAGGGATTTAAAATTAGAATATATGGAGATCCTTAGACATATATGGATCCAAAATTTCCTTATAATGGTCAAGGAACTCCTACCTATGTATATACATAGGTTCCCATCTATGATTCTGGGAGAGTTCAATCGACTGAGGAGGGAATCCACCAAGCTCGAATACTACTCAATTTACTTCTTTGTTTTATTTTTATTTAAATTTAAATTTAAATTATATTTTATTACAGAAATTATTTCATTCATTATCTTCATATGTTCCCACCAATTCTTCCACCCTTCTTCTTCTTATTCTCTTCATTATCTTCTTCTTTTAAATTTTATTTCTTATATTTTTATAAAATTCCATATATATATTATATTTATTTTATATTTATTTTATTTTATTTTATTCTTCCTTCTCTCTCTTCTTCTTATAATTTATTTTATTATTCTCTCTCCATCTCTTTATTCTCTCTCATCCCCCTTTCTCTTTTAATTTTATTCTGGTTATTATTTTTCTTCCTATTCTTCTTCTCTTCATTCCCATTCCAAAAAAGTCATCTCTTACCCTCTATTATGAGGGGAAGACCCGAGGCTTGGCCCGATAGAGGTCAAGGTGTTCTTGAATTTTTTCTAAATTTTATTTTATATTTGTCCTATATATGAGTAGAATTCATGGGTATAGAGAATATACCCCATGAATTGAAACTATAATATATTTAAATTATTTTGTTTTATTTATTTTCCCTTTTTTCATTAATTTTATCTTCACAATATGGAGTTGATCTAATCAACGGATGAAATGAAATCCAATGATCTAGGTCCTAGAAGACACCACACCCTTAACCAAGTTGTTCCATAAACCATGATTACATAAGGAGGTGTAATTTATATTGCTTAAAGAAATTTATATTTCAAAATTTCTAAATAAATGGGTAGTAATTCATCATGATATTTTATGATTGGATCATCAGACATAAATAAAACATATAAAAATAATAATGATGGAACCCAAAACCAAACTCCGAACCAAGACCATTCTTTATAATTTCTTTTTTTAGCATTTCATGTCAGTTTAGTTTAAAATTATCATATTTTATCTCTTTTCATTATCATAGAAATCAATAATGTAGAAAAGGAAAAACCCTAACATTTTTCATTACTTTCATAAAAAAACAAGTAGTTTAGGTGAATTAAAATAATATAGTTAACAAAATGAGAAGGTCGACAAGTGAGATGACCTTGGTTGGCCTCTAGGCTGCACTAAGAAAATAAATTTATTTTCCCACACCCCGAGATAATTGTTCTTCCAAAACCGGTGACTTTTTCTGAGGGTTAATCAACATTTTTTTCCCATTTTAAAATTTTAGATAGTTTTCATTTCATAAAGAAACATAAATTTTCCACGATGTATTCAAATGATCATTTTTTGAATTCATGAAATAATTACTCAAAGGTGAAATAATAAGAAATATACTATATTGAGGAGGCAATCCAATAAAGGGATGATTATCTTATGATAATAGTCAATACTAAAAAAAATTCACAGAGACAAGACCCTCACCTCAAGATTTGGTGAGCATGGCCAATGAAATACGAATTGACAAGGAAGTATTCTAGGACTAGAAGGAAGTTCCACTGGTTTTCCCCAATTTCACTGAATTAATTTAAAAAGATGAGGCCAAAATATAAGAGTATATGTAGCCCAACCATTTTAGGAATCATATCCCTAATGATTATGATGGGATAGAGTGGATCCATGATAAGGAATAATTACATAATGAGCTACATAAGGATGATAAACAAGATCTAGATGATTTTTGATATTAATATAAGGTACAACTTGATCTCCCTAATCCCTATAAAGTATAAGATCTAGTACCATTGTGTTTCACTACATCCATGGAAGAGGATGACATGCCACAAGTGGATGAATGTGAAGAAAAGATAGAGGATCCCAACAACCTATATCCACTTTCCAACATCCAACTCCAAGAGAAAGTCACCACTGAAGAATAGATCGTAGCTGAACCAATATAAGGATTTGATATTTTCTCAAAATCTATTTAATTTTTTTTATTCAATAAAAATTGAGTTTTAATTCCCAATAGTATGAAATTTTAGATTCATAAAATATTTTATTTTTCTTAGAGAAATATGAAGAAACTGAACATGTACCTACTGAGGAACACATGGAGCACCTTTATTTTATTGAACATACATTTTATAACTCCCATGAAGAAATACATGTATATGAGCTTGATGAAATCAATGTAGAGAATTATCACACTAAAAGGGGTAATTATGATTAACATTTTTCATGTTTAATTTTTTTGAATTAAAATTACATTCTAAAAGTACGTTTTGAAATTTCAATTCATGCAACCCATGTTGATCCAAAAGTTTAAAATCAAGAGGATCTTAAAAAAGTAGAAACCAAGGAAGAGAATAATATATAATTTACCCAACCCCCTGTATGCATGATATACTTAATTTTTAAGGGCATGGATATGATATACTCTATCAATAGATCATTCCTCACCAAGAAAGATGATGTGAATGCTTGGAAAATCCACATGTGGTGGTTCAAATCCAAGAAGATCCACCCACCATTTGACATTGGATAACATATGGTGCTACCCTCTAAAGCCAGAAACAATTTAGGGCCCATATGGGGGATTATACCAAGATTTATCATTTTTTATTTATTTCTAGTATTTGAATTTTAGTAGTAGGAATTAGTCTATTATGCAGCCCACTCCATATTATCCTTTTATGCTCAAATGAAATAATCCTTGCACTTAATTAAGTAATTTTCCCTTTATAGCTTCATGAAAGAAGAAGTCAGTTCCAAATAGTTAATGAGAAAAAACTGGAATAAGTGTCATTTCAAAAGGGAGTTCACTTTTATGATTATGTTCAAACACCCAACATATTTATTTTCCAAAACATGATTTGAGATTTTAATTCGAAAATTGAATTCCCATAATTGAATTCATTATTTAATATACTTATCTAAGAGACATGAGTTTCATAGAAATATTTTGATTAAATGTTTTATATTTCAATGTTAATGATATTGAATGAGTAAAATGAAGAATTGTATGATTAAAGAGAATCATTTATATTAAATTGAGGACTCTAGATTTGATAGAATTAATTTATTCATGTAAATGAAATTTACCTATTATTTCTCATTATTTAAATTTCTAAAATTCCCAGGAATTTATTTTTATTTATTAATTCATTTTTCAAGTGATTTTACAATATAATATTCACATTTTTGAGAGGCTTTCTAGACCAATTAATTCCTAGTTTATCTTGAGCATATTTCTTAATTGATCTTGGGACATTCCACCCACAAGAACATTCATTTGATCTAGTAAAATCTTTTTCTATGTAAAAAAACATTTACAAAATATTGTGGCATCTTTTTAAAAGGCCTTATCTTTAAATACCACCCATACATTAATTCTTTTTTATCCTATTGAAACCATGAATGATCTTGTTCAGTAAAATCCATGATTCAATCCATTTTTATCCATTCCTATCATCCTAATAGTATCTTCAACATATTTTAATGTTGAAGTGTGGGGGTGAAGGGAGTCATGAAGAAAGTGATGATTTAAATTGAAACAAAGAACTATGGGGTTATATTTTTTTGTGTTGAGAATTGTTTTTGATTCATTCATTATACTTTATTTATTTCCCCCCTCTTGAAAAAATATAAAATGACAAGAAGAAGAAAAAAAATAAAAAAAGGTGTATTGATTAGAATAATAAAAGAACACCATTACTGTAATAATTATTTTTCATCATATGTGATTATTTAGTGGATGTGATGTTTATTTTGAGCATAAATTTTGAAAAATAAAAAAATGAAAAATTAATTTGAAAAAATAAAAAAGTTGTAAAAAGGTATAGAAAAATTCAAGATGGTGAACATATAATTAATTTTGATGTACTTTGATTTTGAACTTACATTGGGTTTGGAGAAAGTGGGAGTTGTTAAAATTTTATGAGGATAATTTCATTACACTTTTAATTTGATATCATGATTTATACATAAAGTGAAAAACCTCATCTTTGATCCTTGATATTTAAAACATCACTTCCTACCAACCTTAAGCCTCATATTTATTTAAACCTTTTAGAAAATTCCTCATGTTTTCATGTGTCTTTTTTCTCTACAAAGTGGACATAAATATCCTTTAAAATACTATGGATAAAGAGAACTTTATCATGATATGAGCATAAATCCACATGAATTTTATGATGATAGATGGGAAAAGAATATTTACAAGTGAGGTAAATCGTGATTTGGCATGATTAATTATAATTAATTAAAGAATTTGAATTAATGAGAAGATAAGTACCATATTTTACAAACAAAAAAAATGCTTGAAATGAACCTTTCTTTGAAAATTGAGAAATTAAAATTATATATTGTTTTTGTTTTTTTGAAAATATGATTTGAAATTGAGAATTTATTCATTTTATTGATTTGGAATTGTAATATTGGTAACATTGGTGCCCTCTAAATTCCCAACAGAGATTTTATACTTGAGGACTAGAATGATTTATGTGTGGGGGTATTTGAAACACAAAATTTCTATGCATATTTTTGATAAATTTTAAATGGTTTTAAATTAATTTCAAGGAATAATAAACTTGTATTACAATGGTTTAGAAAATTTTCGGAAATTATGAAACATTAATGAAAAAGGATTTATTTTAATTAAATATTGGTTAATTTGAAATTTTAAATTTTATTTATGAATCCTCAGTGAAATTTTGTAAGAGTTATTTTCTTAACTATTTTTCAGAACTCTACCAAAAAATGGGCCCATCAGTTGGCTCTCAATATGAGATCTCCACAAGCCACCTATCTAGGCCCAATAGGGCCCAATCAGCCATGAAAAGTCCAAGGTAAGTCCTCCTGATGGAATAAGTACATGGGGGCATCTAGACCATGCCCATGTGGCCCATCGGTGCATAGAACAGATTAGTCATGATCGTCGGCGTATGGGGAAACACCATGGAGCATTGGGAGGAACATCCCACCAAGACGATGCGGTCCACATCGGTAGCAGGATTCCTTCGGCTCCCAAAATACTTTTCTTGTCGATCATCCCATTCCTTACCATATAAGCGCTTAAGAGGATACCCTCCTGTTTCTATGTGGGAGAAAAGTTTCGGGGTTATTTTTCCTTTTCTTCAGAAAAGCCTCCATTTCACCTCGTCCCCATGATTTCCTTGATCTAACATAATCCTATACCACTTTATTATATGATCCACCACTCTAAAATAACTAGTTTCTTGTTTTCTCACTTAGAAAAAAATTTCAGTGGTTGATAGAGCTCAAAATCAAGCTAGAGAACCACCACTGAAACTCCCAACTACATGAGATCACAACTATAACCATTATATGACCTCCATTGAGCCTCATTTAATCTGATCACTTTGAGGTCCACATGAAGGAAGCTTCACTACTTCTATATTTCCATGGTCAACTCCGTACTGCCATGTCCACATTCTATGTAAATTGATCCCCTAAATCTAATTCCATGAACACATAATCCTTTTACCCCAAATCTTTCCTAGTCTATGCTCATTATTAAAACACCCAATTTTATCAGGTGTATTCAAATTATTAATAAAAAGTATCTAAGGTATTTAAAATGAGAACATATCGATATCCCTTATAATTCATGGTTATATAAGATCTTCATGAAGGCTAAGGCACTCCTCCCTAGCTAAATAAGTAGGTGGCCTTCTATGCTATTGGGAGAGAAAAATATGCTGAGGAGGGAATCCATCAAGTCCCCATGCTACCCAATTTACTTATTTGTTTTATTTTCATTTCTTCTAATTTATGTTTTTTTTTTATTTTAATTTTATTTTAAATTATATTTTATTAAATAAATTAGTTCATGGATTGTCTTCAGGTGTTCCCACTAATTCTATGACCCTTATTCTTCTTATATTCTCTTCTTCTTGTTCTTATTTTTATTCATTCTATTCATCAAACATTGTCTATAAATATTATATATATATTTATTTTATTTTATTTTATTTTATTCTTCCCTATCTCCCTCTACATATTCTATTTTATTCTATTATTGTCCATCTCTTATTTATCTCTCATCCCCACTATCCTTCTATTTTATTCTCATTCTTATTTTTATTTTATTGTATTCTTCTTATTCTTATTCTTATTTACTTATTTCCCATTCCACCACAGTTATCTCTTACCCTCAACAATAAGGGGATCACTTGAGTCTTGAACTAGGGGAGGATGAGGTGTTCTTTAATTTCTAAAAAATATTATATTATATTTATGATATATATGAGTATCTTGGAAGAGCTTCGAGAGTATCCCCCATGACATGAAAATAGAATATATTTACATTATTTTATTTTATTTGTTTTCCCTATCTTAATTAATTACCTCTTCACATGATAGAGTTGATCCAATCAATGGATGATACAACATCAATAGAGATGAGTCCTAGAATATGTGACACCGTCAACCAAGGTACACATCAACCATAACTATAGGAGTATGGTGAATTTAGATTTCATAAGGAATTTTAGATTTCACAATTTTAAAATAAAATGATAGTAATTCATCATAATATTTCATGATTTTATTATCAAACTAAAATAAAATAAATAATGGAGAATAATGATGGAACATAAAACAAAACACATGACCGTGACCTTTTTTTTAATTTCATTATGTTTAGTATTTCATGTTAGTTTAGTTTAACATTATCATATTTAATGTCATTTTATTATCTTATAAATTAATCAAAAACCCAAATATTTCTTTATTTCATTCGTAAAAAAGTATTTTACATAAATTATAATAACTGATTGAAAAAACTGGGAAGATCCTGAAGTGAGAAAACCCTGGTTAGCCTTTGTTCTGCACTAGGAAAATAATTGGAATTTTCCCTACCGAATGATATATGTTTTTCCGGTGGAAAAGGTTGTCGCAAAATTGGGGATTACAGGACTAGAATGATAAGATAGATTACTTTTACATATAATGGGAAGAAAATTATCATTACTAAAAAGGAGTATTCATGAAATATTGAGATTTTGAAAGGGATAACTAATCAGACCAAGGAATCTAAGTAGGCCAAGAAATAATGCATAGTGATCAGGATAGAGTAGTTGGGTATGGATAATAGAAAAGGAAAACAAGAGATGAATGCTAAATCTAAAGAAAAAAAGTGGTCACACATGAATACGATATTATTCTTGAGAATCTATCCACGAATACAAATTTTAATGTTCTAGAAAAATCATGTGAGGGGTGTTCTTAGTCTGGGAATGACATAGAAGATTGTAATCCAATTTTACCATCTCAAGAAGATGTAATGAGAAAGATGATTCATTTTCAAGGATATGAAGTTAACTTAAAAAATATATTAGAGAAATATATATATTTTTTAAAAATAATCTCAATGTAATTAAGAGAATAATAAAATTGGTGAGACCCAAAAATAATAATATTCTAAAGACATATTTCCATGTTGAGTTTATATGAAAAGAGAAGTCAAGGGTGAGAGTAAAATCTAAGTATGAGTGATTCTTATGAGGTAAAAAATATCCCCTCCTAATTCCTTTATCAATATGTTTTTGTTCTGACATGTAGTAAATTAAAAGAAATAGATGAATCCCTTGAGGGGGGGGGGGTGACTATGAGTTGAATTTTTAAAATTTACTACATGTTGAATATAGAATTTATGAATAGTTTTGTAAAACTTGAATGATTTTTTAAGATAATGATGGATTTACCCAAAGGTAAAACATCCTTTATTGATTAAAAAATCTATAATATTCTAATAAATTATTTTTATTAAAGTATTTTTTAAAGAAAAAGGGTAGCTCATAATTCACATTATTAATCCAAACAATATCTGAAGAAGTAATACCATTGTTGGAAATCCCAACATTAAAATACTTTTCCTCTATGTAAGCATGAATGATGATATAATTCATGGATAAATGAGAGTCTATGATTTATTCCATTTAGTAGTCATATTCTAAGAAAGATGAATAATACCATTTATGATAGCATTCAAAATAGTGGTAGAGTCACATTTAATCAACAAATTATGCTAACCTCATTGAATTTCCATTTCAACAAATTTGATTATAGAAATAATTTCCACAACAAGAGAAGTAAAGAAATTGGATATTTATATGGTCCATGTGGTTTCTTTACTTCTCTTGTTGTGGAAATTATTTCTATAATCAAATTTGTTGAAATGGAAATTCAATGAGGTTAGCATAATTTGTTGATTAAATTCTAACCTCATTGAATTTCCATTTCAGAAAATTTGATTATAGAAATAATTTCCACAACAAGAGAAGTAAAGAAACCACATGGACCATATAAATATCCAATTTAATGAAGGTCCACTTATCACCTTTTGATGGAAAACCTTCATTAAATATAGTTTTGGTCACTCTTATATATTCTATTTGTCCAAATAAAATTCTTCTTTATAATTGGGACATCAAAATATACTTTATGTAAATTTTTGGTATTTTTCCGATAAAGTTCATTTTTTAATGAATGGTGAAAAATGTTGTATTTTAATTCAAAACCTGTTTTTAATCTAATTTATTTATATGATTATATTATAGTTTTAATTGGTTTTAAAGTGAAATTATAATATATTTTTACCATTTAATCCAATAGTGGTCATTGAAATCGGACTTAAACTAGTGTCAATCTTTTGATACTTATTGTTTCATAAAAACATGCTATTTTCTCTGACAGCGGGAATTAATTATTAAATTAATTAATGAAACTTATATGTTTTTAATTTTGTAAAATAGACTTCATTTTTGAATTTGGAATATCAAATATATCTTAGGGTGAATTTTTGGTATTTTTCTAAAAAACATCAATTTTTGATGAATAGTGAAACCACTAAGTGGTACTTAAAAAACTGATTTTTCGCTTAAATGAAATTTTACCACCTTTGGGTTTTGAATTTCAAAAATCCGACATACATGGTTGTCATTAAAAAGTAAAATGTTGTTCAATGGGATTAAAATAATTTTTTGGTGAATAGTAACTTTTATGTTTATTAATCGCGATTAGAGCTAATTAGTGTAGTTTAAGGTAAAAATAATTTTTTAATAATATGAAATGAAATTGAAACATGTCCTAACATTATTGGATGTTTCATGGCCGACCATGAAAATCCATGGGTCAACATGGGGACCCCATGGAGCCACTTTGGAAGGAAAATGACATTAATATCTTTTTATTTAATGTAAAAGTAAAAATGACACAAACAGGAGTTGTTTTACTAAAAAAAATTTTAAATGGGGTTATATAAGTCATAGTTTTTACTATAAATATTCATTGGAAATATAAAAATATTTCCTATATCATATTATTTTTTTATAACTTTTAGACATTAAATATTTTATATTATTTATGACATCATGATGATGCAGCGATTACCTCATTATTTAACGATTTAAATAAAATGAAAAGATAATGTAAACTCTAATACCTAAAAATGTCAGAAACCTATTGGATGTGTGGATTTCGAACCCTTATCACCTTATCCTCGAATTATATCAATGTAAGGCCTTTTAAATCCGAAAATCATTTTAAAATAAAGTAACATTTCTTTACTTTCCAAGAGTGCCCCTCCTCTCCTCTTATAAAAAGCCCCCACCACTATCACCTTAACCACACCTCTCAAGCATTTGGTTCAGCCAAGATCCACCCATTTTGTCTCTCCACATTCCCCTCTTACTCTTAGAAGCCTCACTTTGGGCAGAAGTCTTCCCAAGGAATCCTTTGAGCTCAAATCAAAAAGAGTTACCCATTTTAATGGTAGTGTTTTCTCTTGTGTTCTTTTGTTTTATTTTGCTTATCCAACCCCCTAAAATCTTTTTATTAATTTATTTTGTAACAAATACAGTATCTTCAATATACTAGGATGTTTTTATAATAAGCATTCGAGCTACACTTACACACACCTACATCTAATGGTTAAAGAACATACTGTTTCTTGTGGATGGCAAATTTCTGCCTCACGAAACGATGATTGTTCAATATTCTTCTAACACCTTCAAAGGTGGCCATTAATATGTCACTATATTTATATATGATATATAATATTTTTATGTTTTTCTTAAGCTTCTTTATTTTTCATTTATGTCATACCTTTGTGGCTTTCATTATGGGTATACGCGATATCGTCATTTTAGGAAGTGCGGACTACCGCCCCCTTAAAGTGATTTGATTCGTTAATGCCATATGTGGGATGTATAAAGGATGGATTTAAAGTTATTATATATGATTTATGTTACATATAAATGATTAATATAATTCTGGAATTAAAATATACATACCTCTCATTTAGTTTTAATTCCATTAATATGACATAGAAATGAAAGTAGCGTTCATGCGTACGTACGGCTTACCGTCTCCATGAACGGTGCATTTCATTTCTTACCTATAAATGATTATGTAATATTATAATTACATGTATATTCTGGATATATATGATATATATGATATCCAAATCATGAATATGATTCTGGATATAATGAACCTTTGACCACACAAACAACATGTAATTGTATGAAGTCCACTTTCGACTTAAGAGCCAAATATCGACAAAACAAACGTTATTAACTTAAATGATTACATAATGTTTATAACATGGTCATAAGTGATATTAAAGTAATAATGAACTTGAAAAAGGTTCTTAAGCAGGTAGAAATTAACTAAAGTTTATTATTTAGGACGTTAAAGAACGATCGAGTCAAGTCGGACCCGAGGTAAGGGACTTCGTCTCAATCTCCTTTCATGGAGGCATATTTCGTTTTATACACAACTATCATTTATACGGTGTATAAACCCCTTTGAAATTTACTTTTATACAAAAGGAATCTTTTTGTATGAAGCGTTTTACTATACGACAAAAAGGAATGTTTCTTTTAACGTACGCGGTGACAGCGACCTTTTCAGTCGCCGCGATTATTATTTGGTCTTTGGCTTCCTCAACAAGCCGTAATGTTTTTAAAATGAAATAAATACCATATAATCTTTTATGTATTTTGGTATTGAAAATGGTTTTTTATAATGGATTTGTTATGTCAACATATTTATGTGATATATTGTGATCAAAATGTGGAAATGTTTTCTTTCCATTATATTTGTTTTATGTCTTCTGATTTTATAATGGTACTTGGACATTTGACGGGTGGTTACGTGATAAACCATATGACGGGTGGTGACGTGAATACCAGGACGGGTGGTTACGTTATAACCTCCAATGCATTGGGTATGGAAGTCGACCATTTGGCTATTCCATTAAGTGATATGTGTGGAAGTCGACCATATGGTTATTCCACTTAAGTATGTTTATGTCCCAAGTTACCTTTATATGTTATGTGTTCTTTATATGGGTCTTATGGTAACATTTTAGTTACAAAAGGGTAATTAATGATCTTTTATTCAATGAAGAGTACTTTCTGCTTCATAAAGGTGAAAAGTATTTCTTTGATAAAGTATTCATGGTTTACTGGTGGTTTTGAAAAACTAATAGATTTCCTTCTTTGTGTATCCCTTATTGAGCTTTTTATGCTCACCCCAAGTTTATTGAAATATTTTTCACAGGACATAATGTGGAATATGTTCAAGGATGGGATCAAGAAAAAGTCATGCTATCTAAAACATGGAACTAGACATGTTTCTTTTTAAGAGTTTTTTTTATGGAAACTTAGTAGAAGTGTCTACTTTGTAATCTTTTGAGATGTAATAGTTATGTCCTAATTCTCTAAAACTCTAAACCTGGAAAGATCTTCTATGTGAATTATTCGTTTAATTAAATATTAAGTAAGGTTTAAGGCTGCTGCCTTATAGTTGGTATCAGAGGTCGATTTAGACAACTTTAGGAGTTATAAAATTGTTAAATTTATAAATTAATTTATTGTATGATTGAAATGATATAGAATTTAAAGATTACCATGTTGCTTCGCCTACGATATTTCTGTGTTAAGAATGGTATTTTATAGAGGAAAGAAAACAGATTTTATGGGAAGGCATACAGTGGGAAATGACCTTTCAAATTAGTATCCTGAGATGGTCAGAATCAGAACTAAATAGTTTGTTGCAGTGATGGCTCAGTTGACTCAGGAGTTTAAAAGAAGATTGGTGAATCCTCCAGTTTTGGCACTTCCTTCCAGGAATGGTGAGTTTGTTATATAAAGTGATGCTTCGTTGAAGGGACTTGGTTGTGTCCTTATGTAGAATGATCAGGTAATTGCATATGCTTCACGTCAGTTGAAAACTCATGAGGTAAATTACCCTACACATTATTTGGAATTAGCAGCTGCTGTTTTTTCTCTAAACATTTGGAGGCATCATTTGTATGGAGTAAAGTGTGAAATATATACTAATCAAAAAATTTTAAAGTATATATTCACTCATAAATAATTGAACATGAGACAGAGGAGATGGCTAGAATTAATCAAGGATTATGATTTTACAATTCATTACCATCCCGGAAAAGCAAATAAAGTGGATGATGCTTTGAGTCGAAAAAGTAATGCTTCATTAACCATGCTACGTTTGGAACGAGATTCTTTGGTTTTTGATTTTATGAACTTTGGAATAGAAGTTGTTGGTGCAAGGAGTTTTTCTGTTTTTTTAGGTATCAGTGAGATCATCCCTATTAGACAGAATTAAGCCAGAACAGAGGGAAGACAGTGAGTTGCAGAAAAAGGTAGAGCTGGTTCAGAAGGGTAAGTTTCCTGAATTCAACATTGTTAAAGATTTTGTTTTGAGGTTTGGGAAGATATTATGTGTGCCTGGTGATTCGCAGATGAAGAATTAGTTGTTATGTGAGGCTCATAGTTCCCCATTTTCAGTTCATCCTGACAGTACTAAGATGTACAGAGATCTGCGGGAGTATTACTGGTGGGACGGAATGAAAAGGGATATTGCTGATTTTACTGTGAAGTGTTTGACTTGTCAGTAGGTTAAATCAGAGCGGTAGTTACCGAAAGGGATGCTTCAGCCTTTACCGGTGCCAGAGTGGAAATAGGAAAATGTATCCATGGACTTTGTTGTGGGATTACTGAGGACATCTCGAGGTAATAATGCAATCTGGGTTATTATTGATTGCTTGACTAAATCTGCTCATTTCCATCCTATTCAAGATACATTCTCTCTAGATCAACTTTCTCGATTGTATATTAAAGACATAGTCAGGTTTCATGGAGTTCCCCTCTCCATTGTATCTGATCATGATCTCAGGTTTACTTCTAACTTTTGGAAAGGCCTTTAGAAGTCGTTGGGTACTGAATTAAATTTTAGTACAGCTTTTCATCTGCAATTAAATGGGTAGTCAGAACGAACAATTCAGACCTTGGAGGATATTCTATGTTCTTGTTCGACGGATTATCAGGGAAGTTGGGACCAACATCTTTCTTTGGTTGAGTTTTCTTATAATATCAATTTTCATTCCAGTATACAGATGACACCATTTGAGGCATTATATGGTAAACGGTGTTGAACTCAAGATTTTTGGGATGAAGTAGGTGAAAGGAAGCTGATGGGGCCAGAATTGGTAGAAGAGATGGTAGAAAAATTTCAGTGGATTCAGAAACACATGAGAACAGCTCAGAGCAGACAGAAAAGTTATGTGGATAACCAGAGGAAGGATCTATTTTTCGAGGTAGGTGATCATGTTTTTCTCAAGGGTTCTCCTTGGAAAAGTTTGATGTGATTTGGTAAGAAAGGAAAGCTGAGTCCAAGGTTCATTGGACCATATGAAATTCTGGAGAAAGTTGGATCAGTTGCTTACCGAGTGGCTTTACCTCCGATTTTATCTTAGGTACACAATGTTTTTCATGTTTTGATGTTGAGAAAGTATATGCCAGATCCATCTCATGTTTTGAGCCCAGAGGTAGTTCAGTTGGAAGAGAATCTCTCTTATGAAGAACAACCATTCCATATTCTTGACCGAAGAGAGAAAGTGTTGCGAAATAAGGTAATTCACCAGGTAAAGGTTTTGTGGAAAAACCATATGGTTGAAGAGACAACATGGTAATCTGAAAATGCTATGTGGGATAAATACCCCCACTTATTTTGATAAGTGAATAAAATTGTGAGGACGCAATTCCCAAAAGGGGGGAAGGATGTAACATCCCAGGTAAATAAAGAATAATACATTTTCATATTTATGAACATTTACGAATTAAAAATTAATTTTACTTTAAAGGGGTTTCTATGTTCGATCGCATACCCGATACCCAACAAAGAGTTTCTTTGAAATCTTACATTGCACACTAGTAATAAAATAATATTATTTTAAATGGTAGTTAACACGTAGCCATTGTATTGGAAGGAATGAATAGAAATAATTAAAATATGATTATATGCTTTTGTTAAATGTTTTTACATTTATCCAATAATGGATAAAGGCTTAAAATAAGAAAATAATTCAATTTTAGGCATAGATACTATAATATTCACTGAAGGTCCACTTATCACCTTTTGATGGAAAACCTTCATTAAATATAGTTTTGGTCACTCTTATACATTCTATTGGTCCAAATAAAATTCTTCTTTAGAATCGGGACATCAAAATTTACTTTGTGTAAATATTTGTTATTTTTCCGATAAAGTTCATTTTTAAATGAATGGTGAAAAATGTTGTATTTTAATTCAAAACCACTTTTTAATCTAATTTATTTATATGATTAGATTATCGTTTGAATTGGTTTTAAAGTGAAATTATTATATATTTTTTACCATTTAATCTAATAGTGGTCATTGGAATTAATTTCACTTTGAAATCGGACTTAAACTAGTGTCAATCTTTTGATACTTATTGTTTAATAAAAACACGATATTTGCTCTGACAGTGGGAATTAATTTTTAAATTAATTAATGAAACTTATATGTTTTGTATTTTGTAAAATATACTTCATTTTTGAATTCGGAATATCAAATATAGCTTAGGGTGAATTTTTAGTATTTTTCTGAAAAAATATCAATTTTTGATGAATAGTGAAACCACTAAGTTGTACTTAAAAAACAGATTTTTCGTTTAAATGAAATTTTACCACCTTTTTTTTCTGAATTTCAAAAACCTGACATACATGGTTTTCATTAGGAAGTAAAATGTGGTTCAATGGGATTAAAATAATTTTTTGATGAATAGTAACTTTTATGTTTGTTAATCATGATTAGAGGTAATTAGTGTAGTTTAAGGAAAAAATAATGTTTTAATAATATGAAATGAACTTGACACATGTCCTACCCTTATTGGATATGTCATGGCCTACCAAGAAAATCCATGGGTCAACTTGGGGACCCTATGGAGTCACATTGGAAGGAAAATGACATTAATATCTTTTTATTTAATGTAAAAGTAAAAATGACACAAACATGAGTTGTTTTACTAAAACAATTTTTAAATTGGGTACTAAAAGTCATATATTTGACTATAAATAGTCCTTGGAAAGCTAAAAATATTTCCTACATCATAGTATTTTTTTTATAATTTTTATACATTTAATAAATTAAATTAGTTATGACATCATGATGATGTAGCGATTACCTCATTATTTAACGATTTAAGTAAAATGAAAATATAATGTAAACTCTAAGACCAACACATGTCAAAAACCTATTGGATGGGTGGATTTCGAACCCTTATCACCTTATCATCGAATTATATCAATTTGGGACCTTTTAAATCCGAAAATCATTTTAAAATAAACTAACATTTCATTACTTTCCAAGAGTGCCCCTCCTCTCCTCTTATAAAAGGCCCCCACCACTATCACCTTACCCACACCTCTCAAACCTTTGGTTCGGCCAAGCTCTGCCCATTTTGTCTCTCCAAATCCCTATCGTACTCTTAGAATCCTCACTTTGGGCAGAAGTCTTCCCAAGGAATCCTTTGAGCTCAAATCAAAAAGAGTTACCCGTTTTAAAGGTAGTGTTTTCTCTTGTGTTCTTTTGTTTGATTTTGATTCTCCAACCCCCTAAACTCTTTTTATTCATTTATTTTGTAACAACTACAGTATCTTCAATATACTAGGATTTTTTTATAATATTCATTAGAGCTAAACTTACACACACCTACATCTAATGGTTAAAGAATATACCGTTTCTGTGGATGGCGAATTTCTGCCTCACGAAACAGTGATTGTTCAATATTCTTCTAACACCTTCAAAGGTGGCCATTAAGATGTCACTATATTTATATATGATATATAATATGTTTATGTTTTCCTTAAGCTTCTGTATTTTTCATTTATTCCATACCTTTGTGGCTTCCATTATGGGTATACGCGATATCTTCATTTTAGGAAGTGCAGACTACCGCCCCCTCAAGGTGATTTGATTCGTTAATGACATATGTGGGATGTATAAAGGATGGATTTAAAGTTATTATATATGATTTATGTTACATATATATTATTAATATAATTCTGGAATTAAAATATACATACCTCTCATTTAGTTTTAATTCCATTAATATGACATAGAAATGAAAGTAGCGTTCATGCGTACGTACAACTTACCGTCTCCATGAACGGTGCATTTAATTTCTTACCTATAAATGATTATGTAATATTATAATTACATGTATATTCTGGATATATATGATATATATGATATCCAAATCATGAATATCATTCTGGATATAATGAACCTTTGACCACACGAATAACATGTAATTTTAAGAAGTCCACTTTCGACTTAAGAACCAAATATCGACAAAAAAAATGTTATTAACGTAAATTATTACATAATGTTTATAACATGGTCATAAGTGATATAAAAGTAATAATGAACTTGAAAAATGTTCTTAAGAAGGTAGAAATTAACTCAAGTTTATTATTCAGGACGTTAAAGAATGATCGAGTCAAGTAAGACCCGAGGTAAGGGACTTCGTATCAATCTCCTTTCATTGAGGCATATTTCATTTTATACACAACTATCTTTTATATGGTGTATAAAACCCTTTGAAATTTAATTTTATACAAAAGGAATCTTTTTCTACAAAGTGTTTTACTAAATGACAAAAAGGAATTTTTCTTTTAACATACACGGTGATAATGACCTGTTCTGCCGCCGAGAGTATTATTTAGTCTATGGCTTCCTCAACAAGCCGTAATGTTTTTAAAATGAAATAAATATCATATACACTTTTATGTATTTTGGTATTGAAAATGGTTTTTTATAATGGATTTGTTATGTCAATATATTTATGTGATATATTGTGATCAAAGTGTGGAAATGTTTTCTTTCCATTATATTTGTTTTAGGTCTTATGATTTTATAATGGTACTTGGACATTTGACGGGTGGTTACGTGATAAACCATATGATAGGTGGTGCCGTGAATACTAGGACGGGTGGTTACGTTATAACCTCCAATGCATTGGGTATGGAAGTCGGCCGTATGGCTATTCCATTAAGTTATATGTGTGGAAGTCAACCGTATGGTTATTCCACTTAAGTATGTTTATGTCCCAAGTTACCTTTATATGTTATGTGTTCTTTATATGGGTTTTATGGTGAACTTTTGGTTAAAAAAGGGTATGTAATGATCTTTTATTCAATGAAGATTATTTTCTTCTTCATAAAAGTGAAAAGTATTTCTTTGATAAAGTATTCATGGTTTACTGGTGGTTTTGAAAAACTAACAGATTTCTTTCTTTACGTATCCCTTACTGAGCATTTTATGCTAACCCCAAGTTTTTTTAAATGTTTTTCACAGGAATTAATGTGGAATAGGGTCAAGGATGGGATCAAGGGAAAGTCATGCTATCTAAAACATGGAACTAGACATGTTTCTTTTTAAGAGTTCTTATTTTATGGAAACTTCATAGAAGTTTCTACATGGTAATCTTTTGAGATGTAATAGTTATGTCCTAATTCTCTAAAACTATATACCTGAAAAGATCCTCTATGTGAATTATTCATTTAATTCAATATTAAGTAAGGTTTAAGGCCCGGGCCTTATACTATGTGGTGTCATGGGTAGACTTAAAGTATACTAACTAATGGAACTTTTCTGTAAAGAACACTATGCAGTGTCATCATTCACATAGAAGTAGTTAAAGATATGATTCTAAAATTAATGGGAGAAAAATAATGCATTGATAGTACATGAAGGATATTTATGAGGTTATAATATCCATACATTGACCTTTAATTTTTTTTTAATAATAGGTATAATAAATAATCCATTGAGGCACACATATTGAATTCCTAGTGTTTTTGTATTGAAAAAAAATTAATGAGAGAGATTGAGGTGCCCAAGTGAGAATTTAATTTGTTTTGAATGTGTGTGGTTATTAATATAGATAAATAGTTAAAATGTTGTTGGAATAAACAAGTGATTATTCATAGAGTATTTTTATGGAAACATTCTCAATAAATATCCAATGATTGGTTGTGAACTAATATTAATGCTAAGGGTTGATGAATTTGACCAGACTATCCTCAAAATGTTCTATTTGATGTTGAAGAGAAAAAATGGGGATTCAAATGAGAAGTTATTTTTTATGAAAATAAAATATGATAATAAATTTAAATGTTTATAGATTCATGTTATCTTGAATAATATATGGATTTATTTTTTGTAAAAGTATTTTTTGAAATATGTCTAAAAAATGGCGAACATTGGCCAGCCATGGGAACCAGTTCAACCATAGCCACCTAAACTAGTTGGAAGATATATCTTAACAAAAAATTTACAACCTATGTATGTAGGTGTGATATCATATTAAGGGATACTAAACAATATATGTAAGGTTCTAGGTTGACATTCTTAATGAATAGAGGGTCAAAACACAAAGGGGCGAGTGGTACATAGCCTCACATGTGCGCGAAAACAAGAAAGACCAATGGAGAGAACCAACACATATCCAAATTTCATTATCATTATTGGGGAATGGGTTGAGTAATTTAGTGGAGGACACCCACTATAATTTTCTATGTTGGAAATTCACTTCAAGACACTATTCATTTTTTATTACACTAAAACCAATATTTTATATGACATCATGAAATTTAATCCAAATACAAATTTATCTTAAACCACCACTTTCTAGGGTTTTTAGAATACATGGATAAGAATATCATATTCAACCCTGGCTTATAAGGGTTTATTTATATGTAGTATTTTATATAATTAAGTACCATGTATAGTCAGATAAAAAATATTATATAGGCTAAGCTCGATGTAGTGGATTAAAAATTATAAATACATTTGATGTCTAAGGTTTATATGTGATGAAGGTGTAAGAATCTCATTAGGTGGTCATTCTAGATAAAATACCACCATGTGAGTTAGAACCAATCCTAAAGACCAAAAAATCAAAAAAGGGAAAAAGCCTAAGAACCTCGTATATAGTGTCATGAGGTTTTCCTATAGTGGTAAGGTAGAGGAGTTAGTGGATCAAAAGGTCTATACATGACAAAGAAATTAAGTAGTGTAAGGGAATTGCACAATTTTGGTTAGTGATATCAAAAAGATGAAATGAGTTCTCACGAGGTTTGTTTTTGGATAAGATCAGACCATTGGGTTAGTACATGTGATCATATAGTATTCAAAAATGTTTATCATGCATGGTGTTCATTAGGTGGAATCCTTCACAGTCATGCAATATACAAAAAAATAATTAAATAATTCTTGGTGGCTCATGGAACGGATGGATATCCTAGTTTTCCATATATATCAAGGGACATTCTTAGTTTACTTTATATTTAAATACCACATTATACCATTGGGAATTATATTGAATCTATAAGAGAAGGGTAATTGAGGAAAAAATATTTTCTCCAAATTGAGTCCCACGTACTAAGTGTGCGAAGTTAAGGTGTATGAGAAGTGTGATCTACATACTTAAGAGTATATGTGAAAAAACCACATTTAAAAATAGGTTTTAACATTTATTGTAAATTTAGATTTTCAATTTGGTGGGAAGTATGTTTTGATAACTGAAAATCAAGTTGATTTTTTAGGGTTTGACCATCTATGAATGATGGTTTTTTATATGGTTTAATTTTCAGTGGAAGGGATGGAGGTTTGAGATAGCACTAGAGGAGGAATGGGTGACTCAAGCTACTAAAATAGATACATTAGGCCATTCACATTAGGAATAGTAATTCATGATGTGTATGGGTCTCACAGGGTCCTTAAAGATGTGGAAAATGGATTACTAGAGCTTTTAGGAGTATAACTTGAAAAATTATAGTACGATGATTGGTGTCGCATCATGAAAGTGGAACTACCATTTTTTTAATTTTAAGAGAGTATAAACCACCATTTTTCTTTGAAAAAATGATATGTGCATGGAGAATATTGAAAAATCCCCCTCTCCCCCTTTTTTATTCAATGTCAGGATGTTTTGGGTGAAATTTGAAGGAATTGGAGTGAAAGGTTCCCCCTCCTCATCTCCTTTATTTTTCTTACCATTAATGTCATTGATTTTGGGAATTTTTGTTTTAGGTATTTTTATCAATTCGACCAAAGTATTTTGGAATCAACCATTTTAGATGGAGATATATTTTAAACTAGACAGAGGAGAATCCAATATGAGGTCCATATGTCATTACAAGTCATATCAGTGATGATGCACAACCATTTGTATTTTTCAAGGGTTTTAATGCTAAATTAAATTTTCAGCACCATGTGAATGAAGTTATTAATTGGGGATTTTGTTTATCCTAGGTCCAGGGATGTGTTGGGAGTGGAACACACATCATTATCGATGATTTTAGCATGAAAATATGACCCATTTTATTTTTGAAAATTTTATTAATTTAGAATTGAATTAGTTAATTAAATATAAATTCTAATTATTAATGTTCGGTTTGAGTTAGCTATTTGAGGTGTTGATATGAGTTTGGTTGATAATAGATGGGATTCATAAGCCATTTAAGTTTTTATAATACCTTGAAAAATAATATAAAATGTTTTGGTTTGTGGAAGGTGATCTGAGTACTTTCCCTATAGTATTTATTCTCTGTTTATGATTCCCAGGGATTGTGGTCATGCTACTTAGGGTGTCTATGTGATTAAATTAACAGTTTTATTTAAAATAAAATTCATTGAATAGGATAGAAAAAGTTCTATGGCCCTGATAGACCTTGGTAATGAATTATTTTCCTAGGCTGTTGATGGATAAGGCCATGACTAGAGATATGTTTTACCATGGTGGATAGGCCATAGGCTATGGATGATGGGTTGGGTGAGAATAATGACCTAGTGAGAATCTAATGACTGAGAAAGGTCATGGTCCATCCTTTTGACTATTTTCTATGTGTATAATACCTTTTATATGTGAGGCCATGCTATACTATTATGATTACATGGGACACGATGGGCGCATAGAATCATGTGTTATCATGATAACATTGATGGGACTGAGGAACCACATTAGAGTTCCTAAACTATGTAGTGACTTCGGGGACCTAAGTTGGTTCCCCATTGATAGAATAACCCCAAGTGGGTGCATATGGATTTTTGTAGTGATGGTTTTACGTGTCACCATAGAATAAAAATTACCTTATAACCTTGATGGGTTTTTGATGGATGTGATGGGCATGGGTGTTTAACTAGAATCGTTTATATGTTTTATTTTATTGAACAATGATGATACATGTTTTACTATATTTCCGTGTAATTTACTATTGGTTTGGATTCTTATGTGATTGTCGATGCTACCTAGGAATCACATAATGAGATGGATGAGACCCTAGGAAATAGATTATAGTAGGGTTTTTGTCTCACATTTTATTGGGGGGATGATTCCTAGTTCATCTATCATCCAGATATATGGTGGATTCAGGAGTTGATTATAATATGTGGTACCTAGGATCCAACATCAGATCTTTTTTATTGAAAATGTATAAGAATACACAAGATGGTAATGGTTCCTTTAATATAATGACACCTTTTCAAATACCTGGGTAACATGATTTATATAGAGATACTTGTAGACCATTGAGAACACTCATAATTATTGATATTTTAATGGAATTATGAGGCACTAGGTTGGAATATATACATAAGAAAAAATGTTGTAAATCATGTGGGTGATTGTTTTATCCCCTCGACTAATGAATAGGACACCCCTTAGGATTTGGAAGATTCACCATTGATTGTTTAGTTGAGGATTCATGAGTTATTAGACACCAAAGACATTGATTCTGGGATACAGGGAAGGTATTCCATTTGATTGAAATTGTTTCCCAAGAATCAGTCACACTTGGACATATAAGATTTCCTAGGTCATCACCCTCCTTGGAAATAGTTATTGGAATGAAATTGAAACACCCATATACTTCCATGGGGGTTTAGCATATGGAATTGAGGATAATGTAATTGAGGATCATAGATATTAATTGAGCATTGACCAATTTATATATACATTCTAATTTATAAATGGTGATATTATGGAGGTATGGTCTTTATGGCCTCTTCAAGGACATTTTGAACATACGTGGGAGAAGGTATTGGCATCGTGTGTTTATTTATATGTTTAGGTTAGTAACTTTATTTATTCCTTTCTTCTCAACATATCACATGAACATATCAAAATATATAATGTTTATTACAATACTGGATTGGTGGTTCCATAATGGGTTCTGTATTCACACCCTACTTGGGCCTCCACTGAACATGGGTAATAGAGTAGTGCTTACATGGTTATTATAGACATAGGTTAGGCTGAGAACTAAGATAGCATGATCGAGTGGGATAACTCAGATGTGGTTAGAGATTAGGATGTGGTATGGAATAGAGTGGTAATAAAGAAATGTCTTAATATCCTTTTATATTGAAATGCAAATATGAGATACTCAATGGATGATTAGCTATTATATTTATCAAATGATTATTCAAGAATATACTATACTTCATCTATTATCAGTGTTGTTTATATCTATTGCTTCATTCAATTATTATGATAGATATTATTTATATATTTATTGTTCTATTTTTCACTCTAAGATAGGGGGTATAGCCTCCCTCTGGTACCTCATAGGAGACTGCATTTAGTCAGAAACCTCTAGAATTTGGTATGTGTGCCTAAGGCCACATGGCGATCTAGTCTAGTTATTGTTCATAGACTGAGCCAAGATGGGGTGTTATAAATTAGAGTCAGTTTTTTGTTTATTTTTTTATTTATTTTTTAGATTTTGTTAGGTGGGAGACATAGAAATGTGTTATAACTTGTGATATAATCCAAACTAGTATGCCATGAACACATTTCTTGGTGGATCTCAATGTTAACACAGGTATGTTATTTATTTTCTTAGCTTGAGATGTTACAATTAATATGATTTTCACATCATGTGATGCACATGTAGTTTTATATTTTTACATATTGGGTTATTGTTTTTTTAGATCTTGAACCATTAAAAAGAATCAAATTACTTAACTTTTTAGATATTGGACCTTAGTGGTAAGATGCATCTCATGCATCATATCAAGAATATAAGATCAACATGATAAAATATTGATTGTGTGGTTTTTATCACTGATGACTAAGGCTCAGCTATTTAAAGTGTTGAAAAATTCTCATATGATATTTTCCCATATAATTACTTTGTTTCATTCTACTTAGTTGGTCTGAATTGTATATATGTTTAATTCTAGTGATAGATCTGATGGGTCCTCTATTGAGATGATTGATGAAAATGATGGTGTTATTTTCTCTTTAGTAAGGGACAAGTGGAGAATTTATGGGTTATTAATTATTGTTTTTTTAATATATTTTCATCTATATAGGTTTATTTTTTCATAGGATTGGTTATTTAATGTGTCCATAAAAACCTATATAGTGTTTTCTTTTATAAAAAATAATGAAACTCTACATAACTAAACCATGTGATGATGGTTCATGGGATATAAATTTTATTAGGATAGTTCTAGTTGAATTCATGTAACCATATAGTGTGAAAATATCTTATAGAGAGCATTTTTTATATATTCTTGGAAGGGGTGAGTGTCTTAAGTTTGTTTATTTAAAGTACAAGTAACAACCTATATGATGTTTTACATTATGGAACCCAAGGAAAAAATATTAATAAAAAATAATTAATTTAAAAATTTGGGTTTATATTGATGTTAATAATAATTATTCCCAAAATACACTTTCTTAGATTTCTCATAGGATCACATGTAATTAAATTTAAGAAAAAAGTGAAAAATCAAATGAAAATGTAGATGAAACCTTATTTGTTTGATATCATATATTTTATTCACTCACTGCTGAAATGTCATGGATCAAATACACCAGCCTAGGAATCCTCTATAACCTCCCAAATTTTACCACCACTCCATGACAATCAATATATGATTTTTAGTTGCTATCATGGGAAATCAAAAAGCTTTACAATGTCACTTCAATCACATTAAGAACATGAACATGATCAAGAAGTGAGATCAAAACATCCATGTTCTTACATAATATTTTAAATCTCAATGCTTGAGGGGAGAAAATAAGATAAATCATCTCTCTGAATTCATTAATATTGGGAACCTTACAACTCAATAAGATAAAATGAGTATTTATACCTAGATTATAAATCCCAAAATTGAACTTCATTCCCTAAAAATTAATAACCTTCATTTTAAAACATTGTGCACACTTATGACTTCATTAAACTAATCATAAATGCGAATAAAATTTTATTAATGAATTGTAAAACATTATAATGTTATGTCATAAAATAAAAACATTGAACATAGATTTTAATCTCTCTAAATAATTTTACAAACCTTGAATGCATTGAGTTCATTCGAAAAAATATATTTTCTCATATTCACTTTTATAAGGAAACAATTTGAGAATACCTTGAGAAATAAATTCATAAATTATTATTCTAAACTTCAATAATATAATTTAATTAGTTCACTTGTGATTGATCACACTCAGAAAATCATTGTCCCCCAGATGTGGGTCACACATCTTCTTAAACTCATATTCATCCAAATAGACAAAACCTTTGGTCACACTTAATGTGTTCCCCATTTTGGTCTTTATATCAATTGAAGTGGGTCCCACTCAAAAACCAATTCAAGTATCTAGAAACACATCCAAGAACTTAAGGAGATAAATTATTCCATACCTAAAATAACCACCTATGAAAACACTATGTGTAATATAATCCTTTTGTCTGATGATATGTCATAAAGTAGGACACACACTTGTGTCATAGTCATTTTGATGATTTATGTATTTCATGACCATACCAGATGAACATAACCTCTTTTAAAATGGAAAATTATTTAATGATGGTAATACCACCCTGGTCAATTTGGGCCCATAATATTTCTATTCCTCAATTCGAAAGAAATAAATTCTATCTTGATCATTCTACCATTTCCATTCCACCAATAACATACAAAACAAAAATACCTTTCCATGATTTGAATGTAATGTTTTTTTAATTTCATTGAGGTACAAAATAAAATATAATGAATTGATAATGATATCAAGTTGAGAAACTAATATACTTGTTTGTAGATACTAATACCCAATGGAACCTGGAACATGTAGTGTTCCTAAGGGCGGATCAGTCCCCATAATCATCTCTACCTGAGAACACCAAGAAAACACTTCATGAGAAGATGTCTCAATTATTATGAATCCCTTGTTATTGAAAGTTTGAAATCATTTGTGTCCCACTGGTATGACATAACCAGACCATCATACATATATTTAATTTTTCATTCATAGTATCTCGAGGTTCTCATTATTGCTGGGAATAGCTATAACATTTTGATATTATATGTAATATAAAATAATTACCATGTAAATAGTAGACAAAGTAGTATTTTAACTATTATAGTATGAAAAGACACATGTATATATCACAATTTACACATGTAATCATAATCAAAGTACATAAATGTGTTGGTTCTAGGGATCCCACTCACAACACCCCCTACACAAGATCCAACATATAGAAACATTAAACCCACTAGCTCTCATATGTAAATCAAGCTTCTATTAAGATTTGGATTTTCTCAGGGGGTCTACCAAATTTTATTCAATAAAAAATCTACTAATTATTAAATTACCTATTTGAGTAAAATATTTCAAGATATGAACCTTATGAAATATATGATTTTTCCTATGGTGTAACCTATGATCCTTGTAAAGTACCCCAACCATAATATTATTATATTATACTATAACATGGTGTCACTTATAGGTATAAATCCATGATTATAAAAAAAACTATGTAACCAAAATTCTTTTTTAGCTATATTAAAAGTCAATGTATACTTAAATTCTACAATATAATAGATGAATATAGACTACTAGGAGATTATCCATCTCACTTCACCACAATTTAGGAAAACTACATAGTCTGACTATGATTTTAGACCACCATGATTGGTTTTAAAACTTGAATCAGTGTAACCCCTCTCTACTAGTTCCTCATATCATATATACACTAGAAATGTATCTTTTGTTACATATCAATCAATTTATGATTGTTTTTATTGCTTCCCAATACATATCTCTTGAAATAACTATATATCTACCCACCATGATGTATGTAAAGGAAAAATAAATTCTATTAAAACATTCCATACATGATAGATCCCACTGCTGAAGAATAAGGGTTTTTAGTCATTCTTTCAATCTCCTCTTGTGTTTTTGGACACATATTATTATAGAAATTAATTCCATTTGACATTAATAGTAAACCACTATTTTATTTCTCTATATTATACCCTTGGAGTAAATTTTCAATATATGTACTTCTACATATCCAAAGATCCCTTTGATATCTATCTCAATAGATCTTGACACCAAGAATTTAGGATGCCTCACCAAATTATTTCAGGGCGAATAATTTATTTAACCTAGTATATACTAACTACAATACTTTCATGTCATTTCCCATTAAAAATATTTCATCAAAATATAATTATAGGAAAATTATAGAACTCTTAGTAACCTTATTATAAACACATGAATCACTTTTATACTTAATGAAACCAAAATCTCTTGTTACCCTATCAAAATGAACATTCCATGACACTGATTCGTACTTCAATTCGTAAATTGGTTTCTACCTCTTTTTTACATTTTTTATGCAATATTTTACAGAATAAAACCTTCATGATATGTGATATAAACTTATTTAACTAACTTACCATTTAGAAAAGAATTTTTGAAATCCATTTTATAAATTTCATAATCATGAAGGGACACTATTTCATGTAATATTATGATACAATTCAATATTGAAACTTGTGAGAAGGTTTTTTCAGAGTATATACCATGATGATACTTAAAATCATTTATAACCAATCATTCTTTATAGTTACTTACTTGAACATCTATGTCATGATTTTTCATGAATAAAAATTTACACATAATAGGGTTTAAATCAATTGGAGGGTCAAGAAAAATCCAAACTTGATTTTGGTACATGAAATACATTCAGAATACATGATTTTTTTTCAATTTTCCAATATCCATTCCATTAACTACTTCCCTGTAGTTTATAGGATCGTCATTATCAAAGAGTAATGTGTCACCTAAATCAGTAATAAAAAACCATATTGCTCTAGTTTTGAAACTTCTCTTGTTTACCAACGTAGTACTTGTGTATAGAGATCTCCATCTTCTTGAACTATTTCTTATGGATTATTTTCCCTACCATATTTTGTGCATATAGAGTATTAACTTCATAAAATATAATTTTTCTCTGATGATTTCCATTGGAAATGTGTTTTATTTCTAGAATTTTTTCATGCCTTTGTACAATCATATTTATTTATGATGATCTATATAGGTAATATCATGTAGTCTTCTTAAGATAACCTATACTGATTCACATTGTTCTTTGAATCAGTAATGTTTCACTAGGTATAGTATTGAAAAAATCTTCGCATCCCTAAACACATATGTATGACAAACTAGCCTTCTTTTCATACTAAAACTCATTTGTAATCCCATTTCCACATTAGTTGGTACTCAGTTCAGTGTATATGCTTTTGTTTGCATTCTATATCCCCAAAATGGTAAAGTTAGAGTTCCATGAATCCTTATAGATATGACCATGTAAAGTAAGGTATGATTCCACCTTTCACTATCACCATTCCACTGACTTTTATAAGGAAAAAGTGAGCTGGGAAACTATCTTAATCTTTTTAAATTGATTTATAAATTATTGTTTTAGATATTACCTACAATAGTTTGAGCAGAGCTTTTTAATCTTTTTACCAATACAATTCTATACTTCATTATGATATTTCTTAAACATTATAAAGGAATCTATCTGATCCCATCAATTAAATATACCCATATATACTATAGGTAGTGGAAAAAGTAAGGATATAAGAAAACACATGTATTGACCCACTTATCCTCATTGGCTTGAGAATAATACAAGTCATTACATGGACTTAAGCGACATCCCCAAGAAACCAAAGGCAGGCAATAAATGCCAAAGTGTTTCAATGCAAGTGGGGGATGATTTACCCTTTGAGAAAAACCATCCAAAATATCACTCACAAACACTATATGATTCATGCTAATGATACAACCAACTCATACATTACCAAAAGAGAACTACATTGTTCCACAACCAATGCATAACCAACACAATAACAATGTACCAAGAGGAAGACTAAGAAAAAGACCCAAAACAAGAGGAAATAGTCTCCACGACACTACACCGAGCTCCAAGCACCAAGCACCACCACATATACCAAAAATCACCACGAACCACTATAAATAAGATGTTTTTCCTTTACTTGTGTCCCGGAAGATGACATCTGCAAAAGCACCAAAGTGCCAAAGCAGGGGTGAGTATAAAACTTAGTAGGTTTTCCCAAATGACATTCCTACTCATGCCACTAGGATAGAAGAGTTAGCCAAATTTATATAAAAACAAATTATATAAAACACTTTATTAAAAGCAGTTTATAACTAAATATAAACAAGCATCCACAACCAATCATATCTAAAAACATCCAAGTGCATTTGAAACCAATTCCCAACAAGTTAATTGTTTTTCCAGAAAAATAACCAAACAAGCTTTCAAACCATTTCACAATATCCATTTTGGAAACCCAACCATTTCACAAACCCTTGAAATCAACCATGCATCCTTCATTATGACAGTTCCATACTCATAAGCGGTTTCTCATTGATCTACGAAGTCTTCACAAGGAAATTGTTTCCCATGTTCCATTACACCTTTGGCCCTGAGCACAAGGTCATATTTCAACCAAGACTCGTACTTAAAAGTACCATGTTCCATTAAACATTTGGAACTAAGAACAAGGTCCTATTTCAACCAAGCCTCGTATATGCAACATGAACACACACCACACGTTCAAAACAATCATGCCAAAACCATCCTTTCAATAAAACACCATTTATTGAAAACCATTTTCATCAAAACCGAGTGTTTTTACCCAATAGAAACCATTTAAATAAAACAACCCTTTTTATTGAAAAACCATCTTTCATTAAACCATTTCCCATTCTAGAAAAACCATAATTTTTAAATCAAAATTTTAAATTCAAAAATCCAAATCACTTTACACAACAATTCACCAAGATTTCACAATTTAACTAAAACCATAAATCATTACTAAATAAGATTTATTCCATTCTTTTCACAATAAATTCCATTCAAATAAAAAAAATTTAAACTATGCCAATAAATTCTAACAAGAGGAGTAAAGAGTGAAGCCACCTACCTTAAAGGTTTTGACGAAAACCCAAACAAACAGAGAATGCACAAGACAACCGGGCCAGTTCACCAAGGATCCTCCATATATCTATTCTCCTAACACAACCACGACCAAAACTCATCATGTTTGGCATCCAAACACATAGATCTACCCATAACGTGCATTTATATGAGAAACTGAGAGAAGGGGAGAACTAGATCTAAGTATATCTAAGAAACCAAACTAGAACGATCGCATACCTCAAGAATCCGGATTTGATTCATCAAGAGAAGACTTCAGATCACCTATGAAATGATGGGAGAACCCTATTTGACCATAGTAGAGAGAAAGTCTAGAGTTAGGGCCACTTAGGAGAAAAAATGAGCCACTTAGAGGAAAAAACGTGTGAGATCCACTTTTATAGGATCTTGTTTAAGTGGCCGCACGGTTAGTTCGCACGGTTTGACAAACCGTGCGCTAACTGTGCGTTAGCTACTGCTTCTTCCACCCTTCTCGTATGGTTCGGCCACATTGTTGGACAAACCGTGGGCCACCCGTGCAGAAGCTACTGCCTCCAATACCAACTCCGCATGGTTTTTCCGCATGGTTTAGACAAACCGTGCGCCGCCCATGCGACTTCCCTTCTTTCCCCAATACTCATTCCATGTTCTCTTGACTCTCCCTTTCACCACCCTTAACATTATAACCATTAAAATCATCGAGAAAGGGTTACATACTAGAAACTAGAGGTACTAAATTCTCCCCACCATTGGACTTTCCATCCTCGGAAAGTAGAAAACCATGAGTTCTGGCCACCGCTCTTTCATTTCTTTCTCGCATTCCCAAGTCTCTTCCTGAATCTGACCATGCTGCCATAAAACCCGCACTAGACCGATGCTTTTTTCATGCAAGACTTTCTATTGCCTATCCAAAATCCAAACCAGGACATGTATCAATGAAGCATCCAACTCGAGTTAAACGTGATCCCCTCTGATCACATGGTCCAGATCAGACAGATACTTCGTCAACTGAGATAATGGAACACATTATGCACTACACTGAACCATGGTGGTAATTCCAACCGATATGCCACCTTGCCAAACCATTATAGTATCTCAAAAGGGCCTATGCATCGAGGAGATAATTTTCCCTGCTTCCCAAAATGAGGATGTCCAAGCCTTGGATAGATTCTAAAAAACAGATGATCACTTACCGAAAACAACAACGGTCTTTGGTGATGATCCACATAAGATTTCTGACGACTCTGTGCCGTCTCCATCCTGTTTTTAATCAACTGAATATTCTCCATTGTTTCATGGACAAGGCTCGCCCCAACTAGTGAAGTCTCACCTATTTCCACCCAATAAAGTGGAGAACAACAAGGATGCCCCTACAATGCTTCAAATGGAGCCATGTGTATCGAGTCCTGATAACTGTTGTAATATGAGAACTCCACTAAAGTCATGTGATCTTCCCATGAGCCACCAAAATCCATTACACAATCCCGCAACATGTCTTCCAACATCTATATTGTCCTTTCAGATTTTCCATCCATCTGAGGATGATACGTCGTGCTCATATTCAACTGAGTTCCCAGGGCTTTCTGTAAGGATCGCAAAAAATGAAATGTAAACCTCAGATCTCTATCTAAGACGATGGAAACTGGTACAACATGCCTCTTTACTAATTATCAGATATATATTTTTGAATGATCTTCCACCATATGAGTCTCATGAATAGTTTTGAAATGGGCCGAATTGGTAAGCCGATCCACTATCAACCAAATGGAATCGTGTTTCTGGACCGTTCATGGAAGAGCTGTAACAAAATTCATTGCTATATGATCCCATTTCCACATTAGGATAGGTAATTATTGTAACATACCAGCTGGTCTCTGATGCTCTGCTTTAACATGCTGACAAGTTAAGCACCATGAGACAAACTCGACCACCTTTCTTTTCATGCCGCTCCCCCAAAACTGTGCCTTCAACGCCTTATAAATCTTCTATATTCTTGGATGAACAGACCTTATGGAATGGTGGTAAGCAGAAAGGAGTTGTTCTTGAGTAGGTAAAGGTACAACAATACGATCTCAAAAACGCATAAATGAATTCCCATCCAGCTTCCATCCCTTAATGGTCTCCCCACCATTCAGTTTTGAACTCATTGCAACACAGTCCACATCAGATGTTTGTGCCTCCTTTACTAACTACACCAAATCATGAACAAGCGTAACTCGAAAGAAAACCGCAACATCACCTCGGTCTTCACATTCCACAGGCATGTCGGCTAGGACCTACATCAACTGCCACTCATCTGAATCTTCCTTCACAAACTGAGCATACAACTTTATTCTTAATGCATCAGCCATCGAATTTCCCTTACCCAGTGTATACATCAAGTCAAAGTAGAACTTTAGAAGATACTACATCCATCTCCTTTGCCTCAGATTCAAATATCGCTGTGAGAAAATATGCTTCAAACTCTTATGATCCGTAAACATAATGAATTTCTCACCAAAGAGATAATGTCTCCATGTTTTAAAAGCATGGACGACTACAACCAACTCCAAATCATGTGTTGGGTAGTTCTTTTCATGCACTCTGAATTGTCTTGATCCATAAACAACAACATGGTCTCCTTTCATGAGAGCACATCTCAACCCAGATCCTAAAGCGTCACAATACAACACGTACCCCTGTCCTGATTCCAGAAAAATCAAGATGGGTGCTGATGTAAGGTGAACTTTCAACTCTTGAAAAGATCTCTGACATTCCTCAGTCCCTTGAAATGCACTGTTCTTCATTTTAAATGTTTTCATAGGCGAAGCTAGTCCAGAGAAGTCACTCAAAAAGCATCGGTAATAACCAACTAGACCAATAAAACTTCATATTTCAAAGACATTCTATGGCGGTTTCCAAGAAAGAACATCTTCTATATTTTCTGGATCCACTTAAACACCTTTTTCAGAAACAACATAGCCCAGAAAGCGTACCTATTTTATCCAAAAATCTCACTTTGATAATTTTGCATACAACTGATGGTCTCTCAAGATTTCCAGCACTATCGCCAAGTGTTTCTCATGCTCAACCCTTGTTCTTGAATACACCAATATGTCGTCCACAAACACCATAACAAAAGAATCCAGATATCACTAAAAGATCCGATTCATCAATGCCATAAAGACTACTGGTGCATTCCTAAGACAAAAAGGCATGACTACATATTGGTAGTGGACATATCTTCTTCTGAAGGCTGTCTTTGGAATATCCTCCTTCCGAACTCTCAACTGGTGATATCCTGACCACAAATCAATCATAGAGAACCACTAGTCTCCCCTAAATTGATAGAACATGTCATTAATAAGTGGTAGTGGATATATATTCTTTATAGTAAATTGGTTAAGTTTATGATAATCCACACATAGCCTTAAAGTTCCATCTGATTTCTTTAAAAACAACACTGGTGCTACCCACGGGGACACGCTTGGCCGAATAAAAACTTTTTTTCAAGCTCTTCCAACTGCACTTTCAATTCTTTTAACTCTGTTAGTTCCATCCTATAATATGGAAGTGAGATAGGACTGGTCCCCGGAAGGAGATCAATCGTAAACTCCACTTCTCTTACAGGTGGTAACCCTGAGAAGTTTTTTGGAAAAACATTAGTAAATTAATCCATGACTACTGGAAAACTTTTATTCGTGATCACGTCCCTCAATTCGAAGTTTAACGCAGCCAACTGGTAAGAGATCATTGCCACTACTATTGCGAACAAGCTCGTTGCACATGCCTTCTCCACTCTTTCTTCTCTAAGGAGGTGCTTGACGCCATCCCCAATCGTGAAACTGACTGTTCTGCTATAATAGTTGATGTGAGCTCTGAACTCTATCAACCAATCCATACCCAGGATTATATCATAGAAATCCATCTCCAGTACAGAGAAATCTTATTTCAGCTAATCTCCATCAACAGTTATAGAACATTCTCTACACACTAAGGCTCTACATTCTATTTCATCGAGAGGAGTTTGATGTTTTATCACATAAGGCATCATTTCAAGTTTTATGTTTAGAAAATAAGCAATACGAGAATCAAGAAAAGAATGCGATGCAACACTATCGAACAACACTTGCATGAGGGTATAATTCAAAAGAATCGTACCTCTCACCGTAGACGGTCAAGACTTGTCATCGACAATTACCTATTCTGCTCTATACAATTGCATTGTTGCTTCAAATTGATCCTTATTGACTTGTTGAGATTTCCCTTTATGGGGAGTCATGTTATTTCTTGAATTACCATGGCTAGATCTATTCTACTGGTGAGAGTGATTTTTCTGTCCTTGCCCTGTCGAAGCATAATCTGCTTGCGACGCCTAAGAAGTGTCACGAACACCTGACCGTGGAGCACTGCAACCATATCGCTGAAGATGGCCCATCTTGTTACAATTGTGGAATGATCTCGGTGGTGCTGTACATTCTCGTTTCATGTGATCAATTGAGCCACATTGAAAACACCCGACTTTCATCATGGGTCGTGGAGGAAGATTCACTGATCCAACCGTCTGATTCTGATTCGCACTCCCACCTTGGAAGTAGGTGTTCCTCTTCTGCATGTTCCCAGCATTAGAGCTCCCACCCGTTCCCGTAGGTATCATCATACTTATTCCTCCCATAAATTTTGAGATGTCTCGTTCAACTATTGTTGCTCTATTTACCATCTCCGTATAATCCATAATACAGAGCACAACTATCTTCGAGCGAATCTCCTGTCGCAACCCTAATTCAAAGATGTGTGCTTTCAATGACGTACATGCAGAAACATTCGGTGCAATGTGCACCAAATTCATGAATTTATCCGCATACTCCATGAAAGAGATATTCCCCTGCTTCAGGCTAAAAAAGTCCATCATCCTCTGGATCTTGAATGTGTGAGGATAAAATTGTTTATTGAACAATTCCACAAATTACTTCCTGCCCAGGCCTTGATCCACCTTAGCCTACACCACTAAATCCCACCACTATCATTCAAGATCCTCCAGCATATATGTTGCCAAATTGACCTTGATATTTGATGGTGTGCCGATGAAATCAAAGATACAATTCATCCTACTTAGCCACACCTCCACCTTTTTGGGTTCAACATCACCCCGAAAGGTTGGTGGATTCTACTTATTGAACTGAATGGTATGATCCACATGCCTTGGTTCATTCCTCTAGTTCCCCGTATCCACAGCTTGAAAATCTTGGACAATAATCTAAACCAGCTCTTGGTTCACATGTGGTTCAGGTCCAACCACGTTCTCCGCAATTTCTTCAAGTTGGTTCTGACGACGCCTATCGGGTTCCATTTCCTAAACCAACAACAACCTCTGTCAATATCACTCTCTAGAAACTGATTGATTAGTATTCAAATTCTATCACATCATCTATCATGACATTTTTCTCAAAAGATCCTTTTCCCCATGTTCAAATATTTTTGAAAACATTCAGCATGATTTTTGAAAATTAACCCATTTTCAAAATACAACAATTACACTGTTTTCAAAACTTTTACTTGAAAACAATTTCTGTATATTTTTTTTCCAAAATTGACATCTTGCAAAAAATCATTACCCATTCCACACAATGAGATATGAAATCCTAGTGGGAATTCATTCCTCTATAATTCATGTCATGCTCGTCTCATTGGCTAAATCCATGATAATGAGATTTCCAACATTCTAGAAGTGTATTCAAAACACTTATGTACCCAACACCCTGGTAACTTGAAGTTCAGCATAAACGGGTTAGCTATGTCCTTTTATTCTATACATTTCAAGTTCCGACAATCCTACTCATGTCTATGATTTCGACCTAAGGAATAGACAAGAATGAATTTCAACTCCAGGACCAAGAAAATCGATGACCACTTGTTATGTAAGGACCGAAAAACCTGATACCATTTGTAATTACCCCCTTATCCTCATTGACTTGAGAATACAACAAGCCATTACGTGGCCTTAAGAGACATCCCCAAGATTCCAAAGGGTGGAAATAAATGCTGAAGGGTTTCAATGCAAGTGGCAGACGATTTACCCTTTGAGAAAAACCAACCAAAACATCACTCACAACCACTATATGATGCATGCTAATGAAACAACCAACTCATGCATTACCAAAAGAGAACTACATTGTTCCAAAGCCAATACATAACCAACACAATAACAGAGTACCAAGCGGAAGACTAAGCAAAGGACCAAAAACAAGCCAAAACACTCTCCATGACACTACACCGAGCTCCATGCACCAAGAACCACCACATCTCCCAAGCATCACCACGCACCACTACCAATAAGATGTTTTCCTTTACCTATGTCCCAGAAGATGAAATCTGAAAAAGCACCAAAGTTCCAAAGAAGGGGTGAGTATAAAACTCAGTATATTTTCCCCAATTACCTCCCCACTCATGACACTAGGATAAAAGAGTTAGCCGCATTTATATAAAAACAGATTATATAAAACACTTTCTAAAAAGTAGTTTATAACTAAATATAAAAAATCTTGCACAACCAATTATATCTAAAAACATCCAAGTGCATTTGAAACCAATTCCCAAAAAGCTATTTTTCCAGAAAAATAACCAAACAAGCTTTCAAACCATTTCACAATAACCCTTTTGGAAACCCAACCATTTCACAAACTGCTGAAATCAACCATGCATGCTTTATTATGAAAATTCCATGCTCATGAGTGGTTTCTTGTCGATCTACCAAGTCGTCACAAGGTAATTGTTTCCCATGTGCCATTACACCTTTGGCACGGAGCACAAGGTCATATTTCAACCAAGCCTCATACCTAAAAGTCCCATGTGCCATTAAGCATTTGGCACCGAGCACAAGGTCCTATTTCAACCAAGCCTCATATATGCAACATGAAAACACACCACACAATCACAACAATCATGCCAAAACCATCCATTCAATAAAACACCATTTATTGAAAACCATTTCCATCAAAACCAAGTGCGTTCATCCAATTCAAACCATTTCAATAAAACACCCATTTATATTGAAAACCCATCTTTCGACAACCCATTTCCCATTCCAGAAAAACCATAATTTAAAATCGACATTTTAAATTCAAAAGGCCAAATCACTTTACACAAAAAATCACCAAGATTTTATAATTTCATAAAAACCATAAATCATCACTAAAGAATATTTATTCCATGGTTTTCAAAATCAATTCCATTCAAATAACCCAATTTGAAACTAAGACAATCAATTCTTACAAGAGGATTCAAGAGTGAATCCACCTACCTCAAAGGTTTTGATGAAAACCCTATCAAACGGAGAACACACAAGACAACCGGGCCGGTTCACCAAGGATCCTCCCTAGATCTCTTATCCTAACACAACCAAGACCAAAACTCATCGTTTTTGGAATCCGCACACATAGATCTACCCATAACGGGTGTAGATCTAAGAAACCGAGAGAATGGAAGAAGTAGGTCTAAGTAGATCTGAGAAACCAAACAAGAACGATCACATACCTCAAGAATCTGGGATCAATTCGTCAAGAGAAGCCTTAGGATCGCCTCCGGAATGATGGGAGAACCCTCTTTGACCTTAGGAGAGCCAAAATCCCGAGTTAGGGCCACTTAGAAGAAAAAATGAACCACTTCGAGGCAAAAAACGTGTGAGATCCACTTTTATTGGATCTTGTTTAAGTGGACACATGGTTTGTTCACACGATTTGACTAACCGTGCGATAACCGTGCGTTAGATACTGCTTCTGATTCCCTTCTCACACGGTTTGGCTGCACGGTTAGACAAACTGTGCGTCGCCCATATAGAAACTACTGCCTCCAATACCAACTCTACACAATTTTCCCGTACGGTTTAGACAAACTGTGCTCCTCTCGTGCGACTTTTCTTTCTGACCCAAAACTCATTCCATGTTCTCCCGACTCTCCCATTCGTCACCCTTAACTTTATAAAAATTAAAAGCATCGATAAAGGGTAACATACCAGAAACCGGGGGTACTACAACCCACCCCTAGAATCTACTATAAATGGACTGCATACATTAGTTTGAAACAATTAGCATTGTTATTTGGATCTTTCTCCCTTCCCACTTAATGGATATTTGGTCATTTTACCTCATAAATAAGTATGACATATATCCAATGGTTTTAACATAATAGTTTATAAATACCGTACCTGATACAATTTTCATAAATGACTATTTTTTCACATGACCTCGCTTTAAGTCTCCTAGGTGGGTAGGATATGAATCTTCCTCTTTTTACATTTCATTGAATACTAAAATAGTGTTTTCATGTTCAAGTATATATAATCCATTCATAAGATATTCCATAACATAGCACATGTTTTACTTATATATAAGAAAAAATTTATTTACAAACTCAAATAAAAATCCCACATTGTTTAAACACAATACTAAAATAATGTTTATGGTAACAAATTGTACATAATAACAATTATTCAATACAATAACCATTGCACTAGGAAAAGTAATATGATAATATCCTACTACAAAAGCTAATAGTATCACACAACATACCAGTCAAATATAAACTTCATCTTTTACAATCATTTTGAATATACTTGGTTTCTATATTTGAATAAAAAAGTGTGGGCCACATGAAGCATCCAATATCCAAATTATAGAAATAGACTATTTAAATTCAATGAAATATATACATGAAGAAGAAGAATCACTATTCTTCTTATTTCCAACTATGAAATTATTCTTCAAGTTTTCTTTCTTTCCACACAAAAATAATACTTCCTCCAACTCATCCCCCCCCTCTATCTATTTGGTTTCTTGGAGGGGAGGTGCATTTGAATTTCCATGTTAGACTTGTCCTTTGATTACATGGCATTTATCTTCCTCTTCTTGTTCAACATAAATATTGAAGATTTATAATTCTTCATATCTTCATCTATTTGGTGAACTAAATACAAAAAGTCCAGGAGTGGCATATTAATGTTATTCATATTTTATTTAATGATGAAATTTGAGAATCTATTCAGTAATGAGGCAAGAATTAGATCAGTTTCTAATTCTTGGTTCAATTTGAACATAATGAATTTCAATAAATCAATATACCAAAAAATCTTGATTACATGAGGGTCTACCTTCCTCCCTTATACTAGTCTAAACTATACTATTCACTAGAATCTCTTATATTTCTTACTATACCCTATCCTGGAATAACTCTTGGATTTATGAAAACATTTGATAACAATATTTTTTCTTACACATTTTATACATCTCACTAGACATAGATGATAATATGAAGAACTGAATATCTAATGCATCACCCATATGATTATTTCATTTATATTTATCTACATTGTTTACTCCCGGATGAGGCTCTGTAGTAAGTACGGATTATAATATAAAAAGCATAATCTATTGACATATTACTATGTGTAAGTTCCTATACTACTCTTAGAAGTTATAGTGATTATGGATATTCGCTTTATCCAATATTGATCATAATGGAATTTAAATAATGGGGGATTCCATTAGATCTACAACATATAAATTTTTCATATTAGTACTTTATCCTGATCAATAAATAAAATTTTCAATTTTATTAAAATTTTAAGGTATTCCACTACTTTATCAAACCCTTGTATCCTTCAACTACCAGAATGGGAATTCCTAGTCGCTTTATTATTCTAGTGGAAAAGATCCTTAAACCTGTATTCATATCACGAGCTAAAGAATCACCACTAAACCAAAACTATAATGCAGGATATGGGTCGACCATTCCTAATAACTCTAGAATCCTTGATCTATTGAGTGGAGTCCCATTTTCTAAATATTATTACCTTTCATTACATAATGCTTAACCTATAAATTTTTAATAATAATGCAATGAATAGTTATTTTTTTTTTCAAATTTCATTAATTCAACCTGCCTCCTTCAAAATAACTTCTAGATAATAAGACACACCCTAAGCTATGGCTAAGGATCACAAAAAAATAATCAGTTGGGTGCAAATTCAAGTGAGGGAAGGAATTTATTTACTTAATACTAGTTTTGAGGGATTTTTTAAATTTATATATGTGTCGTTTCTATAACATTATTGTTATATGTGATCAAACTCACAACTTAGCCGTGATTTAAATAGAATAAATTCACTAGACATGTTTATTTTCTCTTTTTATGTTTTTTTATTATCATACCATGTGATCGCTTGTAATACATATTAATTCATAAAATAATAAACCATGCATATGATAAAATAAATAAATAATAACCTGACCATGAATAATTAACTATAGTTTAATCCATTGGGAAAACAATGGATCAACTAAGACCTTAGGGGAATTCTATGATTTGACACTTGACTTGAATTACAGCTCCCACAAATATCACGTACTTTACTATTCTGGTTTACAAAGACCCTCAACTCGAACTACGTCCCTATGAACTTCCTCGATGTTTACAATGTATACTCACATCAAAGTAAGGGGAAATTAGGGCGTGTTATTGAAATTTATTACATAAACACAGACATGCAATCCCTTAAACATTTTAAATAGGGAGAGATGATGCATAAATCGTAGAAATTAAGAATAATTATTCTCTTTTAAATCTAAAATTAAATAATTAAATTAAACAAAAAATAAACCAAACATAAATAGGAAGTCTTAGCTCATGATGAGTCAAGATGCAATCATATTGCATAAATAGAATATTTTTTAAAAAATTAAAATCTACTATATTTTTAATGCTTTAACTTTCATTTGAATAATTATAATTAATTATCAATACATCCCATGAAACCAGAAATATATTTATTAAATCATAGACAATAAATTTAAATTATCTATTTTTTTATAATTTTTTTGGGTCAATTTAGACATAAAGATGATCCTTATTAAGGCTCATATTGGATCAAACAGGTTGTGTAGGTTGTAACCATATAGATTTTTCCTTGTCTAAGATAGTGCATGGTCAGTCATCCCAATTAGTGGTTCCACACACAAACAAAAATATATCTTCACACTATATATATATATTATAATAAATAATATATATATAATATACATACATATGGGATACCGAATCAATAGAGTTGAAAAGTACACACCCTCCCCAAAAAAGGTAAGGGCCATATGGGTTTTCCACATCCCTTTAGAAATGGGCACTGATAACCCTTATATTATATATTTATCTACATACTATTTTTTTTTAATTTTTTTGTTTCATTATATGAATTTCATGAAAAATACCCGTGGTAAACCCCTTACATTCCCCACTAAACCTTATGTGGCCATATATATTAAATTATATGAATATTAATTTCACACCCAAACACACACACATATATTTACATGTATATGTATGAAATCCCATCATAATTAATCTCTAAAACCCATTAATATATGATAAAACATATCGTGTCCATGTAAAATAAAATATATGTTCCATTAGTTTCATTGATACTGTATCAAATATCTCTTTCAAAACATTATAAAATATAATCAATATTATGAAGTTTTCTACTTAACTAATTGAGTGTTTTCTCTAATAACAAATAAAAGAACCTGATGTACATCAAAAGAATTAAAAATACATAATTTTAAATTTTGGGTTTGGATTCATGTTAAAAACCATGAATCTAAAAAACCCCTTTCTCATATTTCTCATAGGATCATGTGAAATTCAATTTAACCCTGAATAAAAAAATCAAACAAAACCATAAATAGTACATTGTTCATTTGAGATTACCAATTTGATAATCTCACTATAAGAGTTTCATGGCTCAAAGGAACAAAGTTATGAACCCTCTCGATCATACACACATTCAATAAAAAATTATTGGTTATCTATCATTGATTCACAGGTTCTAGTGTGGGAAATCGAAGATCTATACAATGTCCATTCGATAGTGTGAAGAACACTAACATGATCAAGGAAGTGGGATCGATCTGACCATATTCTCCCCTCATATTTCATATGTATAATTTTGAGAGCAGATGAGAAGAGAACTGCTATATATAAATACAAGAAGATGACAGATCTTACTATTCAAGTGGCTAAAATGAGTTATATAGCTAGTTTATACTTTCTAATATTTAACATTAGTCCCTAGAAAGTACTAATATTCATATGAGACCATTTTTCATATTTATGATTTATTTTTACTTTTTATAAATTTAATGAACATTTTATCACTCAACTGTAATACTTTAACATTTACCCTGATAAAATAAGAAAAATTAACTCATATCATAAGCTCCTAAAATAATTTAATAGTCCGTGAATGTGTTTTGTTCGTTCAAAAAATTATATTTGATAGTATTTAATTTTAGAATGAATAAATTGTGAATAATATGAGAAATAAATTCAATAATTATTGTTTTAAACATTAATAATATAATTTAACTAGTTCACTTGTGATCGATCACAATCAGACGTTCACAGCCCCACACATATGAGTCCCACTTCATCCTAAATTCATATTCATTTGAATAGGTGGAACTTTTTGATACACTTGGTGTATGACCCTCAAGGTCCTTGTCTTGATGAAAATGAGTCCCACCATAGACTAAGATTTCTATTGAGAAAAACGTCCCGACCCCTAAAGTGATAATGGATGTCATAGCAATGAAAACCTCATTCGAATACACTCTATGTAATATAATGACTTTATATCATGATATTTTATAAATTAGGATTCACATATGTATAATCATAATTTAATGATTTATAAATTTCATTACCTTCATATATGGACTTCACTTATTGTTTTATATCTATGGATTTAATTAAGGAACTGATATACTGGTTAATATATTCCCATGAGATATCTCTTCCTCAACCCAGTAACGTCAAATTCTATCTTGATAATTCAACCAATTTTGTACCACCAATGTTTCACCAAATATATGATACCTCACAATGAATTGAATGTCATGTTTTTTTACCTTTAATTAATGCATGAGATCAAATATCATACATTGATAGTGGTCTCAGGTTGAGAAACCAATAAAAAAGTTCATAGATAGGAACAAACAATGAAAACCTAAATATTTCTGGTGTTGATATTAATAGGTTAGTCCTAATAATATATTCTAATTGATATCACAATGTGTGAAAATCATGATAAGAAGCCTCATTGCTTATGATCCCCTTCCACCTAATAGTCAGACACCACATGTGTCTCATCAATATGATGTATCTAGACCATATAAAATATATTTAATATTATTATCATAGTATCTTTAGGTTCCCATTATAGATTGGAACTTATATAACCATTTGATAAAACATGTAATCAAATAAAATTACCATGTAAATAGTGGAAAAATTAGTATAAAAATATTATTGTAATAAGACACATGTATATATAAAATTGTATATATGTAATGGTAAGAAAAGTATATAAATGAGTTGGGTCTAGGGAACCTACTTAAAACATTCCCATATAGCTTGGAAGGAAATTATATCTACCCAAACCAGGTAGTTAAAGTTATTTATTTCCATTCATTAGAGGGCGATGATTGTTGAGTGAGTATACCTATGTGATGTGACCAGATGTTCCATTATTTAAATTTCTTGAAATAAAATATTTAGTGTCACGACATATCCTCGAGGCCCATGCCATGACAACCCCAAGCCCGCCTTCCATAGGCCAGGGGCTGGTGACTAGCACCAAAGGCATAAATCCTGATAAAAAGGGAAGGCATTGCCTTTATAAAGTAAACAAACGCCATAGAGTATGCAAGCTGAAGTAAACACTAAGTAAACTGGGTACAACTGTAAGTGCTGGAAAGTAAATGGGCTAGAATACAAACCCAACTGAAAGTAATGTACAACTAAAAAGAAAGTACAGCAACTGAAAAATAAAGCAGCAACGCCGAGCCATCCACCGTAAATCCCACCTGAAGGGTGGGTACAGATGGTCTCCTTAGCTCCTCGTGTCCAGCCGTCCGCTCTGTGTACGTCTTGCCTAGTGGTCCACCTCCAGGTACCGACTTTCTCCACAAGCCTCAACCACGATCAGCACTGTCCGTCGTCTACATCCAACACAACATAGTGTTGGAATAGCCCGTGTAGGGGTGAGTATACACTACTCAGTAGGTACCCCCATACCCCCGAAGTTCTCCCATAATCCACAAAGGATAAACCACAAAGGAAAGGTACAATCACGAAGTAACAACCAACTCTACTTAGGTATATGACCATACATATACCTAATTCATTAATTCTAGTTCAGCTCCAACATCCGAGCCCAAGTTCGATACAGTCCACACAAGATAGAACCACCAATTCACACTGGATAACACAACCCAATCCACTTAGGAAAGGAAATCAATCATATCAAAGATAAGGATTGAAAAGTCAATAATCAGGTCACACAGGTATAATTCTTCGTAAGATGATAGAGATGATCAGATGTAGCCACTAATTCATTTAAGCTGTCGGACCCAGGTAGGATACAAGACCAGCTAAGATGTCGGACCCACAAAGGATACAAGACCAGCTACTCAGCCAAACCCACGTAGAATACAAGTACTGAGTCAAATACTGTCGGACCCACTTAGGATACAAGAATAGTAGTCATGTACTGTCGAACCCACATAGGATACAAGAACATTAGTAATCACCGTTGAACCCATGGAGGATTTTTGTACAGTCGTCGTCGCTGCCGAACCCACGAAGGATCCCAGTATAGTCGTCATCATCATCACAGTCGCAGCTCGCTCTAGGGTTCCCGCACACTGCATGCTCGATTCCGGGAGGGTCTTCTCCATGAGACAAAGGGGTGGGGGGGGGGGGGGGGTCAATACATCAACTAAAACGTTTTCTGGAGTTTTTGTATCCCAAAGTTCAGTCTTGACAATAGAAACTCAACGTGACAGATGGCGCGTCAATCGGACGCCCGGTCTGAGAGTTATTGGCTTTTTCATCCGAGGGGACCGGTAGGTTTTTAAGTCAAAACCAACCCAACCATACTCCAACTATGTCCAATCCTTGAGAAGAGTAATTGAAAAGGTCCGTCTCACTAATATGAAACCATCAAAGTCGACGGCACACCAATCAGACGTCCAGAGATCAAGTTATATGCATTTTCGCTCCGAAGGTCCGGTTGGTTTCGTGTTTGAACCAACCCGTCTGTACCCCAAGTTCATCAAAATCTTGAGTGTAATTAACCAAAACGACCACCTCGATCCATGGATCTCTACACAACTGACGTTACATCAATCGTAGGTCCGTATCCCATTTTATGGGCCTTTGAACGAAGCTGTCTGATTTTTAGGGGGTTTTGGGCCCGGACTGACCCTACCCAAGACCCCTTGGGTCGGCCCGAACCGGGTCAACCCGATCCGGGTCAAGGGTACGAATGACTAGGGTGCGGCCTGGCTTGGATGGCACAACCCGGCCCCGATGGCGCGGCCCATCCCGGCGCGGGGTCCAGCCTAGTGCGGGTGGTCCGGCCCGGCGCGGCCAGCCCGGTCCGGCGTGGGCGCGGCCTGCGTGGCCAGCGTCTTGGCTGTTCGGCCGACCGGGATGCGGAGGGGGGCGCTTCACCGCCTTGATTGAAAAAACGCCCCCTGCATGGGTGGGGGGGCCTCTTTTCTAGCTGGGGGTTATGACCCCCAGATTTTCCGAAAATGGCCGGCCGAATTGGCAGGCCGGTGTGCCACTGCGGGACCCCCGCGGGTCCTGCCTTCCATGCGCTGGCGTCCAGAGGTTCCGGCCTCCCCTCCTTACACCGCCGCGGCCCGCCCCGACCGCAGCCCTCCGGGATGCTCCGGCGCAGCGAGACGGCGCCGCGCTTGTCCGCCGCCACCCGTCCTTGGCCGCGGCTTCCTAAGGCTTCACTGGCATGGCACGATGGCGCCGCGCACTTCTGCCGCTCTTTTCCTCATTCCCGCGTGGTGCGGTTTCACCATGCCACCTCCGTTCCAAACCACGTCGATGATCAACAACAAAGGGGAGGAGGATCATCCGTGTTTGTGCAGTCCGACCTCCTCTCGTTAAATTGATAATAGGCGGCCAAAATAACATAAAACAACTTCGACAAAGCAAGAACAAATTTAATCCATTAAGTTTGAACTTAAACCCCTACCTCGAAGAAGTATACCTGTGTGAGCTGAGTCTTGACTTTTCAATCATTATCTTCGATATGATTTCCTTGCTTTCCTAAGTGGATTGAGTTGTGTCATCCTGTGTGGATTGGTTGTGCTATCCTGTGTGGAATGTATCGGACTTAGGATCAGATGTTGGAGCTGAACTGGAATTAATGACTTAGGTATATGTATGGGCATATACCTAAGTAGAGTAGGTTGTTACTTCATGATTGCGCATTCCTTTGTGGTTTATACTTCGTGGATTCTGGGAGACCTTCAGGGGTCTCGGGGTCCCTACTGAGTAGTGTATACTCACCCCTGCATGGGCTATGCCCGCACTACGTTGTGTTGGATGAAGACGAAAGATATCGCTGATCATGATTGAAGCTTGTGAAGCAAGTCGGTACCTGGAGGTGGACCACTTGGCGGGATGTACACGAAGCGGACGACTGAACCCAAGGATCTGAGGAGATCATCTATACCCACCCTTCAGGTGGGATTTCCAGTGGATGACTCGACGTTGCTACTTTACTTTTTAGTTGCTATAATTTCTTTTCAGTTGTACATTACTTTCAGTTGGGTTTGTATTCTTGCTCATTTACTTTCCAGCACTTACAGTTGTACCCAGTTTACTTAGTGTTTACTTTAGCTTGCTTACTCTATGGTTTTTGTTTACTTTTTAAAGGCAATGCCTTCCCTTTTTATCGGTATTTATGCCTTTGGTGCTAGTCGCCAGCCCCTGGCCTATGGAAGGCAGGCTTGGGGTAGTCACGGCACGGGCCCTGAGGACGGGTCATGAAAAATTGGTATCAGTGGAGTTCAGTTCTACCGTAGAACTCAGGACTCTGATCTTTCTTCTACGTGAAGCAATAATGATAAGGGTATTGAGTGTGGTTATCAGTACATGGAGTCCATTGTTGGTGCGGCAGCCGATGTATCCATACACCAGGACCCTGACTTTCGATTTCTGACTCAGTTCACGAAAACATTGATTGCATGTGTGTTTCAAAAGTTTTATTTGTGATTACTTTGTGTCAGATCACCAGGTATACTGTATTGACCATGGCGCACCTCTTCTTTTTCAGGATGGCCCCAAAACGGCAGCAAGCTAGGGTTCAGAGGATTGTGCAAGATGACAGCCCAACGAGCGACGAGGCCTCGGTGCAGGGCCCTATTAAAGTGGAGGCACCGACGGTAAGTCTACCCGCCGAGCCACCGATGCCACCTGCCCCAGCCGCTGAGAGTGCATGTTGCCTTAGTGCACTGCATGAGTTTCAGCATCAGATACTGCTTAGGTTCCATGGGGAGACAGACCCTCAGGCAGCCGAGGATTGCCTAGAGGCTGTTGTAAGAGTTTTCAAGTTAGTGGGGACACCAGCTGACCTCATGGTGATACTTGCAGCGAGTATCCTGCACGCGGCAGCAGGAAGATGGTGGAGCCTGATGCTTCAGGTGCACGATGAGGCATATCTTCCATGGAAGGACATTGAGAGCCTCTTATTCTTAGAGTTCATCCCAGCCACCCTACATGCGGTGCACATTCAGGAGATACTACAGCTGCGGCAGGGCAGCATGGCGGTATCCCAGTACTTGGCGAGATTTACCGATCTCTCGCACTATTCGATGGACATGGTACGAGACCCATTCTTCCGGGCCCAGACCTTCGAGCAGGGACTGAGGCATGAGATCAGGGCATCGATGAGCTCCCTCAGCATTCCGACGCAGGTAGGAGTACTAGAGTGAGCCCTTCTCGTAGAGAGCCTTCTTGCTGAGCCTACAACAGCAGTGAGACCTACCGCTGGGCGGCACGTAGCAGAGCCTTCTGTAGCTGGAATTCGACGGATGTCACAGGGGTCCAAGCGGGCCACACCATTAGGCAGATGACCTTAGGACACTGGATCAGAGGTGCGGGGCACACGACACACAACCAGTCTTACGAGGAGCAGACAGTGCTATGCATGCGGCGGGCAGGGCCGCATGGCTCGTGACTGCCCGACCCGCCATGCAGAGGAGTAGCAGACGGTTGAGGGACCACCCAGGCAGAGGCAGAGGGTCGATCGTGGTCGTCCGCAGGGAGCAGGCGGACGCGGCAGAGGATCTGGTAGAGCATTAGGTGGTGGGAGACTCTTTGAGGCTTTACCACCACCACCGCCATCAGGTCCACCCCGACCACAGGGAGCTGGCGGGAAGAGGCAGGCTCAGCTTCATGCAGTGGAGGCATATGACTACGGAGCACCATAGATGATTCGTGGTACTATCTATGTCTACTCCACCCTTTCTGTAGTTCTTATAGACACAGGAGCGAGTCATTCTTTCATTGCCGCTGCCCTTGTTTGGAGCTCGGAGATTCATACGGAGCTGTTGGCTCGATCCTTACGGCTAGAGACTCCAACGGGAGCAGACTTGATGATTATGCACTGGTGCCGGTAGTGTGAGCTTACTCTAGGAGTTGAGAGCTTCAGCTGGGATCTTCTTGTTGCGACATCAAGGCCTTATGACGTCATCTTGGGAATGGATTGATTATCTATAGTCCATGCTCATATCAACTATATTAGGCGCAAGGTGCGGTGTGTCCACACCGATGGGAGAAGGTTCACCTTCACTGGTGAGAAGGGAGCCTTTGCAGCATAGGATAGACTCACTCAGAGGATAGGATAGCCGATCACTCATCCATTGGCTAGCCTCATCCTAGGAACAGTTGACATGCGGAGTCCGATATTTCCTGTAGTGGTGGATCAGTATGCAGACGTTTTTCCTGACGATGTTCCAAGACTACCTCCTCACATAGAGGTAGACTTCTATCTTGACCTATACCCCAGGACATCCCCGATATCCACTCCAGCATATCGGATGGCTCCTGCTGAGCTTCGAGAGATACAGGTATAGCTGGAGGACTTGCAGGGCAAGGGAGTCATCCGACCCATTGTTTCACCCTGGGCTTCGGCAATTTTGTTCACCAAGAAGCCGGACGAGAGCTTGCGATTGTGTGTCGATTGTTGTCGCCTGAACCAGGTGACCGTGAGGAACAAGTATCCTCTACCAAGGATTGACGACCTCTTCAATCAGCTCAAGGGATCATGGTGGTTCTCAAAGATAGGCCTCAAGTCAGGCTATCATCAGCTCAGAGTTCGGGACGAGGATGTGCAGAAGACGGCCTTCAGATGTCAGTATGGACACTATGAGTTCTTGGTTATGCCTTTCGGCGTAACCAATGCTCCAGTAGTGTTCATGAGTCTCATGAACAGGATCTTCAAGACTTACCTCGATCGATTTTTCGTGGTCTTCATCGACGACATATTGATATACTCGACTACTGAGGAGGAGCATGCCTACCACTTGCGGGTTGTATTGGACACACTCTGAGAGCACTAGATTTATTGTATGCTCTCAAAGTGTCAGTTCTGGATACGTGAGGTCCACTTCTTGGGACACGTCATCTCTTAGGCGGGAGTTGCGGTGGATCCTATGAAGATCGAGGAAGTGCTAGCTTGGGAGCCACCCAGGAGTGTGACAGAGGTGCAGAGTTTCTTGGGTCTAGCTAGGTACTACCAGAGTTTTGTGACAGACTTCTCCAGAGTCACACCACCACTTTCAGCTTTCACGAAGAAGGTGAAACCCTTCATGTGGTCAGATAGATGTTAGCAGAGCTTCCAGGAGATGAGAAAGAGATTGACCAGAGCACCCATATTGAGGCTACCTGAGGAGGGAGTAGGGTACATTGTCTACTGCGATGCATCAGGGACCAGAATCGGGTGTGTCCTGATACAGGAGTGGGCAATGATCGCCTATGGATCACGACAGTTGAGGAAACACGAGTAGAACTATGCTACCCATTACATGGAGTTAGAAGCAATGGACATTGCTTTGAGGATGTGGTGGCACTATCTGATGGGCGAGCACATTACAGTCTATTCTGACCACCAGAGTCTCAGGTACATCTTCTCGTAAAAGGACCTGAACCTGAGACAGCGGCGATGGCTCGAGTTCCACCAGGATTATGACTTTGAGATAGTCTATAATCCTGGAAAGGGGAACGTAGTAGCCTATTATCTCAGCAGGAGGACATACATTCATCTACTTGGGGAGGCGACAGAGCAGCTAGCCTCTTTACAGATATCCTTCGTGGATAGAGATGGAGCAGCCTTTCTACAGTCACTCACAGTCACTCCTCCACTACTACAGTGGGTCAGGGAGGCACAACGTGGGGACGTTGACTGTGAGATGTAGCGTGCACAGATATCTTTAGGACAGGCACCAGATGGATTATCTGTGGGAGGACAGCACAACATATCTTTCAGAGGATGTACCATGGTACCATATGCTTTATAGGAGGAGGTTCTGAGAGAGTTTCACACTTCCCCTTTAGCGGTATATCCAGGGGTAGCAATGATGTACTAGGATATCAGACGACAACACTGGTGGCTGGGTATGAAGAAGGATGTGGTGGAGTTCGTTTCTCAATGCCTTACCTGTCAGTAGTTGAAGGCAGAGAAATAGGCACCAGAAGGCTTGGAACAACCCTTGGAGGTCCTGAAGTGGAATTGGGAAATGATATCTATGGATTTCTTGACTGGACTTCCACGTACTTCCAGAGGTCATGACTCCATTTGGGTGATTGTTGACCGACTCACCAAGTCGGCCCACTTCTTACCCATCAGAGAGCAGTGCTTAGTGGAGATATTGGGATGCCTCTACACTCAGGAGATAATACGACTTCATGGTGTTCCATCATCTATAATCTCTGATCGAGATGCTTGATTTACTTCCCGGATATGGAAGGGGTTACAGGAGGAATTCGAGACGCAGCTATGTCTGAGAACTGCCTTTCACCCTCAGAAGAATGGTCAGATGGAGAGGGCCATTCAGACCCTCAAGGACATTCTCCGTGCATGTTTCCTCGACTTTGGTCATAGCTAGGAGGATCACCTACCCTTGGTAGAGTTTGCGTACAACAACAGCTACCACTCCACCATCGGGATGGCACCATATGAGGCATTGTACGACTGACCTTGCATATCACCTCTGTGCTGGACAGACCCTGGGGAGTCAGCACTTGTGGGACCAAAGATGGTCCAGGCCATGACAGAGAAGGTCGAGGTTATCCAGGAGCGGATGAGGACAGCTCAGAGCCAACAGAAGTCTTATACTAACAGGATGCGGAGACCACTATAATTTGAGGATGGCGACCACGTTTTCTTGCGGGTCTCACCTCGACGTGGATTACAGAGATTTGGCCAGGGCGGAAAGTTATCTCCATGCTTTATCAGACCATTCTAGGTTCTCAGCAGGATAGGAGAGGTGGCTTATCACCTGGATCTACCACCTCAGTTGCACCGGGTGCACGATGCCTTCCACATATCTGAGCTGATGAGATACATGCACGACCCGACGCATATCATCGACCATGGGGAGCTAGAAATTTATGACGTGGTGACTTTTGCAGAGGTCCCAGTGGAGATCAAATATCGACAGGAGCGGGTCATATGTGGGTGGTTGATTCCTCTAGTGCACATCAGATGGAAGCATGGGAACCTCCAGGAGAGCACTTGGGAGCGGGAGGCTCATATGTGTGCTCAGTACCCTCATTTGTTTCCCTAGTCTGTGATGTATCTTTATTAGGACATATATCCCTGAGGTGGGAGTAATGTAAAGACCCGTAAATTTCAAGGAATTTTTATTCTTAATTTCTTTGGAATGTTATGAGTATGCAGTTTCTGAAGGCACCTGATTCCGAGGCCCGGTGTGCCCGAAATCAATTTCCGAAGTTTAGCACAACTATATTTTTATTCCTCACATTTTTAATATCTCCTCCTGAGAAAACGCAACTCCAAAAAAAGTCTTCCTAAGAAATTACTGGTGCTGCTGTTTCATCGGTTCCCTCAGATTTCGATTCCGAGCACCGGTTCAAAAGTTAGGAGAACCCGCTCGTTCGTTCACTAAACGTACCCGAGCTAAACATCAGAAATTGATTTCAGGAACACCGGGCCTCGGAATCAGGTGCTGTCAGAAACTGCATACTCGTAAAATTCCAAAGAGATTATGAAAAAAAATTTCTTGAAATTTACAGGTCTTTATATTTAGAATTTTTTTGTATAATTTTTTCTGAAATTTATTTGAATAGACCCCATGAATTTGGTTACTTAAAATGGATTTTCCTAAATAATAATAAGTGGGATAAATATGAGTTTGTGACTCTTGAGGGATTAGTCCTATGCGTGGATAATGAATGAGAATTAGTGCCTGGGTAGGATGATGTTTGACATACAATGTCACTTCCCATATAAGGCCCATGAGATGTGTTGGAATGTAATATGACATATTGTCATATATTAAAACAAGATATATTCTCCATGAGTTGACCCTAATGAGTGACATGACTAATTTTGTTTTGAGGTTTACCTAGAGACCCTTGAGTTATGACTTAGTGTTTAGTGAGTCCATAATTTACATTTTATTGCAGGTAACCCACATGAGCAGTTATATAGATTTTTAGTGGATTCTTACAGGTAGGAAACAAAAGTGAGTGATTCAGATTATTATATTGATACACAGAGGTTCTATCAAGTATATTATGTTGGAATGGTGATGCCTTAGATTTCATTGGGGAAGGAACCTTGGGTTCTAATACTTTGAATGAACTTTAAAGCATGGTGGGAGGGCAGGTAAATGTTTATTGATTAGAAAAGTGATGAGAGGTGGATAAATGTGTAGTTTTCATGATGAGTTGGAATTTTATGGAGCACAACCAGTTACATTAAATGGTGTGTGACTTGTGGGAGAATGGGTGTAATACTTCGATATTTTGTGACTTTTTTTGAATTAATTTAGTCATTTCGATATGTTATATTCCATGCAATACTCAAAATAGTCTATTTTATAGAACTATGTTTGGATTGTGGTTTTGGAAACACAAAGTTATCATAAACTAAATGGAACATAAAGTTTAACATGCTCTATAAGGAACAAAAATGTTAGCATACATTACCTGCAAGATTTACATTCCTTGATGGCATGTTTTGCATGCATGACCGAGTGTTGCCAAACTATAATATATTATTAAAGATATTAGTGTTTAAAATAATGAGATATAACCTTGCTGTTAAGTTTACAATTTTGAATAGATTTAACTTAATTACAAAAATAAATTGTTTAATTCATTAGTTACAAATAAATTTGAAATTAGTATAAGAACTAGATAAATATAAAGGGAATGTTTTTTTACAGAATTTTTTTTTTATTCTCACAATGATATTTTATCCTAATAAATTAAATTAATAAAAATTAGTTATTGGTATTAATATAATATATATATATATATATTATATATCCAATTAAATATTTTTTATATTCATCCTAAAGATTTGATAAACATAATGTAGGAAGAAACAAAATTTCACACATAAAAATCTTTATATTTATTAATGCACATTTATTTCCTTTTAATTAAGAACATATTTTAAATCCATTTTGACACTTTTATACATATTATCTATCAAAATAAATTTAATTTTTAAAATTGAAACATAAAAATTATCTTAGGGTGATTTTTTTGTATTTGTTTTATGAAGTTTCATTTTTTAATGATTAATGAAAAATATTGATTTATTTTCAAATTTTTTTTCCATATAATTTATTCATTCAGTTAAATTAGATATTAAAATGGTTTATAATATTAATTAGATCATATTTTTATAAATTAGTATAATTTAGTCCATTTTAATCAATTTCACTTTGAAATTGATTATAAAAACTTATTTAACTTTTGAACATTTTTACATTAAAAAAACCCACAGCATCATCCCATCGGTGGGATTAAATTTAAATTAATTTATACCACATTAATGATTTCAATTTGAAACATTGGAAAAAATATTTTTAAAAATAATAACTTATAATTTCTAATAAGTTAAACCTAGTTTTTGACCAAAAATATTAGTGAATGTTATTAAAATTAATTACAATGATTAAATGAAAAATAGTTTAACAAAGTACTAAAACTTAAAATTAAGTGTCCAAATGACCTATATAATTTTCAACACCAGTTATATGGAAATTATTAATCTATTAAACATAAATTATAGAGTTTTATTGGTTTTTTATGACTTCTGTTAGGCAAAAATGTGGGTATACGTAACTTGTTTTAAAAAATACCCTATGAGTCCTTTACATCCCTTATAAAAGGACACCACCTCTCCCACTTCCTAACATCTATAAAACTAGTTAGTTTAAGCCAATATATAACCAATAACCTTCCCAACATACCTCCATTACTCTTTATGGTATCACTTTTTGCATAAAAGATACAAGGAATCCATTTGGTGAAAACCAAAAGGATTTACCCAATGAAATGGTAACACCCACCCTCAAACTCCATTATGTTATTTTAATTTGCCACCCTGATAGTATTATTATTATATGAATATAAAAACATTTTATCCTTGATATAATTATATATTTTTATGATAATGGTTGGACCAAAACTTACACACACTTCCATCTATTGGGTAACAAGCAAACTGGTTTATATATATGGTGAACCACCACCTCACAAAAAGTTGAATGTTCATTTTTCATTTGCAACCATTAATAATCATGAATTATGATGGAAAATATTTTTATATATGATATATATATAATAAATATTATTTATTTAATCATTTTAAATTACTTTTCAACACATATCTTTATATGTTCCATTTTGTGTACAAATGATAACTTCATTTGAGGAAGTGTGGACTACAGCCCCCTCAATGTGATGTGATTCATTCACACTCTACATGGAATTTATTAAGATGGTTTTAGTGAATTTATATGATATATATGATATTAAATTTCTTCTATAATAATTATACATATAAATATATTTAACTTATGTTATTTATTTCAATATGATAAGATAACCGAAACAATATTCTTGCATACGTACGGGCTACCGTCTCCATGAATGGTGTATTGCATTTCATACTTCAATATTATATGGATTATTATAATACAAATATAATGAATATAAATTATATTTATATCATGGTTTAAATTATTTAAATCATTGTATAAGTATAAGGACCAAAGATATAACAAATTAAGACACATGTGAAGAACAAAACAGATATTACCTGAAGTGAGTCCTTAACTTATAATTGTTAACAAGTGGGTAAAATAAATTAATAACCAGGAAATATAGGGTATTAGATATAAGAATATGGATTTTTGATATATATATATATATAATAAACTTATATTTATTATATAAGAATTTTGTACGAGTACGATGGGTGTCAAGAGATAAGATAAGAGAATTTAATCTCCCATTTTATTTCTGTGAGAAACAAGCCTTATTCACAACTCTTTTATTTTTTCATGGTGTATATAATTACCATGAATGTAATATATGATTATTATTATTGTTATTGAATTTATGGGTATTTTAAAATCCATTATATGAAATTTTTATCATGTTGTATACTTTTAAAAAATTTGAAAATCAGTAAGATAGTATTATCTCAATTTTTCTTATTTGAGAAACATGTTCGTTATGCACCTACATTATTTTCAAGGTGTATGTACTTCTATTTGAAATTTTTTATCATGTATATCCTTATTTTAATGATATTTTAATATTCATGTAATTTAATTTTCTTATACGTAGATTAATATCCCAAGTTACCATGTGGTAAGAGTTTATTGAAAAACTATCATCATTTAACAAGATTTTTCATCATTATGATTCCATTGATGAATAATTATGACTCATATCCAATTAAAACATATGAGTTTTTATCCTATATTTATTCAAGATATCTACAAGTAATAGTACCATTTTCTCACTATGTGGTACTCTATATAATTAAGAAAATGTTTTGAAGGAAAATATATGACCATATTTCTCTTCTCAGTCCAAAATCTATTTTATTTCAAAAACCATGTTTAAAAAAATGTTTTTTTTTCAAATGATATTTGATGATAATATTTGTGGAAAAAGGATTTTAAAAATATTTTATGGTTTTCATATCTTAATTTATATGTTTTCAAATATGTTTTCAAGTTTATTTTTTATGTTTTCAAGTAAAAGTGTTTTTAAAATTTTTTCAAGGTTATTTTATAAGATTTAAAGAAAAATGGTTTTATTTTCTTTCCAAGTTTATATTATAATTTTTCATGGAAAATGGATTTAAAAAAGTTTTCAGGCATTATTTATAAGTTGTCATGTTTATTTTCAATAAAATTCTTTTCAAATGGTTTTTTGATTTAAAAATATAAATTTCCAAATAATAAAGGATATTTTACTCAAGAAATGTTATTAAAAGATATTTCAAAATTACTTTCCTTTAATGATGAAATATTTTGGTGTTACTCGTTCCGTTTTGGGGAAATGGTTCAACATTTCCATTCATATTCCTTATTTGAATTGATTATATTTTGATGAAATGATGTTTATGAAACCCATTTCTTATTCATGGTTTATATTCCTTTGAAACCCTCTCCTTTCCATCTGTTATTATTTTAATGAAATGAACATGAAACATGTATTTTTTTATATAGTTTATGACATGATTATATGTTTATGATACCCATTTAATTTCATGGGTTTGGATTTGTTTTTTAATGATCTTTGGAAAATGTTTGTAGAGTTTCAGTATGAGTTGGGTGGGACCTATATCTCCCTCCAAAGCATTTGGTAAATATTTATATCTCACGAGATAGACTAAGATGGTCTTGGGAGTGAAAATTGACTACTAAGATTGACATGGGTGTAAACCATGACTACCAAGATGGTATCAAGAGTGAACTCATACTAATAGTATGGTCATGGGAGTGAACCATGACTGCCATGATGGTATGGGTAGAGAACCCATACTACTAATATGAACTTGGTGTTGATGCCTTGACTACTATAGAAATAATTATACATGCTTATGTATCTTCCATAATTCCATGTCTTATTTCTAAGTTACGATTTCATGGATTATATTTTTATTTCCTTATGTTTCATGTATCATGAACTACTAATATTTATTCGATGATTCATGTGTATGAAAATTTATAATCATGGTGTGATCTTCTATTTTCATGATCAGGTTATGGTACCCTTATGATCAAGATTATTCTTATATATATATATATTACCCTTATTAAGCATCTAATATCACCCCTTTTTTATGTTTACTTCCCCAAGTTGTGAAGATATGTATTTTGTTTGATGTATCTAAAAAGGGTTCTAGACAAGAAGAATCTAGTGGGATATTATGTTGCTTACTTATGTATTAGTTTTTATGTTTCCATATTACCAAAGGTACTATAATAATATATTCATTGGGCATCTGTTTGAATAATTTTTTAATTATTCCACAAAAGTTATTTAATTTTATTGTATAAAAAGTGAGGATCTCTATAGTTTATATCATAGTGAATATTTATTCATCCTTTGGAAAATTGGATGATAAAACAGTTGTGAGATCTCTAGGTATATTTATAATAATATGTTTTGCTATTTCTCTAAGGATAAGTATAAGGATGAGTTAACATTTAAAAAAATGTCCTAGATTTTTGGTAAAGGATAGAGTGAGTGGTTTCCTAGAAATACATATATTTTTGGATACTACAAGTGGATATGTATATGGAATAGATGTACATAGTGGAAACAACTCAGATAAGGTGTGTTGATCTTGACTCAGGGTAACATGGTAAATGACAATGAGCCTAACTGTACACCTAGTTTGACACTCATAAGGGATATGATTTTGAAATTCAAAAAATATTTAAAACCCATCATAAAGGATTTGAATAGAAGATAACTATTAATAACCTAGGATAAAACTATGTTTTCATCAATTAAAAAGTAGTTTTCATGATTTAGACATCCTAAAAGTAAATTTTTATGATTATACAGTTTTCCTCTTTGATATGTATTTTTTACCCTATGATTTTTGGATTTAGTTAATCGAGAGTACTAGATCGAACATGGATAACTAAGTATGTTTTAGATATAAAATATATGGGCATTATGAAAATTTATTTTCCAAGTGGAAATCTCATAATGATAATCGTGAAGGTGGTTTGAGTATTGGTGAAACTTCTGAAGATAAATAGATCAAAATGACATGAGAAACATATGTGATGTTATTTCAGTATTGTTTACATTAAATATAAGAAGCATGATTATATTAAGGTTGAGGAACCTTAAGACCTGATTCATATTTAATATTATAGGAAAGAGGTATTAAGGAATAATTTTATGAATCAAGAGTAATGGTTTAAGAATAACTTTAGATGAATTAAGTATTTAGGTTTTGATATTTACTGATAATGTTATAACGATTAATAAATATATAAGTATTTTTAGCACAAGTGTAAGAACTAGGTTTTTAACTCAAGTATGGATACTTTAAATTTCTGTCTAAATATTTACTTTGGACCTATTATGGATTCCTAATGGGTTAGTAATGGTCTTAGGGGTGTGTGGGGAATGTTTGATGCCTGAAAACCATTGTTTTGGGGAAAATAGCCAAGTTGCACGGTTTGAACATGATTTGGCTAACCTTGCAGATTGAAATTTCTAGGCAGAACCAAATGGAATGGTTTTCCCATATCTATGTGACCTAACTGAGAAATGTTCCCTTCTATTTAGAAAAACTCACACGGTTTGCACACGGTTTGTCAAACCATGTGAACTAACCTTGCAAAGGTAATTTTCTGGCTAATTTTACAAAATTTCCCTTATTAATATTTTATGATCCCACTGTCTTCCCTAATAAAAGATTACATGGGATTTACATCCTTGGATTTCATTTTGGATCATTTTTAAGGACAAATATAGTAATTAAGAAATCTTTATCATCTGGTATTCGATCAAGCTTTCGTTCATCACGTTGGATACGAAATGGTAAGTACTCGGGTCATCTTGAGCCGTTCTCTTTCACTTAGATATGGATCCATTAAATTTATATTTAAATATTTACAATGGACCTAATATGGATGACTAATGGGTTGGTAAATGTATCAAGGGTTTTCGGGGAATGTTTGAAGCCTGAAACCCATCTTTTTGGGGAAACTAGCCAAGTAACACGGTTAGTGCACAGTTTGGATAACCGTAAAAATTGAAATTTCATGATAAAATCAAATGGAATGGTTTGAACACAACTATATGAACTAACCCTGAAATGTTACCTTCTACCTAGAAAACCTCTCACTGTTTGCACACTAATTTTCAAACCATTCGAACAAACCATTCACATGCCATTTTTCTAAGAAATTTTTCAGAAATTTCCCTTAATTGTATATTAATCTCCCTCTGTCTTCTCTAATATGATGTTATGTAAGATTTACCACCATGGAACTCATTTTGGAGTTTTTTGAAGTCCTAATCTAGCTATAAAGATATCACCATCATCCATGATCTGATTGAGCTTCTGTTCATCATGTTGGATATGCAATAGTTAGTACTCGAGTCCTCTTGACCCGTTTTCTTTCCCTTTTTCTCTCGATCGAGTTATCAGGGTAAGAGGTTTTTCTCCTTTTCATATATCTACTCCAAATTGAGCCAAATAAATGGACAATACTAGATAAGGAGAGTCATACAACCCTAAGTGTGGTGGTCTACAACTCATCCTTACCGATCGTCGATTTTGGATATGTCATGTGGGGCCCACCAATTCCATCAGGTTCCGTTTATGGAATTTTTATATAATTTTTAATCATTATAACCATATAAATATTCTCTATTCATATATGTGATTAATTTTTGATTCTTATGAACACAACTCCATCCCCTCCCTATCGAAGGTTATTCCATAATTTGATTTCTTTCTATTTGATATGTTTGATCCACCGTTCAGGTGTGACTTTTCATAGACCCTTCTAAGGGTAAGCTTTTATATATTAAATATCTTGTTTTATATTATGATTGAAAAAATGTAATGTACTATGTATGTTCACCACTTGACCCATATAATGTATGTTCTTCAATTGATAATTAAATGTGAAATGTGAATCAGAAAGTATACTAAGTATATGACTTGACCTTAAATGTAAATTAATAGTAGGTTTCATATCCATAGAACCCATTAAAACTTTAATAGAAGGTAGTGGAATGAACCTTGAATATGTAATATTACATAAATGGATTAAAATAGTTTCATGCAACTTGTCCTTACCAAACTAATGAAAGGAAAGGCTTGAACCAAATGACTTGATAAAAATGTTTCATGCTACATGACCTTATCACACTAATGAAAGGTAATAATTGAACCCAAAGAGATATTACATGACATGCTCATTAAATAAGAGTGGCCTGACTCGATCTATCTTTGAATTATGATAGGATAATTCCATGAAAAAATGGGAACCACATTCCGATTCAAGGATACAACTAGCATTGGTTGATACCCACATAAACCCCGATCCTTGTCTATTCTTAGATGCACGGTATGACACCATAGGATCCTTTCATATTATTATAGGATACCTTGGATACACTCCTTGGATATATCATTGAAATGTAAGTTCCATGGTTACAACCCATATAACAATGTCTTTTTTTAGCCCCATTTTACCTTGGTCGATCACCTTGGACTCGGTAGACGCCTCATTACAGAGTGCCTTGGACTACGATACTCATATTAAACTCTTACCCCATGACATGATATATTTATTACTGATTTGGAGACCCTTTAGGTTAACATTTCCTTGGTTATTACCTTGGGACTTCCCTATTAGATATCATTGATCATTGTTGCCTTATTACAACTTTAAACCTTCACTATTTATACTATCATGAATAGATGTCTGTGTTGGTTATGCCTCATGATACCTATTAATATAAAATTGGTAATTACTTAATTAAATAAACTATATACATGTTCATACACAATTGAGGGATGAAGAAGGTACTTTGGTATTTAGTTACATTGTTTCAATTTACATTATATATGCATGCTTGAACACTTTTACATTTTTAGTACACGAGTTAGACATTATAAACAACCTTGTTGGTGGCCCACTGAGATTTATCTTACACCCTATCTAAGCCCTGTTTGGTACCCGAGGCAGATTATATGGTTTTAGGTGTTGAAAAATGGAAGCATACGACTTCAAACACTTGATTTCTTGCTGTTTAGTATGGAGATTGATAGTAGATGACCGAGTCAGAGCTCATGATTCTTGGGATAGTCTTATTATTTCCTTTATACTTTGTGGAATAGGTTATGCCTATTATTTGTATCCATGTTATATATATTTATAGTACATAAAATATCATCATCTGTTGTTTAATTATATTCTAGTTGTTTCAGTTATTGTTACTATTGTCTTTATATTTTTGTTGAGCCTTATGTTTACTTATATTCCTTCAACGATTTTTCTATGTTTAAATAAACCATCTATGATACATATTGGTAATGAGGGAATAGTCTCCCCAAAAACACACACAAGTACCTCGATGCTATTCGGAAGCCTCTAGCATTTAAGGAGATGATCTTGAGGCCATGTGGCCCATCGGGTTCAAGGAACCTGTCAAGTGGAATCTGGGCCCGAGATGTCAAAAGGTGGTATATAAGGGGTTTCCATTCTAGAATTTCTAGTTGGAGATAATATAATAGAGATTAGGAATGCTTGGGACTTCGTCATAAGTTGTGATTGGACGTCACAGACCCATGTATGGGGTAAAAACCATGTTCCCAATATCAGAATTATTGTTATGCTTTTTCCTATTACAATTAATATTATTAAACTATTGGGTGACACACTTGTTGTGTGTAGTTGTTCATTTTTACTCTATTTGAGGATTTTATTTCATCCTTGGCCAGATTATATGAGGAAAAAGAGCATTGTTATATGCATCATTATAGGAACCTATAATTCACATGCCATGCATATTTCCATGCCATATAGGAGAATTTCACTAATTTTCATTACATGATATGCTTGTGATTGCTGAGTAATCCTATGATTGTTAGATTTTTCTTGTATTAATCTTGGATGTAATTGAGTGATTTTATATCTCAATTCCTGAGGTGTATGGTTTTTCCTAGGTGTCCATGAAAAATTTACCGATTTCATCTATTCTATTATAAATAAATTGGTTTCATTTCTAGTGATAGGTGTACAGGCACTGATTCAACAAAAATGGTTATCCATTAAAAATTTAATCTTGAAATATAAAATGAAAGCAATGAACGTCTATATCCCACCTTTTCATGTTTATGAAATATAAATGAGTGATCCTGGTAATTAAATTAAAAATGAAATGAAACTTATACTTGAGAACTTAATAACACCTTCCCATCTATACAGATAGTTGGGGTAGTATGCCGTGGTTTATGAGTTTGAATATATTTACCTTCCCCTTGTTATGATTTATTTCATATTAATCTTGTTTTGAAGCATGTGTTCGAAAATTGTAGATCAATTCCACCATGACATTCTCATGTCTTATGCTAGGAGGGTGGAGATGACCATGCTGCAGAAATGGTGGGCCCTGAGCCGCCAATATTACCTCGAAGAGTTCCACTTGTGGAACCTACTTCTATACCAAATATGGGTACTAATTCTTATGTTCATGGTAGTTTCCAATGTTTGATGTATTACATGCATGATTCTCTACAACTAACACCAATGATGTCTAATTTGGATCGTGAGTTCTAACAATAGCATCCTCCTACATTTTCAATGGGTGGTTCTCCATAGGATGCTGAATATTCACATGAAGACACCCAATATATCTTTGAGAATCTAGATAAGACTCAAGAGTAGAGAGTAAATTTTGATACATACTTGCTTCAGGATTTGGCCAAGTATTGGTAGGATGTGATTACCCAGACCGGTCGTCATCAGGGCATGTTATGGGTTGATTTCCAAACCACCTTCTATGATAAGTTCTTTTCTTAAACATAGAGAGATGATAGAGGCAGAGAGTTCATGCATCATGAGAAGGGTTCTATTTCAATTATGGAGTATTCAGAGTGTTTCATAGAGTTAAATCACATTTCACTGCTTCTAGTTGGTGATGAGATATCGTGTGCTAGATGTTTTGAGGATGTGCTCCAGTATACCATCAATATGAAGTCAACGTCTTCCACCTACCTAGATTTTTCAGAGAGAGTCAATACGGATCTTATCATTGAGTATAACCTAAAGGAAAAAATAGTACTGGGTTTGATGGATCAGTGGAGTGTTAGGCCAATAGTGCTTCTGGTGGCAGGACACATTTTATCGAGGTTTCTCTTTAGGATAGTGACAACTAGAGAGTCAGTTTCCATAGATTTAAAGTGTGTCAATATTGTGAATGATGGGGAAATTAAAAGCCTCAATGGGATAGAGAACCAATGGAGTTCTTGGCTTGTGAAAGTATGGGGAAACTCCAACGTTTCTAGAGAACCTTTCCCCTAGCTTTGTGTGGAAAAGGATCTGCACTAGCTCCACCTTCAAGAGAGAGTTATTTTACACCATGTCAGGTGGGGATTTGGGATTACACAAGTAGTTATTGATGAGGAGGAGTTCATGGTCCTGGTATCTAGACCCCTAACCACCAACAACACCCACATAGTAGTTATGACCATGGTAGTCCATCTATTGTATAAGACCATGGATCAGGTCAGTTCTATACACTACATCCAATACCAGAGGATCAGGATGTGGGACTATCTACAGTATGATGTAATATTCTTATGGAATCTACTATAGTATCAGATTTATTTGATACATGTTATTCAAACTATTTTATCTCTGTATCTATCATGGAGATTCTTGGATTACAGATACAATATTACTATGGTGTAATGACCCTAGATATGCTGTTAGGGGTATGAACCGTGGGCATAAACCGGTGTAGGGAATATACCCTTGAGGTAGGTAGTTACCATTTTTTATGAAAACCGTTTTTTCTGGAGATGAAGAGCTTTGAAATCATATTTGGGATGGAATAGTTGGTTTATCATCATGATTTTGTAGATTTTTATTGCTGTAGGGTATCATTTACATCACCATCAGGCAATAGTTATCTACATAAGGGTGAGTGGGATGTCCAGGATGGTAGAGAAGGAGAAGAGAATCATGGTCTAGAATGTGTGAGGGACCAAATTGATAACCTCTTCATATAAAATTATGGTTTACTTTAGGATGATTTTCCTCCAGTAGTAGACCATTTTATGGATGTATTTCCCAATGATTTTTATGGATTACCTCCTGAGAGAGAGGTATATTTTAGAGTGAATCTTTTTTCAGAATTATATCCAGTGTCCATTCCACTATACAGGATGGAACAAATAGAGCTTCAAGATCTCAAGTTGTAGTTAGAGGATTTAGATGCCAAAGGGTTTATATAGTATATTATATCCTCTTGAGGTTCTCCCATACTTTTCTCCAAGAAGGAAGATGGAACCGTATGTCTTTGAATGTATTATAGAAGTTTGAACCAAATTATGGTCATGAACCAATATCCATTGCCTCTAACAGATTGTGTCTTCAACCATCTCTAAGGAGCAAAGGTCTTCTGCAAGATCAACCTAAGATTAAGTCGTCATCAGTGGCCAACTAGATCATCAGACATCCCTCATACAACTTTTCATATTTAGTATGGTCTGTTTGAGTACCTTGTTATTCTATTTGGTCTTACAAATGTGCACACCATTTTTATATATTTGATGAATATGGTTTTCCACCCCTATTTGGATTCTTTTTTCATAGTCTTTGTGGACGACATCTTGGTGCATTTTAATACTCGTAGCGACCATGGAAAACATCTTGAGATCATTATGAGTATAGAAAGAGAGCATTAGATTTAAGCCAATATTTTTAATTTCCACTTTTGGATTGACAAAGTTCACTTATTATGCAATATTCTCTCGGAATTAAGAAGTATCATTTGATCTAGAAATGGTTAGTGGTGTAGTTTAATAAGATAATCCCAATAATGTGTTTGATATATGGAGTTTTTTGGTGATGGATGCACATTACAGGTATTTCACACAAGACTTATCACATCATGATTCACCTATTACTTGTCTTACAAAGAAGGGTGTCATGTTCCTTTGGTCAGAATAATGTGAGAAAGCCTTTCAATAGATGAAAGGGATGCTTGTTTCAACACATATTATAACTCTTCTAGGGCTAGGTATAGGTTATATCATCTTATGTGATACATCATGAATCAGAATAGGAGAAGTACTAATGTATGAGGACAAAGTCAATGCATAAATATCTCATCAGTTGAAGAATATTGAGATAAATTACATAACAAATGACCTTAAGCTAGCATAAGTTGTCCATAACTTACATTGTTGGAGACATTATCTGGTGGGTGAGTTCTTTGTGGTGTACAAAGACCACAAGAGATGAAAATATATCTTTCATCAATGCGACATGAACCATTGATAGTGGAAATGAAGAAAATATCTAAAATCCTTTGATTACGAGATTTCCTTTACGCATGGGAAGGGAAATGTACTTGCAAATACACTAAGTCAGAAAACTTAGGAATAAGAAGTATTGGAAGCTAGTGATGAATGAAAGTTAATGAACCCCTTTTCAGAGTTGCATCTGGAGTTCTATGATAGTCACAAGCAGTCTTACCTATCATCATAAACAGTTAAATCTTCCCTCCTTGAGAAGTGAAGGGTGGTAAGGTTTCAGATCCTGAAGTCTTAGTTCTCCATGAGAGTATATCAGAAGATAACCTGTCTCCAGAATAGTATATGGACATAGATGACTTCCTCAGTCTACAAGGATGTATCTGGGATTCTACAGATATGATAGAGGAGTTAATGAAAGATTCCCAATCCTCTCAGTGGTAAGTTCATCGAGGAATCTTGAATATGTATCAAGATATGGGATGCCAGTATTGGTGGTCTAGGATGAAACATTAGATCACATACTCTATCATTAGGTGTTCTAGCTATCAGTATTTGAAGGAAGAGTACCAGAGGCCTGTAGGCTTATGAAAGACGATTCCAGTCCCAGAATGGAAATGGGAAGATGATGCTATGGATTTTGCAGTCAACATACCTAGGTCATTGAGGGGTAGTGATTCTATCTGGGTAGTAATTGAATGACTAAAAAAATCAACCAAATTCATTACTATATAGGATTATTTCTCAGTTGATGTGATTATAAGACTGTATGTCCATGAGATCATATGACTAAAAAGGGTACCATGTACTTTCATTTCAGATAGGGATTCTCATTTCACATCATAGTTCTAGAGGGACTGCAGAAGGTTATGGGGACACAAGTGTTTCTAAGAATAACTTTTCACCCTAAGACCGATGGAAAATCAGTACTGAAAATAATGGTTCTAGAGGATATGCTCCCAACATGTGTCTATGATTTCAATGGTTCTTGGGAGAAGTATATCCTTCTCATCAATTTTAACTATAATAACAACATTAAGTTAAAAATTCAGATGGATCCTTTTGAGAATTATATGGCAGGACATGCCATTCCCCCCATGATAGCTAATTGAATGTGATGCGACCTTATTAGGTCCTCATCTCATTCAGGAGACTTCAGAGAAAGGTTAGCTGATCAGGAAAGAGTGTTACTATTATTCAGTCATGAAATAAATCTTATGCCTATCACCTTGACTACCTCTTGAAATTGATCTTGGGGATCGTTTTTTTCTTTGGATGTCTCCTAGGCTAGGGAATAAATGGTTATGAAAGCAGTAAAAGCCATCACCTCAATTTGTAGGGATTTTGGAATTTCTAAAGAATTTCTGGCTGATAGACTATGAATTTATACTACCTCATAGGTACCATTCCAGGCATGACATCTTTCATGATTCATAGCATCAATAATATGATACCAACCCATCTCATAATTTTGATCCCACATAAGTTGAGTTAGATACTGATGATACCTTTGAGGAGTATCCAGTACTCATCATCGACCGAAGCATGAAGGCTCTCCAAGGCTAGTTTATCCCTCTAGTATACGTGATATGGGAGATTTAATGGGTATAGGATGAGACATGGGAGAGGGAATCCTACATACATGCTCAGTGGAAAGAATTTCTCTCAGATAGTGTTTCCCCACCCTTGGATGGTGAACTTAGGGACAAGTTCTTTTAAGGGGGAAGATTGTAAGAACCCGGGTTTTCACTCAGGTATTAATCCTTCCTATTTCAATATAAATCTTTCATTTTGAACTAATATGGATTACTAATGGGTTAGTAAATATCTCAGGGGTGTCAGGTGAAATTTTGAAGCCTGTAACCCATATTGTTTGGGAAACTGGCCAAGTCGAACGGTTGGATCTTGGTCAACGCACTATTTGGCTAACCGTGCAGATTGAAATTTCTGGACAAAACCAAATTGCATGGTTTTCTCATGGATGTGTGTCCTAACCATGCAATGTTCTATTCTACCTAGAAATCCCCACATGGTTTGTGCAATGTTTGTCAAATTCTGTGAACTAACCATGCACATCCTATTTTTCATGGCAATTTTACCAAATTTTCCTTAATGATAAATTAAGATCCCTCCTTCTTTCCAAATATGATATTATGAAGGTTTTACCTCCATGTCTCTCATTATGGATTCTTTTAAAGAAAAAATCTAGTTATTAAGAGTTTTACATCATCTAAGATCCAATCGAGCATTCGTTCATCACGTTGGATGCACAATAACACGTACTCGAGTCCTCTTGAGAAGTTCTCTTTCAATAAGATATGGATCCTTTTAATTTCAGTGTAAATATTTACATCGGACGTAATATGGACGTATGATGGGTTAGTAAATGTCACATGGGTTTCTAAAGAAATTTAAAATCCCAAAATCCATATTTTGGGGAAAACTGGCTTTGTCGCACAGTTGGATCATGGTGGGTGCATGGTTTGTCTAACTATGAAGATTAAAATTTCTAGACAGAACCGAATGGCATGGTTTTTGCATGTCCATGTGGCCTAACCCTGAAATGTGTCCTTATACCAAGAAAACCTCAAACGGTTTGCACATAGTTTGTCAAACCGTGCGAAAAAATATTAAATATTCCATTTTTTGGGGAAATTTTATAAAATCCCCCTTATTGATCTATTAAGATCCCTCATTCTTTAGTAATCAGAGATTATCAGGGATTTACCTTTATAGATCTCATTTTGGAGGTTCTTGAATGTAAAAGTGAGGGATCAAGTGATCTCAATAATTTGGGATCTAATCGAGCTTTCGTTCATCATGTTGGATGTGCAACAGTAAGTACTCAAGTCCTCTTGAGCCGTTCTCTTTCTCATTTTCTCTCGACCGAGTTATAAAGGTATGAGTGTTTTTATCCTTTTATTAGATCTACTATGATCTGATTCAAATCAATGGCTAATACAGGAGGAGGAGTGTCATAAAACCCTAAGTTGGGTGGTTTATAACTCATCCCTAAAGATAGTTGATTTTGGATTTATCATGTGCGGACCACCGATTTCATCAGTTTCCATTTATGGAATTTATACACCATGATTCTAATCATTAGAACTATATGGATATTCCCTTTATACATATCTAAGTAATTTTTGGTGGTTATGACCACAAATCCATTCCTTCCATGTCAAAGGTTGTTCTATAATTGGGTTTTTAGTATTTGAAATGTTTGAGCCACTATTTGGGTGTAAATTTTCATGACCATTATAAGGGAAATATTTTCTATATTAAATGTTGATTTATAATGTGATTATCATAATAGAAATTACCATGTATGCTTACAACTTTATCCATCTATGATAAGTGCTTCAACTGATAATTAAATGTGAAATGTTAATTGGAAAGTATAATAAGTAAAAGACTTGGCCTTAAATGTAAATTAATTGTAGGTTGCACATCTGTAGAACCCCTTACCAAATTAATGGAAGGTATCAGAATGAACCTTGAATATGGAATATTCCTTAAATTAATTAAAATGTTTTCATGGTACATTACCTTATAACACAAATGAAAGGCATGGCTTGAACCAAATAACTTGATAAGAAGGTTGCATGCTACTTGACCTTATCACACTAGTGAAATTAAAGGCTTGAACTGAAGGAGATATTACATGACTTTATACTTAAATAGTAATGGTCTAACTCGATTTTCCATGGATTAAAATTAGAGAAGTCCATGATAACTCTATAACCCCATTCCGATTCAGGGATTCAACTTGCATAGGTTGATACCCACCTAGATCATGAACCTTGTCTATTCTTGGATGCCAGATATGAAATTATAGGATCCCTTATTATTATTATAAGATGCCTTGGATTATATCCTTGGATCATGCATTGATTAGTAGGTTATATGGTTACAGCCCATCGGGCCCTATATTTTCTCAGCCCTACTTTACCTTGGCCAATCACCTTGGACTCGGTAGGCACCTCATTATAGAATTACATGGACTATGCTCCTCAGATTACACTCTTACTCCATTCCAGGCTATAGATATTACTAATTTGGCAACCCTTGAGGTCTACTCCACCTTGGATACGATCTTGGGACATCAATATTAAATACAATTGATCATGCTTTCCTTGTTACATCTCAGAACCTTCACTATTAATATTTTCATGAGTTTATTTCTGTATTGGATATGCCTCATGAGATGTATTAATTAAAAATTGGTAATTACATAATTAAATGTGCTGGTTACATGTTCAGAAACCAACTGAGGGTTGATGTAGGTACATGGGTATTTAGTTACATTATACCGCTTTAGTTAAACATGCTTGCACACTTGTACATTTCCATTATATGGGTAGGATGTTATAAAATACATTGATGGCTGACCACTGAGATTTACCTCACACCCTCCCCATGCATCGTTTGGTACTCGAGGCAGATTACATTGTTGCAGGTGTTGACAAAGGGAATCATACGGCTTAAAACACTTGATTTGTTGCTGTTTAGTAGAGAGATTGATAGAAGATGACTGAGTTAGAGCTTAGAATTCTTGGGATAGTCTTTTGATTTCCTTTATAATTGTGTAACATTTTATTATTATTGTTTGTATCCATTTTTCCATCTTTCTAGTACAAGAAATATCACTATCTGTTGTTTAATTCTATTCTAGTTTTTTCAGTTATTGTTACTATTGTCTCTATTTTTTATGTTGTGCCTTCTGTTTACTTATATTTCTTGTTATATTTACCTATTTTTACATTCTCCTACTATGTTAAACTTTGGTAATGAGGGAATAATATACCCATATACACAACCTTAGCCCTCAATACTAGTAGGAAACCTCTGGTGTTTAGGGATATTCAATTGAGTAAATGTGGCCCACCGGACTCAGGGCACTAATTATGTAAAAGTGATATTTTGATTAAGGGAAGGTAACCATTAATGCGATCAGGATGTTGAGAAAATTGTGTTTTTCATGGATAAATAGATTATTGATTTGGTTAAAGTAATCTATATTGTATTGATTACCCTATATTTTATTAACAATTTGTTGAAAAAGTGGTCTATGCGATCATCGATAAAGTTTAGAACATCTTTAATTTAAGGAATATATCTAGTAAAATCTAGAATAAGGAATAATTCATATTTTAAAAAAGTATTTATGGTAATTCAGGTTATTACCATGTTTCAGGAGAATATAAAATGATGGTATTCATATGTTTGGAATGTAACAACCAAGAGATAATTTTTTATATATGAGAGATAAGTGTTAAGAAGATTAAATTTCATTATTTATAATGTTTTCTATTTTCATATTTATATGGGTTATAAGGTCTACAATTTATAGGATGTTCATGTTAAAATTTAGAAGAAGCTTGGGAGATTAAAGTATTGTCTCACCTCACGAGGATTTATGAATATTGGATAACCTACTATAACAATTTTTTGTTGATGGTAACTAAAGAGAGATGATATGAATTATCATAGATCTCATTATCTATTAGTGATTCATGAATTAAAACTTCAACTTAATTTTAAAGAAATAAGTGAAGTATAAATTGGTCAATACATGACCAAAGGGTGATATTTTAGTTATGAAAGAGAATGGAATCAAGTAAGTATAACTTCTCATGAAAATTATTTAACCTTAGAGAATGGATATTGATACTAAAAAGGTTATCCTAGTAAATGTTTTCTAACGAATCAGATAGTCCCTTAGATACTCATATATTTACGTCTTTGTGATTGTTAAATTTCACCTAATCAAGTTCTCTATCACTCTCCTCCAAAACATTGTAGTTATATTTATCATTTATGTCCATGTTTTCACTTTACACCTATGTTATCTTATATAGGAAGCTAGTGACGAGTTACTTTGGGTAATAATTATGTTTTCAACATTTTTTAAAGGAATTTTGGGTGTTTTTATATGGGCTTCTATGAAAAGAACTTTCAAGTACTAATCCTTTAATAACCCAAATGAATTTCAATGGTGAAATTAATTTTACGGATGGTATAATGTTTTACCTATGGATTTTGGTGATTTTTCCCTAACTGATTTAATCTTTTTGATACTTTTCATTCCATGAAACAATGAAAATAGACTATTTTATAGCAATTTGTTTGGATTTCATTATAGAAAATACCAAGTTATAATTCACTACAAGATACATGAATTTTTACAATCTCTATATGGAACACTGAGGTTAGCATACATTACATGAAATATTGAATTTCCTTAATGAATTGTGTAACACGCAAGACTCAGTGCTTCCAAACCATAATATATTATTAAAAATATTATTATTTATTATAATGAGAAATAACCTCTCCATTAAGTTTAAGGTTATAAATAGGATTAACTAACTTATGATAATACATGGTTTAATTAAATTATTACAAATTAATTAGAAATGAATATAATAACCAATTGAATATAAAGGGAAGGTTTTTATAAAAAACTACTTTTATGTTCACAAAGTTATTTTACCTAAATAAATTAAATTAATTAAAACTAGTGAATGATATTAATGTAATATATATATTATATATCAAATAAAATATTTTTTATATTCATCTAATATGTTTGATAAACATAACATAGGATCAAATCCAATTTCACACATAAAAAACTATATTTTTATCAAGGTAATTTTACCTACTTTTAATGGAGAACCTAATTTCAATAAATGTTTTTTGAAATTTAATAAATATTATAAGTCAAAATAATCTTAATATTTGATATAGAAACATAAAAAATGGCTTAGGGTGATTTTTTATAATTTTTCTGTGAAGTATCATATTTACAAATAGTGAAAAATATTGAATTTTAATTCCAAACAACTATTTGTATAATTTAGTTATATGGATAAGTTAAACTTTAATTTAGATTAAAATATTAATTTGATAATATTTTAATAGATTAATCAAATTTAGGTCTTTAGAATCAATTTCACTTTGAAATTTGTTATAAAAACATAGTGAACCTTTGGACGTTTTTACATTAAACAAACCCTAAGTGTCATCCTGCTATCGGGATTAAATTTAAATTAATTTCTACCAATTATGTGATTGGAATTTAGAAAAATATATCCCCTATTTGAAATCATAATAATATATACTATATAATAATTTGAACTAATTTTTTTTCCAAAATTAATAGTGAAAGTGATTAAATTTAATTTCAATGATTTAGAGAAAAATTTATTTAACAAAGTACTAGACCTTAAACTTAAGGTCCCAAATGAACTATACACTTATAAAACACCCATTTTATGTGAATTATTAAATTATGAACCATAAAATATTATTTTTTGGTTTTGGATGAATTTCTTAGGTAAAAACATTTGTATACCTAACTTATTTTCAAAAATACCCAGTGAGTTCTTTCCCTCCCCTATAAAAGGACACCACCTCTTCCACTTGCTCACATCTCTATAACCACTTAGGCTCAGAAAATATTTGACCAATAAACTTAAAAACATCCATAACATAAATTTTTAAACCTCCCTTTGGTCAAAAAAATTCCATGAAATCCCTTTGGTGAAAAGTGAAAGGTGTTACCCAAAGAAGATGCAACATCCTCCCTCAAGCTTCTTAATATTATATTCATTATCCACCACCTCTACAATCCTTATTACAGGATTATACAAAAAAACCAATATAATAAATATAATGATATTTTTTATGATAAATTTCTAATCTAAACTTAAAAACACTTCAATATAATGGGTAATGAACATACTATTTATGTGTACAGAGAACTACCGCCTCACAAAATGATTATTGTTTGTTTTAAAATTACCACATTTCATGGTTATGAATTATGATGGAAAATATGATTATATTTGATTTATATGAAATATTTTATGTATTTATGATTTTTTATTTTTTTAAAATCAAATGTTTATACATTCTATTTCATTTAAATATGATAATTTCATTTGTGGAAGTGTGGACTATCGCCCCCCACAGTGAGGTGATTCATTCACGCTCTACCTGGAATGCATTAAGCGTGGTTTTAGTTAAATTATATGATATATATAATATATTATTTATAATTTAATTATTATATATATATATATACATATTTCTCATTTACATTTTTTCTTTCAATATGACAATAAAACGGAAACAGTGTTTATGCGTACGTATGTCCTACCCTCTCTATGAATAGTGTATTTCATTGCTCATTTCTATATTATATGATTTATTATAATAAAAATAAATTAATAAAAATTATATTTATTTTATTTTTTACATTTTTTAATTCATGATATAACTATAAAGACATAATATATAACAAATTAAGACACATGTGAAGAACAAAGCTGATATTACCTGAAGTGAAACCATAAAATATAATTGTTAACAAGAGGGAAATATAAATTCAGTATCAAACCATATACTGTATTAGATATAATAATATGTTTCTATGCTAAATATATAATAAACTTATATTCATTATATATGATGTTTTTATGAGTATGATGAGATTCAAGACACAAGGTAAGAGAAATTTATGTCACCTTTTATTTTCATGAGAAACATTCCTTATTCACAAATCTTTTCTTTTGCAAGGTGTATTTACATATTATGAATATATTATATGATTTTAATTATTAAATTTATGTATATTTATATTTCCATTATATGACATTTATTTCAGGGTGTTTTTGTTTAAAAAATTACAAAATCGGTAAGTTAGTTTTTTCTCAATTTGGATTCTTTGAGGCACAAGCTTCGTTATGCACCTCCGTTATTTTTTGAGGTATATATAATTCCATTTTAAATTTTATATCATGAATATAATTCTTTTAAAGATATTTTAAACTTCATTTAATTTAATTTTCTTACATGGATATTATGATCCCAAGTTACCATGTTGTAAGAATTTATTGAAACAATCTCACAATTTATTGAGATTGATTATAATTATGATTCAATTGGTGAATTATTATGGTCCATATCTAAAGAAAAATAACGTTTTTTCATATAATATATTTATTCAAGATATATACATGTACTAGTACAATTTCCACTCTTTGGTACTAAAGATAATTAATAATTTTTTTAATAAAAATATATAACATTATTTCTCTCTTCATTCTGAAATATATTTTATTTCACAAATCATGTTTTCAAAAATGTATTCAAATTATATTTTAATAAAACATTAATGGAAAATTGATTTTAAAAATGTTTTATGGTTTTAAATATTTCCTTTTTAACTTATAAAATCTATTTTCAAATAAAATTTTTTTAAAAAATTTATCTAGCTTCTTTTATAAGTTTTTTAGGAAAATGGTTTTCAGAATGTTTTCAATATTATTTTATAAATTTTCAAGGAATTTTTTTAAAAAATGTTTTCACGCATCTATAATTAGTTTTCAAGGATAATCGTTTTCAAAGTGTTTTAATTCTTTTCTTATATATGTTCAAGTTTATTTTTAATAAAATGGTTTTAAAAAGGTTTTATGTTTAAAAAAATAGTTTTTATAAATATGAAATGATATTTTCCTGAAAGAATATTTTTTAAAGATCTTTAAAAATTATTTCCCATCTAACTTGACATATATTTTTGTTACTCATAAAATTATGGAGAAATTATTAAATGGTTTCATTCATATCATTTCTCTAAGTGGATTATATTTTGGTGGAATTATTTTTATGACCCCTATTTATCTTTTATGGGTTATATTCCTTTGAAAATTGATTCTTTTCATGGGTAATGATTTTTATGAATGACTATGAAACCTATATATTTTTCTATAGGTTATGATATGGTTACATGTTTATGATTCCTGTTTAATTTCATAGGCTATGATATGATTTTTAATAATCATTCGGAACATTCATGTATGATTTCATTATGAGATGGGTGGAGCCTATATCCACTTCCAATGCATTGGGTAGAGATTTATATGTCATGAGATAGACTAATATGGTATTAGGAGTGAACCTTGACTACTAAGATAGCCATATGAGTGAACCATGACTACCAATATGGTATGAGGAGTGAAATCATACTACTAAGATGGATATGGGGGTGAAATATGATTACCAAGATGATTTGTAAAGTGAACCCATACTAAAAATATAGACATGGAAGTAATGCCCTGACTAATATGGAAATAATTTTATTGAATTATGTGTCTGTCATAATAAGATATCATATTCTTTTGTTATTCTTTCACAGATTATGTTATTTATTTCTTTATGATTCAGGTCTTATGAACAACCAATATTTATTCAATAATAAATATATATGATCTTTGATATGAAATGTATGATCATAAATATTCATGATCATGTTTTCACACCCTTATGCTCAAGATTTTTCTTATATATCTTCCTTGTTTACCTTTATTGATCATATGAGATCATTAATTTTTATATTTACCACCCAAAGTTATGAAGATATGTATTATGTTTTTATGTGTATAATAAGGGTTCTAGTCAATAAGAACCTAGTGGGAGACTATGTATCTCACTTATGTGCCAATTTTTATGTGTCCATGTTTCCAGAGGCACTAGACTAATATAATCATTGGTAATCCATTTGTACAATGTTTTAAGTATTCCTAAAAAGTTCTATATTGTTAATGTAGGAAAATCAAGGGTATCTATAATGAGTTAGATAATCTTTTTGGGTGGTGAGAGATTTATCACCCAATATTCTAGATGAGATATGAACGGTACTTGTTAGTTTCATGTGGTGCAATTTAAATTTCAATTTAGTGAGCTCTTGGGAGTGATAAGAGGATCGATGGAGTTGATAAAATAGTTCTGGGCATGCTCGTTTGGTGTTTTAAATAAATAAGAAATGTCCCTCTATAGTAGAGGAGTCCTCAGATATGGATATGGTTCTAGGGAATGGTTGATTTGAACCAATCCTTGATATGTGTTTCTTACAATGAGGTGAGTGTGTATCAGGAGGCTAAACATGCATGTTTGATAATAAAGACCATTGAGAAAACTTTCAAGGGCCAGTATAAGATAATCTATATGGTGGGGAGTGAACCAATGGACATTTGAGGGTGTGACCCTCATTATGGTTAAAATTTTGGTTGGTTCCAAGGAATACATTACAATGATATAGGAATCGGTTCTAGTTGGTGTTTGATGTTGGTAATTTGGTATGCGTGATATGTTAATGTCTAGCCATTAAATGTGATATTGGATGAGGTGTAAGCCATGATAGAATAACCCTATGTGGGTAGGGCCTCATTTATTGTTAGAATCATAATTGGATAGTTGAAGTGGAATCAGTTTCATATGGTATGTAGATCTGATTTTTTCACGTCCAAAGGTAGATAGAAGATTTGAGGTTCATTTGAAATATTGGATGAGTTGGTGTTTTGGAACTGGGATTGAAAAATATATTATTATGATATGACAATGGATTGTGAAGTGAGCCTTATTTCAGGACATGGTTCTGGGGGTGAAACAGTTTTTTCACATTGTTTATGGGGTCAACCAATGATTCATAATGTGTTTCACTGGGTAAATCATAGTTTCTTCACATGTTTATGGGGTGAATTTATTGATAAAATGTGTCCTGACATGTTTTAGTGGGTGAAACATTATTTATTCTAATGATTTAGGGGGTGAATTTTTTTGTCTCGTGGTTTAGGGGGTGAAATTCAATTTTATCCAATAGTTTTGAGGGTGAATCAAGTGATGAAAATTAGTGAAGGTTTCCTTTTGGAAGAAAATTTATGGAAAGAAATGGAATATGGTACCATGTTTTGGGAACACTGTTTTTGGCATAATGTGAGTGTTATGTTGTTTTTCCTAAACCCTAAGAGGAAATCATGTTGAATATGGGACCAATATAGGGATGGTTGATAGTTATCTAATTCAGTATGTAATCAGATAAATGATGTAATACTATATTTTTGAACAATTGTGTGTTTGGGTGCGGTAAACTTGAAACCAAAATGAGTGGGTCATTGGATCACTTGGAACACATTACGGTAGGTGATTTCAATGTATGGGAGAATCATGACTCAAAATAATCTATGACTATCTAGTTCATATAGCGGGGAGTGTAACCTACTAGATGGTTAGCTAGATGAATCCACCAAAGTGTCTCGAGATAGATAGGTGAGATCAAGTGTTGTCTTGGTAGTTTACCAATGGTGGAAGGAGACACCTTAATTTTGGATGAATTGGGTTTCAGTTGATTAGAGTCATACAGAAGATGATCATTTGATTCTCTAGGATAGAATATGCTAAATTGAGTAGAATTTGGTGACCTGATTTGGCCTATTTCATTGGTTGAATGTGTGAAGATACTTATTGGGGATGAGAAGTGTTATACAAGGGAAAGCATAAACTATAGTGTCCAAATTGGTTGCAACATTACTTCGGAATTTTAATTTCCACTTTATTGGATAATTTATTTTGATAACTGGGAATTGGATTGAGTTACCAAGGGCTTTAATGTCTGTAAATGATGGTTTTTTCACATGGTTTAAAAATTATTGGATGGATCAAAGGTAGAGATGAGAATCAAAGAGGGAAAATGTGAGTCATGTTGCTAGAAAATGTTATAGAAGTGTGTTCACATTGTGAATAGTTATTAATGACATTAATAGACTTCATAAGGTCCATTAGGATGTAAAAAATGGTTTCTTGGGGACTTTGTATGTAGAGCCTAGAAATTCATTGTGTGATAATTAAATTCAAACCATGAAAGTGGAGCAACCAAATTTTTTAAAATTTTTAATAGGGAACTACCCCCACTTGTTCTGCAGCTGTACGATACACGCAGGGAGGATCTCGATCAGAGGTCACTCTCCCTATTTTATTATCCATTTATGGTGGTTCTGTGTGATATTTTATGGTATCAAAGGTAGGGTTACCTATTCTTGTTCCATTATATTTGTATCTATACTTCCATCACTGATCTCAAGAATATCTACTTTAGGTATTTTCATCAATTCTACTGGATTATGGTGGAACCTTCTATTTTAAATGATTATTTTTATCAATCTAGCTATGGGAGATCTTAAGACAAGGTCTCCATGATTTGTGCATCATATCAATGATGTTATGTCATCATTTTGTATTTTTCACGTATTTTCTAACATAACTAAATTATTAGACCATTGAAATGATGTTTTTAATTGGGGCCTTTGTGCTGCCTAAGTCCGGGGTCATGTCAGGAGTGGACTACATTGCATGGAAATAATTTTGATACAACAAGATGACCAAGTGATATTTTTTATTATAAAAATTAGGAATTAGTTAATTAAATAATTTTATATGTTTTAATTAATTAATTATTTGTATTCGGATTAAGTTATGAGACCAGAGCCATGAAATGTGCTCGATTGATCATGGATAAGATTTGATAATCCTTGTAAACTAATTTTGATCCTTATAAAATATTGGTAAAGGATTCAGTTTGAGATAGGTCACCAACACACTTTCCCTATGACATTTTTTTTTATTTTTTATGATTTTTTAGGGTTATTACACTTTGGGAATCAACATGATTAATTTAATTGAGTAATTAAAAATTTAATTCCATGATTAGGATATAGAATGTTCCAAGGACATGATAAACCATGGAACAATCTATTTCTCATTGGATTCCATTGGATGAGGCCTTTAATTGTTATGGGTATATACTAGGTGGATTAATAATAGGATATGATTTATAGGTTGGGTAATCAAAATGACCAAGTGATACTGTAATGACTCTGAGGGGTTGTGGGCCATCCCTTATGACTATTACCTATGTGGTGAATCCCATGTGTCTAGTTAGTACATTCTTCCCTATTATTATTCCATGATACACAATTGGCTTAGAAAATAGGGTGTCGAACTAATACCTTTGATGAGACTTAGGGCACACATGATGGTGCCTCTGCTATGCAGTGAATTATGGGACCCAAGATTGTGACACATTGCCAGAATAACCCTGAGTAGGAACATATGGATATGAGTAGTGATGGTTGGGGGTGTTACCATAGATCCTGAAGAGATGTATAATCATAATGGGGTTGTGATAATGGTGATTAACATATGTATTTATATGGGGACCCAATCCCTTTTCATATATTTTATTACATGATTCTTAAACATAAACATCCATTAAATCAACATATGGATCATAAATTCCTACTTTATTTGGAAGACTATGATCATAACACATAAAAGGAAACTAAATCATGATTTTTTTAATTTTCATTTGTGAGATCCTAAATCCAACTATTCTCTGAAAACTACATAGGATAACCTGGGGAATACATAAATGAAAGGGGCAAGAAAAAAATACCATTATAAGAATAAACATGACAAGGAAACATATCGTGAGAGTAAAAGTTATAACTTTACATAACATAAGATAAGGTTTGTGAGTAATTTTATGAAATCATATCATTAAAAACATGGTATCATAAGACCATGACATCATAAAAAATTTTGTGAAAAAAACATGACATAAAATAGAGACAAAGAAAACTACCTATAAAATATCAAATGGTGGAAAAAGACCTATAATGTATTAGGTTTAATCCATAATCCCATACATGACATATCATAAGAATATAACATTACCCAATGCATTGGAGCACAATCTAGGTGCACCCATCAAAACATGTTCATGGTCAATGTGTTCAACGTAAATGAAATCAATCATAAGTAATAACATAAGAATTACTAATTTAAAGAAATTTTTTTTCATAATATTTCTTCTTATCATAATAAAATAAAATTTCATAATTAAGAAATTTGAGAGAGGATAATAAGGAAAGTGTTACCCCACCGAAGGAAGGGAGAATATACTATGTATATATGAGAGTGAAAAATATATATAATTTAAATGAAATAATAAAATATTAATGGTAATTTTAGTTGATTTTAAAACTTCTAAAAATATTAAAACCATTATTTAGGATCATACCCTATTTTTTGAGTAATATTAAAGGTCTTTATCTTAGAAGGGATATGTTTTTGAAAGATCACCTTAAACATTTCTGAAGGAAAATAAAATTTCCTTGAAAATCAATATTCGAAACTAAAAAATCATGAAACATTATCTAAATAATTTAATTAAAAAATAAACTTGAAAAAATATAATGGAATAAAAAAAATTGAATGTTCATGATGGTGGAAAATTAGGTACACATTAAAATAAACATTCCTTTCATATTTTTGGTAAATGAAAAATTAAAATCGTTTAAAAGAATACATTAATTTTCAATTAAAATAAATTTATTAAAATTAAAAAATGTGTAAAAACGTCTTTATTAAATCATTTTTAAAATTTAAATAAACTTTTTATTTTTTTAGGAAACAGGGATTTTGATGAAAAAGGTTTTTCTCCAAAGAGAGAAATAAAGTAAAATTTTCTTAAACATACATTCTCAATAATTTTATGTACAAAAGATTGGAAAATGGTACTATTAATTGAAAAATATCTTGAATAAATATAGGATAAGAGAAATATATTATGTTTAATATTTAAATATAAAACAATTCCTCTAAGGTATACTTAAAAAAACCATCCCAAATAATGATGAGATTTTGAAATAAACCCTTAAAAAATTGGTAACTTCGGAATCATATACAACTTAAAATAATAATAATTAAATGAAACATTAAATTCCATGAATATAACTAGATTCGTTATATTAAATTTCAAAGGGTCTATATATGTATCACATAAAGAAATAAGTGGTGAATATGGAATACGTCTCACAGAAGTAAAAATGAGATGAGAATCCTGTACAAAGTTCATATCATTGAGGTGAGAGTTAATCAATGGGGTGATTATGTGTAATAAATTCAAATAACGAAAAAAGATAGTGTAAATAAAACATAAATAAATCAAAAGTAACTTCTTATATAATCTTGGAAAAATATAATTAATGATGTAGATATATAACCTAATGAATGAAAATTGAGTTAAGAAATCCCTAACCATAGTATTCCCTTTAGTTATGAACTCTTAAACATCCTATGTAGTGGTTATAAACATGTTATTAATTTATGAAATAATATTATTATTTTTTATAGTATCATATATGATTATTTTATAATATCTTATCACCCATTCATTAATAATCCTTTATTATCACTATTGTATTGGGTGTTAGTTGCCTTATTTTCTCATGCATGTTTCATCATGAATTCTCTAGATCATGAACATAGGTTATGGTATCATAATATAAAAAATGGAATAAATGTTATAAATAACATTTTATTTCATTATATACATATTTATAATCATTATATAATTTTGAACATTGAGAATGAATCAAATTTCTCCGTAGAGATCGTATTCCATATGTGGGAATGAGCGATGTTATCATATCCTTAATGGAAGGAAGGGTAAGGAATTGAAATGTATATTAGTTTTTTATAATGATTAATATTTCATAAATATTATATATAAACACCAAGTTAATCATTCTCACCTTCCCTGTAAATCATAAGATAAAAATGAAACACATCGCTTCATAAGGCGGTAGTCCTCCGCACACACGAGGGACATTATCATATGCCCCATGAAATGGAAAGTAAGAAGATATATTTGATATGATAAATGAATAAGTATAATAATTTTATAAGTATAATATAAATATTTTAAATAAATCATTATATCCTTTCTTTAATGGTGGTGATGGAAAAAACATTATATCAGTTCGCAAGGCGGTAGTCTGCTATACACATGATCGACAGTTTCATTTCCTATTTTATAGAACTGGAGATATATATAGGTTATTACATTAACATAATAACATATTAGTATATGTTACATATTTTTGGTTTTATATTTTATTTTTTATACATAATTTCAAGTTGAAAAAGTAATTAAAGAATAAGCGTAGTGGGGATAATTACCTTCACTTTGAAGAACCATCTTTGGATATCCTCTTTGAGGACCCTAGGGTTAGTCTTCTTGAGAAAACCTCACCTCTATAATTTGTATAACAATTTTGGGGTCTGATTTTGGAATGGTTTGGTTAATAAACTATATTTATTAGTGTGAATAAGTTAAGGGAGGGGGTTTCTTTGTATAAGAGGGGAAATATAATCCTCTTGGAAAATTCATGGAAATTTTCCAAAAGAATCCAAAATGAAAACTATTTCCTAGAAAAATGATTCCAAATAACATTATATTCTAATTCGGGATGTATAAGGTCGAAATATTTCTATAAACTAATATTTTTTCAATTTAATAGGTCATTTATACACTTATCCCATTACTTTAACATCTTAGTAAACCAATTGTCACCTTAATTGTGGGAAATAATTTGTATTATTTTAACTATTCATTATAAAAAAATTATGATAAATTATTAACAAAAATAAATTATTATTATTAAAAGTATGGAATCCATTTTACGAAATTTAATTCAATGAATTGGTAAATTTTAGTTTATAAATTTATCTGGAAGAGGCAATGAAAGAACTAGTTTTTAGGAAGTTAATTTTTCAAGTGAAAGAAGATTTTATATTCAATATATGAAAAATAATATTCATTTTGAGAATAAAAATTAATATTTAAATATATATATAATATATTTTTTCTCTAAATAATTCTTCATTTATATTTTTTAAATTAATTTAAAATGACAAACATTAGGCAATTTAAAACAGTTTTTAGAGAAACCTGTTTTTAATCCCAAAATTAAAATTATACTATAATGAAATATTAAGTAGATTAAAAATAATTTAAGTTTATTAAATATTAAAAAATAATACTTGTGTCAATTTCAATAATATTTAAAATTTAATGGGTATTTTAAATTTCATAATTTAATGAAAATAGACGATCGTTTAATAAAAATCGGTATTTTCACTATTCATTAAAAAAATAAATAATTTCTGAAAAAACAAAAAATTTACCCTATTTCAATTTTAATATAATGCTTTAAAAAATGAACTTTATTTCAAATAAAATCAATAAAATTTGTTGAAATTATTTTTAAATTATTTACTTAAAGCGTAACTAAACCATCATTAAGAAAAATATAGTTTTTCAGAAAACATTTCTTTTTCTTTCAAATATTTATTAATTTTCTTATAATTAAAAGACAATAATTGAATTTATTTTATAAATTGGCACAAAATATAATTTTCCTAATTTATTTAGTTCTTTTCATGCCTACTAATTTAACAGCTAGGTTATAGTATTCATGTTAAAATAATAATAATTTAATAGAGTATCAAATTTCATTTAAACCTCGTGTTGTGTGCATAAAAAGTTATATAAGGGATTGAATTTAATTAAAAATAAATATATCTTAAAGTACTGGGGTGTTAACTTATCATAAATTCTTAGTGTTTCATTCCATTTATACTATTGAACATGATGATCATATTTTAAAATCATTGGGTGTTACATTGTTCCCCCTTAAGTAAATAACTTCCACATAATTTAATCATGGTGTCAGTAATCAAAATTATGACATTTGAAAATAATTTTTTTAGAATCCCACATCATAAAAAGGGTTAATAAAAATTCTTCATGAAAATAGAGAAAGGTATTTGTGATGGTCATTAATAAAAACAGATACAAGATTTCCAAATAGGATAACATATGTGGGAAATGATGATTTGGGCACAGAAGAAAAGTGTAATGTGGAAATAATTATAGAGAGTGATGGAGATCACTGATCAAAATAAATGGAATGATCATGAAAAAATCAATCAACCTCAAAACCATTGACCAAATAAATTTGAAAAGGTTATTTATATCATCAATAATGATGGCAAGGTTAGTGATATCATTTGGAATGATGACCAAAGAAATCATTTTATTTGATGTTACTTTTCGTGAATTTGAGGAGTTATTTTAATATATAATAATATAACGAAATTTACATGGTATATTTCTATTTGATAAGAATAATTTCCTCCATTATTTATACTTTGATCAACTTCTAATTCATCTATTATTATAATAAATGAATATAAAAAATTAATTTTTTTATGCCTGATGAACTAAAATTAACTCTTAATGGATCAAGATCCATAAAATTGTAACTCGATATTCCTCCAATCATTATTAAAACCAAAATTGTTAATATAATGTGTAATAGTATCCAAAAATAATATGAATCTATTAATCTCAAAAATTAAACAGTGAAACCAAAGGTTTATCATAGATCATTTCTTAAATAAACGACTCTATATCACAAATTACCTCAATAACCACAACATCAAGAACATCTCTATAATTATCTTTTACTCAATTTTTTGTTTCTTACATAGAGTATCACATTAACATTAAGTCACCTTTTTAGGCCATTAGTACCATTCAATATTTTCTTTCAAATCCTTAATATGAAACTTTTAATGAACAATATATATATATATATATTATGATCCACATAATTCTTGAATTATAGTAATTAAACATTTCAATCATTCCACATAATTATTAAACCAATAACTTGGATTAAACATCTTATTCTTTATTACCTCCTTATTTTCATATGTCATTTGTAATATCTTTATAAACAATATGAAAACCTTTACATGTACAACCTTTTTGATCATATCCTTGATATTTTCCCCTAGGATATCAATTTTAAAAATTCACATTCTTTCCCAATTTAAAACATTCAACCATTGATTATGCCTTATGGAAACCATTATTCCCATACATTAAATTCACTAAATTTTTCTTTTTTCCCTTTGAAATTATTTACTTTGTTCCCTTATTCTCCACATGTAAAACATATTATTGTTCTTTTTTGTTATTACCTTGATCGATTCTTCCCACATTATTGATATATGATATATTGAATCTTATTTATTCTGTAGTATCCACCACCTGACCTATTAGTGAACTCCATCCCTCTCTTATTTGAAGAGTCCAAGAGTTGGTTTAGGTACAAGTTAAAAATCATATATCATGAAAAATGATTAGGCAACACTAGAATATCCTTTACTATAGTCATAATAAATTTTATATAATAATCAATGTTAACCTGAATTATTTTGGTTCCCACAATTGTCTTAAATGAAATAAAAACACAAGATGATAAAATTTTAACATAGTAAAAGAAAACTTATAAACACAAAAGGAATAACTCGTGAATGGTATGTATGTCCTGACTTATTAGCCTCTACGTTAAATATATGTTGTCCATGGTAATGTTTCCAATTAGGGTTTATAACCAAATAAATTGTTCACATCATTTATAATGATTTTTAAATAACTTGTAATGTTCCAAATCATATCTCAAAGGACTGTCAAACCAGGTGTTCCGAAAAGACCATTTTTATACACTGGGTGATGATCGAGTCTAACTCTATACACCCATTTCATGGTTATTACCCCTAGGTGCCAATTTGGTAAAGCCACATCCACATGTAGTATCCCTAAAGGGATGTATTTTCATGAAAACCATTTACTCTATACTTTACCAAGATCCCAAGATAATTTTAAATATGTGGAATTATTATTAAAATATCCTCTGAAAAAACTATATAAATATATCTAGGATTATCACTAAGGTTTTATCATCATTGTTGAAAAGGTTAACAAAATATTTTCTCTCATTAAAACTATGTAGATCCACAGTATTGACACATATTATTACATGATTCTTAAACATAAGAATCCATTAATACAACACAAGATTTGTAAAGGGATAATGTCTTCAGAATACTAGGATCATAATACATCAAAGGAATCAAATTCATGGCATAATTATATATTTTTTATTTTCCACAGTGAGATCCTAAATCCATGTGAGCTCCTATAACAACATAGGATAACCTGGGGAATACATAAAACAAATTGGTGAGATAAAAATATCAATATGGGAATATACATGATAAGGAAACAAAACATGATAGTCAAAGGTATAACATGATATCATAAAAGAGAATCCTCATGAGTAATTTCACAGAAGAATATCATAAATAAAATTTTATTATAAGATCATGACATAATAGAAAATATGGAAGCATCAAAAAAACATGACATAAACATGAGTTAAGGATATATTCCTAAAAAATATCACATAGTGGAAAAATTTCCCTAACAAATTAGGTTTACTCCCTAATCCCATACATGATCTCTCATGATACTATGACATTACCCAATGCATTAGAGCAATAAATGGGTGAAAACATCATTAAATGTTCATGATATATGTGTGACACATAAATGAAATAAATCATAAGGAATAACTTAATAATTACACATGGAAATAAAAAGGATTTCATAATCTTGATTTATATCATAATAAAAAGAAATTTTGTAATAAAAGAATTTGGGAAATGATCATAAGACATGTATTACCTCATAAAAGGAAGGGAGAATAATATAGGTATATATGTGAAATACACATATACATAAATTATACATAATACATAACATCAATTGTTATTTTAATTGATGAAAATAATTTTAAAAAATATAAAAACTTTATGAGGAACATAAAGTTTTCATATTGAGTAACATCAACAAATATCATCTCATATAGAAAACGATTTATAAGGGTCAAATTAAAAATTTATTGAGGAAAATAAAATTTCTTTTTAAAATAACTTTTTAAAAATTAAAATTCATAAAACAATTTTTAAATAATTTTCATTGAAAATTAAATTAAAAAATTATAAGGTAATATTAAAACAATTTACTAGTCATGATAGAAGGAAATGTCATACATGTTAAAACAGACATTCCTTTCACATTTTTGGTAAAATAAATATGATCCTTATTTAAAAAATTAAATGAATATTCCATAAATTTTTTAAAAAAGTAAAAATTGGTTAAAAATGATTTTTTAAAATAATTTTAAAAGGTTAAAAAAATTTGAAAACTTTTTTAGAAAACATGGATTTTGATGAAAAATAATTTCTGACCAAAGAGATTAATAAAGTTAAATTTCCTTAAAAATAATTTATCAATAAATATAATTACAAAAGAGTGGAAAATTGGAACTATTAATTTAAAAAGTAAATTAATAAACAATGTAAATTAAAATATATTGAGTTTAATATATATATATCAAATAATTCCCCGAAGGGAGATTGAAACAAAAATATTCCTAAATAGTGATGAGATTGTGAAATAAACCCTTACCACTATGGTAAGTTTTAAATTTTCATCCCCATAAAAGGGATAATTATCAAATGAATCATTAATACCATGAATATAAAGAGATTCATGATATAAAATATCAATGGGGGAATATATACACCATGAATAAGAATATGTGTTTAATACAGTGTATATCTCACAATGGTAAAAGTGAGACGAGGATCCCTTAAAAAGTTCATATCATTGAGGTGAGAGATAATCAATTGGGTGATTATACTTAAAATATGAAGATCCAAAAATATACAGTGTAAATACAACATAATGAAATCAAAGTCATTTTCACACATAATCTTGGCACAATATATTCAATGGAGTAGACATAAAAACCATTGAATGTAAATTTATTTAAGAAATCCTTTACCTCCGACCTACCACTATCTGAACACTATTTAACCAAATTTATTTTGGTTTTAAAAATGTTATTAATTTATAACATAATATTATTTTTAATTATAATACCATATACTATCCTTTTATGGTATATTAATACCTATTTGTTAATAATCCACGTTTCATGATGAAATTTATAGATTTTGGACCTAGATTTTGTTTCATCATATAATAAATGAAATTTAGTTTATAAATATCATTTTTTAATTATATACATCTTTAGATTAATTATTTAATTTTTAACATTGAGAACAAATCACATCACATTATAGAGATACCAGGCTGTATGTATTGTTAAGAGATGTTTTCATTTCCTTAACGGGTGAAAGGGTAAGGAAGAGGATTGTATATGAAATTATAAAAATGATTAATATGTAATGAATATAATGTATAAACATAAAATAAACCCTTATTACCACCCATGTAAATAGTTTGTGAGAAAATAGTCACATTACTTCGTCAGGCAGCGGTCTTCTGTACACATGAACGATGTTATTGCACCCCCTTGAAATGAAAAATATAAAGATATATATGATATGAAAATAAATAAGTATAATAATGTCATAAATATTACAAAAATATTTATATCTGTCATTATATCCATATTTTAATGGTTTTTATGGAAAATAATCTATATTAGTTCGGAAGGTGGTAGTCCACCAGACACACGATCGCCCATTATGTTTCCCAGTTGATGGACGTATATATGGATATAGTTCATTCAATTAACATAATAAGATATCAAAATAAGTTGTATAATTATTTTACTATATTTTAAGTGTTAATATATAAATTAATGTGGAGAAAATAATAAATAAAACGATGAATCAAAATGATGAAATTACCTTTTCTTAAAAGAACATCATTTAGATAACCTCTTAAGGACCCTACAGTTAGACTTTTAATAAATAAAATAACCTCTAGAATGTATTTAAGGATATTTGGGAGTGATTTTGACATGTTTTTGTCTATTAAAAGAGATTTATATTCATTAATAAGTTAGAGGGAGTTCCCTTTTATATGTGTGGAAAGGGAACCCTCTTGAAAATTACTTGGAAATTTCCCAAAACATTCCTATATGTTAATATCATTCCAAAGAAAAATTCATAAAAATGAACCTTTATTGTAAATTATCATTGATAGGGGAAAATATATCTAAAAAAATAAGTTTTTACAAGTTTTTTGGTCATTTAAACCCTGATATTCTTAATGTAACCACCGATAAACCCATTTTTACCTTAACCACGATTAAGTTTTTAATATTTTCATTATTCCTTAATGTAAAAAAAATAAGTTGAAATTATTAAATTATATAAATTATGAGGGTTAAAAATATTTAAAAACTGTTAAAAAAATAAATTTATAGAAGTGGAAAATTTTAACTTAAAAATTAAACCCAAAGACTGAATACAAAAGAGGGTTTTTGAAGAAGTATATGTTTCAAGCGAAAAATGATTTTATATTAACTCTATCTTCAATAATATTCACTATATGAATAAAAAATAATATATAATGCTATATAATATATAAATTTTATTTAAATTTATAATTATTTGGGGTTTTTATAATTACTTTAAAATGAGAATCATTATGCATTTCAAAACAAATTTTAGAATAACCTGATTTTATACACAAAAACAAACTTGTTCAAAATACAATATAAAGTTGATTAAATGGTGTATAATTGAATTACATATACCCAAAAAAAACAAATGTTACTTTTTTATCATACTGAAAACATAATTTTTCTTTTAAATTACCTAATTGTTTGAAAATAAATTGCAGTTTTATAAAAAATAGAAAATTTTCACTATTTACTGAAAAAATATTATCCAAAAAAATCACAAAATTTTACCCTCATTAAATATTGATATTTTTAATTCAAAAAATAAATTTAATTTTTTAAAACAAATTTTTGAAAAAATGGTAAAATTTAATTTTAGTTTATGTATGCAAAGCACGACTAAACCTCCTTTTAGGGAAATATTGTTTTCTAAAAGTATTTTTTTTTCATTCAAATGTTTCATATTATGTTTCTAATAAATATGTAACATATGAAATTATTTTATATATGTGTAAACCATATTATTTTCGTAATTTATTTTGTCTTATTCATACCCACCAATTTAATACAAAGGTTTTAGTTGTTAGGTTTAAATAATAATATTTTAATTGAGTGTCACATTTTGTTTAAACCCGATGCAACATACATCCCAATATTCCAAATATATTGAAATTAATTAGAAATAAATATATCTCAAAGACTTAGGGTGTTACATTCTCTCATAATCATGGAGTTCATGTCATATACACTACATAATATGATTTCCTCTTTTAAAATATTGGCATGTTAAAATTCATCCATCTGTAGTAATATTTTTACATTTATAGAATAATAATGATACATGATTGCCCATATATAATGGGAATCCAATGTTTTTCCTTGTACTGATGTGATTTCCTGAGGTTTCCATGAATCAATTTATGAGATATATGATTCCCTAATATTTCTGACAAAGTTTGGATTCGGTCTTACAATATATTGAGGGTGGATGTTTAGCTCAGCTAGAATCTAGAGATATGGTTGATTTAGGAGTGGAGGCATGAAGGTGGTACCTTGGATCAATAATTAGAGCTAAATGATTATGAATGTACATGATTTATCGATATAGGAAGGGTTCCTTTTATACAGTGATACTACTATGAATTTTTTGGGTTCCAGGATTTGAATAGAGATACCATTAGAACATTATGAATACCCATAATACATAAAATTCAAATGGCGGTATAAGGTTCTAGGTGAGGATATATCCCCGAGCATGGATAATGGATAACCCAAGGTTGATTTATGTATACCTTCAATTTATGACTTGGATACCATCATGGATTGGTTGGATTCAGCATTTATGGTTTAGTTAAGGGTCCATGAGTTATTGGATGCCTAGGGTATTAACCACGAGATCTAGAGAGGGTAATCCCACTTATTTCTTGGTTCACCTAGGAATCAGTCACACATGGATGTAAAGGATTTCCTAGGGAATCCAACACCTAGGAAGCTATCATTATCCTAACATTGCGAATGATCAAGTGCAACCACGTGGTTCAACGTAACATTTTGAGGATGAGGTAAGGTTGCAGATAACCCATGGTATGCTACTCATCTGTAGTGGTGTGAGAACAAGATCCCTAGTGAGTGAACAAAGGATCCCCTGAGACAACACTCATGATCAAAGACACCGTGTCATTGGATGAGACATGTATGAATAATAAGAACAATGGAACCAAGGATCTATGATGGTTATTGTTCAAGTAACATGTCATACATGTATTCCCATGGGGAAGTGGTGATACTATAGTGGGACGGTCATCATGACGTGCTCAAAGACTCTTTGTCATCGATCTAAAGAAGACATTATGTTGTTTTATTTATTTATTTTTATGTTACATAATTTATTTATTCATTTATCTTATCAGGTCACATTCACATATCAAAACATATATAGGTTAGTATGGGACAACATTGGTGGTTCCCTACCATGTTTTGTACCAACACCCTACTCAGGATGCTATTTCCCATGTGTTCCTGAGAAGCACTGACTTGGTTGTTACATGAATAGTTTGGCAAAAGGTATGAGATTGAATGGTCAATCAATATGACTCAAATGTGATTGGAGATCAATATGCGGTATGTCTTAGAGTGTTTATAGTTCTGGGATTTCTTTTTATTTTGTACTAGTATGTATATGTGACTTTCCAAGTTGGATGTTAACTATTGTTTGTTGGGAATGGCTATTCCGACCATTATAATATTTCATTTATTATAGTTCTTGTTTATATATATTTATTTTTGTTTCAGTTATCATGATGTATGTTATTTAGTTATCTATTATTATATTTTTAACTTTGATACTTGGGATATAACCACCCCAATCTATCCTTAGAACCCCAATATTAGTCGGTAGACTTTGGGATTCAGGTTGGTGAACCTGTAGTCATGTGGTGAACTGATCATATTACAATTGATATAGTTATCTGGTCTAGGTCATTATATAAGGTAATGTATTCTTGGTTAAAGTGAGTTTATAGGTATGTTTAGACACATAATGAATAAGTTGTATAACACCAGGTATTGTAATCAACCCTTAATTATGAGTTTAATTTCAAGGGCTATAATTTTTTTATATTCCGATGATATTTTATATTTACACTTCTATTTTATTCATGAGGCACTTTCTTTGTTTAAGGAAAATATCCTTTATTTGGTGTTAGATTTCATAGTTTTTATAACTTATCTTTAGGCCTTGTGAATTTTTTAGAAACATAGGATGAGAAAAACAAGGCTTAGTAAGGGATATAAAAATAATGGAATCCCATTAGTCTAATGAAAAACAAGGAAACCCATAAACTTATTACCTTTTCAAATTATTATTTGATCTTATAATGTAAATAATATCTATATTGGAAAAACAAATCTATCTCAAATAAATCTATTAAAAACCCTAAAAATAAATAAAAACATTTTATTCATGTTATAGAATTATTTTCATGAAATGTGTTCAATTTCATCATAAATAACTAAATCCCTATTATGTCTAAAGAAGAACCCACCACATTTGACTCAATCATACATTCCCATAAGTACAAATAACTTCACCCAATTCATTATAGAGCTATATCTGGATCATTCATCATATAATCTATATCAGGATCAACCATAATATAAGATGCACCAGGCTCACTAGTTTTCATATATAATGATCAAGTACTATATCATGAACAAAACATTTTTATGATTTCATATTTTCATCCTAAAGGCCCTACTAAATTATTTTTAACCCATAGCCAAAGTACCTTATATTTTTTTGCATGAAAAATTCGATAAATATCCAATTATTTGGAAAAATATTTAAAATGAAAAATTACTAAAATATTATGGAAATCATTTTAATATAAAATAACCATTTAATAATGTAATGGAATCTTAGAATAAAGGAAAATTAATGATAGTGGTAAATTATGTTCATGTCAAAATGACAAAACAATGAATCCTTTCACACCATCGGAAAAAATACCTCTTACAAAAATTACAAAAATACTCTTTTTTTAATTTGTAAGGATACTCAAATTTCATAAATTTATTTTATAAAAAATTTATGATAAAATAATATCTTTCAAAGAATAAATTAAATGTTAATCATGTATATGGAAAAAAAATTGTTAGAAAGGAAACCTAAAAATATTTAAAAATGTTTTTAAAGAAAACCACTTATAATAAATAATGATTATCATCGTATGTTATTTAAATCCAAAATATTAAAATTATATTATTTAATTAATTTTTAGGGAAAATTTTCATTTTTATAAGGCCCCAGCCTTAAATGTTACATAATCTTGGGATAAGTCATTAATTTGACTTTAATTCACATTGAGGATCTTTTCAGGTTTATAATTTTAGAGAATTTGTCCATAACTCATACAAAGAAAATTAAATATTAAAAGTGGACACTTCAACTAACTATCTACTAGTTCATAAAATAAAAACTCTATAAAAAGAATCTTGGTATGTTTTCATGTTTTAACAACATAATTTATCCTTGATCCCATCCTTGACTCTATTCTTCTTTATGTCCTTTGAAAAACATTTCTAAACTTGGAATAAGGAAACAAATATTAGTAAGGGATACATTGTTGAGTCAATAAGTTTTCCTTAGGAATTTTCCATTCTTTTATGTTTTGAAAATAACAAACACTCTATCTCAAGGTAAATTTTATTTCTTAAATATATTATTTACTAATGAAAGTTTTCCTTTCCTATTGAAATATTATCCTTTCTTTGTTTTCATTTTTCCTGATTTAGTTTCACTAAATCTAACTCGATTTATTTATAAGTGTAAAATTTGATTTCATTTCTAAAAATGTGGAATCCTATAAATACATAGATATAAAGTATTTTGTTTTCAGGTTCTGAATTTAGATTCCAAATTCTCTGAAATTCAGGTTCTAAATCCTCTAAAATCCAGAATCTGAATAATTTGAACTTCTGAATCCGAATTCTCTGAAATTAATAATCAGAATTCTCTAAAATTCAGAATTCGAATTCTTTGAAATTAAGAATCCGAATTATTTGAAATTTATATTCTGAATTATCTGAAATTCCTATTCTGAATTCTCCGAAATTCAGCTTCCAAATTCCTTAGAATTCAGGTTCTGAATTCATTGGAATTCAGGTTCTGAATTTCTAAGAATCCAGAATCTGAATTCCTTAGAATTCAGGTTCTGAATTCCTTAGAATTCCGGTTCTGAATTCCGTATAATTCAGGTTCCGAATTCTTTATATTCAGAATCTTAATTCCATATAATTCTGGTTCTGAATTCCTTAGAATTCAGGTTCCGAATTCCTTAGAATTCAGGTTCCGAATTAGATTTAATTCAGGTTACAAATTCATTATAATTCTGGTTCAAAATTCCTTAGAATTTAGACTCCTATTTCATTAGAATTCAGATTCCTAATTCCTTAGAATTTATGTTATGAATTCCTTAGAATTTAGTTTCCGAATTATTTATAATTCAGGTTCTGAATTCCTTAGAATTCAGACTCCAAAATATATATAATTCTGATTCATAATTCTTTGAAAAATTGAATCTGAATATCTATTTAATTTAGACCCCGAACATTATCCTTTCCATGAATCCTAAAAATATATTTGGTTGAGCAACCATATTTTACGTACTCATGTTATTGTTATGAAATGATGTCGTGCGTTCTGTTTCTAACTAACCATTGTTTGAGTGACACGTGTACAGGTCCCTCCGAGATTCAAGGAAAAATATGACCAGTGAAGGAGGGAGCCGACCATTAGAGAAGTACCTATAAATAGGATCTCATTTGAAAGAGCTCAATAGAGACTTTAACTGATTTTTCTACAACTCTAGAGACCACATTCTATTGAAGTGATTTCTAGAGACAATGACTCTAATTATTTGTGCATACTGAACATCTTGTTTAGCTTACTTCGTGTGACTCTGAATGTTGCTGAGTACATTCGAGGGCTTCTGGGTATAGGAAGGAAGAGGTTCCGACTATTTTAAAGTTCATGAACTTCTTTGATAAGGAAGATATAGGTGCAGTCTACCTTGAAGTTCGAGGGATTACGGGGATATCAAGACAGACTCCGATATTCCTATCAAGGGATTTCCCTGGTGTGGGTAAGATTGAATTTTTGAAAGTATAAATCAAAATACCTTTATCTAAGGTTGTTAGATACCCTACTCTTTGTGTTAAAATATTCTATACTTGCTACTTGTATTGTTTCATGATTGATTTTTACTCCATTTCGATTAATAAGGAATGTATAACTACATTATACTATATTATATTTGTACTCTAATTAGTAAGATTCTATACGATTTAATGTATAATCATTTCCCTTGTAAAAATTTCTTAAGTTTCATTTCCGGAACCATATTTCTGGAATCTAGCAAGATGGTAGAACCAAGAGGTTTTGTGAATTTACCTTGTTTAATTTTGTTAAACAATATAATGGGTTATATCAACATTAAATGTTCCAATTTTTTTCAAAGGATACAATTCACCCCCTCTTGTAAATTGAGCATTTACATCATATTCTGATCCTAAAATTGGTATCATAGGAGGTATATGAAATATTTATATTCATATATAAGTTTTCTTGCTCAAGTTTTCATTGTTTATACTATTTTACTTACTTTGGAATTTTTATCTTTGTTTACAATCATTTAGTACTCACATGTTTTTGTGGAAAGATATTTTCTTTTAAGATGGTAGGAATGAATGTTGGATTGATTGAAAATCTTAATCCTACTAGACCAACTATATTTCATGGAAATGACTATGATTAATGGGGAGATAGAATGAGGACCTTTTTGATAAACAAAGACGTTGACAACTATATTATGTTAACTAGAGATTATAAGATTCTTGATAAGGAACTTAGAACCTTTACTAATCCAGAAAAGGTTGAATACCAGTTGAACATTAAGGTACAAAATACATTGCTTTTTTCCATGACTAGAAATATATATAGCCAAATTTCATCTTGTGAAGCAGCAAATAGTATTTGAAGAATTTTGAAGTAACTCACTTTGGAACATAAAATGTTATTGAAACTAGAAGAGCTATGCTCAGAGAAAAATATCATGATTTCTACTTTCGTTATGAAGAACCCATATGTAAGGTACAACAAAGATTCATTACTATTGTTAATATTTTACGATCAATGGGTGAGAAAGGATTAGATGATTAATCTCTAGTAGACAAAATCATAAACATCATGCCTAACGAATGGGAATATTAGGGGACATTTATAGATGAAAATAGATAAGTTACTCAGATTTCTCTTGATGAGATGTTTTGAACTATTTTTCAACATGAGACTAGAATGAAGAGAGATGGTGATATGAATAAAAAAATGAATGGAAATGGATGTGTTTCTTTTACAACAACTATAAATCATATGAAAACTAGGACTTCTAAGAGAGTTACAAGATCTAAATCTAAGAGGAATGTTATTCAATTCAAATCTAGTATAAGTGCATCTTCAGAAAATGAGTTAGCCAATCTTTCCCGAAGGATGAACATGATTTGTAGATAGAATAACTTTCAATATAGATACAAGAAGAAATAATTAAAGGACAAGAAATACTTAGAAGTCACTTTCTATGAATGCAAAAGAGAAAGGCATATAAGGACAGATTGTCCTATGCTTAATAGAAAAGATAAAAAGAAAAATAATTCTAAGTAGAATAGAATGAAATACTATAAGGCCAGATCTAAGAATGTTTTGAAATCCAATGACACCTGGAGTGCAAGTGGTGGTGACTCTATTGAATAATCCTCAGAGTACAAATCTTCTGGTTAGAAGAATCTTGTTTTACTTTCCAATTTACCTATTGAAAATCATTATTTAGTGTCCAAGGTACACAATGCTGAATCTTTAACCAATGTATCCTTGAATGCTAATTATAGTGATAGTAAAAATTATGAATCTTTAGATGAATAATCTTCTTCTAATAAAGATAATAATTTTCCTACATATGAAGAAGTTTCTAGGATTTCTAATCTCCATGAGAATGAAAATTCTAAAGTAAAGAAAAATATGGATAAAGAAAATTATAGAATTACTATTCTTACTAAGGAAATATCAGATCTTTCTAAGGATCTTGATAAGTAAAATTATGATTTTGAAAATGTTTCAAAAACCCTTGAGGAATTTAATTCTGAGAAGGACAAACTTTCTATGGATATAGAAAAATTAATTTCTATAAAAATTGTTTTAGAGCCTATCTCAAGTGCTAAAAATAATTATTTGGAGGATAAGAACTTTTTTATTAGACTAAATTCTGAAATATTTTCCTTGAGGAAGTGTTTTTCAAATTTTACCTTGGGAAAAGATAATTTTGATAAGTTGTATTCCCAAATTTGACCTCTAAGGAAAAATTATGGATTTGGTTATACTATTTAAAAACCAATTTTTAGTAATAATTATTTTTCCCTCAAAGTGCTCTATTCTACACTAAGTGTTAGTGCGGCAGGCATTGTGAAAAAAATTGTTCCTTAAACAAAACTCGGTCTTTAGGTCTTCATAAAGCTTATTTTTCAAGGAAAATGTTGTTTCCTAAAGTTATGATTTCTAATGTTTCCGGATCCAAGAATGTTTGGGTTGCAAAATTATAACACTCTTATTTTTAGGAAGGTAAAGATAGTACCAACAAAAATACATGGTACATGCATAGTTGATGTTCCTGACATATGATGGGTAACAAAAAATTCATTGAAAAGATTATCAACACCAAGGGAGGAAAAGTAACTTTCATAGATAATGATCAGGGAGAAATTATTGTTGTAGGTAATATTGTTCTTCCTGAAAAAACATTTATTTTAAATGTTTTATTTGTTAAGGGTCTTAATCACAACCTTATTAGCATAAGCCAATTATGTGCTGAAGGGTACCTTGTGAATTTTAGTAATGGAAAGTTCTTAGTACACAATTACAAGGAAGAGTTTATTTTTTCTGCTAATAGGCAAGAGAATGTATACAAACTAAACATAGAAGACCTTAGAATCCAAGATCTACCTTGTATTAGTGCAATGAAATAACATTCATTGTTATGGATTAGAAGGTTGGGACACTGTAATCTTAGGAACCTATGAAAACTCTATAAGAAAAGTCTATTTAAGGATCTATCAGATCTTAGATTTGATTCTTAAAAATTTTGTGATGTTTGTTAATATAGTAAGCAACATAAATATTGTTTTAAATCAGTCGGTGAAGTCTCAACCACTGATGCATTACAATTGGTGCATATGGATCTTTTTGGTCCAACTCAAACTGGATGCATTGGAGGAAAATATTATGTATTGTTTTAAGTTGATGATTACACTAGATTTACATGGGTCTATTTTCAAGAAAAGAAATATGATGCTTTTAATTATATCAAATGTTTTAGAGACCATGTTAAAAATAAGAAAAACCTTTATCTGAAAACTATTCATAGTGATCATAGAGGAGAATTTCAAAAATCTGGTTTTGAAACTTTTTTAGTAGAAAAGTTATTTCTCATAACTTCTCATCACTATGAAATCCTCAACAAACTGGGGTTGTTGAAAGAATAAATAGAATTCTTCAAGAAATAACAAGAACCATGTTGAGTGAATATTAGATAGTGAACAAATTTTGGGCTGAAGTTGTAGGTACTGATTGTTATACTATAAATCGAGTTTTTATTAGACGTTTTCTTAATAAAACTCCTTATGAGTTATGGAATGGTTGAAAACTGAGACTTTTCAAGGTTTTTGGTTGAAATGTATTCATTTTGAATACCAACGATAATTTACACAAATTCTCAACAGAATATGTTGAAGGAATTTTCTTAGGCTACTCCACAACCTCTAAGGCTTATAGAGTTTTCAATAAAAATACATTTACTATTGAAGAAACAGTACATCTTAAATTGGATGAAACCAATCCCTTTGTTTTTAATCAACCTCAACCTACATATTCAGATGTCTTTTTAAAAAAATTATTATCAAACCTTGATTGAAGATCCGTATGATAAGGAAAATGTTCAAGAAAATGTTTCTGAAGCATTTACCGTAGAATATTTCATACCATATGTTGATGAATAGGTTTTACAAAACCCAAATAAGTTGTTTCTTAAGAATCATCCCAGTGATAGTATCATGGGTGTGGCAAATCAACCATTAAGGACTAGAAGTTCCTTAAAAAAAGAAGTTTAACATCTGTCATTTCATTTCAAATTAGAACCAAAAAGCACTGATGAAGCTTTAGATGATAATGATTGGATAAAAGCTATGAAAGATTAGATAAATAAATTCGAAAAGAATAAAGTCTGGACATTTGTTGAAAGACTTAAGGAAACATCTATTATTGGAGTAAAATGGGTCTTTATAAATACATGTGATGAAAATCGAATCATAGTAAGAAATAAATCTAGATTGGTTGCTAAAGGCTATAATAAACTAGAAGGAATAGAATATAATGATACCTATTCTTCAATAGCTAGACTTGAATCTATTCATATCCTACTAGACTTTGCGGCATTCTTCAATTTCATACTTTTTCAAATGGATGTTAAATGTTCTTTCCTTAATGGTTATGTCCAAGATGAAGTTTTTGTTGAACAAACACTGGGTTTTGAAGATACAAAACATCCTAAACATGTTTTCAAACTTACCAAAGCTTTATATGTACATAAATAAGGTCCTAGATCCTAGTTTGATAGCGTTATACAGTTTTTTCTTCAAAATAATATTGTTAAATGAAATGCTGATCCAACACTTTTTATAAAGAAAGAAAAGAAAAATGTTTTTATTGTTCAAAGTTATGTTGATGACATTATATTTGTTTCAAATCAGCAGTCCTTAACTGATTCCTTTGCAGATCTAATGAAATCTAAGTTTGAAAGGAGTATGATGGGTGATTTAACATTTTCCTTGGTTTTCAAATTTCTCAAAAACCAGAAAGAATCTATATATACCAACATAATTATATTAAATATCTTAATAAAATGTATGTATATGACAAAACTAAGATTATAAGTACTTCCATGGGTACCTCAAATTCACTTGATCTTGATGAAGCTAGGAAACCAATAGATCAAACAACATTTAGAGGTATGATTGGAAGTCTACGTTACTTGACAGCTAGTCGTCCAGACTTAATGTTTTTAGTATGATTATGTACAAGATATCAATCTAATCATAAGGAATCTCATTTAAAGACAGTGAAATGAATTTTTCTCTACTTAAAGGGAACCATGGATTTAAGACTCTTTTATACTTATGGAAATGATTTTGTTTTAAAAAGTTTTTCAGATGAGGAATTTGGTGATTGTATAATGGATAGGAAAAGTAAATTCACAACATGTAATTTTTAGGAGATTCATTAGTTTCTTGGTCATGAAAAAAGAAACTCTCTGTAGTACTTTCCACTGCTGAAGATGAATATGTAGTAGCTGGACGTTATTGTGCTCAAGTATTGTCGATGCAACACACACTCATATACTTTGATATGAGTTTAGCAAAATAAAAATTTTGGGTGATAATACTAGTTCCATTACCTTAAGAAAAAACCCTGCACATCACTCTCATGAAAAATACATAGATATTAGGCATCAATTTATTAGGTATCACCCACAAAAGGAGATATCATTCTTCAATTTATTGGAACACAAGATCAAATTGATGATATTTTTACCAAATCATTACTATCCGATAGATTTTAATACATTAAAAAATAATTAATAATGATAACTATAAGGTAATCTTACTTATTACCTTCTTTTCAAAACCTATCTCCTTTAAGTAACTAACTCCTTTTCATTGGGGGGTGAACATTTTCTTGTTAGTTAAAATTTATTTGTAGTTAAATTTTTTTTTCATAGTCAAATTTTTCATTATCATGTTTTTTTTCATAATCAGATTTTCGGAATCAATTTTTTTCTTTAAATTTGTTTTTAAATTTTCAGAATCTTAATTCTTCAAGAACGATTTTCCGTTTTGTGAATAATCTTCCGAGAAATCTGAAAGGTATTTTTTCCTTCCTAAATTTTCGTAATCATATTTTACTAGTTGGTATTCTCATTTAGTTTTAAAAATTTTCGGATTCACTTTTCCTTAAATCTGAATGTTTTTCTTAAAAACCGTTTAAGATTGGAATCTTTCAAATTTATTCTTTGGATATCATATCAACAGTCTGATCTTCTCAAGAAGTTTTCAACCGTTGGATCAATCCGGAATGTTGAATTGTCTCTTAAATTGCATATATAAAGGACACATCGATGGTTTTCCAACATTAAATCTCAAGCTCTTTCATGCTGAAGCAATAACCTTCCTACTTAAGACCATTCTGGACTTCTTAGGGTTTCCTTAGTTATGAGATTCTAAAGAATCCTCTCCTTAGAAATAAATGTCAACCGTAAAGGAAATCTCTCCAAGGAATATTTATCATAGAAGGTTTGTAGACTCAGACTTCTTTAATAAGTATGATTAAATGATCTCAAAGAATATCAAGTTAAATAGCTGGGAGAGTTTAGCTGTATCTAAACCCAAGGCAGAGGATTCGGTGATTCTGGAGTTTCTAGTAGAATTCTATGAACATGTATCTTTTTTCAATCAAGGAGGAAAAGAAAAATTTTCTTTCAAGAGATATGGTAAGACTTACTCTCTTTTTTATGCCAAGGAAGATAGTCTGATTAGAATACCTTTTGAAGGAGAAACTGATTTTTGTTCGCATAAGTTACCTAATGTTGAAGGCTTCTTTAATAAGGAGAAAACCATAGAGTGCCTTGGTTTGGATGGAGTCAAGACTCCAATGATTCTTCATCTTTCAACTAATTTCTGGTTTATTGAACATTGGGATCAAGGATTTATCATTACGGGGAAAGGAGATAACGATACTCTAAAGAAAAGTGATATATATGTTTTGGATTTCCTAGTGATCCTCCAAAAACTGAATCGGGTTAAGTACATCATGGTTACCATTGAGATCATCAAGAATGGAAATTTGAAGTCTTAGATTATGATGTATCCAGAAATTCTATCAAAGATCATAGTTTCTTGTTTAGAATCAATGAAAATTTCCTACAAATCGAAGTCAAGAAATTCCAGGGTAATATTGATAAGTGATGAAACTCTAAGGAGAATGAATATTGTCTTTAATAGTCAATCTGTAAAATTTTAAGATTTATTGGAAGCAGAAGTTGAAGTTCTTTCAAAGAAATAGGAAGTGGCTGAAATAATTAATAAAGGAGAAATGAAGAGGAAGGTGAATGAATTAGAAGAGAAAGGAAAAACCCCAATAGCTAAGAAAACCCAATCTACACCACCAAAGTCAAAGAAAAAAAAATCTTATCCTGATGAGGTAGTAGCGAAATGGAGAGAGGATAAGAAGAACAAAAATTCAAGGGATCCTACTTTTGGATTGGATCATACTGAGGTAAAATCCTTGAAAATAAAGGCTACTAGAGAGATTGAAAAGAAATAGAAATAGAAGAAGCATAAGAAGATGAAGTCTAAGGTTGAGATAGTACAATATCTTCTTAAGGATGTTGATAAAGCTTCTGAGAAAATTCAGGTACCATAATCATTTTTAATAGAATGAATCCCAGAGTGTCTGGGAAAGATGTTGATGATTCCAGAACATGTTCATGAAGAAGAAGAAGAAGAATTAGAAATAGAAGTGAGAGAGGATGTTGAGGAAGAAGTAGAACAAGAAGTGGAGGAAGAAAAAGAATAAGGGAGTGGAGACTCTGATGACATGGTAAGAAAAGTTGAATAATATCACGAGAAGGACAATCCTTCTAAGAAACTCTCAATCCGAACTTCTCAAACTAAATCTTCTAAGCTTGCTAAAACTACAAAGGATTACAAGGATCAATAAGAAGTCAATAAGAAATTCGAGGAAGAAACTAGTAATCATGATATTATTCATCAAGAAGAACCTTAGGAAAAAGGTGAGAAGGAAAATTTTGAGGAAGATAAAATTTTTGAGCTATCAGACAGGGAGAATGAGTAACCAAAAGATGATCAGATCAATTCAAAAATAGATAAGGGGAAGCAGATGATGGTTGATTCCACTTGAAAATCAGTGGTCAGTAAGAAAGATGCTGGTGCTTCATTGAAAAAGAATGCTGATGTGATTGAAAAATAATCCCCATCAACAAAGTATTGAGATTCAGAAACATCTTCTCTTGGGAATGACTTTGTTTTTCAGTATTTGAAGATGTTGGTTGATTCTATTCCTTTTTTTCTGAGTATAGACTCTAGATGTGAGATGATTCAGAATTCATTATACCAGAAAATAGATTCTGTATCCATGGTGATGGATAAGTGTGTCAAACTTGATATTGATTTCAAAAGTTTTTCATAATTATGAATCCCATAAAAGATCTTGCAAGAAGATGACTAGTAGGTTAAGGAAAACTATTGAAGAGATAATAATTCTCAATGAGTTTCAAGAAAATATCAAGGATTATTTTGAAACTGAAGATGCTAAGTTCAATGAGCTCACCAAGCCTTTTGAAGAAAAGATATCTCTTGAAGAAACAACTCAGAAGAAATAAGTGAACTATTTGAATGGGAAAATGTATTCAGTTGCTCAGAGTTGGAAGAGGTAAAGGGGTCTTAGAATCGAACTTGAGGAAAAAGTTGCTAAACAAGCAGAAGCCTTGAAGGCTCAGGCAGAGATTCTTAAGGCACGGGAGGAAGAGACAAAATCCGTAGAGAAGAAAAGTGAAGATCAGGATCAGCTTCTAAATTGTTTAGAGGAGGATAAAAAAGAGCTAAATAATTTGAAAACCATTTTGAAGAAGCTGATTCCGAAGGACAAATAATGATAATCTTTTTCAAATCCGATCTTTTTTTGTATTTCCTAATTGTACAAATTCATTCAAATACTAATGAATTTTTTTTCACTATATATTTTTGGTTGTATAGTACTAATATTTTAGGTACCGTATTTTCTTTTCCATTCCATTTATTCCTTTTTTAAAATCACAAAGGTGGAGAAAGATATGTCAAAAATAATACTATGTAAAGAAGAAATTTTCCTAAGGGGGAGTTCAACTAAGGGAAAGTTTTTATCATGAAGATTTCTGTATGCATTAAATTGTAAAATCTCATTTAGAAAATCTAAAATATGATCCTTATGGATTTCAAAGCCTAATGGGGAGTTAGTATGATCCATAAGTAAATGGAGATATGTTTTTAATTTCATGTTCAAAAAATTTCAAATTCCTTATATTCTATTTAGTAAAGATGTTTGTGCTTTCTAAAAAGGGTGATATTGTTGAGTCAATATGGTTTTTATGAATTTTCCATTCCTTTATGTTTTGATAATCACAAACACTCTATCTTAAGGAATTTTTTATTTCCCTGATGATTTTACTAAATACGAAAATTTTTCCTTCCCCAAGGAAATATTCTCATTTATTTGTTTTAATTGTTCATGATTTAGTTTCACTAAATCTAACACCTTTTATTTATAATTGTAAAATTTGGTTTCATTTCTAAAAATTTGGAATACTATAAATTATTAGATAAAAATTATTCTATTTTTAGGTTTTGAATTTAGAATCCCAATTCTCTGAAATTCAGGTTTCAAATTCTATAAAATTCAGAATATGAATTCTCTGAAATTCAGAACCCGAATTCTCTGAAATTCAGAATTCGAATTCATTGAAATTCAGAATCCGAATTCTCTGAAATTCAAATTCTGAATTCTCTGAAATTAAAATTCCAAATTCTATTAAATTCAGATACTTAATTCTATGAAATTCAGGTTTCTAATTCATTAGAATTAAGGTTCCGAATTCCTTAGAATTCAGGTTCTGAATTCCTTAGAATTCAGACTTTGAATTTCATAGAATTCAGATTCTGAATTCCTTAGAATTCATGTTCTTAATTCTTTAGAATCGGGTTCTTAATACCTTATAATTTAGACTCGGAATTCCTTATAATTAAGACTCCAAATTCCTTAGAATTCAGGTTTCTAATTCCTTATAATTCAAGTTCCGAACACCTTAGAATTCAGACTCCAAATTCCTTAGAGTTCAGGTTCTGAATTCTTTAGAATTCAGGTTTCTAATTCTTTAGAATTCAAGTTCTGAATTCCTTAGCATTCAGGTTCTGAAATCTTTTGAATTTATACTTTAAAATCTATAGAATTATAATTCCAAATTCCTTGAAAAACAGAATCTGAATATCCTTGTAATTTAGACTCTGAACACTATTTTTTCTTAGAATTCAAAACATAGATTTGGTTGAGTAACCATATTTTACTTACTCATGTTATAGTTATGAAACACTGCCGTGCATTTTATTTCTAACTAACTGTTGTTTGAGTGACACATGTATAGGTCCCTATGAGATTCAAGAAAAAATACGAACATTGGTGTAGGGAGACAACCATTGGAGAAGTACCTATAAATAGGATCTCATTTTAATGAGCTTAATAGAGAAATTAACTTATTGTTCTATAACTATAGAGACCAAATTCCGTTGAAGTGATTTATAGAGAGAAAGACTCTGATTCTTTGTGCATACTGAACATCTTGTTCATATTACTTTGTGCTACTCCAAATGTTGTTGAGTACATTATAGGGCTTCCAGGGACAGAAAGACATAAGTTCCAACAACCATAAAGTCCAATGTCATCCATGATAAGGAAGACAGAGGTTCCGACAACCTTGAAGTTCTAGGGCCCACGGGGATAGAAAGACAAACTCTGATATTCCTATCGAGGGATTACCCTGGTGTGGGTAATACAAACATTCTTGATTGTATAAATCAAGAGAAATTTATCCATGTTTTTTGGATACCATACTCTCTGGTTTAAAAGATTCTATACATGTTAATTATTTTATTTCAAGTTTGTTTTCTTCTAAATTTGGATTAATAAGGTAAGTATAACTACCTTATAATTTCTTATAATTGTACTCTGATTAGTATGATTCTATACTCTTTAAGGTATAATTGTTTCCCCTATATACATTTTTTAAGTTTCATTTCCAGAACCATATTTTTGGAATCTAGCAAGTTTGTAGAACCAAGAGGTTTTGTGAATTTACCTTGTTTAATTTTGTTAAACAATATAATGGTTTATATCAACATTAAAAGTTCCAAAATATTTTTTATAGGATACAATTCACCCCTATTATATATTAAGAATCTACATCATATTCCAATCCTACGTACATAAAGAATGAAAACTTTGAGTCTAGTGAAAACATTTAAACCATGGATACTTTATCATGAAGCAATACTCTTCACCTATAAGAAGTAGAAAAAAAACATCACTGAATATAATCCCATTTCTTACCCAATTTGTAACCAAAATTTTACCATAAATCACATATAAAGAAACATTTAACACACATAAAGAAACATGGGACATAAACATACTTAAATGGAATAACTATATGGTCTAATTCCGCACATATCACTAAATTGAATAGCTATATGGATGAATTCAATACCCAATTCATTGGAGGTTATAATGTAACCACCCATCATTGGTTTATCACCAAACCAACCATATTTGGTTTATCACATAACCACCCATCATTCGTTTATCACATAACCACCTATAAAATGCCCATGTACCATTATATAATTATAAAACATAAAATATTGCAAATATCAACATTTCAATAATAACATTTCATTTGTAATCACAAGATATATTATTTAGACATTGAAATATTCAATAAATTTCAAAAAAACATTTTCAATACCAAAAAACCCTAAATGTAAAAAAGGGATTTTTCCATTAATAAAACATTAAAACTTTTAGAGGAAGGAAAATATAAAATAACAGTTACAAAAGCGGAAGAGTCATTGTCACTATCTACATTAAAAATATTTTATTTTCTTTTTAAAAAGCGCTTCATAGAAAAAAGATTCCCTTTGAATGAAATTAAAAGTCAAAATGGTTTATTATACACTGTATAAAATAAGGAGGTACATAACACCAAAATAATACTCAATAAAAGGATATTGAGATGAAGTCCCTTACAAGGATTGTATCATTAGATTAATGATAAATAAATGAAATAATTAGGTATGATAAATATAAATACACCCAATATAATTACATATTTAGTGTAAAATTATAAGAGGTCATTTACACAAAATATTGGAAAAACAAAACCCATGACACGGATATTTAACTCAATGAATAGAGATTGAGTTAATATTTCCCTTACCAAGGGTCCAAATTGTCAAGTATGTTCCTTTTTTTTCCTCAATAATAAAAATAAGTTATTTAACACTTCTTTTATAACCTTTTTCAAGTTTATTATTCTTTTTTTACTTATTTCCATTTAAAATAATTACATAATTATTTATATTAACATCAGTCATTTTTTCAATATTTGGTACTCGAGTCGAAAATGAACGTGTTTTGATGTACATTGTCCATGTAGTCATAATTAAATCTTCTATAGAATGATATTAAATATTTAAATATCATATATACCCAGTATATATGTATTTATAATAGTCAATAACATTTTTAGATAATAAATGAAATTCACCTGTCATGAAGACGGTAGGCCGTACGTACACATGAACACTACTTTGATTTCTGTGTCATATAAAAGGAATGAAAACTAAATGATACAAATGTATGTTATAATTAAATTATAATATATTTTTTATATATGTTATATATGTTCATTAATGTCATCCTTTATATGTTCACTATATTTCATTAATGATTCATATCACTTTGAGGGGGCGGTAGTCCACACTTCCTCAAATGAAATTATCATATTTACACAATATAGAAAGCATAAAGGTATAATGTAAATAAAAATTACAGAAAAAAGAGAAAATATAAATAAAATATATATCATTTATTAATGATGTTCCATTATAATGGACACCATGAGAGGTGGTAGGACAAAATTGATCATTCATCGTTCTGTGAGGTAGTAGTTCACCGTACATAGAACATTATGTTCGTATCAATTAGATGAAGGTGTGTGTAGGTGTAGTTTGAATCCTTCCCCTAAAAATATCCTAGAATATTGAGGACACTTGTTTTGTTATTTAAACAAAAAATAAGTAATGCATTGGGATTGGATAAGGAAAATAAAGAAAAGGAGTTTGAGATATGACGTTACCTCAGAATCGGATAACTCGTTTTGATTTGAGCCAAAAGGATTCCTCAAGTTGCCTTCTATCCAATTTAAGACTTCTAAGAAGAATTTTGGGATTTTTGGAGATTAATTTAGAATAATATTAATATTCCAAGGGGCTTGAGAGGTGTGAGTAAGTGGGATGATGTGGTGGTCTTTTATAAGAGGGAGGAGGGGCACTTTAGGAAATTCTCGAAATATTATATTATTATAAACTTAATTTTGAATTATAATGGAACCAATGTTTAATATTTCAAGGATAAAATTAGTATGGCTCTAACTCCTCCCCATCAATAGGTTTTATAAATTATTTGGTCACAAAATTAACCTTAACATTTAGATTTAACACCTAGTTAAAAACATAAACTCTTACAATGTCTTCTTATATCTTCATAATATATGGTTACTACAGTTAATATAAAATGCCAATCAAACAAAAAGTGGATCATTAATGAAATTTTTAACATTATATAATACATTTGGAAGAATATTAGATCATTAAGACTATTATATCATTTCATAAAATAGTATTTATTTTAAAAACTCATTTATGTCAATTTTAAAACTATTTAGAAATTGATTTTTTTAAAGACATAACAACTTGATTACTTCAAAAAAGTTCTTAAATGAAAGATAATATGTCAATATCATCCAAAAAATTCGTTGATGGAATAAAAAATTTCAAATTATTTTTACTTTAGTATTTATAATATCATTTATTTTAATCATTTATTACTAAGGTAATCATTGCATCATTATTGTGTCTTAAATAAATTTATTTATTTTAGGTCTAAAAATTATAAATTAAATACCATGATTTATGACATATTTTTAGATTTATAATGAATTTGTATAGTTTAAGATACCAATTATACAAACCCATATTAAAATTGTTTTTTTAAAAGATAATGATTAGGTTATATTTTCCTTTTCTTTTAATTAAATATTATAACATTTCATTTCCACACCCAAGTGGTTCCCAGATGCCAAAAGTTCATCCTTAAAATTTTTTGGTAGCCCATGAATCATCCAATATGATTTGGATACGTTTTAGGGTATTTTTATATTATTATAATTTTATTTGTTACCCTTATTTACCTAATTTACCTCTTAACCACGTTAAATAAAAATAATTACTAAAGTTACTATACATAATGTCCAAAAATAAAAGATACCTATTTATATTATTTTAACCATATGATTCCAAATATGGAATACATTTTTTCAAATTGAAAATATAGAATTGTCAGAAATTAATTTAAAATTAATTCCCGTTGTCAAAACCCGAACACGGGTTTTTGAGAAGTAAAAACTACCAAAAGATTGGCATGTTTTTATGTCGAATTTAAAAGTGAAATTACTTACAATTACCAACATAGGATTAAATGATAAAAAATTAATCCAATTAACATTTAAAACCAAATAAAATGACAATATAAATATGAAATGAAATTAGATGAAAATGAATTTTGGAATTAAAATGCAGTATTCTTCCCTATTCATTAAAAAAGTAACTTTATCAGAAAATTGCAATAAAATTAAGCATATTAAATTTTGATGTAAAGATTCAATAAAAAAAATTTATTTCATATAATAGATCATTTAAAAGTGAAAAAAACTATTTTTAAAATAGATATTTCCTCCAAAGGTTTTAAAATGTCCATTTAAAAATATTAGAGTGTTTTATGCTTGAAATTTGATTCATTCTCATTTTAATCCTCTACAATTTATTGGATAAATGTAATTTTTTAAAAAAATATGTAAAATCATCATATATTTAATTCTATTCATTTACACAAATATAATTAAATGGTATTAAAATTAATTTAAAATAATAATAATATTATTGTTTTATTTTTCGGTACGACTCAACGTTATGTACGACATATGATTTTAGAGAAACCTGTTTTTGTGTGTCTCGTATGCTATCGAACAAAGTTTACCCTTAATGTATAATTAATACCTTATTCATGAATATTAATAGATATAAAAATTTATTATTCTATAAATACCTGGGATGCAACATCATTTCTCCCTTATTGAAATTGCATCCCCACAATTTTAAAATAGAGATCAGAAACATCATTGAAAATCCCACATCAGAAAAAGAGTTAATAAATATACAACTTTAAAAAAAAGAAAGAAAAGTTAAAAGTTCACCTGAGATAACACATACTAGGGTTCCATGTAAAAAACATGGACATGGAAGAAAATATAAGTGTCAAGTTCTGATAGAGAGTGATAGAAAACATGATTAGGAGAATGTTAACAACTAGAAAGCCACAAAATTGTAATGATTTAAACAGTCCTTGATTTCATAGTAGGAAAAGTAAATGGAAATTTATTTTGTTTTAATATCCTTTTCATAAATTTGAGGAATTATTTTACTACATAGTATTAGAAAATAAGGAAACATACTTACTTGTCATGTAGAGTATCATCCTTTAATATATATCCACTAAAACTCATATTTCTTCTAAACGATGAGTATTCAAGAAGAATTGGTCACACCTAAAGTGATAGAATCAACTTCTAGTGGATCTCATAATCCAAAAACTATGAACTATATATTTACCCTATATTTAGTCATTAACCCAAAACCAAAATGGTTTGTACAAGATCATTAATCCCCTGAAAAGAATAATCCTCTATAAAAATAAATAATAATCTTAATCTCCCAAATTCAGCAAACGATACCCCAGAGTTCAAAAAATAACATTCAACAAATAATGGTCCTTAAAATTCATAAAATAATCCAAACTAGGATTAAAAACCAAAATTTAGTGAGATTTGATCTCATAGTATTCCATAATAAATAATAGAATTTATATCTAAATAACACTGAATATACTGAAAGTCTCATACATAAAAGTAATTATCCTAATCAAATATTCTCCATTATAGGATAATCATTTTCAAAAATAAACGAAATCTACATATATCCCCAATAAAAACATAGATTATTCCAAAATAAAATTCAACCACAACTCAAATGAAATCCAATAGTATTCTATTTTCATAAGGAATATATTTCTCCCAAAAGAGAGAACATCTTCCAAAAATAACATTTATCATTTAATCACAAATTCATTTTCCTATACTAATGATATCCATATGCTAAAACATAAGTTCCCAAAATCAACTTATTATTAATACATAAAATCATTTAACTAAAAAGAATAAGTCATACTAACTAGGGACTTCACATAGACCAGTAGTGGGTGATAAATCCCACTCAAACTTTGGTTGTGCCTTTGATTCCCACAGCTTTGTCTGATATGATGGGTTGTCACACGGTTGTGTGTTGTTCTTTTAAAACTATATAATTTTATTACATTCCAAAAAATTATATTAAATCATCAAAACTAACTATAACATATTTTAACCTCAAATGTTATCTCATACCTATAATTTTTCTTCCCAAAAATTAATAACCCATAATTTCCTTAAAGGTGAATGTCTTCAAAAATACCATTAGTCACCTTAATATTCCAGATCATAAAGAATCAAAAGATGTTTCTAGAATATTTAACATAATATATAACATAAATATATAACTCCATGACAATATCCCTAACGCTTAATAAAATATCTTACTCTCCAAAGTTGTCTAAACCATACTCTAATTAAAACTAAGAGGCCCCTGCCCTAAACATTACATAATATTGAGATAACTCATTAAATTGAATTTAATTCACTCTTAGGATCATTGAATATTTATAGTTTTAGAGAATTAGGCTATAACTCATATATAACAACTTAAATATTACTAGTAGACACTTCTACTCACAATGATTTTTTTTCATAAATAAAAACTCTATAAAAAACATGGTATCTTTTAATGTTTTAAAAACATAAATTTTCATTGATCAATAATTGAATCTATTATTATTTAAGTTCTATGAAAAAAATTTCAAAACTTGTGATGAGCATAAAAATCTCAGTAAGGGATACATAAATAATGAAAACTGTTAGTCTTGTGAAAACATGTAAACCATGAATACTTTATCATAATGTAATACTTTTCACCTTTATGAAATAGTAAAAACACTTCACTTAATATAAGATCATTTATTACCATTTTTTGTAACCAAAATATTACCATAAATCCCATATAAATCAATATATAACGCATATAAGTTAACTTGGGGAATAAACATACTTAAATGGAATAACCATGCAACCAAATTCCACACATATCACTAAATAGAATAACCATACAGTCGACTTCCATACCCAATGCATTGGAGTATATAATGTAACAACCCATATTTGGTTTATTAGGGAATCACCCATCTTTGGTTTATCACTTAAACACCCGTCATTGGTTTATCATGTAACCACCCATACAATTTCCAAGTACCATTATATAATCATAACACATATAATTATGAAAATATCTACATTTCACAAATAACATTTCATTTGTAATAACATGAAATATTTTCAAGATATTGAAATATTGAATCCAATTCAAAAAACCATTTTCAATAAAAAACATCCAAAAAGGTAATAAGGGATTTTTTTCCTTAAAAAACATTAAATATGATAAAGGAAGATAAGTATCAAATAATAGTTACGACAGTGGAAGAGTTGTTGTCACCACATATATTAAAAATATTCATTTTTTGTATTTTAGTAGATTTATTCTAAAAAAACATACCCTTTGAATGAAATTAAAATTCAAACTGGTTTATTATACACTTTATTAAAAACGGTTGTGTATAACATCAAAATATGCCTCAATGAATGAAGATTGAGATAAAGTCCCTTTCAAAGATTGTATCATTAGATTATGGATAAATAAATGAAATAATTATGTGTTACATATATGAACACACCCAATATAATTAGATATTTAGTGTAAAATAAGAAGAGGTCATTCACACATATTCCTAAAAAAACAAAACCAATGACATGGATATTTAACTCAATGAATGGAGATTGAGTTAATATTTCCCTTACCTTGAGTCCAAATTATCACATATGTTCCTTGTTATTCATTAATAATAAACTGAAGTAAATTTATAGTTGTCCTAAAACCATTTTCAATATTATTATTCCTTTTATATCACTTATTACCATGTTATATTAATTATATAATTATTTTATTTAATATCGTTCATTTTGTAGATATTCGGTACTTGAGTCGAAAATGAATTTGTCTTGATGTAAAATGTCCTTGTAGTCAAAACTCAAACATCTCCAGAATGATATTACTGATTTCAATACCATATATACCCATTATATAGGTATTTATAATATTCCATAACATTTTTATATAATAAATTAAATGCACCATTCATGATGTCGGTAGGATGTATGTACGCATGAACGCTACTTTCATTTCTTTATCATATTAATGGAATTAAAACTAACTGATACATAGGTACATTATAATTATAGTATAATATATATGTTATATATGTTTTCTAATTCCATTCTTTATATGTTCCATGTATGGCATGAACAGGTCATATCACTTTTAGGGGGTAGTAGTCCGTACTTTCTCAATTGAAATTATCATATTTACACATTACAGAAAGCTTAAAGGTATTTTGTAAATAAAAAATAGAGAATAATAGAGATAATATAAATATTATATATATCATATATAAATAATGTTCTATAATAATGTCCACCATAAGAGGTGGTAGGAGAAAATTAAACAATCATCATTTCGTGAGGTAGTAGTTCGCTGTACACAGAAACAATATGTTCGTATCCATTAGATAAAGGTGTGAGTAAGTGTTGTTATAATAGTTCTCAAAAAAATCCTATTATATTGATGATACTGGGGTTTTTATGTAATCAATGAATAAGAATAGCATAGGGAGTGGAGAAGGAAAATAAAGGAAAGGAACTTGAGATAAGAAGTTACCTCAAAATCGGGTAACTCCTTTTTATTTGAGCCCAAAGGCATCCTTGAGTTGCCTTCATCACAAGATAAGGATTCCAAGAGGAATTTAGGGATGTTGGTATATTATTTGAATAGAATTTGGATGATTCAATGGGATTTATAGGTGTGAGAAAGTGGGTAGAGGTGGTGACCTTTTATAAGAGGGAGGGGGAACATTGTGAAAGTCCTAAAATATTAATTTATTATAAATTTATTTTCAAATTATAAATGATCTAAAGTTATAAAGTTGATGATAATATGAGTTTGGTTATAAATAATCTCAACTAATTGGTTTTAGATAAGTTTTGTTAAAATAATTAACCTTATCATTTTTCATTAACCCATAGATAAATACATTAACTCTTACTATGTCTTCTTGTATCTTCATCATACATAGTAACTATAGTTAATATATAATGACAATAGAACCAAAAGTGAATCATTAATTACATTTTTAAAATTATATAAGTCATTTTTTAGAATCTTAAAATTTTTAGGACTATTATATCATTTAATAAAATAGTATTTGCTTTAAAAACTCATTTATGTCAATTTTGACACAATTTATTAATTGATTTTTGTTAAAGTCATAAAAAAATTATTCCATAAAAAAGAAATTAAATCAAATATAATATTTCAATATCATCTGGAAAGTTTTTGGACGACAAAAAAATTTACAAGTTTCTTTTATTTTAATATTTATAATATCATTTATTTGAATCATTCATTAATAAGGTAATCAATGTATCAAGATTGTGTCATAAATATATTTATTTATTTAATGTTTAAAAATGAAAAATAAAATACCATGATGTATGATTTTTTAGCTTTATAAGTACAATTTATAGTACAATATATCCATAATATAACCCTATATTTAATTTTTTTATAAAAAGATATTTGTTTATGATATATTTCCCTCTTCTTTAAATTAAATATTATAACATGTCATTTTCACACCCAAGTGGTTCAATATGACAAAATTTAGACCTAAATTTTTTTAAGGTCCCCCATAAATCATCCAATAGGATTAGAACATGTGTTAGGGTAGTTTTATATTAATGTAATATTATTTTTTACCCATATTTACTTTATTTTTCCTTTAACTATGGTAAATAAAAATAATTACTAAAGTTTGTATTCACAATCTCTAAAAATAAAAGGTACCTATTTAAAAAATTTGGACCTTCTGATTCCAAATATGTAATTAATTTTCCCAAATTCAAAACAAATAATTGGTATAAATTAATTTAAAATTAATTCCTATTGTCAACACCAGAAGGTGGGTTGTTGAGAAGTAAAAATTATCAAAAGATTGGCATGTGTTTTTGTCCAATTTAAAAGTAAAATTACTTCAATTGACCAAAATTTGATTAAATGACAAAAATTAATCCTATTAAACATTAAAATAAATTAAAATTACAATATAACTATATAAATAAATTTGATGAAAAAATGTTTTAAATTAAAATTTAGTTTTATCCCATATTCATTAGAAAATCAACTTTTTTAGAAAATTACCAAAAATTCAACTAAAGTAAATTTTGATGTACCTAATCTAAAGAAGAATATTATTTTATATAATATAAAATATAAAAGTGACAAAATTTATTTTTTAAAAAGGTTCTCCATCAAAATGTGGTAAAAGGACCCTTTAAAAATATTCGAGTATTTTATGATTAAATTTTGATTCATTATCATGTTATGCATATAAAATTAACTGGATAAATATAAAAACTTTTTAAAAATATATAAAATCATAATATATTTAATTATGTTCATTCATAATAATACAACAACAAGGATTTAACTTCCATTTAAAATATTAATAATTTAATTTTATTATTTTTCTGTATAACTGAATTTTGTGTGTAACGTAATATTTCAAGAAAACCCCTTTGCTGTGTTTCAGGTACGCTATCAAAAAAAGTGTTCTCTATAATATAAAATTAATATTTTTTATAAATATTAACAAATATGAAAATTATTATTCTATAAATACCTGGGATGAAAAAATTTTCCTTCGAATATAATTATCTATTTTATGTAATGTATTCCCAAGTTTTTTTATCTTTTTAATCAGTTAATTTTACATCAGGTATTTTGAAGAAATTTTGGTTCACAATCCAAAAAAGGATTTGGAAGGATTACTATGGCCAAAGGTATCATTGTTTTATCATATCAATATTTTTAATCATGACATTATTATGATTTTTATATAATAAATAAAATTTATAACCATCCATTAAAGGAGTAAAGGAAAAATGAATTACATCGCATGATGAAGGTTATAGTTCAAACTTATGCACGGAAAAAGTTATCAATTTTCAATAGAAGAAAAACTAATAAAATATATGATATATTATTTTCCAGAATTATAATTATGTTATTAATATCATATTTATTAATGAAATCCATACTAATATCATTCCTTGTGTGTTTGTGAGGAATAAATAAACACATTTCTTTTTGGAGTTTGTAATACACAAATGCATGAGTGATGTTTTCATCTCCTATAAGATAGAAAATAAGATTAAAAAGGGTTTTTTAAAGATAAAATTACCATTTTATTATATTAAATATAATTATGTTATTTTTTATCATTGATAAAGAATATTTTAATAAGCAATAAGAAAAAATAAATTAGAAACAATTGGATTAAGAATTATACCTTATCCTATGATATATCCCTTTTTCTTAAAGTTTAAATCATAGAGGATGTGTATATTGGTTAGAAAACGTTATATAGAGTGTGTGTAGGGGTTTTGGGGAGTGATTTGGTCAGGTATTAAAAAAAATAAAGTGATCAAAAGGTGTGAGAATGGGAGGATAAGAGGTGCTCTTTTATAAGTGAGGGGAGAAAGACCCTTGGAATTAATTAAAGTGTTAAAATGATATAAATTTATTTTCATTTTCAAGTGGAACCAAATTGAAAAATTAAGAAACTAGTAATATAGTGAGTCTAAATACTATCATAAAATAAAATTTGGGAAATTTTAGGTGAACTTTCACCCTCATCTCATAGTTTTAACCCCCATTAATCCTTTTGATGATTACCGTGATATCAAATGTTTTACTATATAAGAGAGAATAATTTTATATAAAATGAAATTCGACCCATAAATGGAAAATGTATGCTATTATACACGGTATCTAATTCACTTGGAATTTTTTTTTATGAATTTTAAATCATTAAATAAAATAATATTTAACATAATATACCATTAATGACATTTTTGGGACAATTCCCATAGTTTGAATTTAATAAAATCAATATAGTAATGGTATTAGAATATAATATTTTAATAATAAATAATATTTTATAGTAAAATTCTTATAACACAATAATTCAAGTAGATTATATTTCTTTTAATTTTTTTAAAAATCATTTACATGAATTTTCTACTACTTGAACAAGTACTGTATCGACATTGCATAAGCATTGAATGTAATTATTCCATTACTAAAATTAAAAAAAATACCATGATAAAAAAATCATCCATATTAAAAAAAACCATTTATAAAATAATAATCTTTTTCTACCACTAGGATTGTTTTTTAGATAATAAATAAAAGAGAGTGACATTTTGTTTTTATTTTTTACTTAGAATCATATTTCATTATCAAAGGAAGAAGAAAAAAATTTCATGATTTTGTAAAATTGGTTGATTATGTGTGAAAAAAATTATCCAATATAACAAATACAAGTTTTATGGAGATATTTAGGCCTCTTCTCATAGATTTATCTACGTTTACCCATTTTTATCCTTATTGAGATGCAACATTTTACAATGGTTACATTTCGTAATTAAAAAACATTGAAGGGAAATAATTTCCAAATTTTAACCTCATGATTAATAATACATAATTTATTTTTTATGATTAAATTTCTTGAATTGTAATAAAATAATTTTAATATAAATGTGTAACATGAAAAGAAAAACATTTTTTCTAAAAAATATTTTTTTACAAAAAATAAACTTATACAAAAAATCAAGTATAATTATGGTATTAATATAATTAATTATATCATATATTAATAATTTATACTTATATTTATTTAATATCTTGTCGAAAGAATAATAATGGGTTTCAATTTCATTAATTAGTTGAAAGAAATGTCAGTTTTACAAAAACCAGATTTTTCACCATTCAATAAAAAAACATATTTCCAAATAAATCTAAAAGGCTCACCCTAAGATAATTTTTATTATACTAATTTCAATAATGATATCATTTTTGTCAATGAAAATTTCTAAAATTGGTATAAATTAATTATAATGTCTGCCCACAAAATTCAATAAAAACCATTTTAATGAAAATATATTTTTGAAACATAAAATGGTTTTATTGAAAATTTAGTACTTATTTATTATGAATTAATCAATAAAGTTGAATTATATAAAACATTTATATATATTTTTCATTATTTGTTCATTCCTATTCAATGAGGCTTTGGGTCTTCTGAATCTTTCCATAATTGCTCGGTTCAAACAGTGGTGTCCTTCGATGGAATCATTTGATAGATGTATCTTTGGTTTATGGGTATTATATTATAGATAAATAGTGGGATTTATTGATTCAAGACACATTTTTATTCTCTTTTCATTGGAGAATGATCTGGTCAAGACAAGGTCCAATGCACTACGAAGCTGCAATGGTCTCCAGTTCTACCTCTTCTAATGGTCGTATGACTTCCACACGAAACATGACACCCCTACAATGAAGATTTGGGTTATTTTCCTAGAACTACCTTTACCATTTTAGAATAAAATTATTTTGAGAATGTTAGCGAATTTTTTTGGTGGATTTTTGTTTGTTGACACTATAAATAGAGCTCTCCACCGCCTAATATATCCCATTATTTGTGTGAAAATTGATTTCTCTAGAATACCTCTTAAGATTGTGTGGATTATAGTTGGGGAATCATTTCACCACAAACAAACAGTAGTATATGAGTACTGGATTGAATTTTGTTTATACTGTAAAAAACTGGTCTATCTGGTGGAATACTATAGATGTGGGAAGAAAGATCATGCTCATCAGAAGGATACAAATTGAGGTGGCATCCAAAAGGGGTCGGGTATTGATGATGGTCCATCTAGTCAGATTGAATTATCTATTAAAAGGGGTGTTAAGGAGGTTAAATTTGGGTCACATGGGGGAAACCCTTTGATGGACGATGTTTCCACATGCTTGGGTAAGGACCTGAGTGATCGGAAGGATCCTATGTATGATACTCTAGTGAATGAGGGTTTGGATGCGATGATGGTATGGGGTGTTTTTACCTCTTTATATGAAAAACCATTGGAAATTCCACCATGAGAATATGTGCATTTTGATAGTCTAAAATATTTGGAAGTCGAGATAGTGAAGGATTTGGATGTAGGCTCTAGGCCTCCTATGGCAACTTATTATGCAGAGGCAGTGCACACTAGAAGTGTCTCTAGTGGAAGATATAGATCTAATAGAAGGGTGGGAGATTTATTAGGTGGGAAGGGACTGGAGTAGGACATAAGAGGTGGGATTCCATTCATATCCACTCCAAGGAGGGAGTCGCTAGCTATTATGTTGGGAAACCACTTTAAAGGGTTGGTGAATGAAGATCTGGTTTAGAAAATTTTTACAGCTCTGTTTGATGAGTAGGGGTGTCCAGTGTTGCGTCTGCTAATGTTTTATCTCGTGATTATTCTAATTATATGCATGATAGAGGTACACCTATCTCATGGAAGAGGAAAAGTATGAAGGGAAGTTGGAAATGGAAAAATGACTCTTCATATCTAGCACTTCCAATGGAAATAAGGTTTTCCCAAAAGTTGAAGGAAAGAATGATTAGAGGTGTTCTCAAAGCACATGTTTCCCATGATGAGCCTGTGGAACATGGTTATGGAACCCTTCAGGATGCTTCATTTAAAAAACGAGAGGTAAGTGCAGCCCATGGGAAATCCATAGAGCTTATTTTAAATTCGAATGAAGATATGGTGTATAGTTTTTTGGGGATTTATTCCACTAATATAGAAGATAAAAGGATGATGAGAAGTCCTTTAAATATAGTTTCTAAATTAGAGAAAAGTTATTGGATTGTAAAGAAAGACATTATACTGATAATGGGATTAAATGAAAGAAATATTAATCCAGAGAAGTACATATAGACCTGGGGTAAGCTGGTGTTTCAATTTTAATACCACATAGAGGACGTTCCTGACAATCAAGTATCCTAAATATGTTGGAAACATTTTGGGGATAATAATTTTAGTAGGATAATGTTCCTTTTTAATGTATATTTAATTTCTTTTAACATTTGAACTAGGTGGTTTCTCACTTTTTCCTTAAAATTGTTTTGAAAATAAAAATTTAATTTTTATTGAGTGAAAATGTAAATGGGAAATATGATGGTAACCTATAATAACACATAATCAGGTTCCTATAGAATGAGTATATTATCGAGAAGCGAAAATATGGACATAGAGGGAAACAATAACGCCCAAGGAATAATAGAGAGTGGTAAATAACATGGTCTTGAAAAATTAAATTCCCAAAAAATCATAAATTATAAACAAATAAAGAAGACCATCAATTAATCAGAAATGGATGTTATAAGATATATATTTTTTATTTTAAGATCCTTTTCCTAGATTTGAGGGATTCTTCTACTACCAATATTTAGAAAATGAGAAAATATACTTGATTTATTTCCCTTAAAAATTAAAATTTCATCAATTGGTTTTCATAGATCAATTTGCACTTGTATATTATCTCTTACACCAAGTAATCATTATTCAAGATGATTTTTTATGACTGATGTTCTAAAATTAACTTTTTATAGATCATAATTTCTTAAAAAGGATAATAAGTTATTCCTCACGTCTTTAGAAATTAACCGAAACCAAAATGGTTAGTACTAGATAAACTAATATAAAATAAGAATAAAAATCATGCATTAGACACAAAAAGATTAATAATAACACCCAAAGATCAACATAAATCATCCCATAATTATCTAACCTTAAAAATTTCAAAATATTCCAGAACAAAATTGAAATAAATAAAATATATTTATTTGATAACATATTATACCATGATCAACATAACATATATCTCTAAATAACATCAGTCGCTCAAAAAGTTACCTACCAAAAATTTCAAAATCAAATTATCTACAAAATATGCTAATTGTTTCCATAAATATGTCAATCATCGTAAAACCACAATGAAATTGTATATTATTTTTTAATATAACTCAAACTTTTTCAAATAAAATATATTCTTAGCTAATAATATTTAGTTTACCCTAATTATATAATTTCACCATTAAGGTGAACTTATTTAAAAATAACTTTAATAATTTATCCATCAATGAACTTTCTGATCCCATGGTTATCTATAAGTAAAAAAATATATTCCCAAAAGGGAAATATATTACATAATACTTATTATCATCCATATAATTATCAAACAATGAAAATTTAGGTTTATCCCATATCACTATGGAATATCATAGGTTTCCATATGTTCTTCCCTCTTATTCATAATAAATGATTACAAATTAAATGTTAATTAAATAATGAATTATCTCTTAAGAGTGTCTATCACATTGTTTAGTCCTAGGACCACTCATTATGAACCGATGATGACAGAGTTAATACCCAATTCTAATTTTAGAGTTATTACCCCATGCTTCATTATACCATAGTCACATCCACTTTATAGTATCTAGAAATAGATTTTATTCCTATATGTTAAAATAACACGAGTTAAAAACACACTGAGGGGTTTGGGGTGGGGGGGGGGGAATCAGTTTGGAATTTATTTTTTATCACATTAAAAAATTTATTCATTTTAGTTACCTCTAAAACTTATTTAGTGAATGTTTCTCTTTTGTCTTCAATAATAATAATCAAATATGCAAAAAAAATAGTAGATCACAATGGACAGTAGGATTTGTTAATGAGGTTTACATCCCTAAGAATGACCACATCCTCAGTGTACTATGGTTATTATGTGACATATAAAAATTTTATTGTATTATCAAATAAATCATGAGAAAGGTTATAAAATAGAACTTATCTTATGGAACTGACCAGGTATAGTAAAAGTTTTTATATTGATGAAAAGGATGAAGGATATTGGCCTTCCAATTTTCAAGTGATAAAAAATGTAGCACATGTTCTCTTCAACATACACCAATAAATTCTGATCATCTTCCTTTGGATTCAATGACCAAATGGTTCCTGTAACTTTAAAATATTCAAATGGCCAGTTTCAAATGTGCTAACATCAAGTAGGCTACTAAATCTTCTTCTCATTCTTCTCCATTATGAGTATTATCAATATAATGTGGACTCGATATTTCAAAGTAATTATTCAACCCAAATTATATTAATCAGAAACATTATTGGTCACAAATATTTCTTATGAATCTCAAATTCGACCAACAATATATGAAATATCAAATACTAATGATAGATTCTTAGGAAAATCTTCATGAAATACTGTAGTATGTGATATTCATGGAATATCATTATTATCTTATACATGTGAAATGTGTATCATATGTAGAGTAATCATCAAAACAATATAATAAATAATATATTTCATTACCTATTATTTTATGATAAATATCACATATAATGTACATGTGTTTCATGCTATCAATGCTTGAATGTACTATGAAAAAGGATCTCATGTTTCCTCTCTAAGTGAGATGTCATTTCAAGTGTTCATATTTCCTTAACAAAATCCAAGCATTGATCACATAGTATTCTTCTCCTTAGTGTAAAGGGGTCATATAAGAACGTCCTCCATCACATGATCATTTCATATGGGAGGCCTTCTTCTTTTAATAAAAAAGGTTTTCGATAGACTTTTTATTTATTCTTTATGTAACAAACCAATAGTAATGAAGGTTCCTCTTCTTATATTCACATAACCTAGGAGATTCATAGTTTTATATTCATAAGCTCAATGAAGCTCCATAGATCTTCTTGATGTTATTATATTAAATGGAATCTTCTTATTCAAGTAAGAGAATACACAAAGGCTTACACAAGGATCCCTTTTTAGAGAATAAAAAGAGATCTCAATATTTATAGAAACTAAACACATCACCAATACCTTTTATTTATTGTTATAACACTCAAAACCACTACCTATGGTTTTTATGTTGTGTCCTATAAATCTGGTGAGTCATTGATTTCAAACCACTATGAATATGTTAGCTTTGAATGTTTAAACTGATCATGTGATTCATGTGATTGGTACTCATGATCACTTCATTGATCAAGAGAAACATCTGTTCTTGGTGTAATCAGATGCATAATCACTTAGTATTCAATTGGAAAATTCTTAATAATGAAAAATTATTCATGTGATGAAAAATATGTATATGACGGAACCTTCTCGCGATGAAGAGATAAGTTCTTCCTCATGTTATGGATTCACATAATGTCGTGATGATTGTTGGTATGTCTACTTACAACACTATTTTTTCTTGGGATAACTTGATTGTTTTTTCCTGATGTTATGTGATCCATAGAACATCACATGATGTAAATTATATGATCACCTCACGAGAGCATCATAATTATTTGATTAATTAACAAGTATAAAAAATTATGTTGAATTCATGGCTTCGGTCTGCAGATCATATTTCCCTTTTCATGGATTAACCAGTGTATAGGGATTGAATGTTGAGATCGGTTGTACAGATCTCACTGGTAAGATAAGTGTGTTGATAACCTCATATATGTGGAGGATGAGGGGAGGTTGAAGATGAAGTGTTGGATATTGGTGGATTGCTGGATCAATAGAGATCAGAAGACCCACGATATGTCTTTTTAATAAATAAACGTTGAATAATATCTAGCATGCCACGTGATCCCATAATTTTTTTAGTACGTACACAAGATTCTTAATCATAATCGTCATGTCCAGTAGTTTCTCATGATGATTATGGAGGTCATCACCCATTACAATTGCACACCCATTCCCACATGATCTATGTGTCTCCCTTTCATATACCATGAGAACCCCTATGAGCACTATATGGCCACTAGTACTCGTATACATATTCCAAACAGATTTCATGTCCTATGTGGTTGATCCTTGATAACATAAGTGGTGGAGTTGACCTCCTTTAGTGGCTATGGATGGCCTAATTTTTCAAAAAACCCCCATATATTTACTTAGTATTTTTTAATTGTGACATTTACAAGATGAAATTTCATCAAAATGATTCTTCATGATAAATGTTATATGTATTTATATTTTTTCATGGACAAAAAAATTATATATGCAAATTAACCTTTTTATGGTCTTTAAAAAAACATCATGCTTATCTTCATTCCAAATCATCTAAATATGATTTACCATCACTTCTTATGATGTTGTAAATAATGTATAACGCATTACCACATGTTCTTAAATCAATGAGTACAAGTTCATCAATCATCCAACTAGCATGAAGTATTTTTCAAGAATGATATCCAAATGAATCTATAAAAATTGTCCAAGCATAGGAACTTCATCCAATATATGACATGTCACCATTGGCCTTCTATAAAGGGAACTCCATCAATACCTCAACTTACATTATTGGGAATTTTAGTGAACTTAAAATATGTTATTCTTCTTCAAGATATGTTGAAAATGTGTGATTCATCACTTAATATCACATTAATAAAAAAACACAATAAGAAAAGTAGGATCTTAAATCTCTCTTTTTTAATTTTTTTTCAATATCAACAGAAATTGAATTGAAAATATGTTCATCGTCTAAAGAAATTTTTTTCATTTTCTAAAAAGATTCTTTAAGCATTATCAGTAAACTAAAATATAAATAGGTTCGACCAAAAATAGAATGTCTCCAACATTAAAAATTGAATATTAAGAGTCATCATCACCCATCTCGGTTCAGAAGACACGTCAAGACATCTGAGAAAACTCAAATCGCACAACCATCACATCGCATGGACAATCTTTTCACCTCCCCATCATTACAATGCCAACAAGGCTAACCATAATCTACCATCACTGGTTATCTTCACTATAGTCTCACATGTTTTTGCATCGTCATCTTCGCTACCATTATCAACAATCAATTTCCTCCTATTTCATCATCCAAATACCATACCTGACCACTATAGAACATTGTTGTCCATTGATCAGCCATCATTAAATGTAGATCTTTGTCTGCATCCCTCATCACCTAACCGCATGTATCATCATTCTAACAGCATCATGAGCACCAAATAGTGGATGGTATCATTTATTCTTTAATAAATGTGCCTTAAATTATTCCACTATTAGTCTATTTGGGATAACATGGTGTTTAAAACAAGAGGGTCTAATTTATACAAAAATGTGGCCTGCTCTCAATTTAGAACATTATACCAAATAATATACTAAAACATATTTATTTCCTCATAGACTATTCAATTTTTTCCATGTTTATAGTAATTGGTTAATACAAATTGCTACAATGTATAGGTAACTTGTTTGATCCAACTTGTTGAAAAAACATTTTCATGAAAATCTTAATCTAAAATTACTACTATCATCTCAACCGATAGATTAAAAACATTCAAGTACACTTGGAAGGTTATGTTCATGAAAATAGTCATGGAACTTCTTAAATATTGTTTATTCATATCATTGGTTAATTTAAGTTATACCCCTTATTTGAAGACTTCTTTTCGATTTTTATTGATTAGGGAAAATAGAATTTATACACATAACTTATCAATGAAATTATGAACATGTAATTTCAAGAGATATCATATTTGAATAAAAAATAATTTTCTAGGAAATTATTTAGACACACCCCAAAAGGGATGATATCCATCTTCACTTCACCAAGATGAAACTTCTAATATGTTTTTTTAATTACAATTGATGTGGAGACAAATTATGGTGATCACATCCAGGATGAGGAATTCAAATTCACTAACCATCTATAACAGCATTATCTTCTTCATCAAGTTTGATCTTTGATATTTTTAATGAAATTATATTCAAGATATTATAAGATATATTAAACTAGGATAATGACTTTATTTAAGCATTCAATTAATATTACATCTTCTAGATGTAGCTATATAAATTTTTCTACTTAGTTATACCCATGACTTAGAGCATCAACATCAATCCCATACATGTAACGATCAAACCTAATGTATATGAAAATAATTTGGATCTACTTTACTTTTAAGTGAGATAAAGAAGGATGATACTTTTTTCTCAACCATAAAATCTTATCATCCATCATCCATGTGTGGGTGAACTCTTCATGCAATATATAATAAATTTCATTCCCATTTGGGTAGTATGGAATCTTTTCTCTCTTTAGTTTATTTGTGTGTAATATTCTTCTTTATAGTGTCCATTAAGGCATATTCCACACCAGTTGATTCTTGATTCTTCTTAAGAAATTCTTCATGAGTTGGTGTTATGATTAAAAACTCATCTTTGACATGTCTATCCTTCTTGAAACTTCAACACAATTTTTCTTTCATTAACACTAGGGTTATATTTTGTTGATAAAATCTCATGAAATTAAATTTCTTATTCATGTTAGATATTATATTATCTTTTAAAATCTGTCTTTAACATATTTCATTATATATCTAAATTATCTTGGAGAATTACTAGTATGTCATTTTTATATGAACAACTTTCTTATTTGATCCACATGTATTCAAAGGTGTGTTTTTTTACCACTTTAGCCTATTTTTATCTTTTTGGACTGGTGTTCCTCTTTATAAATTAATCTAGATTCCATTAATTATGATGTCCATGGGCTGCTTATGGTGATTCATTGTGTGACCTCTTCTTCCACAATTGAAATATGTTATTATATATAGTGTATCAACCTGATTGATTTTCTTGGGGTTTTATTGAGAATCATTATTAAATTTTTTTGTCACTTAATGTTGACTTACTAGTTATCTTTGTAATTTTTTTGGGAAAATATATCAACATGTTCCATCCAAATTTTTTCCTCTATAAATTATTATACTCCTATCGTCTTTTATTATGAGTTGTTTTAGTAGAATGATTAACTTGTTTATAGTTTTATACCTCTTCACTATAAGCACTTAAATTTCAAAAAATAATGTTTTTTCAAATTTTCAAATATTTTTATAATTGAAAAATTATTTCCTCTCAAAAGTGATGTTTTCCTCTTCACTGATGTTGTTCTCCTTGATACAGGACTATATTTATTTTTATATACTGTCATATTTTACAAAAAAATGGTTTCTCTATACCTGAAAGATTCAGAGCACCAAGTATATCTAATAAACCATGGTCATTAATTTTGAGAATCTTTATGACTTGATTAATTTGCATGATATTTCCATTTGCTTTAATTTTTTGATGGTATTTTTTAAGGGCGTAATTTATTTTACCCATATATCTGTTAACTATATATATAGTTGTAAAAACTTCTCAACCTTTATTCATCAATGTTTTCACATGTTTTGATATTAAATATGCAATGTGCATATGAAGAGAATTAGCACGAAAATTATTAACAAGGATGGATGACAAAATCTTCTTAGAGACGACTTGAGATTTATAATAATAAGATTTAAATTTGATCTTTCATCTAGTTTGATAGTTCATAATATAATAATCCTTCTTATAAGTTTGTATGGTTATAGGTCTTGTAGTAACAAATTTTCATTTTGCTTATTTGGAAGACTCAACTCAACCATTTTCAATATTTTCTTTATTTGGAACGAAGTTAAATAAACTTTATATTTATGATTAATTTCTAATGATCCAATGACTTCAATTTATCGAAAAATTATCTCTTGATATTCATAAATTTCCCATCATGAATTTTATGTTTCTCCTACAAAAATGTGTCAAGCTCCTTGATCTTGTTTTATATAATTTCAAGTTGATAATTATTGAAAATAATGATAGAAATATAATTTTATTCTAATTATTGTAACTTTTCTTTAAATATATAAAAAGATTTATATTTATTTAGGATTTATTAAATTAAATCCTTACCAACTCTGGAACATGATGATCCAAGCCCATTGATTCTTAATATTTTGAGATTACATTACTTTGTGAGATCAACACATGTCATCCCATTTTTTTCCTATGTATTCTTTTTCTTCTTAGATTCTTTAAGATTAGTGATATTATCTTTCATATTATTCCTGAAGTTTTTACAATCATTATTGTCTAAGGAATGATCTACACCACATATACTTGGTTCTTTTTTTGTACATTGGATAAAATATCTGATACCTCTTTATCAGCATCTATGGTATCACTTTTGTCTATATCTTTTTTTATTAGAATATACTACTAGATCATTAACTACATTGAATGAAAAGCCATGTTGAGTAATAATTAATTGTGAAACTAACTCATCATCTTCTTTGAACATGAACTATTTCTTCTTTATCTTTTCCATTATTTGTTTATTCAATTTTTCAATTTCATGGATAGAATAATATTCTAATCCATGATAGAACAAAATCATAAAATTCTTCACTCCACTTTTAATTGAGAAGTGAATTAAAATATTGAATAAGCATCAAGTTAGAGAATCCAATAAGAGGTTTTCATATTACTCTGATAACAATTGTTACGATAATTTTAGGGATAATGGCACTGTGAGGGGGTGGTGAATTAATGCGGGATGTATTTTTATCTATATCAAATAGTTATCACTTTTAGGTACCTCTTTCAATAATTTAGTAATAGGTTATCAATTGTATTCACCTATAATAAACAACCATTCACATAATAAATTAAAGTACAATGGACACCAGGGTTTATTAATGAGGTTATCCTCCCTAAAGATGAATACATCCCTAGAGTAATATGGTTATTATCAAACACATAATTATTAACTTTTGTTATCAAAGAAATAAACATCATCATAATTTTCTTGAACTTGTCATCTGGAACCAAATAAGTATAATGAATCCTTTTAATTTGAATCAAAAGATAGCTGATTTTGACCATCCCCTTGTAAAATGTTTAAAGTGTATCATTGTGTTGGATTTGGTGTCTTAGGACCAACTATTTGTACCTTGATTACATGTATATTGGATGTATTTAATACTAATAAAATTTATTAATACATATTGTTCATTTTTCTGCATGACTATAATGTAACAATGTAATATAGTATAAGTACCATAGATAAGGTCATAGTATTCCCCTATTATGATGAGAACCTTAAGTGCTATGATGATATTGTGAAATATAGTTATGTGGTCAGATAATATAGAATGATGGGATACATAGTATATAAACTATCAGGTGTGGGTACTCATAAGTGGATAAGGCTTCTTATCATGAATCTTTCACTTGGTAATATCTAAGATAAATGATTATTAAAACTCACCTACCAGTAGGAATTCTACAAGTTTTGGTGGCATTAAATATTCTTATATGTGAGAGAGTATAAGGGTATGTAAACATTAAGGCTATAATTAAGGAATTTCATGACTCGCATTATTAGTTTTTTTGATGAAAACCGTGACACCATATATTCAAAGTGAGGTAGAGCATATTGGGTGTGCCACAATTGACATTTTATTGATGTATAATTTAAGGAAGGATTTTTACCTTCCATATTTATGGAACTTGATATCTTGCCCCTTTTATTTGGATAAAACCATAACATTAAAATACACGGCCATGGTGAAATGATGTGTTTATTTATGACAGTAAAGGAAAGATGAATCGACAAAATAGGTTGGTGAAATATATGTTCAACCTTTTTGATGAGATATTATGACAAAGGGATTATTTTACACAATGATAATTTTCATGGGGTTGAATTTATTGCAATATTAAGTTCTTTATATTGGGTGACATGAAATGTTTCAAAATTGTAATATCAGAATTTAGGTATTCCCACATAATTACAACAAGAATGAATCATAGAGGGTCACACACTAAGTGTTTATGATGATCTCTTCAATTTAAATTTAATTAAATGGATAAATATTATTCTCAAGACATATGGATATTTTTATTAATGTTTTATTAATTGAAAATATTTATTTATGAGAGAAATATTTAAATTAAATATTTATTTAGGAGTTTAATAAAGTCTATAAGAGTTTGAATAGACCAAGACCTGGTTCGGTGAACAATATTAATTAACAATCCATTGAAATAGTATTTATTATTTATCAGGTTGACATGAGGCACAAAATAATAATAATAATAGTATTATTATGTCGAATGGGGTTTATTAAATATTATTGTATTATTTAATATCCTAGATGAAATTAAATAATTATTTTAACTTAAACCCTAGATTTATAAATTGACCATTACGATCATTATGTATTTCATCAATAATCAAAATAAGAGAATCATTGAAAACCATGAAAATATCTACTGAATCATTTTTATCTTCAACTAAATAATTATAAATGTAAGAGATATCCCTTCAAGATTGATGGAAAAACCATCAATATGAATAACGAATGATAATTGATTCACAATGCCAACACTAGTTGATCAATATGAATGTTTTAGAGATCTAAGGAGCAGATGTGGATCTTTGATAGGGGATTTTATCCTTGGATCATCAGAGCACAATAAATGAAATCCAAAAGGGTCATTTTAGGTGATAAACATCTACATCAACGAATGAATTCCCAGATAATGTTTTCGTTTCGTATGATATTGAATAAATAAATTATAAATCTGTTGTGAAGATCCTCATTATGGGTTTAAAAAAACTCAATATTAAAATAAATTTCATTATATCACCTTGCACCAAACACTTCCACTTTTATATAATATATAAGTAGTATCAGAGTGGCCGCATTTAAATTTATAATTATTTATTTGATTGTTGATCCATACAAAATAATGGTTGATTTTTTATTTCATACTATTCAATCTTTAATCAAATTTGAATTAATATGTTATCGATATTTTGATCATGTTAATTTGGTGTTTAATTTTTTTAAAGGTAAAAAAAATAATAAGAAAAACTAGATATGCTTTCAAGAACTCCCAAATATTTGACCGATAAGATATGGTTATACAGTGTGTTTCCAGATTAAACACTGTGTACCCATGTTTTCTAAACATGGCCACGCCATGAGATACACAACATGATAAAACAATTTTACATGAGATGTAAGATCTATGTTGAATGGAAAACCAAGAACATGTTATTTTGAATTAAAAAAATGTATATGGGGTATAGGCAGTGTAGTATTCATGGGTTAGCTACATTAATAGAACAATCCATTTCATTATTATACATGGTCAATCCTTTTGAGTCTGACATACTTGAGAATTTATCATATACACCATGTGCATGCGATGTACACACTGTGCAATTTATTAATTCCAAGAACAAAAACACATGTTGTGATATTCAATAAGAATAGTGGACACATGAAATAAGGGATAAAAAACATGTAGCTAACTTTTACACGCCATGTGATCCCGCCTAGATATATAATAATGAGCCAGGTGAGTATCTCATGCAAATAAGAAGAATATACACTATGTGTAGTTGGAATGTATTCACTATTTAGTATAGATGACTCAACACACCAATTTCCCACACATGAAACACAAATACACGACAACCATGATACATGCTGTGTAGTTGGATAGTACAAGTTGTACAACCTCCCAATCACAGGTAGAATTAAATTACATTAAATATAAATTTGAATCATTAAAAACTTATTGATTTTATTGTCACATTTATTATTTGAGAATTTAATAGGAGTTTTAAATAATTTTAAATTCACAATTAACTTGTTATAATAAATCTATTTTTATTGGATCTTCCATTTATTTACTATGAATGACATAAAATATGGGTATCTCAAAATTGATTTCATATTATCATTAATATGAAAGGTAATTAGTTAATTAATTAATAAAAATGTGTTTATCATAATAATAAAGAACAAATATAAATTATTGTTAACTAGTTTAATTTTTCATATACGTTTCATGTATGATCATTCATGAACAAGACAACGACCATGTTGAAATTTATTTTTTAAATATATTTAAGTGTTTTTATTTATTTATTATTGAATTAAATTTTATGGCGCAATATTCATCCCTTCCTCCATTATTATGGAGGACCTAAATGTCCAAGGATTTTTATATAATCCCCATTAAACCAGAAATTTCATTCCACTCACTTGTGATTGAGTTATAAATGATTGCAATTAATCGAGTTTCCTATGGTGTGTGGTGAATGTTCAATACCAAACAATAATGATTACTACAAAGGTGTTACATTAGTGGATATGTGAAATATTGCAACTCATGTCAAGACTGACAATAAGAGTTATTTACTCTAGGTCATTGGATGATTTAATGTCTTCTCATTTAATCAACCATTAGATAAAGCTCATGAATGGGTCATTAAATTATTTAATCATTTATATCTATGAATTATTAAATTTTATGGATAAAAGGACATGATCACATAAATGAATAAAATAATGTGTAAATAACGAATTTAAATAAATGCATTATGTATAAATTGTTTACCCAACACAGTTAAATAATTAATTAAAATCCACTTAATATTAATAAGAAATTGAAATGATAGAACAAGGTAACATTTATCCATAATAAATTAGAATCCCTAGTATATATATATTAAGACATACTTATCCTTCCATCACTTGATTCAGAACAAAAGACTTATAACTAAGTGTTTAACCAACCTTCACTACGAAAAATACTTTTAACATGGATTTCATATGAATGTTATGGGTTTAATTAACCATATTACAATAAGATAAGAATCCCTAACTAGACCTGATTCAACTTAGAGTAAAGTGTTAAGGAAATACAATATTGGATTTCAGGATAGGGGAGTCCACTCAATGGATCAAGGAGCTACAAATCCATAGAAAATAATTTCCTACTAAAATATATTTAAGTATATTAAAAACCTAATTAGGGTTATTTTAAGGGATAATATAGATCCTTTCCACATTAATTTCCTAGAAAATATATATTCCATGAACAATGGTGATGGATATTATGATTTTATAAAATAGTGGGAGATTTAATAAAAATAAATTAATTTATTATTTTTATGAAAAATTTTAATCAAGGAATGTAGTAATAATATTTTCTTTTAATTGTTGAATAAAATCAAAAGTCCATCATCCGCACTATCCCTTCAATATATATTAGAGAAATATAATCTCCTTGCTAGAAGTAACTTATTAGAATGGTTCAAAAACCATAAGGTTGTGCTGCACAATGAATAAATGTATTATTTGCTGGAATCTTGAATGTATGATCAGCTTTCCTAGGAAAAAAATGATAAATAGTTCCTTATATAAGAAAAAAAATTGAGCGATGTGGTTATTGTTCAATTTCGAATGTTTTATCTATTTATAGTTAACTCAAGTAGTCTCGCAAAAACATGGATGTTTATAGCATGCTTGCTCACCTGTGTGTCCTTTACTAAGAGAGCGGTAGAAATGAATGGTTTTTGATTTATAAGGCACACTTTTAGAGAAAGATTAGATATGATTCCCCAATTAGGAATCACATAGTCATGAATAATGGATACATGAGATCTAGGATGTTCTAAGGTATAAACTCTTTGAAGAACTAGGCACCGATATCATTAGGGTATCAATCCCTTATATCTTCCCTAGATTTTTTTGCAAATTTAAATATAAAAAACATTGATATGACTCTACCATATATTCTCAATGTTTTATTTGTAAATTAAATATAAAAAACATTATTATGCCTCTACTAGATATTTTAACTCTTTTTGTTTATGTAGATAAGAAGATGACGTAAAAAAACGGTTAAATACTTACGGTGAAAAAAATGAAAATGGAAAGAGAATAGAAATAATACAAAATCATATTCACACCCTTCCAAGAAGTAGAAGATAAAGGGTAAAATAAGGTAGAATGATTCTATTTGTTTCAGATGGGTTAAGAATGTCCACTCAAAAATTTTCACCCAACCAATGAAGGAAGGAGAATCTTCTGGTGCGTTAGTTATTGAGTGATAAATTTATATTTTTAAAAAGTGGTTATTAAATATGGGTTATTTTCAGATATGTATTCCAATATAGTAACCAAGTGGATTTAGAAGAATTGAATGAGGGGATGTTTATCTATGAGTATCCAACAATGATAAAAAAATTTTGTAGCTATCATTGACTACCACCTCATTTTGCTGATTGGAATGATTTTAATTTTAATGGGATTTTATTATGTTACATTGGTTACCATAAATATTTTATCTCTATTTAGACATGATATAGATGGATTTATTTAGATTTAGGAAATATATATTTCTTATTTTATAAATATACAATTTTTTATGGTAATGAGATTTTAAATAATGATCTTTGTGTGTTGGATTATAGAAACCATGTAATAAAAATCGATAACAAAACTGCTTCACAAGACTCATACAATTCCCCACTATGGGATCACAAGATAGGCTATCTAAACAAAAAGAACTCAAATATTTTATTCTGATATGAATATTTAGACTCTTTTGACAAACACAACTTGGTCTATGTCACACATGTTTACAAGGTAAAATTACCAAATACACATTTAGTTGGAAAGGTGAAAGGGAACAGAGCTTCTTGAATTAGTTTATACAAAAATATGTGTACCATTTTTTATTGAGTCAATGGGTGGGTACTCATACTTTATAACTTTTAGTAATGATTTTAATAGATATATATATTTATAATTAAAGAGGTATAAGTCGGATTATTTTGATAAATTCCTAGAATACTTTAAATAAGTTTATAACCATTATGGTAAGAAGATTAAGAATCTTCACTCACACCTTTGTGGAGAATATCATAATAAAGAACTCATTTATCACATATAGGAGTTTGGGATCCTATCTTAACTCACCCATTCTTGTAAACCTTAGTGGAATATTGTTTGTTAAAGGCGGAACCAAACCTTGTTTAACATAGTGAGATCAATGACGAGTCACATGAGCCTTGCATTATCTTTTTGAGGATACATGTTACAAAAGGATGAAGAAATACTAAACCAAGTTCCCACTAAAGTGAAAAATGAAATACCATACCATTTTTGAAATTTCATTAAACCCATGTTTTAATACTTAAATGTGAGGGGTTATAAATAATTATTGAAGGCCTCTTTGGGTAAAAAATTTTAATCATGAGGCACAAAGTGTACCTTTATAGAATACAAAAAAGGGAATATTAAATATATGTTCCCTTAGAAATGAATAATTCTGAATAAACATTCCTTATTTCTTGAGAGTGGTAACATGTATAAAAGAGATGGTGGGAGTGAGATAGGCTTCGATAAAGTTAAGGAATGAAGCACACAAGAGTTGGCACCTAAATAGATTCCACAAATCCTCACTGAAAAAAATATTATAGAGAAACAAGTATATTGTAGGAGTAAAAGTGAAGTTGAAGAACTAGAAAAGTATGGGTTTTTAGTCACTGCAGATGGTGACTCATTATTAGTTGATTATAATGATCCTAAAAACTACAAGGAAGTAGTAAATAGAAAATATGTTTCCATGTGGAAATAATTCATTAATTATGAAATTAATTTCATGTACCTAAATGAAATACTAAATTTTTATAGATCATCCAGTAAATTTAAATCATGTTGGTTGAAATTGGGTATTCAAGATGTAACTAGATATTGAAGGATATTTTAGTTCATAATGGGAATGAATGGTAACTAAAGGGTTTAAAAACATCAAGGCATGAAATATGAAAAAACATTTTCACCATTTTAAATGATGAAACACATCATATTTCTAATTTCCATTTTATCTTACCATGACTATGCAATTTGGAATATAGATGTCAAAACAACCTTCCTTAACAGCAAACTTCAGGAATATGTCTATATGACATTATCCAAAGGGTTTGTGACTCAAAAAGGATTCCTAAAAGATATTAAAATATATAAAATAATTTTATAAATTAATTAAATCATATAGATCATTGGTTATTTGTTTTGATGAATCCATAACCAAATTTAGTTTCATAATGGATTAATGTTAGCCGTGTGTCTAAAAATTGTTTAGTGGGAGCACAATCATTTTAATAATATTATGTGTCAATGAAATATTTTTTATTTGAAATGATATTCCGGTATTATAGTCTGTTAAGGAATTGTGGAATAAATGTTTATCCATGAAATACTTGGGTGAGGCTGCATATATTCTTTGTATCAAGATCCAACATGATAGATCCACGAGACTTCTCTACCAATTTCAATGTTCCTTCATTCAAAATATATTGAAGAGATTATGTTTGGAAGAATCCAAGAGGAGATTTTTTCCAGTGTTACATGGCATTCATCTTTCTAGGACAATATTTCCTTAGACACTTGACGAATGAAATATAATGGAAAGGATTCCATATGTATCAACGATTGGGTAAGTCATGTATGCTATGATATGTACTAGGATAGATGTCACATACACATTAAGTGTGGTAGGAAGATATTGAGTAGACCCAAGTGAGTTTTATTGGATAGCAATCAAGACTCTCCTTATGTATATGGGGCATACTGAGGATATGTACCTAGTTTATGGAGAATATTAGGAACTTATCATCAGATGATATTTAGATGCTAGTTTCCAAAGAGATAAATATGAAAAGAAGTAACAAATGGGATACATATTCACATTTAAAGGAGGCATAGTGAGCTAGAATAGATTAAAGAAGGTTGTGGTCATAGACTCTATTGCACTATCTGAGTATATTATGGCTTCTAAGGAAGATAAAGAAGAAATATGAATGTGCATATTATTCCATGCACTTGATGTAGTAAATAATATAAAAGATCATATCACACTCTACTGTGATAATATTGCAGTGGTGGTTCTTGTGCATGATACGGGGTCACTTTAGTTGACGAAGCACATACATCTGAAATATAATTTCTTGAGGTAATTTTCTAATAGAGTTGAGGTTGTAGTGAGCTAGATTTATAAGGAAGAGAAATAGAATAAGACTTTTAAAAGGAATTTACTTAGATAAAACATGATTATCATGTGAGATTTCTAATATTGAAAGTCATAGGTAGTTGGATCTAGTATAAGTGAGAGGTTTTTGGAGTTTTTGACCTATGACCAACTAATTATAATTTAATTACAAGTGCAATTATTATATTGAATATAAATAAAACGTCTTAATACACATTGTTCATTGTTATTCATAACTATACTATATTAATTTCCAAGCGTATACGTTGCATTGTTATTTTCATAGAAGTTCTCTATAATGGTGAGAACATTGAAGTTATATGATGATATTTTTAAATATAGTTCTGCGGTCGAATAACACACTATGATGTGACACATAGTATATAGTCTTTCATTTGAGAGTACTTATATATAGATTAGGCTAATTATCAATATGTTTTCACTTAGTAATATCTAATATTGGATATTATGATAACTATCCCACCAATAGGAATTCCACATGTTTTGGTGTCCCAATATATTCCTATCTATGAGTGTGTGTAATGGACCATAGTCGTTAATGTTATCATTATGGCATGGACTAACTAGCACACTTAGGTTTTCTAAAGAATACCATAACACCGTATGTTCACATTGAGGCATGTAATATTGGGTGTATCATGATTTAAATTTCATTAATGGATATGCTGAGTAAGTATTTGTCCATTCCATAATTATTGAAGCTGATATCTCGATGATTTTATTGGAATATAACTTTCTCATTAAATTCCATTTCCATGAAAAAATGATGTCTTTATTTCAGATGGTCAAATAAAGATGTATCAATCAAATAGGTTGGGGACACAGATGTGAAACTTTATTAATGAGATCTGTAGAAAAATATATTATACTACATAAAAAGAGTTTATTTGTGTTTTTCATAACTGTGACATGATGTTCATTATATTGGGATCCATTACTCATAGCCATATTGTAGTGTTGGACTTAAGAGAGACAAAAAACTGAAATGAGAAATAATCCCAGAGATTTAAACACTAAATGTATTCGAAGATCTAAATTAAATTCTATTTAAATATAATTTTCCAATAATTATTATTCTCAAGACTGGAGGAAAATTTTATTCATGTTTTATTGATAAAAAATGTTTATTGATGAATGAAATATCTAGATTAAATACTTATCCAGGAGTTCAATTAAGGATCAGGGAGTTCATATGGACTAATTTTAAGTCTAGTAAAAAATATTAATTAAAAAGCAAGTTAAATAATATTTGTTATTGTTCAAGTTAGTATATGACACAAAATGAAAATACTAATAATATTATGTATAATGGGGTTTATTATGGCTTTTTATATTATTTAAGGGATGAAATGTAATTAAATGATTATTTTAACAGAATCCCTATATATATAAATAGATAATTAAGTCTATTGTGTATTCAATCCAAAATTAAAACATGATAGTTATTGTGCACAATGAAACTATCTCTTGACTCCTCCTTTCATTCTTCCTCTCAAGATTGAGAAATGTAAGATAGATTAATTCATGTTTAAAGGATGAGAAATAAACATGAAAAATGGAAGATAATCAACATGACACACTAAAACTTGAAGATCATCTGAAATTTCATGGATATCAAATGAGAATGTATGGACCACTAATAGAGGGATTCTATATTTTGATCATCATAAAACAATGAAGGAAACTCAAAATGTTCTTTTCAAATGATTTAAATAAATATCGATGAATGAATTATCATATCAATTATTCATTTCATTAGATATTAAATAAATTAATAATTAATTTTAATCAAAATATCATTGATTTGGGTTTTAGGTAACTAAATATTAAATGAAATATTAATATATCACCTTATACTACATGCATCGGCTATTCCTGGAATGTACACATAGGTCCTCGTTAACAGACACAAATAAATTTGGATCAAATCTCTCTAAATGTAGCAATAAAATGGATACCTCAACTTCACAAAAATCAAAAGGGATGTCTCAGATGTGAAAAAATCAAGTAAGATACTAGTTTTTCTTCTTATTATTCTTTAGTCAGAGTATTATCAATGTAATGCAGACTAAATATTTTGGAATCACTATTCAACCCAAATGATAATAATAATATACATTATTGGTCAAAAAATATTCTTATAGATCTAGACTTTGATAGAAAAATATATGATATATCAAATCAAAGTGTTGGATTCCACAAAACATCTTCATACAATCATGTAGTTTATGACATGCATAAAATATCATCATTATTTCATGAATGTACAATATGTATCATACATGAAATTATCATAAAAACCCTAGTATATATATAATATATTAATTTCATTATTAATTTTTGATTATATCTCATATCACGCACATGTGTTTCTTGTTATGAATTCAGAAATGTACTATAAACAATTCATACTGGGTGTCTTGTCCATGTGCACTATCTTCGTGTGTGTCCATACATCCTTCATGAAATCCTATCATGACTCGAAGATTCTTTTTCTCCTCTGTGTAAAGGCATCAAATGAAAACATACCCCATTTCATGATCAATGTGCAAAAGGGGACTTATACTTCATGTGACATAGATTGTCCACAAAATTATTCTTTCTTCCTTACGTAACCAACCAATATGTACTTGGGTTATTCTCTTTCTATCCACATAACCAGGGAGGTTTATAGTTTTAAATTCACAAATTGAATAGAGCTTCATGGGTATCCTTTATGTGATCATATCATGTAGGATATTCTATATCACATTTGAGAGTACATTAAGGCTTATAAAGATAATATTTTTTAGAGAATAACAAGTGCTCTCAATATTTCCATCAACCAAAACCATCTCCACCACTAGCTATTTATAGGAAATATAACCACATCAACAACCTCAATTTTGTACGTCACTTCCTATTAATACAGGGATTCTATGATTTTAAAACACTACAATGATTTCATCTTTGAATTCCAGATTAGATCACATGATTTTCATCATCAATTCAAATGATCAATTATTTTATCATGAAAAACATATACACTTCACATGACCCACTCATTGATCACATGGTATTCAATGGATAGATTCTTGGAAAAGAAAAGTGATCCATGTGATGAAAATTCTATAGATAAAGTAACATTTTCAAAATGATAATATATTTTCTTCATAGTATATTGGATTATTGTGATTCCATGATGATTTTCAGTATGTCTATATGCAGTGCTATTTGTTCTTGGGATGTGTTCATGATTGTAACCGTAATATTATGTGATCTATAGAAAATCACATGAAAACATGCTGAAATATTTGTAACTAAAAAGGTCCAACTAGGATGGATTTATTAGTGTCAACCATAATATGATGGATAATTCTCTTATACATTCCAATAGATCAATGTCATCTCTGGTTTGATGACTATTGACCCACTTGATAAATGAAAAATACATTTTTTTTATTTTTCTCTTGAACAAGTATAAATGAAACAAAAAATTACTTCTTTAAATCTTGAACCAAATGAAGAAATCCAACATAGATATTTTTTCATCTGGAAAATCATTTACTACATTATTAATATCCATATAAATGATTGGTCCCAAAACTCTCAATTTTTATTATTTATTTTTCCCAATAATATAATTTTTTTTAATCATACCACCTTTGATGAATTAGTGGAAAAGCATGTCCAATAGACCGATATCTTCCAAAAATACTTTCACTGTAAAAATCGATTAATCCATGATAGTTTTTTATCCAATGAATCATAAATTCAAGTGGTTTTGATAATTCAGTGGATTATTTGATCAGTTATTTGGAATCTATGACTTCAAAAAAATTCAAAAATCTCATTCTTCAAACAAATTATGCATATGGTGATACTCACACTGATGAACTGAGAACTAAAGACTTCAACTTTATTCTTCTAAAAAATTATTCCTCTAATCATGAATTCTTTGTGAATTTCAAAACAAAAGGATTAACAAATAATCCTCTCACTATATTTTTAATTTATTATGACTTCCTAGTATTTCAACATCTTTTTTATTTATAACTAGTTCTCAAAGTGATTGGAAAAATATTTCTCACTTTATTTCACCAATCACAGACGAAAATTTTATAAAATAACATATGGTTTATGAGAACTCTAAGATTAAAAAATCCTCAACATATTTTGTATGGAAATATTTATAGTCTGATATATTTCTTCATATCGATCAGTAAATTCATTCAAGACCAAAGGTGAGTTTGAAAAAAAACTTCAACCACAAAACTCATTCAGAAACTTATGTACCTTATTAAGAATTTTTTATCCAATATTTTTTGTTTGTTACCCTCACATTGGACGAAAAAAACATACAAAGTAAAAGGTATTTACTTTTCCTGAATCTTCAATATAATCAACAAAAAATTAATTCAGCATCTAAAAACAACTTCAACCAACTCGGTCCCAACAACCCCCACTTTTTATTTTTTTCAATCATGTTTAATAAATCCTTGAACTTTGTAGCCCTATGAAATGAACCAATTATCAAATATAAAAATCCTACATGAGAAAAATAATTGTTGGAAATAATAATCATTGATATAAATATCGTGTTGTCCAATTGTAGTGGAATACAAAACTTCTTCCACTTTCAAAACATCTTTGTCTTTCACCATTCAAAAAATCACCCACTTACGTATAGAGACAAGTTTAATAAAACCACTCCAATGAACTATTATAATGGTTCACACACATACATTATATGTTAATAGCTTAACAATTATCTAAACTCCACATAAATAAATGATTTCTTTAAAAGGTTTAGAACATACCAATGGAATGATTTATGAAACAACCTTTCTACCCCGTGACAACACTATCCAATGAAAATATGAGAGAAGGGATTGAAACACATGCCTTAAACTTATAGAGAAGTGTTTTGGACACCCATATTCAGCCTCATATTGAAAAATGGTTCCGTTGGTAATGGTATTATGAATATGTCAGAAACTTATTCCAATGTAGGAACATACTCCAACTTGTGTTCATTCTTCTCCACATAATCTTTGTTGAAGTGATGTTTGGAATCATTATTTATTGAAAAATAATTTTATACTATATTTTTTTTATGGTTTATAACGCCCTGATTATCACAAACCAAGATTAGAGGTAACTTCACATCAATAGATAAGTCTTCATACTGAGTCTTCATCTATATATGTTGTGCGGCATCTTGAGTGGAAACAATATACTAAGCTTTAGCTATGATAATTGTCCCTACTTTTTTTCATAGAGTTCCAACTAACATAACATTCCCCTATAAAGAAGTCTCCACCAGATGTGGATATTATATCATTATAACATCCTTCATATTCATCATCTATATCGAATGAAAATTCAATTAATTATGAGCTATCCAACCAGATTCCAATTTTTTTATGCCTTTAATGAATCTTTGAATTCTTTTCCCAGCTAACAAATGTGATTATTTTGGATAACTATAGAATACTTCACATAAGGTAAAACTATAAATCATGTTTGGTATTGAAATAGATAGATATAACAAAGTTTTAATCATCTTTTAAAACTATTTGGAGTCAACTTCCTTACCTTACCCATCTTTAGACAACATGATTTCCACTGAAATTCCTTTAGAAATAGGTTTTTAATTATCTATTCCACACATACTAAGATGTTCCTGAGCATAATTTTACTGATAATGATATATTTGTTTCTTCTTTTGTGATATTTTTAACCTAAGAATGTGTTTCATTTAACTCATTATGGACATTTCCAAACAATCTTTCATATATTTAACAAACAATTCACATGTTCTCTAATACATCCCATGAAAGATTATATCATTGATATATACAAAGAAATGATGTAAATCTACTTAATTTATTTTATGTAGAGATTACTATCAACCCTTCCTTTATGTAAATTCAAATTACATAAGAAGGTACCATATTTGGAAAACTAAGATCTCAGAGATTTCTTTATCCCATACAATGATTTCTCTAACTTGCACACATAACATTCATCCTTCTTAATAACAAAACCACATTATTGTTCAATATAAACATCCTCATAAATTTATCCATTGAGAAGGGATTACTTCCCTTCCATCTAAAACCCATTATAAATTCACTGTGTAGAAGTAGTAAGAAATATTCTAATTATTTCAAACCATGGCATTGGAGCAAAAAATTTATCAAAATTATAACCTTCAATCTACGAGTAACCATTTTACCCTAGTATTTTTTCTGATTACTTAACCATATTTATTAAACATGTTCTTGAACACCCACTTTTTACCAATAATGTAATGACTCAAAATTTTGAATAAATTTTGTTTCCTAACATTCTGTGTTATTTTATTTTATACTCAATAAAACTATTTAATTTAATAAAATGAGTATAATTAACATAAGACAGTTGGGTTTCGATTGTTATATGACCGTTGGTCAATAAGACCGTTGGAAAATAAATGTTGCGATTATTGTCTATAAATACAAGTTATCTTGAATAATTAATATAGAAAGAAGATTCGATGGCCCCACCCAGTATTCTCGGGTTAATCAAATCCCACCTGACAAAACTTGGGAAGGAGGTAGCACCTTCTGGCTTCTCTCTAGAGCAAGCCCAAGCCAAAATTCATCCTGTGAAGATGGAATGAAATCGACTTCACGAGAAGTTCAAGGTGATAGAAATCACTACTAAGGAAATGTTGGCCGAGCTGCCCCAAGATTCTATAACCCTATAACACCATACTCTTAGGTCCTATACTGGTGTTATAAGGGGCTATGTAACAGCATCGTAACTTCCTTGTATAATCCTTTGATTTAAATAAAAATTGTGATGTCTTCTTATGGTAAAGTTTGTGAATTTTCAAATGTCCAAATAAATATAGTATGCATATCATTGATAAATTTTATAAAATTGTTATTTTAAAAATATTTATGTAAACCTTAAATAATTAATATTGTGTAATGATTTTCAAAAAATGGTCCTCTACAGTTATGTTCAGTAAGAAATTTTGAGTCTAATAAGATCAAATTATTTTTTTATGAATAGTAAATTATGAATAACGATTTTATGATTATGATTTGTAATGTGAAAAAATGGATTAAGAAACTTTACTTAAGAAAGTATCAATACAATTTTGGCACCTTGATTAAGTAATATGATTTAATAAAATAGGTAAATAAATGTTTTAGAAATTACTGGTTAAGTATTAGTTTTTTTCAGGTGAATAATATTTTTTATTTAAACAATTAAATTAATAATATTTAGAAAATTATTTTCATAAAATGGAGTTCATTTCATGAAATCAGAGCATCGATATTTGATTAAGGTGAATTTTTGGGATTTTTCTGAAACAGTTGAATTTTCAGTGAATAGTGTTTCTAATTAAAAATTAAATTACAAATTTTTATAAAAATTTTTTCATAAAATTGAGATAAATTTTGAAATCAGAGCATCGATATTTGTTTAAGGTGAAATTTTGGAATTTTTCTTAAAAAGTTGAATTTTTGGTGAATAGTGAAAATACAGTTTTTGAGTTTCGGGTGTTTAATGATATCATTAAGGATGTAATAATTATGAAATAATTTTTGTAGACTTATGAAAATTAATATAAGGTATTAGGTGTCCCATGTGGCCAATACCATGGGAAAATACCATGGGAAAGCACATGGGTTTTCCAATACCACCGATGAGGTGTCCCATGACAATTAATGCTTTATCCCCTCAATTATCCTATAAATACGAAGACTTTCCCTCATTAATTTCATTTAAAAATCCTCCCCAAATAATTTATGGTCTCTTTACCTACTATGGAGGCTTTCCAAGGTTCCCTCAGGCCTCCCAAGGTCCCAAACTTCATTATTTCGATGTTACTCTTCAAGGTAAGGGATCCTACCTCTCACTTTCTTTTCAAGTACTCTTGTAAATGTAATTTATTTTAAGCCCTATGATCTCATGTTGGTGGTGTTATTTTATATTCATATTACTGTTATTTTCCTTTTAATGTGATGGGAGACCCCCTATTTCTCTCATCATTTCATTTTATGAATGTTTATGTGGCGCTGTTATGGTGTCAAATTTTTGTAAGGGATTCTTTCACTCTTCCCATTTTCAAAGTTCTACTCTCATTTCATGTCTTTCAAGTTACTTTTTTCCATGTTGGGGTATGATATATATATTCATCATACATTCATTTTATGTTCAAAATAAGAGAGACCCAATTTAATCTCACCAATTAATTTTTTTTTTGATTTTTTAAGTGACGTCGTTAGGCTACCGAATTTTTTATAAGAGAAATCCTATTTTCGTCTTCCTTTCATGCTTTTCATTTCATATGGTATGTCCTTAAAATTTCATTTCCATGTTCGTATATCATTTATATTTTGTACCTATACTATTTTATGGATCATTTATGAGTGGGTGACCCATGTACCCTCTCTTTTCAATGTTTTCTAAAACCCTGCAACATAGCCGTTATGCTGTCGAATCTTCGTCTCAAAATGTATCTATCTTTTTCTCAAATTATTTTATTTTATATAGTGAATACTCAAAAATATTTATTCTATAGGTTAATTCACATATATATCAAAATGTTTTATTTTATGTTCTGTGATTTACATACATGATACCCGCTTTCCGTTTCTGTGGGTTTAAAGTGACATAAAGATCTCATCTTTAAAGTAGTTTTTAAAATGTCATGACTATGAAATGAAACCCAGTTCTTTTATGATATATGGGTTATTTATGAAATTATTGATGATGATATATGTGTCTCACATGATAATGAAGAAAAATTAAGGGTGCGCCCTAATAGCGCTCCAATGCATTGGGTAAAGACTTAATCTCTAGAGATGACAATTTTAACGATACCTTAGTGAATAACCATGGTAATTTTTTAATGACACCTTGGGGATGGACCTTAGTGATATGAAAATGATTGTCTATGTAAAATGTTGTAGCCACATCATCAAGTTATAAAAGATGTTTTTTTTATTATGATATGCCTCATGATCTCTTTCTCATTACTTAATGTTATTTATCATGACTTTATTGATGTATCTCATGTTCACATGTAAAATGTTTCTCTTATTTCCCTTACTGGGACTTCTACCCACCCTTTCCTTTGATGTATGCTCCCAGGTTATGAGATGCTATAATGAACTTAGGATAAACAATGAAGATTCTATACAAGTGGTTTAGAATAATGTTTTATGTTGTTCTCATGTTTTATGTTCCTGATTTCGAAGACACTAGACTTTAAAGATCTTATGTTTGTAAAATGTAATAAAATGTTATGTAATAAAAAGGAAGGATGTTATAGTTGGAATCAAAGGATAGTTTAGTTATTTATTGAAATTAGGATATGGAAACTTTAAGAATAACCCTATAGAAAAGTTTAAATATTGGAAACCTTCCTTGTATTTGGTGAGTATTGAGTAAGTGGTTTATCAAGAAAATACATCCCTATCTGGATACGAGTAGGTATAGGTGGCTCTAGTATAGATGTACATAAGGGTAAAAACCGAAAACACCGCTTTGAGCTAGGCTCGAATGAGAACGGGTAAACGACAACGGGCCTTTCCACACTCTTGGTAACGACACTCCTGAGGGAAATGTTTGGTTAATCACAGGCTTTTTATGAGTCATTATGAAGGAATTATAGAAAAATGTAATTTTTCTATGCATGAAATTTTAAGACATAAAATCCTTTTTAGTTAAAAGATTCATAAATGAAATAATTTTCTCAAGAAGTATTCATTCATTTAGAAAATTTTTACATCGTCTAAGAATACATTGATGTATTTCCTAAGGTGTTACCTAGAACTCCCCCATAAAGAGAGGTAGAGTTCTCCATTGACCCCATACCTGGATCTCATCTGATTTCAAAGACCCCATATAGGATGGAAAATGTGGAGCTATAGAAATTAAAGAAACAACTCCGAGATTTTTCGAAAATGGGTTTTATCCGACCAAGTGTATCTGCTTGGGGAGCACCAGTTCTCTTTGTGAAGAATATAGATGGATCGATGCAGCTATGCATTGATTATAGATAACTGAATGGCATCATAGGGAATAAAAAATACTCTCTTCCAAGAAATGATGACTTATTTGACCAACTTTGTGGGACTAAATTCTTCTCTAAGATTGATCTTTATTATGTTTATCATCAATTAAGGGTGAAGAATGATGATATTCCAAAAACATCCTTCCAATAAATATATGGGAATTATGAGTTTATTGTTGTTCCCTTCGGACTGACTAATGCACCTGCTATTTTTATTGATCAAGAATAAGTTGATTTTGGAAACTTATGTTTTATCAAATGGATATCCTTTGTATATGAAAATGATTTGGTGATTAAATGATAAAGGTTATTTTTGATGATGTTTTCTCTTTTGCAGTACTATATGCATAAGGGAAATAAAATAATATATGATTTAATTTGAGGATGAATGGTTGAAGTTTTTTTGTAGGAATTTATGTATTTATTGTGGACATATGGTGATTTGGGTTATTTATGGAAAATGATGATCCTAGCATAGAAAATATGTGAATAGGTTAATTACACTTTAGTATGAGACTTTAATAGTAGTTGTTGTTATTTAGAGATAAATGTTAAGATTTATTGGGGAAGACTATCTGATTAAATACTTCTATGTTTTGGGTTCCAATCCTAGTTTGGATTATTATGAATAATTTTAAGGATGGTTGTGTATTGAATGGACTTTCTGGAACTTTGGGTACTTTCGTTGAATTTTTGAGATTATTAGTCCTATTTCTTTTTATATAGGATTATAATTTTTGGGGATTATATGATCTCTTACTAACCTTTTTAGTTTTAGTTGATGACTAAAGAAAAGGGTAAATTATAGTTATTCTTTTGTGGATTATGTTGTTCTATAGAAGATGATTCTTGTGATTTTGATGAGTCCAAGTCTTTTTGAAAGCTCATTGTTTGAAGAAAAGATTATTCTTGGTGGAAACTTATTAAGGGATGAAACTCTACTTGAAGATAAATATATTTACTTATGTTTTTATTCTATGTAGTAAATGAATACCACCACATTATTAAAAGGAACGTAAAACAAAAAAGTTGTGGGTTTACGTTTCCTACTGGGTAATCAAAGACCATTTAACACATCTTATGTTTGTGATCTTCTTGGGGTTAATTTTCTCATAATCATGATTTATATCACTCTCCATCAGAACATGACCCATTGTTTTCTCTTCCATATCAATGTTTTCCTACATGGAATCCTAGTATGGGTTAACTTGGGTGACCTTTGTACTTCCCTTTATTTCTTTTAAAATAATAGTTTTACTGACTCTTTTCTGATGTGGGAATTTCAACGAAATTTCCAAGCCCAATATTAAAATTGTGAGGACGCAATTTCTTAAGGGGGAAGATTGTAACGACTCAAAATTTTGAATAAACTTTGTTTCCTAACATTGTGTATTATTTTATTTTATACTCAAAAAAACTATTTCATTTAATAAAATGAGTATAAATAAAATAACACCGTCAGGTTTCGATTGTTATATGACTGTTGGTCAATAAGAACATTGGAAACTAAATGTTGTGATTATTGTCTATAAATACAAGTGATCTTGATTAATTAATATAGAAAGAAGATTTGATGGCCCCATCCAGTAGTCTCAGGCTGATCGAAGCCCATCTGACAGAACACGGGAAGGAGGTAGCACCTTTGGACTTTGCTCTAGACCAAACCCAAGCCAAACATCATCGTGTGAAGTTGGAACAGAATCGCCTTCATGAGAAGTTCAAGCTGATAGAAATTACTACTCTGGAAATGTTGGTCGAGCCGCCCCAGGATTCTATCACCCTAGCACACCTTACTCTTAGATCCTATGCTGGTGTTGTAAGATGCTATGTAACAAGACCATAACTACCTTTGCTAATCCTTTGATTTAAATAACAATTATGATGTCTTCTTATGGTGAAGTTTGTGAATTTTCAAATTCCGGGATAAATATAGTATGAATATTGTTAATGAATTTTAGAAAAAGGATATCTTAAAAATATTTATCTAAACCTTAAATAATTAATAATGTGTATTGATTTTCAAAAATGGTCTTCTACTGTTATGTTCAGTATGAAATTTAGAGTCTAATAAGATCATCTTATTTTTTTGATGAATAGTAAATTATGATTAGTGATTTTATTATTATGATTAGTAATGTGACCAAATGGATTATGTAACTTCACTTAAGAAAGTATTAATACAATTTAGGCACCTTGATTAAGTAATATGATTCAATAAAATAGGTAAATAACCGTTTCAGAAATTATTGGTTAAGTATTAGTTATCTCAGGTGAATAGTGTTTTTTATTTAAAAAAATTAAATTAAAAATATTTATAAAAATATTTTCATAAAATGGAGTTCATTTTTGAAATCAGAGCATCGATATTTGGTTAAGGTGAATTTGTGGGATTTATCTGAAACAGTTGAATGTTTTCTGAATAGTGTTTCTATTTAAAAATTAAATTAAAATTATTTAGAAAATTATTTTCATAAAATGGAGTTCATTTGTGAAATTAGAGCATCAATACATGGTTAAGGTGAAATTTTGCGATTTTTCTGAGAAAGTTGAATTTTCGGTGAATAGTGAAAATACAGTTTTTGAGTTTGGGGTGTTTAATGATATCATTAAGGACGTAATAATTTTGAAATAATTCTTGTCGACTTATGAATATTAAGATAAGGTACGAGGTGTCCCATGTGGCCAATACCATGGGCAAATACCATGGTAAAGCCCATGGTTTTTCCAATACCACTGATGAGGTGTCCCTTGGTTATTAATGCTTTGTCCTCTCACTTCTATTATAAATACCAAGCCCTTCCCTCAATCAATTCATTTCAAAATACTCCACAACGAAGTTATGGTCTCTTTAACCCCCAAGGAGTACTCCCATGGTTCCCTCAGGCCTCTTAAGGTCCCGACCTTCATGCTTTTGAAGATACTCTTCAAGGTAATTGATCCTACCTTTCACTTTCTTTTCAAGTACTCTTGTTTATGTCATTTCTTTTAAGCCCGATGATCTTATGTTGGGGGTGATTTTTATATTCATATTAATTTTCCTTTCATGTTAATATTTCGAGATACCACTAATTTCTCTCATAATTTCATCTAATGAATGTTTAAGTGGCGTTGTTCGGCTGCCGGATGTTTGTAAGGGATTCTTTCACACCTCCCATGTTCAAAGTTCTAATTTCATGTCAAGTATTTCAAGTTCCATTTTCCATGTTGGGGTATGATTTATATATTCATCATACTTTTCTTTTATGTTCACATGATGAGATACCCTATTTAATGACATCAATTCATTTTTTTATGTTTTAAGTGACGCCGTTAGGCTGCCAAATGTTTCATAAGAGAAATCTTACTTTTGTCTTCCTTTCAAAATTTTCATTTCATAAGGCATGTCCTTAAAATTTCATTACCATATTCTTATATCCTTTATATTTTTTAACTTTACTATTTTATGGATCATTTATGAGTGGGTGACCCATGTCCCCTCTCTTTTAAATGTTTTCTAAAACCCTGCAACATAGACGTTATGCTGCCGAATTTTCGTTTCAAAATGTATCTCTCTTTTTCTCAAATTATTTTATTTTATATAGTGAATACTCAAAACTCTTTATTCTAAAGGGGTATTCACATATATATCAAAATTTTATATTTTAAATTGTGGTATTTATATACATGAGACCTGCTTTCTTTTTCTGTGGGTCTAAAGTGACATAAAGATCTCATCTTTAAAGTAGTTTTTAAAATGTTATGACTATGAAATGAAACCCATTTCATTTATGCTATATGGGTTATTTTTGAAATTATTGATAATGATATATGTGGATCACATGATAATAAAGACAAATTAAGGGTGCACCCTGATATCTCTCAAATTCATTGGGTAAAGACTTAATCTCTAGAGATGACCATTTTAACGATACCTTGGTGAATAACTGTGGTAATTTTTCAATGAAACATTGGGGATGGACCTTGGTGATATGGAAATTATTGTCTATGTTAAATGTTATAGCAACATCTTCAAGTTATGAAACACGTTATTTTTATTATGATATGCGTCATGATCTCTTTCTCATGCATTAAAGTTATTTATAATGACTTTATTGATGTATCTCAAGTTCACATGTAAAATGTTTCTCTTGTTTCCCTTACTGGGCCTTCTGCTCACCTTTTCCTTTGATGTATGATTCCAGGTTATGAGATTCTATAATGAACTTTGGAAGAACAATGAAGAATCCATACAAGTGGTTTATAATAATGTTTTATGTTGTTCTCAAGTTTTATGTTCTTGATTTCCAAGACACTAGACTTTAAAGATCCTCTGTTTGTAAAATGTAATGAAATTTTATGTAATAAAAAGGTGGGATGTTATAAATAACATTTTTTCCTTTAGATTTTGTATGATCCCCCATGTATTATTCTTGTCAATGTTGTCTAACTCCTCATTAAAATAATGAATTGATTCTAGATGCTCAAAATCTTCACAAACATCTTTCACCTAAATCTTTTAATATAATTAAGTTTGTGTAATAATTTTTTGGTTTTCTTATTGTTTGAACCCTTTGATTTTGGTCACCAATAATGTTTTAAACTTCCACTTTCTTCCTCATCCTAGGATGAGATTTTCAGGATTTTTCCTCAATATTAGAAACAACTATGTCTGATTCTTTTTATTTTAGTGGATTAAAATTATTTTCACCCTTATCAGACCTCTTAACAAAAATTCTATCATATTCTCCATATTCCTCACCTGCATGTGTTTTTAACACATCATCCCCATATTTTTTAGTAACATTCACTTTAATGGAGTATACTAAGATTCTTATATCTTTTTTTAATGATTTATATTCTCTTCCTTCTGATGTATAGACAAGAAATATTCCACATTCACCACTCTGATAAAACTTTCCAAGATTTGAACCATTGTTCTTTATAATGAAAGCACTACCAAAAAATATTGGGTGTTTAAAAATTGGTGTTTTATCATAAAACATTTCTTTTGGATTCATATTGGAACTTGGACTATAGAAACAATGTTTATTAATATAAATTTCTAGACTCATAGATTGACTTGAAAAGTATTGAGAAATACTATGTATAAGTAATATAATATTCCCCATTCCAGTCAAACCTCTATTCTTCTTTTCGAAAACACCATATTATCAGGGTGTGTATGGTGTACTGAAATCATGATAAAATCCATTTTTTAATGTAACTTTTGAATTTTTTATTCTTGTAATAAAAAAATTATTATTTAAAAAATTCTTTATAGAATAGCCACATTCCTTATTAGCTATTCTCTTGAAACTTTTAAACATTATCAAAGAATCTAACTTATGTTTCAAATAAATAACATAAGTAATGAAAGAAAAATCATAAATGAAAAAAATAACTACAATTATATGACATTTGATTTTTTTCTCATTGGACCACATACATTTTAATGAATAAGATATAGTGGTTGAGTTGATAGCAAATCAATTTTATTATGCACAGAGTTTGTAATCTTTACTTTTAAAAAAATTGTTCCATACCAATCTATTATTCTTAACATATCTAGAATACCAAAGACATTATCTCACATTGACAACTTACTCTTTTTTATCTAACCCATATGTCCGATCCATTTATGCGACAATAGATTTTATTCCATCATTCTTTGGTGCATGAATTCTAAACTTCAGAAACATGAAACCAGTTTCCTTTTATATGTTGTTCTATTTTAACAAATTCTCCATCCACCACCCTTTTCAATAAAAAATATCTTTTCTAAAAAAATTTAATTCCATCATCAAAAATTTGTGAACCACATAACAAATTGCTATTCAACCCATTAAAAAACAAGGATTTCTTGGATTTCAAAATGTCTTCCCCAATAAAAGAGGATCCAAAACCTTTGACTCTAGGAGATTTATAATTACCAAAAGTCATTGTTTATTCATTGAAATAATCCAAATTCCTAAATATTTAAAATCTCTAGTCATATGATAAGAATATCCACTATCCACTACCCAAGGTCATTCTCCCTTTATAGATTTAATAGAGGTTTCAACAACATGGTATTTTTTATTTCCATTTATCTTTCTTGACATCTGAATTCAAATAATTGTTAAAAATGATTTGATTTTTTAGTAATAATAGAAGAAACCATTTTTAAAGATGTCTGGATTGTAAAAATATTTAGCAAATAGTTTCTAAAGGTTGGAATCTATTTTCATCTTTTAGGTCATCATTATCAATTTTCTTAAAAAAATTCTTCTCCTATTTCCTCTTTTGATAAGATTGAATCCCCATTGATTTTTTTTTGTTTCTATAACTCATGGAACAATTTTAGCATTGTTTATTAAACTAATTTTTTTTCTATATTCTCCAATCTACCACAATATGAGCAGTACCAATAGAAATAATACTTTCCATTGTAACATCCATACTATCCAAAATTGTGACCATGTTTCTCAAAAACATTAATATCTTTCACATTCAAACATCATTGAGTCCCAATAGTTTTGTCATATACTAAATTCTTTTTCTTCAATTCAGATTTATTTCCAACCTTATTGAAACTAGAAGTAGTTGAAACTTTCTCAAACATAGAATTTTAAGAATCTTATAACTTCGTAATTTTTTTGGTTTCTTCCATATACATTAATTTCCCATATTTCTTATTATTAAGTATAAATTAATATTTATTTTTATCCATTTAAGGTAACACTTTGAAATCATTCTCAGGTTAATCCTTTCTAAAACTTTTACCAAATTTAGATATAGAGTTATTGAAACTTGTAGATCTCAACTCGTATTAGAATGCTTTTATTTGAAAAATTATGGCTATTCTTCCTTTTCCATTAACTTTAATTCAAGATTTAAATTCCTATTAGTTTACTTATAAAGATATTTCTTCAGACCATCAAACTCCTCTCCCAAATACACTTTCTCTTTCACATTACATTATTGAATGTTTATTTTAGGACATTCCTTATTGAAATTCGTGATTTATTTTTTACATATAACAATAATTATTAGAAATTATTTTGATTTTATCTTTAGATGAAAATATAACTCAATTGCTTAATTTTTAGAACTACTACCACCAAAATCTCATTCATTTACTTTTGGAACAAAAGTATTCTCTCTAGAAATCATAACAAAATTCTCATATTCAACTTCACAATACTCTTTTTCACCATCTATAGAAAACAAATTATTCTTTTATATTTATTTAAATTTTTATCTTTTCTCTTTGAATACTATTTTTACTTATCACCCTATTTATTCCAAGATCATATTGACATTGTATCATCTTCATTATTATCTTCTTCATTATTTATTCTATGGAAATTTACAACAATGTTCCCAATACCTCCATATTAAAAAAATGAGGGATGTTTCACAATACACTTTCCAATACCTATTTTCACATTTTTAGAAAATAAGGATACCAATACCTCAGGATTGTCTCATAAGTAAATTTCATAGTCAAATTCATCAACTTATTCCTCTTCAAGAATCTTCATAGAATTTCCTTTCATGGAAGCCTTGAAGTTAATTTCACTATAAATGTTTTCTTTTCCTTTCCTTACATTCTCCTTTCTCATTTCATAAGTAATAATTGTACTATGATTGATATAGAAAGATAGAGTTTTAGGGTTCTTTTCTTATAAAGATAAAACATTTTCATCAAACTTATTAGGAATAATTCTCAAGATATTTTCAACAAACTGAAAATTAATTTTTTATTTATCAAACACTTTTAATAGAAAAGTGAAAAAAAAGAGTTCAACCACAAAAGGAAATAGTAGAGTCATTAATGTACAAATTAAGCCTTCCAGAATTAGAGTCCCTAAATAATTTCCAAGAGATATTGTTTACCTGGGTGCCTGGTTTATCCATTATAAGATCATGGAACAGAAAGGAAAACATATACTAGGATTGGATGCACTCCTCCAGATTAATCTTCACACCATTGAAACCCAAAACTAATATTAGGTCCTTCTTTACGATCCAGCTATATTTATCCTCATTGAGGGTAATCATTAAAGATATCACCATCATTTTAGCAAATTATTCTTCTGTAGAATTAAGAGACAAAACTTGTTGATCCACAACAATTTCTTTAACTCATGATGAATTCCAAGGAATGATCAGTTGCATTATTTTAATTTCCCTGGTTGTCTATCTACATGGATTTATTTACTGACCAAGTCTCCATTAGAGGAGAAAATGAGGAGTTGTCCTTACTCTCTTTACAAATACCCTTCTATCCATCAATGGAGGCACTTACCTTGTCACTTTCGAAGTCATTATATGTATCATTAAACAATTTAAAAACATTAGGATGTTGAACATCATAGGTGAGGTCACCTACTATAGACATTCCCCTAGAAGAAACTCTCACCCCATATGAGTGGCCTCATCATCAACTTGGTCAACAGGGACCACATTAAACTCACCTTATTGAATACTAATAAGGTGAAAAACAACAATTAAATCAGTCAAGGGAACCTCCCTAATTGTAGGAATACCTCCATCTAATTCTTATCATGAGTCATCAAACTCAAGGGAATCAAAATGATTGAAAAAAAATCCTTTGAATTGTTTCTTATCAAACTATCCCTACCCGATGACTTCACCAAGCCCATACGGTCTTCCCTATCGACACCTACCGTTAAAATTCTATCACCTACATTATTATTGAACCCAGTATCTTCCTCTTCATTTGTCACACCCATTTCAACCTATCCTATACGAAAAACATCCCCAGACACCCTAGTAGTATCTTTATCTTCTATTTAGACCACTCCCTTCACTATCCATTACATCATCACCACATATAAACTCCGCCTCTATGACCTTATTTTCGTCATTGGTTTCAACCATAGTTTATCACACCCAATCCCCAGGTTATGTTTCAATAACTCAAATAATTCACTCACCTTTGGTTCATAGGGAAACCATTGTGCCATATTCAGAGGAATTATAACATCTTCAACATCCACAAATTCTTCAACCCAAAACTATTCAATTAGCTTCTTTACTGCACCAAAAACCCCTTAGTATAGCTCCCACCCCCTCTGTTCTTTCTCCTACACCTAAAATCATACTAGAGTTACCCAATTTCTTGAAAGAAGAATAAATGTCCACCCATGATTCATAAAAGACCGGTTGTTTTGTACTGAAATTTATCACCAATGAAAATCGATACAAAATCTATTGGGGCTCTAGATTCATCCACTTCAACAAAGACTCTTGGAGAAATTGGATGGAAAACTTCTCGTGTCTTGATATTCGAACACAAATATCATCCCACTAGGTTACCAAGAATACAAATAATAGACAAGTTTGGGAATGGAATAGGGAGTTCTAGAAATTTAACCCCCATAGCTGTCATTTGTGATTCATGATTTTTATGAAGATCATAGCTCCACTTGAAGAGGAAGAATATAACTCATTGAAGATTTAAGTATTTGAGGGCAATTTGTGGATCAATTCCTTCTCAATTGTGAAGCGTATTATGATATGGTGTTCATTGAGTAATCCCACCATAGCTCAGTCCTGTAGACCCCAAGATCTGAAGATAAACCTATCAAATGAGTCTACAAAAGGATGTCAATTACTAAATCTAGAAATCATGGTAAAGAAGATATTTTCAATAAAAATTGTGTATTACAATGTTTGACCAAGACGTATTATGGTGATAAGAATATCCTTTAATATTATAATTAAATCACTAATAGATTCTGGCACACCAATTTTGATATATTCATACTTTATTCCCTATATTATTAATTTTTTACTTCTTTATCTTTGTATTGAATTAATAATGTTTTTCATCTTTTCTGAGGTAACTTTAGTAGTTTAAACTCCCTTATCATAAAGAAACTCACTTTTAGAATGTCAAAAGAGTAAATCCTTCTTATCACTTCCATTATTCTCATGATTTTTCTTATCCACAGATGTGAGAGGATCTTTTTCATTAATAGAAGGAAATAAATTTATGTAATCATGATAAACATCATACCCAAGAGAAAAATGATATGAAAACATTACATCTTTCTAGATTTGATATTTCATTCCATCAACCACCAATATAATCATACTATACACACAATTCACATTTTCCATCCAAAATTCTATTCCAATAGTTTAAAAAATAGAAAAAAAAGGTAAACATCAATTTGAAACCATTTGAAAAGTCCCAACTAGGATATATGTATCACTAAGAGGGGGTGGGGGTGAATCAAGGATATCTTTATCATTTAATTTTTAATATTTTGACACACCTTCACCTCCTTTTAAATATTTATCACTTTTTTGAAAATAATTGATTCACATATACACATAAATTGATGTATTTTCAAGTTTCACTAATCAATAAGAGTACCTATAACCTTTTCATGGTTTAGAAACAATCAAATACCATTAAATTCACTAGTATACAGTAATTTTGTGTGGGTACAACAAGTAGGATATACCCTTACCCTTTTTAGAAATACAATCAGTACAAATGTGCATGTTATTCTTAAAGAATTGATGATTTAAAAAAAATTGTGTAAAAAGAAATTAAACCTTATCCAGTTGGTTCAAAAACATGTTATTGTTCTTCCTTATCAACTTCCACTATGAAAACCTTCAATATAAGTCTTCACATTCCTACCCAATATAAGGCAAGAAATTCACTTTTGGACTTCATACAAAATTCATCTTATGGATCATTCTTGTTTCTAATTCTATAAAATAGTGATGAAATAATACCTTAGAAACAACTCTAAACCACTTAAATCATTACCTGGAAACCCACGTCCAATTTATTGGTCTAATCTAGTAAATAGTTTTTATGCTTCATCAGTCCAATAAAATTCCTCAAGAACTATCTATCCCAAAACATTTCTAGTGAAAAACCGTTATGACTTTCACTATTTCTCTTCACACATGAACAATGCTTCATTCTTATAAAGTACAATTTACTTCTTAAAATTTATAGGGATTACGGGAGAGAAATCTGTAAGAATATAAAAAAATTTCCCACTCAAAAAAATTCTATATTTTGAATTTCACTTTTATTTAAAACCCATACTTGACTTATTTATCACTTCTCAACTCTTCTGGATTCTTCTCCAAACATCTTGAGTCTTCTGATATTCTATATCATGATTTGATATTTCTATCCCTTCTTTAGTATAATACTATTTTCATTCTGTTTGTCTTAATTATGATGAAAACATATAATAAACAAATATTATTTATTATAATTCTCTGTATCAGTGGTAAGACATAAAACATTCTGACCATCTTTACCAAATAAAAGAAAACACAATTGAAACAATTATGCATTAAGAATTGCTAAAATTTTGTTAAAATTTATTTTCTTTTCATTTTCTATAAATATAATCAAAATATCTAAAGATTCTTTAACTTCTTCAAAAAATCTTTGGAAATAACTTCAAGTCCCCCTTTGACAAAAACTTCTAAATAACTCTTCAAAAAAAATTTCCATTACATAGTTTCCTTATAATTATGATCTTGAATATGATCAAGTCCTGGATCTGATGGATTTATTAGTGTTAACATGTGTTTGATGGATCAGTCTCTGATTCACTATGATGGATCAATTTCATGTCTGGTCATATAACCCATGATCGACTTGAGAATAAAACAACACATTGTTTCTTTTGATCTTGACCCATTTTAAATGAAATAAAAAATTACTTCTTTCATACTTGACCCAAATGAAGAGTAAGAACATATATAATTTGTTATATTGAAATATTTAGATAAATTATTAATATTCATCCAATTGGGTTTTCTAAAAACTGTTTGTTTTATTATTCATTGGTTCCAATAACCACCACTTTATTAATAATCCTTCCTCCAATGAATATGTGGAACACCACATCTAATTTTATAGTATCAACAAAAACTAATTTCTATGAAATTATTGATTAATACTTAAGAGATTCTTATTTAGAGAATTAGATAGTATGATGTTTTAGAAAATCTGATGGATTGGATTTTCAGTTCTTCAATAACTTTAACTTTTGAAACTTCAATCTTTTCATCCTTTAATAAAATTCCACATTTGGTGATACTCACACTAATGAACATAGATTAGAAGACGTCAACTTTTATTCCAATATTTTTTCTTATAATATTTAATTCCCCATGAATTTGAGAATATATGGATAAGTATCTCATCTTCAATAATTCATTGTAATTTATTATTACTTCAAAGTATTTCAACATATTCTTTCTTTCCAACTACTGCTAAAATTGATTGGAAAACCTTTTCTTCCTTTAATTCATAATTCTTAGATAAAAAATATTACTATTTAATTATGAGAACTCAAATATCAGTATATTATGATCAGATTATATAAAGAAACATTTAGAATCTCATATATTTCATCACACCAATAAAGAATTTCATTCTGAACCCAAGGTTATTCCAAAAAACAACTTCACCCATAAAACATATTCATAAATTGATGGACTTTGTCAGTAATTTTTCATCGCATATTTTTCAATTTTTAATCCTATTTCTAATCACACACACATAAATAGTAAAGGCATTTAATTTTTCTAACATTTCTTGAAAAAAAGACAAAATAATCAACACAAACTTTCTTCAGCATAAAAAATAACTTCCAACCTATTTGGCCCCAAATAGTAATGACCACGACCCTAGTAGCCCATGGTTGGTGTCAACATTATTTCATTGGAATAATATAAAAGGAATTTAATCCCAAAGTATTGAATAGTTTATTCATCTTGGTAAATAAGATACATACTTGAGTCTTACAATACTTTAAAAAAAAATTAGAATACAGTTTTTTAAGACAAAACAATTCCATATAGAATATCTTTATATATCAAAAATAGTATACATCATGTTTTCCATGGATAGAAAAATAATAAGGGTGATTGAAAATTCTCAGTAAGGGTTAAGTACATCAGAATCTATCATGAATCAATAAGACTAATCAACTTGTAATGTTATATAAATGAATAAAAATTACATTTAAATAACTTTATTATCATGTTATGATAAGGAATAGTCGATATAGAAAGGTACATAACAAAAAACACATACTATTTAATCAATAAATGAAAATTAAATTTATCTATAGATAATTTCAATGTGAAAATCACATGGATTATAATAACTAAATTATTAATGATGAAAGTTTTTATTTATTAGAGTTTATATACTAGGAAAGTGAAAAAGAATACTGCCAATATATATCCTCAATATAGTTTAAAACTACTGGTTAAAAATTGATTTTATTTTTCTAACAATACCTCTACTATAAACACCACTCAAAAGACAATTTAATACTACGGTGTACAGTCCAATCAGGTGTGGAAAACTAATTTGTCTAATGATACCTATCGATACATCGAGGGACCTTATAATGATTCGGACGCACCCATAATTATATATAAAAAGTATTCCTCATATATTGTATAATCAATATAACTTGTGAACAAATATTTTTTACCATTAAATATCCATATTGAAGGAATAATATGTATTATTAATGTTTCCCTAGGAAATTAAATAACATTAAATGTAAACACTATATGTAAAAATTCTATATGGTTTAGTTAATTTACATATCCAGGATAAATAATATGGGTATGTTAGGTAAATTTAATGTCTAATGATCATAGGAATGTTTATTTTTTGAAATAAAGTTAATGAATACAAAAATGAATCAAGAAAGTGAAATTCCAAAATTTTATTTTTCAAAATAAACATTAACCACTTAGAGGATTAATAATAATGGTAGAAATAAAACATATTTCAAGTGAAGAGTAATTTGAATCTATTTTTTTATAAACTATGAATATAAATACAATAAAATTATAATTAAAAACATTCTCGAAGAAAATAATCTTTTCATTTTGACTTTTCATGAAATCCTTTTCTATGAAAATATTTCTTAGAAATTGATTCATAAAAAATTTCCTCGTAAATTTACAATGGAAGCTTCATATAAATTATGGTAATTATGGAAGGTAATATCATAAATTTCTTGAAATTTATAAGTAACATTACTTTTTTACTGTAATGTTTTTAGGAAATCGCCTTTTTTTGAAAGTGATTAAAATATTTCTTTCACGTGTTCAGTAAAATATAAAAAGGAATTATTTTAAAAATTAAATAATACTTCATTAAAGTATATTTTAAGAGTAAAAATGGGTCAAAATTCCTTTAATAAATAATTTTTAAAATGTAAAAAAATTGATTTTTTTTGAAAAACATACTTTCGGAAGAAAACAGATTTCTGACCAAACAGAGGAATAGTGTTTGATTTTCCAAAAAACAATTCAATATTATGTGAGCTTCCAAAGAGTGAGAAGATAATAATATTAAATTAAAATATCATTTCAGAGATTCTGGAAAGGGTTTTGCGGAGTGACCTTTGTCCGAGGGTGCGCTGCGGTTGCCTGCGGAGTAGGGGCAGCGTCGGGATGGCCTGGTCTTCCTCGCTCTGGTCTATTTGTCTTCTTTTGTGTATGTTCTCCTTTAAGGGCCCATCTCACTTTGTTGGAGGATTGGCCAGATTCCAACAGGAGTCCGCCAGTGGGTTTGTGGAATTGGGATGGTGCGACGGCCGCATCGGTGGGCGTTCGAGGAGACCAGATTTGAGGATTGTCTTGTTCTCCTGATGTTTGTTTACCATAGTTTGTGGTAACTCAGCCATTTATTGGTGATTTCTGCTCTATCTTGATGGTTTATCAGTTTAAAGTCTTGAATTGATTTTATTGGTGAAGTGGTGATCTAGAGAACTTGTGATGTGGTGAGGTCATGTATGGTTTCTCACTTTTTCCTTAAAAGTGATTGCATAATAATAAAAAACAAGTTTCAGTCATTAAAATATCATGAATAACCATAGGAGAATAAAATTAAATGGTTATATTAGTAATTAGTCAAATAATTTACTTCAACTAAAATTCATGAACAAACAATCAAGATTAGAACGATATTGTGAAATAAACCATTATAAGGATCATAACATTGAAATTAGAATTAACTAAGGAATAGATTATGAGTTTCAACTATAAATATGAATAAAAAATAATAAATGAATCATAAGGTAATAAAAAGTCATTATAAACATAATCTTAGAACTCCATAATGAATTAATTATATGTCAAATACATTGAACAAAAATTGAGTTAAGAAATCCATCACCTCATGCTTCCTTTTGATTGAACATTAATGAAAATTCGGTATTGTGGTTTTAAACATTTTATTAACTTATACAAGAACTATAGAAATAATTAGTATATTATATATGATCCTTTTATAACATCTTATTACCCATTAAGTAATAACTTTTTATTATTTCGGGTGTTAATTTCATTATTTTCTCAGAGGCATTTCATCATAAAAGATCTGGTTCTTAAACATATTATATTATTCAATCATCTCTAGAATAACAATAATGAAATAATTATAATATTTTTTACATCAATTATAATTTTAAAACCATTAATGAAATATGGTTATGAAAAATTAAGTACACTATGATCAGGGAGATGGTAGGTCGTATATTTGAATGAGTGACGTTTCAATTTATCAATGATTATTATAGCGAGGAGGTAAGTAATATTTTATCTTTAATTAATTCTTATCAAATAATATATTAAACATTTTATCTTTAAATATAATTATTTATATATATTATCCATGTGGCGTGGTTATGAATAGACAATCACGTTGCTTTGTGAAGGTTCTAGTCCACACGTATACAAACAATGTTATAATCTTTATGTGGGTGAAAAGGTAAGAAAGGATGTAATATTTTATTAATAATAAATAAATCATGAATATAATAAATATTAATTATATATCACATATATTTAATAAATTTAACCTTATTAAAAGCCATGTGATGTGTTATTGAAAGACGAATGACATCGCTTCACAAGGTGGTAGTCCTCCGTACACATAAGCGAAGCTATCGTATCCCCAATTTATTGGAAAGTAAAACATATTTATATGATATAATGACTATATAAGTATAAATATGTTAAAAATATAATATATACACATATTTCCATCATGATACCAAATCAAGAAATGTAGGAATGGAACAATGAATGACATTTTTTTGTGAGGCGGTAGTCTACCGTACACACAAATGATGATTTTACAACCCATTTGATATAAGTGGATATTGTTATAAGTCATGATTTTTTTTAAAACAACCCATTATATTCTCAATACTGACGTTATTTTTTAATAATATTTTAATAACAAATTAAGGAGGTGGAGAAAAAAATAAAATATATACACTCGTTGTAGAACATTACCACTTCTTCGTGTATCCGCCTTAGGTTTTCACTAAAGCGATACTAAGTATTATTTATACCCCAAATTAGACTTATAAGATGATAGTAGGGATGTTTTAAGTATTTTTTTAGTTATTTTATAAACCAAATGAGTTTTAATGGGAAAACAAGAGAGAAGAGGGGTTGGCATTTTATAAGGGATTTTTGTGACCCACTTATAATTGTTTGAAAAGATTCAATAATACACATGTTTTATCATAAAAAAAGATAAAAAATATGGTATATTATCTAAATGTGAAACTATATGGTCGAAATATGGCTATATAATTTGTTTTTCATATTTGTTTAGGATAATTTCAACTGTTATGTACTTAATTTAACCATGAATATATTCATTTTTACCTTAACCATGATGATTAATTTTTAATGTTTTCACTATTAATTTGGGTAAAAAATTAATTTTATGTTATTAGATATAACAAATTACACTAATTATATATATGAAATCCATTTTTCTAAATTCAATTCAAATAAGTGGAACATTTTTATTTATAATTAATACCAAAAATTGGATGAGAAAGCGGGTTTTTAAAGAGATAATGTTCTAATGTGTAAATGTTTTTATATAAAAATTCAATATAATAATGATTTTAATGAAATAAATTACATAACATGATATAAAATTTAAATAATTTTAATTTATTAACAATTAGAAATATAATTTAACAATATAAATTATTTAAATAAAAGGATGTTTGCGATTAAAATTCAGTATTTTTAACTATTTTTCAAAAAAATGAAATATTTTTGAAAAATGTAAAAAATCACCCTAGGATAATCTTGCTATTTGGATTTCAAAAATGAAGTTTATTTTTTCAAATTAATTTTTTAAAAGTGTTAATAATTAATATTAAATTTTGTATGGAAATTGTGATTAAACAGTCACTTATAAGAATACATTTTTTTTAAAAAACATTTATTTTTCTTTTTAAATAATTCTTTTTTAATTTATAATAAATAGATAACCATAATTTTTATAATTTTTTATTAATATGATTTGAAGAAAATTTAATGTATATGTTTTTATTATTATATTAAATAATAATATTTTTATAATAATACACATTTCTTTTAAAATCAGTGTCCTGTGTAACTCAAGAAAAATTTTGTGATGTGTATAACACAAAAAAAACATAATTTTTGATGTAATATAATATAAAATTAGTTTTTTGGGTAATGAAATATATTTAATATATTTAATTTATTTTTAAAAAACATATAATAATGTCTTGGGGTGTTATGTTTTATTCTATGCATGGTGTTATGTGTCAGATACACTATAAATATAATGTTCTTATTTTAAAATATCATGGTTTTAAATTCTACCAACCTTAAATAAATTTTGTCATCATATTTTTATATTCAGCAATGTAATCATCTGTTTTATATTTAGAAATACCATTTTTGGAAAACCCACACCATAAAAGGGTTAATAAAACATCATCTTATTAAGAGAGATAGAGAAGTTAAAAGGTCATAAATAACAATATAAAACTAGGTATATATGTAGGAGAGAATTGGTAGAATGTAAATATATGTTCATAGAAAAAAATAATAATTAATTATATATAATGATAGAGGTAATCCATTATAAAAAGGTGAATAATCAATTGAATGTTAAGGGCCTTAAAACAATAAATCTATGATGATTTAAAAGACCAAATAATTTATATGATTTAAATATAATTATATAACATTTCTATTTCAGGATCCTTTTGAAAATGTTAAGGAATTATTTTACTATCTATGAATATAAGAAAATGTTCTTGATTACTATTTTTATATTTGATAACAATAATTTCTCCATTAATTTGTAATTTAGTCAACATAAAATTCAATTCTTACTCAAATACATGAATATCCAAAAATAATTTTTTTTATTTTTAAACAACTAAAATTCACTTTTAATAGAATGTAATATATGTTAATGAGTGATGATTATTTATATATATCTCTAAATATTTTTCAAAACCAATATGGTTTTCACAGGTTATAAAGTTTGTATAAATATCCATACCGTGAAGTAATACATTAATCTCTAAAAGCTTATCTAAAGCTTAACTTAATCCATTTCCAAAATTGTTAACCTTATTAATGTTCCAAAATATTAATATCCATGACTTTAGAAATAATTTCACTAAATTTATAAATTGAACTTATTATTAATTATCAGAAAAACATGAAGTATCTCTTAATTTTTTCATACCAAACATGTGAATACCTTCATAATGTATTCTAGGGAAACATAGAAAAACCCAAATTACCCAAAAAACATAGTAAAAACAAGAATTATTATGTATTAATTAAGTAAGACATAGATTATTGGATATATTCTATAAATCCAAGAATATTGAAAAATCTATCAAATATATTATAAACCATATTGTTAAAAAAATCATTAGTCGGTCCCCAGGTAGTCAGTACATTCCAATTTACTTTATCCAAATTAATATTCTATTTATCCTCACATAATTGTCCTAAAACTAAGAAAATATTAATGTTTATATTTTCCTCAATCTTGTTATTTCCAAGAAGTTCAACTTTCCACTGAATCCTTTTTCGATTCATCATTACCTTTCAACATACTCTTTTAAATCCTTAACAAAAAATTACTATGGTACTAACCTTATATATTTCATAATTCTAATTACCAAAACATCATTGATAAAATGCTCAAATGAAATAATTCTTTAATCCAAATACAAGAACATCAATCATTCCACTTCATCTTTGGAAATAACATAAGATTAAATATGATCCATTAGCTTCTTTTTAGGTATATTCATTTTATTTATGAGACATTGATTTATGTAGTGTCCAATATCCTTACATTTGAAACATTATACATTGGAATTTTTTTACGCTCAAAATCACAAGAATGGTGGCCTTTCTATCCACACTTTTATAAAAATACCATTCCTTTTAATCAAGTACTAGGGTGTTTCTTTTGAAAATTATCACATGTGGGGAAATCTTTCTTTCCATACTTCCCTTTATTTGTCTTTTTCCCAGACACCTTTTAGTCCGATGCTTCTATCCGAATCCATAATTCATAGATAATTATTTCACCATATTTCTATCACATGATATTATCTTCTTATATGATGTGAATTTTATGGAGACTAATTCCTCTTTAAATGTTTTATTCATTACATCAAGGAAATGAACATTATTATTCTTTACAATATGTGTATGGATAAAGTTCACATTCCTTCCTCTAGGTGCTGTTTTTATATGATGGAATACACTATATTAGATCATATCATTATGAAAAATAATGTACAATCTGAAAACAAGTGACATACTTAATAGAATTTAAAAAAATTACACATAGATAATCTCATAATCTTAAACATGGGTTTTTCACGAAAATCACTATTTTTAAATCCTCTATAATGTTTTTTAAATAGAATGTGGATTATTTTAATAATATCCCCTAATAGTGTTCAACTGGTTGTGTAGTAAGGAATATTTTCATGAACCATATGATGATTGTATCAAGTCTAATGTTTCTTTTTCATAATTATTACCCCTAAGTACCACTGTTCCAAAACTACGTCCAATTATAATATCTATATAGCGATTTTTTCAAGGGAAACCCTCATAATATCTACCTTAGAAAAACATTATTATGTTATTTTATAAATATCATAAAATTTTATTATATTTTTATGTTCCATAATTAATATTTTCCTAAATATAATTTCTAATGTTTCTAATAATCTTCATTTGATAACAACTATAACGACCCTTACCCCAAGGCCAGAGCCAGTGTGCATTTATTTACATTGGAATTATATATAAGGAATCACATCCTGTAGGACCAAATAATATATTTATATTGTTAAACTAGATTCACACTTGTGTCATACATTATATTTGAAAACAAAATTACAATGATTTTTGTAACACCCTGAGATTTTGAGAATTATTTTATTTAAAATTAATTTATATTTTAAAAAATTTTAATTTCACATGAAATTGGAAATATTTCTTTCTATATATATATATTAAAACACAAAATCAAACATTCCTTTCACACTCAATAATATCTTGGCTTATGCTATACACAATACCAACTTAGTTTATGCTATAAACAACACAGACCTGGCATACATTGCACACAACACTAAGATTATATGAAACATACTTTTTTTTATTTTAATTATTTAAATAATATAATAATAAACTATCCATTAAAATTATTAATAACTACTTTTCAAATATTGTTTTATATAAATAAAGCATATTGATAATGAAAGATAACATTTTTTTGTAATGTCATTTTATGTTAAGAATATCGATTTCTTAAACGAATCACTTAATTTAAAAAAAATTTAGAAATTTAATTTGAGAAAATAAAAATAATTCTTCCATTTAGAATTTAGAAATTAAACTTTGTTGAATTTTTTATATTTTTCTTAGAAACTTCATTTTATGGACGAATAGTGATAAATACTACTTTTTCTTTAGCAACTGCATGTTTGTCTGATAAACAATCAATCCTAAATGATAATATAAATATTTTTTAAGGTCAAATATGATGAATATTACATATACTAATACAATTAAATTCATCAGGATCAACTTCACTTTAAAATGAATAAAAATCTTCACAAACGTTTGAACATTTTCTTGCTTTAAAACCTCGTTATTTCGTCCCGTTTGTAGGATTAGCACAATTTTTAATTTTGATGGTTCAATAATGTGGATTTAAAAAATGAAACATAAAACATTATATTTAGTATAATATTTATATTCTAATGTGACCATGTTAATTTTTTACCACGCTTATTAGTAAAAATGATTAAAATTAATCACAACAGTTAAGGCCAAATTAAGCTTAATTAGGGACTAAACCATAAAATTAAGTTCCCAAATGACCTATAAACTTGTAAAAACCTCATTTTATGTCATATATATAGTCAATAAACCTTAAATTATTTATGTTTTTTGGTTTTATAATCTTTACATAGGTAATAACATGTGCACACCTCATTTGTTTCTAAAAATTCCATGTAATCCCTTTTCCTTCCCAATAAAAGGACACCGCCTATACCCATTCCTCACACCTATAACAGATTTTATGTTCATACATGATCTTCCCATTTAGCATCCCAATAATCCTCCCCTAAACCTTGACTCCTCCCTTTATAAAGAAACCCTCTCAAGGAAGCCTTTTGGCACAAACGAAATGGAGTTACCCGATTAAGATGTAACTTCTTATCTCAAATTCCTTTCCTTTATTTTCCATATCCACCCTCCACTCTCTTAATTACCTTATTTGGTGAAAACAAAAATATCCTCCATATATTATTATTTTTTTATTAAAAGGGTATTACCTACACTTACACACACTACATCCAATGAATGTTGAACATACGGTTTCTGTGTACGACAAACTACTGCATCACGAAACTATGATTATTCATTTATCCTTTACAACCAATAATGGTGTCCATTATGATGGAAAATATTTTTATATATATCATATATTATATTAAATAATCATTTAAATTTATTTATTCTTTTTAAAAAATAAATATTTTTACCTTTTATTTTTGTTAACACGATAATCTCATTTGAGGAAATATGGACTACCACCCCCTCAAAGCGATGTGAATCATTCACACACCACATAGAATGTATTAAATACGTGTTTAATGAAATTTTATGATTTATATGATATATTCAAGATAAATTAACAATTATATATATATATATATATACATATGTCATTTACTTACTTTCTTTTAATATGACATTAAAAATAGAAAACAACGTTAATGCATACGTACAACTTATCATCTCCATGAATGGTGTATTCTATTTAATACTTATTTATGCTATAAATTATTATTATTTACATATAATGGATATAAATTATATTTATATCATGATATAACTTCTATAATTATGATATATTTATAAGGACTAATGATAGAACAAATTTAGAGACATGTAAAGAACAAAGAAAATATTACCCGAAGTAAAAACTTAACGTAGGATCATTAAAAAGAGGGTAATATAAGGTCATAATAAAACCATATATTGTATTATGTATAATGATATTCTTATGTAAATAATATTTATAAAAAATATATTTATTATATATGAAGATTCTATGAGTATGGAGAGAGTCTAGACATAAGGTAAGGGGATTTTCATCTCCCTTTTATTTTCTCTGAGATACAAGCTATGTTCATCACTCTTTCCTTTTATGTGGTGTATATAATGAAAATTATTGTATTATATATATCTTGTACTTAAATTTATGGGTATTTAAATTCGCATATTATAATACTTCTTTCATGGGGTTTATGTTTCAAAAGTTACCAAATTTGTAAAAATGTTTTTGTGTCAATTTGCCTTCATTAAGACTCGTGTTTTGTTATGCACCTAAACTCTTTTCCTGGGTTCATGTAATTCCATTTTACATGAAATATAATGATTATAAATCTATTAAAGATATTATATGCTTCATGTAATTACCTTTACTTATATGGAGAACATGATCCCCTAATACAAAGTTTTAAGAATTTATTGAGGCAATCTCATTGCCTTTTGAGTTTGTTTATGTTAATTCTTCCTTAAATGAAATATTATAATAAATCACAGAATAATATTCCTTAGATTAATTCTCATATATTATTTTATTATATACTCATGTATTGGTAAAATTTTCTACTCTTTGGTACATAATATAGTTAAGAAAGGTTTTTTGAATGCCCGACATTACCCTCTCTTCTGCCGGAAATCTATGTTATCAAAAAATAGTTTCCAATAATATTATACCACCAAATATAATATCTAAAATACATTTTTAACTTTTTTTACCAATATATTCATGGGAATATTTTTTTTACTTTCAGATCAAGGAACATTTCTATGATTTTGACTATGAAAAAGGAATATTCTTCTAACCTTGTATGATATTTATAAGATTTAACTTTCGGCATTTCTTCGAATCTCCATTTTCATTGTTAAAAATGTTAATCTTTAATAAATAGTTTTTTTAATGTAAGAATCATGGAAGTTTCTTTTAAAAATTATTTCAAAATTATTTTAAATGTTTTCAGGGAAAACTATATTCAAATGTTTTTCAAGACCAATTTAAATGTTTTCAAAATGTTTTTAAAGAAATGGTTTTCAAAAAGTATTAACGATTATTTTATAAGTTTTCAAGAAAAATGATTTATTATTTTATTTTAAGATTTATTTATATGTTTTCATGTAATTTTCATATAAATTATTTTTAAAACATTTTCATGCTTTCTTTGAATGTTTTACAGTGTTTTCAAATATATTTTTTTAAAATGTTTTGGTGCTTATTTTAAAATTCTTCAAGGAAAAAGGTTTTAAAAATGATTTATTTTCTTATTAATAGGTTTTCATGGTATTTTTTATGAAAAGTATTTTCAAATGTTTATTTCTATTAAAAATAGTTTTTCAAACAAAAAAGGATATTTTTCTCAAGAAATATATTTATTGTATATTTTAGAATTATTTTCCATCTACGATGAAATCTATTGATGTTACTCATTCCTTTCATAGAAATGAACTAAAAGATCCACTAATATCATTTCTATTAATGGGTAATGACCAATTACATGGAATTTTTGTAATCCTTTTCTCCTTAAGGGGTAATATGTTTATGAATCCCATTACTCTTTCATGGGATATATGCTTTTGAATCCTGCTTCTTTGGGTGAGTAATGTTTATGAAGAAATGATTATGAAACCTATCTATGTCCACATGTTAATATATGTTTACATGTTTATGACACCCATTTCATTTCACGAGATATGATATGTTATTTATGATATTGTGCCACACATATATATGATTTCATTATATGAAATGTGGGACCTATATCTCCATCCAATTCATTGGGGAAAGATTTATATCTCTTGAGATAAAACAGGGCTGGAGTAAGGGTAACTCAGTTTAGTAATATAGGGATGGAATGAGGATTACTCTGTTCAATAATATAGGGCTTGAATTATGGTCACTTGGATCAATAATAAAGGGTTAGAACTATGGTTATCTTGTCGAGCAAAGGACTTTTCCCACTTATATGGTATTGGTATTGATTTCGGGGATACCCTGGAAATAACTATATAACTATGTGTCACCATAATTCCATGTCTTACTTATATATTATTTTTTCATGGATTATGTTATTTATTTCATTCTGATTCCTTTTTTATGAACTTTCAATCATTATGACATGATCTTTCATATGTAGGGTAAGATCTTATATTTTCATGATCACATTCTCATACCCTTAGGATGATTTTTATGCTTACATGTCTCCCTTCTTTACCCGTACTGAGTACTTGATATGACCCCTTTTATGTTTCCTTTCCCAGAGGATATGATGATATGTACTATTTTTGATATGTCTAAGAATGGTTCTAGTTAAGAAGAACCAAGTGGGAGATTATTTATCTCACATATCTACCATTGTTTATGGTTCCATGTATCCAAAGGCATTACACCAACTATAGTATTTTGGAGTCTATTTGTATAATGTTAATGTATTTTTCAAATGTTATGTTATATTGATGTTTGTAATGTTAGGGTTTCTTCTGTTGGTATCAGAGGAAAGGTATATTTATCCTTTGTAAATAAGAATGATAAAATTTCAGTGAGATCCCTATGTCTATTTCTAAGAATATGTGTAGGGATGTCTCTATGGATACGTATGAGGATGAGTTAACATTTAGGAAAATGTATTTGAATTTTTTGTAAAGGAGAGAGTGAGTGGGTTCTAACCAATACATCCCTATTTGGATACTACATGTGGATTTGGATCTAGAATATATGTGTGTAGGGTTAAAAACTCTAACAATATTTTCCGGCCATGACTCGAGGTAATCGGGTACATAATAAAGAGCCTTGCTGCACACCTGGTTTGACAGTCCTGGTGGAAATGATTTGGGAATTCAAAAAATCTTGATGAACCATCATTAAGTATTTAGATATATGTTAGCTATGAATAAAATAGGGTAAACCCAAGGTGTAATAGATTATGGAATGTGTCATTATTTAGATATCCAACAAGCAATTATTTTCATTACATTGTCGTTTACTAATATTGTAAGTAATTCTCACACTAAGATTCTAGTTTTAGTTAATGATGGGAAACATACGAAAATGGATTAATGTTGAATGTGATGGAATATTTTCTCATGAGTAGTCATGTATGATGATCACGAGAGTGAAATATTTCGTGATCATGCCTAATCAGTTTTCACATAAAACTATTAAAAATGGTTACCTTAACCAACTCTTAGACTCACCCAGGAAGAGAAATAAGGGGTTCACTGGGAGTTCGCGTAATAGAGATCATGGAAGAAAAAAGATTTGGTTTCCCTTGTGTCAATAATGTGGAACGAATCACTGAAGTGATTGTCTTAGAGGAACAAGAATGTGGTTTTACTGTGGAAAATAAAGACACAAATCAATTGACTCCAAGGAAAAAATAAAGAGTTTAGTTAATGAAATAGATGGGAATATTGGCTTTCCAAAGTCAACATCAAAGGATTAGTGTTTTATGTGTGGAATAAATTTCCATTATGAAACTCAATGTTCGAAGAGGAATGTTCCTAAAGAGAATCAATAAGGTGGTGTAAGTAATGGTTACACTGCTGAAGATGAAGAGAGTACGTATGAAATGTGAAAGGAAGCAGGTATTTTTTTAAGGTATCAAGGATTGTGTAATCGACATATTTATATATTTGTATTATAGAATTAATAATGGTGAATTATGTATGGATTATTAAGTATATTTTTTTCTGTGGATTTATATGAATATATTGAATGATCATGATGGACCAGAAATGTTATCTCACGAATGTTAACATTTTGAATAAGGGAAGTTAAACCTTAACATGTTTTGTTTGTTATGATAATGTTGTATGTATAAAGATACGTGGGATATGAGTAAGTAAATCAGACAGTACTGATTACCTTGGATCTAAGTAAGGACCAGTTTATAGGTGGTTTATGCTACCACTAATGATGTTTACCACATTTTTTGATTTATAGAGTAAATCTAAAATACTTTGAAATGAGGAAGCATGCATGTTTTCGAAAAGGATTTATTTTAATTCATGTTGTTACCATGATTCAAGGTAATATTAAATAGGGTTATTAACATTTTTGGAATGATAAAATGAACAAATAACTTTGGATATAGGGGAATCAATTTTAATCCGATTTCATGACTCTCTTTCAAATGTTTTGGATTTTCAACTTTCTAAAGGGTTATATGGTTAACAATTCATGAAAAGATAAAAATAAAAATTTGAGGAAGTATGTGTGCACTGAGTTTGTGTTTAAAACCACGTTTAAAAGGATAATTATTTATTAACCTTATTTCAAGGATGTCCATATTTTATATGTTTTTAGAAAGGAAATAATGTATGTTGGGTGATAACCAATCAAGTCCGATAAGGTTGTGGGTCTTGAACCCATGACTGAACGATGATAAGTGTTTCACACCTACCACTAGCCTATGAGATGTACTGGTTAATTTTTATTTTTTAATGAATAAATATTTATGATGAAATATTTGGGTTACATTTTAATTTTATAGATCAATGCATATAGTTTTTTTAAAGAAATTTAGTCATTCTTTTTAATCTTTATGGGCCTTAAGATCCATTAAAAGCATATTTTAGTTCTTTAATCATCAAAGTTAATTTCCATATTTTCATTCCATGAGGTAATGGGCGTATTACAAATAGTTCAAATCACAACCCACGAATGAAATTTTTTTTATAGAAATTTATCAGGAATTACTCAATGATCTTAAAGTGATGCAATTTTGTTTCCTAATACCTTAAATCCTGTTGATCCAATGGCTTCTAGAATCATCCAAGATTTATGACTTTGAGGCCCTAATATTTACTTTTCTCTTTCACTTGTTTGTTATTTATGTCCCCAAATGCTCCCTATAAATATTTATGCTTTTCCACCATGCCCAATCTTCACTCCAAACCTATGTTGAACTATGTGGAATCCCATTTATATATTACTTTGGGTAACCATTATGGTTCAAAATTTCAATTTTAAGGAAAGTTTTAATATCCTTTTTTATGATGTGGGTTTCTATGAATGAAACTTTCATGTATTAAACCATTGATTACCCATTTGAATTTCAATGGTGAAATTCATTTTAAGGGCTGTAGAATGTAATAACCTGAGATTTTGAATCTTATCATCTTTCAGATAAATTTAACTTTTCTGTATTTTTCATTTCACAAGAAACTGAAAATGTTTTATATATATATATATATTGTAACACCCAAATATTTCATAGTACGTTATCTCATCAAAGTAATTCAATAGCTTGCACTACACGCGACACCGAGTTCAAGCGCACCACAACTTAACAAATTAGCCATTCAAAAAACAGTTATGAATAGTATTAACTTCATTTTGATTCTTATATACTCTATATAATTTTAAATTCCATATTATGTATTTATTATACATAATATAATAACAAAATCATTTTTCCAGATAAAATAAGTATTTTTCAAAAAAATGCAATTTTAACACCTTTTAATGGAGAACCCTTTTTAAAACCAATATTTGACACTTTTATATATTCAATTTAGTGAAATTAAATTCTACTTTATAAGTAGGAAATAAAAATTTATTTTGGATAAATATTTGGTACTTTTCTGATAACTTTCATATTTTGATGAATAGTGAAAAATACCATGTTTTAAATAAAAACAACTTTTTTTAATCTAAATAATTTATAGTGTTAAATTATGAATTTGAATTTATTTGTGTATAATTATATTATATTTTTATCATTTAATACAATTTAGGTCATTATAAGTAATTTTAAATTTATATTTTACATAAACACATATCAATCTTTTGATAGTTTTCACTTTTTTAAAACCCACTTTTTGCCTTTGACAACGAGAATTTATTTTAAATTAATTAATGAAACTTATATGTTTTGAATTTCGTAAAATAGAATTCATTTTTGAATTAGGAATATCAGAATTAGCTTAGGGTAAGTATTTGGTATTTTTCTGAAAACATTCAATTTTTGATGAATAGTGAAAAACAATGTGTTATTGTTTAAAACTAACTTTTTATTTAAATAATAATTTATTTTATTTAAATTTATTTTAAGTAAAAAAAGGTATATAATACCTATATAAGTTTAATGTAATTTATTGGATTCATTTTATGATAAAAGTATATGTATAAATTTTTATTGAACTTTTTACCGTCTTTTACTCACTTTCTAGGAGCATTTACAAATTTGTATAAAACATAATTTTACCTCCTATATGAGTTGAATTTAAAAAATCTAAGAGATATAGTTGATATCTGTAAGTAAAATCTGGTTCACTAAGATGAAAATAACATTTGGTGAATAGTACCTTTTGAATTTTATTTACCAAGGTTAAAAGTAAACAGGGTAATTAAGGGTAAAATGATATTATAATTACCCTAACACATGTCTTAATTCTATTGGATAAATTTAATTCTACCAAAAAAACCTTAATAATAATATATTATCCTCTTTGGTCCACTTGGATTAGATTAGGACATTTATAATTATTTTAATTAAAGAATAGTTAAAAGTGTTAAATTCAAAGTTTAAAAACTAAACCATTTTTTATATAAGGTTACACACTATATAAATTCGACTATAAATATTCATTAGAAATATAAAATAATTTCGTACATAATGGTATTTTATTTATAATTTTTTGACTTTAGATAATTTAATTTATTTATGACACAATGATGATGCGGTAATTAACTTATTAATGAAATATTAATAAAATTAATATTATAAATATCTAAATAAATGTAAATTGAGACTTATTATGAATTCCACTAATTTTATTTGTTAATATGAAATGTTAGGGTTGATTGGATAGATTATGTTCGAAGTGATAAGGTTGTTATGACTTTCACAAAAACAAAATTCCAAATAGTGTCAAAATTGGTATAAATTTATTTTTTAAAACAAATACTATATTATTGGTTAATATTATATTCCTAAAAATATAATGTTTGTCCAAAAATATTAAATAATATTATATATTTCATTAATTAATCACTTTTGGTTCTTTTGGAAGTTTGGAGTATCTTTATTAACCATATAGTGTAAGAATACAAGAAGACACAGTAAAAGTTATAATATTTAACTAAGAGTTAAATTTAAAAGATAAGGTTAAAATGGTAACATAAACAATTATAAAACCTATTGGATGAGAGTTTTTGCAACCCATACTCATTGTATCCTCTTAATAAATCATTTTGGATCCCTTAGAAACCAAAAATGATTTTATTATAAAATAATATTGCATGTTTTTTCTAAAGAGATCCCCACCTCTCTTATAAAAGGGTACTTCTACTGCTCTCAAAATCACACTTCGAAAGCCATTTGTCTCAGCCAAACCCTACACAAATCTCCTACCAACATCCCTCCCTTCTACCTAGATCCATTACCTTGTTCAAAAAGCCAAACTGTGAATCCATTTTGATCAACTCAAAATAAAACACCTGAATAAGAGGTAATAATTTCACCACCCTCTTTCAAGTTCTTTTTTTTTCTTACACATCCTCATTCATTGTTGTTTCCAAAAAAAAATAATAACTCCAGTACCAACTACATATTTTGATTTTATTTTAAATATGGTAGAACCATATTCATTATTCTATACATCCTATAAATGAAAAAGTCACCATACGTGCGTACGTACGACTTATCGTCTCCATGTTGTGGTGTAGTTTGTTATTCAAAAATTTCTTTATTTGGATGGGTATAATACTGATTATAACTGATATAAATAATAAATATAACATGTCAATTATTCTGTATATATGATATCACATCCAATTATATATGATTTCACCATTAATATAATGATTTTTTTCTCGTGCGTACATGCAGATTACTGTCTCCACGACGCGATAAGATTCATTTCCACGTTCACCATTCAACGATGATTATAAATATATATATTATTTATAGATATGTAATATATGACATAATAATGTGACTGGAGATATATATATATATATATATATATATATATTTGTGTGTTTATGTGTGTGTGTATATATATTTACATATATCTTATTCACTTACTTCTATTCAATATGACATGAAAACAGAAACAACATTTATGTGTATGTACGGCCTACCGTGTCCATAAACGGTGCCTTCTATTTCATATATATATATATATATTATAAATATTTATATACTAAATATATATGATATGTAAGTCAAGGTTTATATTTTGGATGTTTATAAATTATGATCTAAAGGATACGATCAACAATAACATGTTCAAATACGTATGATAAAGAAAGCGATTATTACCCAAAATGTTAATTTAACATGGAAATCATTATTAAATGGGTAGTATAAAGTCATAAATGAATCATGTATGATATAATAAATATGAATATGGTTCTGGTATAATTTAATTACATACTAAGGTCATTGTATAGGAGGTTAAACGTACCCTCGACCAATGGAAAGTATCAGGTAAGGGTTAATTTCACAATCTCTTTATTATCCATGGTTGTTTTTATGTAAGTATATACTGGGAAATATTTATTATCCATGTAAATGTTTCATAAAATAGTTTTCAAAGGGATTATTTTTAATGTACTTTTTACTTAAACATCATTTTATATGTTTTAAAGATTTATTATTCTAAGCCTTTCTCATTAATGTTTGTGTTTTAAAAATGGTATAAAGGATTTATTTATATGGGCAAGAATGTTTTAAAATTTTAATTCCATTCAAAAGTTTCAAAGTGGTATGAGACACTTTGATTTGTAACTATATTTTCAATGACTTCCTTTATAAATCATGTGACTTTTAAATGATTTCATGAAAAAGGGATATTTCTCTCAAATGTTTTTACTGATCATTTTCAACTATGTGAACATCCTTTTGGGGATATTATTCTTGAACAATGTTTATTTATTATAAAATCATCCATTTTGTATTGAAGGTTTTGTGATATGTTTGACTGAGGATATTTTATTTTTATACCATTCATGGTTTATGGATAAAGTATTGACATTTCGTATGCTAGTTTTAATACGAATGTTTATGTTATGTTTAAAGCTTTTCGTATGAGGAATGCATTGGACTTAGTATGTGAAGGGGGGAGACAGCTATATCTCCTTGACGCATCGATAGGTATCATGAGACAAACTAGTTTCTTAGAACGAGGCCTTGACAAAATATTATTTGTAGTCATGGCACAAGTCCTTTACTATGTGGTTATAAAGTCTGACATTTTACATTCCATCATTATCCAATTTGCTATTGATATTTCATGTGATTATTCGACTATTATTATATCAATATATATAAGTAAATGAAATTATTTGATTTGTATTGGCCATATTATGCAGAAGTTTATGTTTTAAATGTTTTTGTTTTAGTCTTATACATTCTCTTAAATGTTTATAATTATTTATGAAAGTTTCTGCTATATTGTTATCCTTAATGAGCATCTGAGCTCTCCCCTTTCTTATGTTTAATTTTCCGAGGATTCAAAGAAGTTTATTATGATTGATAAGCAGGGTTAAGCAAGGGGATTAGTAGAGTTATCAAATAATCATTTATGTTGTGTCTTATTTTCTAATTTGTAATGCAATATTCATGTATGTAATCTATTTTCCAAGACTGTAAAACTGATCGGTCTTTCGGGACTTGATTCCTTGTAATCATGCCAATGTATTAAAATAATGCACCAACTCTACGCATCTCGGGTCAGGGCATTATAGTAGGGATAAGAGGAAGTTTAGAAACCACCATGTAAATAAATTTGGATAAAATCTGATTATAGAACATTACCCTATGATATACTTTTAGGATTAATATGGAAGAAATTCCTAGAATTTTGGTAATGTAGAGATTTTTTTATTTTCCAAGAAATAAATCCCCGTCTGGATACAAGCAGTTAGAGGCGGCTCTGGCACAGGTGTCCCTAGGAGTGAAAATTCTAACAAGGAGTTTAGAGCTTGACCTAGGGTATCCTGGGTCACGACAATGGGACTTTCTACACTATTGGTTATGAAACTCCTTGGGGATATGCTTAGGATAATTCAAATTTTCATTAGAATCCATTATGAAGGATTTAGGAGTAAATAATTCCTCAAAGAAAACATTTTATGATTATAGATTATATTCATAATATTTTCAATTTATGTTAGGTATTTTACATGATTGGAATTATTCATTGTGATTCATAAACTAACCTAGTGTATGCCATTGTTAAGAAATGGAACCTAGTAGAAGGAATGAGAATTCCAGCAATACGTATGATCAAAATATTAATAAGGATCATATCATTAATGGTATTACGAAAACATTTAAAATGGAAATAGTCTCCCACTTATTCTCATCATATTAAGAAATAATATCATGTGTTAATAGGATAAGTATAGAATTCTCTAGTCTAATGGCTTTGAAAGGAAGTAAGAGAAGTAAAGGATGGAAGATAGAAAGATGGATAAAGGGAAGGGGGAAAGAAGGAATTTTCCATATGTGATAAATGTGGAAAGAATAACCTTGGTAAATTGTTGAAGGGAATGATAGTTTGTTATAAGTGTGAAGAAATAGGGCACCAAGTATGTGATTGCAAGGGTAAGAAAAATATTTTAAATGTACAATGCTTCATTAGCAAGGAGTTGGGACACTATGCAAATCAATGTCCAAATCATTAGATTATAACAGAAATAATGCTATTGGAGAATAATCAAGTTATGATATTACCACAAATGAAGATTAATGACTAGTGTTGTTATGTTGATATTAATGAATTTTGTTATTTGAGTATTGTATCAATGATTTACTAGTTATAATAATTATAGAGTATATAAGGGTTTTACTAATATAATATTTTATTAAGGAGATTAGATTGTGTGGAACCATGAAAAGTGACTGAACAGAAAGTTATTTTTTTTGGAAAATATATGGTTGAGAGAATGATAAACTATAATATGGTTCTGATACCTATTTAGTGATTTTGGAATAATATATGACTGATTTGGATAAATTATATTGGATATTCTTGACTACCTTGAAACTGATTAATGATTTGTATCTTCCATCATTGTTGGATTTTGCATCATTTTTGGATAGAAGGAGTATATCCTATATTCTATAAGGAATAAGGGAGAATGAATATAATCATTAAGTTTTTATGATAATCCAGGGTGTTACAATGTTTTAAAAGAATACATGATGAAGGTAGTCACATGTTATTACTTGGAAAAAAGGATCTTCATTGTGTTTACCTTCCATATAAATTCTAGACTATGAGTTTGGACAAAATTATTTTGGATATGTATAAATGTTGGAATCAATTAATATTGACATTGGATACTATTGTTAAGGTTAAATCATTTCTTGATATTATTTTTGGATTTTCATAAAAATGACAACATGAAGGTTGGGCGATAGCCCGTTGCGTCCGGAAAGGCCACGAGACTTGAACCTTCAACTGAATAGAGACAAGGGTGGATCACCTACCACTGACATACGTGATGTATTGGTTTATATAATGTTTTTTTAATAGTCTAATAATTAATTATAAATTCATTATTTTTGTAACACTATATGAATAGGATATATAGAATATTTTTGAATTCTATTATCTTTTGGAGTGAAAGATGAGTTTTTGGTAGGAATTAGTTGAAGGATGAAACTCTACCTATAAAGTATATTTTTGTTTCTCTTATTCTATGAATAAATTAATTCTTAATCTTTAGGGAATTTATCTTAAAACCAAAAATGTGTTATCCTAATACCTTATGTTTTTTTGACCTAACGATATTTTAAATTATCATAGATTTATGGCTTTGAGGCCCGCAATTTTACACTTGTTTTTGATTGATGACCTCAATCAATCCCTATAAATATTTAAATTTTTCAACCAATTATGTGTCTCTAATTTCCACCAATGTTATTTTAATTTAGATCATAAATTAGTAGTGAATTTTTCATTTCCCTTTCCCTCTTATTAAGACTAAATTTTATTATCCCAATTTTCGATGTGGGTTTTCCACAAAGGTATTTATTCTATTTTTAACCTTTTATTTTCGATGAACAATTTCAAATTTTGAGGATGAAATTTATTAAGAGAGTGGTGAATGTAACAACCCAAGATTTCATAGTACGTTATCTCATTAAAGTAATTTAATAGCTTGCGCTACACGCAACACCGAGTTCGAGCGCACCACAACTTACCAAACTAGCCGTTCAAAAAACAGTTATGAAGAGTATAAAATACATATTGAATATTATATACTCTATATAATTTTAACATCCATATTATGTTTTTCTTATAAATAATATAAGAACAAATTCATTTTTTCAGATAAAAGAAGCATTTTTCAAAAAAATGCAAATTTACTACCATTTAATGGGGAACCCTTTTTAAAACAAATATTTGACACTTTTATATATTCAATATAATGAAATTAAATTCTTCTTTATAAGGGGGACATAAAAATTTAATTTTGAAAAATTTTTGGTACTTTTCTGATAACTTTCATATATAGATGAATAGTGAAAAATACAATGTTTTAGTTGAATTTTTTTAAACGAAATAATTTATAGTGATAAATTATGCATTTAATGTTATTAAGTATAATTATATTATATTTTTATTATTTAATACAATTTAGGTCATTATATGTAATTTTACAGTTAAATTTGACAGAAACACATGTCAATCTTTTAATAGTTCTTACTTTATAAAAACCCACTTTTTGGCTTTGACAACAAGAATTAATTTTAAATTAATTAATGAATCTTCTATGTTTTCAATTTCATAAAATATAATTCCTTTTTGAATTAGGAATATCAAAATTATCTTAGGGTAATTTTTTTGTATTTTTCTGAAAACATTCTATTTTTGATGAATAGTGAAAAACATTGTGTTATTGTTTAAAACCTTCCTTTTCTTTAAATATTTATTAATTTTATTTAAATTTATTTTAAATCAAAATAGATATATAATACTTATATAAGTTCAATGTAATTAATTGGAGTCATTTTAAAATAAAATTAGATGTATACATTTTTATTGAACTTTTTACCGTCTTTTATGCACCTTCTAGAATCATTTGAAAATTTGTATGAAACATAATTTTACCACTTATGTGAGTTGAATTCAAAAATTTGATAGTCACAGTTGATATAAGTATGTAAAATTTGGTTTAATAAGATGAAAATAATTTTTTGCGAATTGTAACATTTGACTTTTATTTACCATAGTTAAAAGTAAATAGGGTAATTAATAGTAAAAATGATATTATAATTACCTTAACACATGTCCAAAAACTATTGGATAAGTGTTATTAGACCAAAAAAACTTATTAATTAAATATGACCCTATTTGGTCTAACTGAAGTAGATTAGGAAATTTATTAATATTTTAATTAAAGAAGAGTTAAAAGTGTTAAATTCAATGTTCAATAACTAAACCATTTTTAATATAAGGTTACAAACAATATAAATTAGACTATAAATATTTATTAGAAATAAAAAAAATTACTACATAATTGTAGTTTATTTATTATTTTAGAAATTATATAATTTAATTTATTTATGACACAATGATGATGCAGTAATTACCTTATTAATGAATTATTAAAATAATTAATATTATAAATATGAAAATAAATGTAAATTGAGAAATATAATGAATTCCAATAATTTTATCAGTTAATAAGACCTATTATGGTTTATTAGATAATTTTTTCTAAGTGGTAAGGTTTTTATGACTTTCAAAAAAACAAAATACCAAATAGTTTCAAAATTGACATAAATTAATATTTAAAACAAATACTAAATTATTGATAGATATAATATTCCTAAAAATATAAGGATCTTCCAAAAGGCTTAAATTATTTTATATATGTAATTAGTGAACCAATTTAGGTTATCTATAAGGTTAGAGTATGTTTATTAACCATATAGTGTAAGAATACCATAAGACACAGTTAAAATTAAACTATTAAACTAAGAGTTAAATATAAAAGATAAGGTAAAAATGGTAACCTAAATTTGTCTTAAACCAATTAGTTGAGAGGTTTTAAACCCATTCCCACCTTATCCTAGATATAAATCATTTATGAGCCATTAGAAACTGAAAATGATTTTATTATCAAATAATATTTCAAGATTTTCCTAAAGTGACACTCACCTCTCATATAAAAGGGTACGTCACCTTCTATCAAAATCACATGTCCAAATCCATTTGGCTAGGCCAACCACTTCCAAATTCTCCAACCAATGTTACTCAATTATAATAAGAGGCCTTAAATTGATCATAAATCCAATATACGGATCCCTTTTGATCAACTCAAATGGAAACACCCAAAGAATAGGTAATAATTTCACCACCATATTTCAATTTCTTTTCTTCTTACACATCATCATTATTTGTTGTTTCCATAACAAAATAATAACTCCAGTGACTTTTACATAATGTTATGTTATTATAAATATGGTACACCAAATTCTTTTTTCTATTCATCCTAAAAATGAAAATGTCACCATATGTGCATACGTATGACTTACCATCCCCACGTCGTGGTGTAGTTTGTTATTCAAACACTTCATTATTTGGATGTGTTTAATAATGAGTATAAATTATGTAAATAATAAATATAACTTGTAAAGGATTCTGTATATACGATATAAAATCCAATTACATATGATTTCACAATCAATATAATGATATTGTCGCTCATGCATATGTACAGATTACAGTCTCCACGACGCGATGAGATTCATTTCCACGTTCAACATTCAACGATGATTATAAAAATATATATTATTAATAAGTATGTAATATATTACATAATAATACTCATATATATATATATATATATATTTATATACTTACCTATATCTTATTCATTTCTTTCGTTCAATGCGATATGAAAACTGAAACAACATTTATGCGTACATACGAACTACCGTCTCCATAAACAGTGCCTTCCATTTCATATATCTATCTATTATAAATATTTATATTATAAATATATATGATATATAAATCAAGTGTTATATTATGGAAGTATTTAAATCATGATCTAAATGATACGATCAGGTATAACAAGTTAAAACACATACAATAAAGAAAGCGATTATTACCCGAAATATTAATTTAACATGGAAATCATTATTAAATTGGTAGTATAAAGACATAAATGAATAATGTGTTATATAATAAATATGAATATGGTTCTGGTATAATTTAATAACATACAATGGTCATTATAAAGTAGGTTAAACGTACCCTTGACCAAAGGAAAGTGCAAGGTGATGGTCAATTTAACAATCTCTTTATTATCTGAGGTTGTTTTTATGTAGGTATCTACAGGGACATATTCATTATACAAGTACATGTTTCCTAAAAGAGTTTTAAAAGGGATTATTTTTAATGGAATTTTTATTAAAACATCATTTTAAATGTTTTAAAGATTTATTCCTCTAAAAATTTCTCATTAATGTCCATGTTTTCAAAATGGATGTAATGACTTACTTATATGTACATGAATGTTTTAAAATGTTAATTTTTTTAAAAAGTTTCAATGTGGTATGGAAAAATTTTAATCAAAACAATATTTTAAATGACTTAATTTATAAATTATGTGACTTTGAAATGATTTAATGAAAAAGGTATATTTCCCTCAATGAATTTTACAGATCATTTTCCACTATGTAATTATCCTTTACATGATATTATTCTTGATCAAGGTTTATTTATTATACAATATTCCATATTTTATTGAAGGTTTTGTGATATGTTTGATTGTGGATGTGTTATTTTTATACCATTCATGGTTTATAGATAAAGTATTGACATTTTGTATGCCAGTTTTAATACGAATGTTTATGTTATGATTAAACCTTTTCATATGAGGAATGCATTGGACATAGTAAGTGACAGGTGGAGCCCGCTATAGCTCCTCGATGCATCGGTAGGTATAATGAGACAGAATAGTTTCTTGGCACAAGTCCTTGGCAAAATGTTATTTTTAGTCATGGCACAAGGCCTTGACTATGTGGCTATGAAGTCCGACATTATGCGTTCCATCATTTTGGAATTGGCTATTGATATTGCATGTGATTATTAGACTAGTAGAATATCTATGTGAATAAGTAAATTGAATTATTTGATTTATATTGGACATATTATACATACTTTTATGCTTTAATGGATTATATTTTAGTCTTATACATTTACTTAAATGATTATGCTTATTTATGAAAGTTTCCATTATATTGTTATCTTTACATAGCATCTGAGCTCACCCCTTTCTTATGTTTTATTTTCCCAGGATTCAAAGTGTGTTATGATAGATATGTAGGGTTAATCTAGGGGATTAATGGCATTATCAAAGGATAATTTATGTTGTGTTTTATTTTATAATTTGTAATTTAACATTCATGAATGTAATATATTTTCCAGGACTGCTAAATAGATCGTTCTTTCGGGACATGATTCCTTGTAATCATGTCAATGTATTAAAATAATGCACCAAATCTAGGCTTCTAGGGCCATAGAGTTACACAGACACACACAAATATATATATATATATATATATGAAAAACCCAATTCAAACATTCATTTTTCATGGAATACCAACTTGGCATGCGATACACACAATACCAACATGGCTTGCGCTACAAGCAACACCGACTTGGTATACGATGCACAAAAAACTGAGTTTCTATGAAACTCCACTTTTTCTTGTTTTAATTATTTAAATAATATAATTATAACATATACATTAAACTTTTTTAAAACTAATTTTTATATATTGTTTTTTAATATAAATAAAACATATTGATTATGAAGGATAATAATTTTGGTAATGTCCTTTTATGTTAAAAATATTCTTTTCTTGAATGAATCAATTTTAATAGTAAAAGTAATTTTAGAAAAATTAAGAAAGATAATTTTATAAAATAAAAATAATTTTTGAATTCTGAATCTCTTAATTATCTTTGGGTGATTTTTTTGATATTTTTCATAGAAATGTCATTTTTTGGTGAATAGTGAAAATACTGTTATTTAGTTAAAAGCCTCCTTTTTTATAATTACATATTTATGATAAATGATATTATAAATATTTTTAAGATAAAATTAAAATAATATTTCATATAATAATACACTGAAATTCATTAGGATTATCTTTAATTTGAAATTGGATAAAAAATAATAACAAACAATTGAACGTTTTCCTACTTTAAAACCTCGTTATTTTGTCCTATCTATAAGATTAGAACTAATTTTAATTTTTCTGATTATGTGTAGTGAATTTAATAAATCTTATTTACACCATTGTATGAGGTATAATATTTAGAGCCTAATGAGACCATGTTAGTTTTGACCAAAATTATTATAAAAAGTGATTGAAATTAAAAACAACTATTAAGGCTAAACTATGTTAAAAATATGGACTAAACCTTAAAATAAAGGGCCCAAATGACATTCAAACTTGTCCTAAAACCATTGGATTCCCATAGTTCATATATAAACCTTTTATTATTGAGGTTAATTGGTTTTTTTGGACTTGTTTTAATTAAGAACATGTGGCCACCTAATTTGTTTCTAAAAATACCATATGAGTCTTTTTCCTTCCTGATAAAAGACCACCACCTCTACCCAATCGTCACACCTCTCAAATATTTTATGTTCATAAATGATATAACCAATTATCCTCCCCAAAAAATATATTATATCATTATTCCTTCATTTCGATGAAAACCATCTCATGGAAGCCTTTTGGCGCAAACCAAATGGAGTTACCAGATTAAGAGGTAATGTCTTCTCTCAAGCTCAATTCCTTTATTTTACTTCTCCACACATACACTATATTTATTCCATTATTGTTTTAAAATAAATTATCCAAAATATACTAGGTTTTAGTTATGAAAATGGTTTGATGTAAATTTACACACACCTCCATCTAAAGGATGTTGGACATACTGTTTCTGTGTACGGCGAACTACTGCCTCAAAAAAAATATTTATTCATTTATCCTTTACCACCAATCATGGTGGCCATTGTGATGGAAAATATATTTATATATGTATATATGTATATTTATTATTTATTTTACTTTCTATATTCCTTTTACAACACACATATTTTTACCTTCCATTTGTAGTTAACATGATAATCTCATTTGAGAAAGTGTGGACTACCGCCCCCTCAAAGCGATGTGATTCATTCACACACCACATATAATGTATTAAGGATGATTTTAATAAACATATATGATATATATGATATAAAAAACTAATAATTATATATATATACTTAAAAATATATATATTTTATTTAAATACATTCTTTTAACACAAAAAAAACATAAAACCAGTTTCATGCGTACGTATGACTTACCTTATCCATAAATGGTGTATTCCATTTCATAATAATTTATTTTATAAATTATTATAATATGAATATAATGGATATAAACTATATCTATATCATGATATACATTATGTAATAATGATATAAGGACCAATGATATAACAAATTAAGACACATGTGAAGAATAATGCGAATTTTACCCGAAGTGAAAACTTAACATAGGATCGTTAACTAGTGGGTAATATAAGGTCATAATAAAACCCTATAGGGTATTTTGTATAAGGATAATATTATTTAGAATATTTATAATATGATTATATTTATTATACACTAATCTTTAATTAGTACATAGAAAGTCAAGACACAAGGTAAGGGGACTTTCATCTCACTATTAATTTTTGTGAGATACAAGCTATGTTAGCCACTCTTTCCTTTTGTGTAGTGTATTTACTACAAGTTATTATATTATATGTTTATTGTACTTAAATTTATGATCATTAACATTCCCATTTTATGACCCTTATTTCAAGTGGTTTCTGTTTCAAAAGTTACCAAATCGGTAAAAATATTTTCCCCAATTTTCATTCGTTGAGACTCATGTTTTGTTATAAACCTAAACCCATTTTCAAGTGAATATAATTCCATTTTAAAAGACATATCATGAATATAAAAATTTTCACGATATTATATGATTCATTTAATTACCTTTCCTTACTTATATATCATGATCCCAAGATACCAAGTTAAAATAGTTTATTAAGGCAATCTCATTGCTTTTCGAGATTGTTTATGTTTATGCTTCACTTGATGAAATATTATTATAAGTCTCTCAAGAATATTAATGAACATAATTATCCTCTATTATTTCAGGATATAATATTGTATTGGTACCATTTTTTACTCCTTGTTACATAAAATAATTAAGAAAGTGTTTGAGGAAAGCCTGACTTTTCCCTCTCTTCGATTAGAAATATTTGTTTTCTAAATAGAGTTTCCAAGAATATTATACCATTCACCTAATATCTATAATAAATTTCCTATTTTTTTCCTTTACCAATATCTTCAAGGTATTTTTCTTGTATATTTATAAATAAGACAATTGTATATCCTTTTTATCATGAAAATAGAATGTTGTTTTGACCTCGTACGACATGTACAGATTTACCTATTTTCATTTCTTCGAATCTCCTTTTCAATTATTAAATGGTTCATATTTATGAAAATATTTTTTAAAGTTAATTTTCAAGGAAAATTGTTTTCAAAATATTTTTAAACTACTTTCATATGTTATCCTATAAAAATTATTTTCAAAATGTTTTCATACCCTATTTACAAGTTCTCATAGTGTTTTTAAAGAAATGGATTTCAAAATATTTTCAAGGATAATTTATAAGTTTTCATGAAAAAATATTATAAATCTTTTTCAAGATTTATTTTTAAGTTGTCAATGTATTTTCAAAGAATTTTATTAAAACTTTTTCATTATTTCTTTAAAAAAATTATTGTTATTTCAAATAAAATGGTTTTTGAAATGTTTTGAAGCTTATTTTAAAAGTTTATAAGGAAAAATGTTTTCAATATGAATCTATGTATTATTTTTATGTTTTCGTGGTATTTTCTAAGAAAATTATTTTCAAATAGTTTTATGTATTAAAAATACCTTTTCAATCAGAAAAGGATAGTTTCCTCAATAATTTTTAGAGTATATTTCAAAATTATTTTCCATATTTGATGTCATATATTAATGTTACTCATGTATTTATAGAAAATGGTCTAAATGTTTGATTCATATACTTTCTATTAATGAGTTATTATTAAATACATGGTCTTTATGAATCCCTTTTCCTTTTCCTAGGTAATATTTTGAAACTCATTTGTCTTTCAAGGGTTATATTCTTTTGAAACCCTATTCTTTTGACCAGTTATGTTTATGATGTAATTATGATGAAACCTATCTATTTCACTAGGTTATGATATATTTACTTGTTTATGACACCCCTTTAATTTCATGATATATGATATGTTATTTATGATCATGTGGAACATGTATATATGATTTAATTATGTGATGGATGGGACCTATATCCCCCTCTAATTCATTGGATAAATATTTATAGCTAATGAGATAATACAGTCTAGAACGAGGGTTACTCGTTTTAGTAATACAAGGATGGAATAATGGTTACTCAGTTAAGTAAAATAGGGATGGAATGAGGGTGAATCGGTTTAGTAATAAAGGGCTGGAACAAGGGTTACCCAATCCATCAAAGGACTTTGTCCACTAATATGGTCTTAACATTGATACCTGGGCAACTATGGAAATCATTATATTCCTTTGTGTGGCCACAATTTCTTGTCTTACTATTATGTTATTCTTTCATGGCTTATTCTCTTTATTTCATTAAAATTCATGTTTTATGAACTACAAATATTTGGGCCATAATCTTTCATATACAGGGTATGATTTTATATTTTCATGATCACATTCTCATACCCTTATGATCATGTTTATGCTTACCTGTCTCCCTGGTTTACCCTAACCGAGCATTTGTGCTCACCCCTTTTATGTTTCCTTTCCCCCATGTTAGGATAATAGGTACTGCGATTAATATGTCTAAGAAGGGTGATAATAAAGAACCTATTGGGAGATGATGTTTCTCCCATTTGTACTGTGTTTATGTTTATATGTTTCTAATGGCACTATAACGACTATGGTGTTTAGGCGTCTATTTGTATAATTTTTAAGTATTACAAAAATTTTATGTATTGTCAATATTTGTAAAATGAGGGAAACATCATAATTTTTTCATGAATAACAATATTACACATATAAAATCCTTTTATATCAAACACAATACACTTAATGGTTTATAGGGAAAGAAAACAAAATATGGGTGAGATTAAATTCTTGGTAAGGGTTAGGTATATTAGAAGATATTATGAGTCAATAAGAATAATAATAATAGAAAATTAAATAAATAAACATTAATTCCGTATAAATAACATTATTATCATGTTAAGATAAGGAATAATCAATACGGAATGGTAAATAATAGAAATCACATGCCATTTAATCAATAACTGAGAATGAAATGCATCCACAGATAATATCCCTGTGAAAATATCATTGATAATAATAGCTGAATTCAAATTAAAGGAAATGATTAATTATTGGAAATCATATATCAGTCATATGAAAACCTATACTGTCAATATATATCCCCGAGAAAATTTAAAACTACTAGGTACAAATGGAATTGGTTTTGTTAACCATAACTCTTATATAAATACCTTTAACATAACGGTTTAAAACTACTAGTTACAAACCCATAAGGTTTGGAGAATTGATATATCTCATGAAACCTATCAATGCATCGAGGGACTATATAAATTATAGTACTCATTATCAAGTTCATGTCCAAATCATTACATATATATCGAATAATATATTTGAATTTTGGAATCAATATTACTTGTCAGTAAATATCTACATTGAAGGAAGAATATAAATCATCAACATTTCCATAATTAAACAAATAATTTCCAAATTAAAAACCATATATATAAATGGTAAATGGGTTAGTCAATAATCATATCCATGATAAATAATATGGGTATTTTTGGGAAATTTAGTTTTTAATGATCATAGGAATGTGAATATTTCTACGGAAAGTTAACGACTACAAAAATGAATCAAAAAGACAATGTAATTACTTTCCTTCAAGAAAATTACCTTAAATCATATAGAGTAAAAATAATTATGGTATCAATAAAACATATCCCTAATGGGGTATAATTATAATAATGGTTTTTTTCATCGATGAATATTAATACCATAAAAATATCTTTATGAATATTCTTGAGGAAAATATTTTTTCATATTGAAAATATTTTTGAAAATAATTATCATTGAAAATCAATTTTAAAAAAAATTTCATTTAAAATATACTCATAAAAATTTAAATGAAGATTCAAATAAATTATTTTCATGATGATGGTTAATTAGGTAAGTATCCAAAAAGTTAAAAAGAACTTCCCTTTTTCACTGTATAAATTTCTCAGATGTGTCGTCTTCAAAAAAATGGTAAGAAGATTCCATTCACATTTTCAATAAAATAAAAATGAGAACTATTTTGAAAAACTAATAAGATTAATTTAAAAAAATTATTAGTAAAAATGGGTAAAAATAAATTTAATAAAAATTTTAGAAAATGTTAAAATATTTTTTGAAAATATTTTTATAAAACATTATTTTGGAAGAAAAATATTTCTGACTAAAGAGTGAAATGGAGTAGTGTTTTGTTAAAACAATTTAATATTTAATTGAAGTAACAATTATGTAAACAACAGAAATAATAATTTTAAATACCATTAATATAAAAAGTAGAAGAAAATAAAATTGGTTTATTTGGAAATGGTCAAATAATTTCCTTTAACTGAATTTCATGAACAAGCAATCTTGATTAGAAAGAGATTGTGACAAAAACCATTACAATGATCATAAAGTTGAAGTGATAATTATATATTATCTATATAACCTAAAATTCAAATAAAACATGTGTAAATACAACATAATGTGATTAAAATTAATTATACACATAATCTTAGAATGATATAATCATTGATGTTGAAGTTTAACCCAACAAATGATAACTGATTTTATAAATCCATTACCTCATGATGCCATTGGATTGATCATTCATTAACCTACTATATATTGGTTTCAAACTTGTTATTAACCTATTAAATTACCATATTTATATTTATAATAACAAATATGTTCCTGTTATAAAACCTTTTTACCTATTAAGCAATAATCATTCATTATTTTCATTATTTCAGGGGTTAATTTCTTTGTTTTATCATGCATGTTTCATGATGAACAATCTAGTTACTACATATATTATATTGTTATATCATATCCAGAATAATAATAACTAAATAATTTTCATATTCATAGATCAATTTTAATTTTAAAACATACCATGAAATACAGTTAAGAAAGATGATGCATTCTATAATCATGGAGATAACAGGACGTACATACACATGAGTAGGTTTTCAGTTTTATAGGATAATTGATAAAAGTAGGTAAGTAATATTTTAACTTATTTTAATGATAATAATATCATATATACCATACTATTTATTTAAATATACTTATTTATATCATCAACGCGGTGTGGTGATGAAAAGAGATCCAAATATCTTCGTGAAGGCGGTAATCCATGTGTTCACAAATGATTTTATCATATTTAAGTGACTGAAAAGGTAAGAAAGAATATCATCATTTATGAATGATAAATATGTAATTAATATAATATTTTTTTTCATTTATATAAAAAAAATTATTATCTTTAATATTATTACATTCCATGTGAAGCATTAATTGAAAGATGAATCACATTGCTTCGCGGGGTGGTAGTCCACAATACAAATGAGCGACATAATCATACCCCTAGGTAATTTAAAGTAAAATTTTGTATAATATATAATTAATTCAGATGTATAAGTATTTTATAATTATCATATGTATAATTTATATCCATCGTCATACCCAACCGTGAATGATGGAAATAGAAGAGCGAATGATATCAGTCCATGAGGTGGTTATCCACTGTACACACAAATGGTGATTTCATAACCCATTTAAGGAAGTAGATATGGTTGTAGGTGATGATTTTTTAAGAAAAAATCCTTGTATATTATATATTGTTAAGTTATTATGTTACAGTTGTTTAATAATAATTTAATTCAGCAGAGAGTAAAATTAAATAAAGACGCTCATTAATGAACATTACATCTTCTTTGAGTATCCTCCATAGGGTTTCACTAAATCTGACCTAGGTACAATATATAAAAAATATGGCATATAGGATGAAGGTATGGAATTTTGGAAGTGATTTAGGAGTGTCTTGGTTGGGCCAAACATGTTTTAATGTGTGGAGAAGAGAATAGAGGGGGTGGCCTCTTATAAGTTATTTCAGTGGAACACATGTAATATTTTCAAAAGAATAAATGATACCCACGTTTTTATCACGAAACAAGAATAAAAAACTTTCTATTATTGAACCTATAATAGATAAAATTGAAATAAATACATATAATGGGTGTTTTAAAAGTTAGTAGGTCATTTTTTACCATTATCTTCTTAGTTTACCCCCATTAAAATCATTTTTACCTTAACTATGTTAATTAAATTTTACTTTTCTCACTAACAATTTTGATAAAAATAAATTTTAACTTATTAAAAATTATAAATTATACTGATTTAAAATATGGAATCCATTTTTTAAAATTCAATTAACAGAAGTTGAAAAAATTAATTTAAAATTAATCCTGCAGGTGGGATGAGAAAGCGGGGTTTTAAAGAAAAAATGTATAAAATATTACAATGTTTTTATATAAAATTTAAAAATTAAATTGATTAAAATGATCTAAATTATATTATTTTATATAAAATATAACTAATTTATGTTTAAAATTTATTCAATATGCAACATAACCTTATAATTGTTTTAGACAAAATGAAAATTTTCCACTAAAATTAATTATTTTTCACTCTATAGAAAAATATGAAATATATTAGAAAAATCCCCAAAATTCACCCTAAGATAATTTTGGTATTAAGATTTCAAAAATAAATTATATTTTTTCAAATTATTTTTCTAAAAGTGTTAAAAATTAATTTTAAATTATGTTGCAAAGTGTAATTAAATTGTCTATTAGAAAATTTCATTTTTTAGAAAACATTTCCTTTTATTTTAATTCATTATAATTTTATTTCTAATCAATAGATAACCAAAATTTTCATAAATTTTATTATTATTCATACCCTCCAATTTAATGACTATTTAATAACAATTATATTTTATAATAATATGTTAATAATATTTAACATTTCGTTTAATCTCATTGTTGCACCTAACACATGAAAAAAAAATGTTTCAGGTAACTTAATTTAAACATAGTATTGCATGTAATGAAATATAAACTCAGTGTTTCATGTAATTCATGTTATTGAAGGGATTTAATTTATTTAAAAATAAATATATCATAAATTATGGGTGCTATATTTTATTCTATGACTAGTGTTGCATGTCTCATACTCTATCAAATATAATGTTATTATTTTCAAATAATGGGGTATTACAATAATCTCTTGAGATCAACATGGTTATTTCATTAATCAAAATGTATGAAAAATTATGTTTCATGAATGGAATTAATATGTTGATTTAGTTTCATTTTTATTATTTTAAACGATGGAGATGGGATGAATGTCGAGATTAGTTATCTCGATTTCATAGCATCAAACCAGTGCATTATGAACCTCTTATATGAAGTGGATGAATAGAGTTCTAAGACTAAGTGGGGGAGACCTATGGATTTTTGGATCAACTGACCAATTATATGATTGTATAATACATGATAAAGGAATAGTATCCTATAATCCATGAGATCCCAGATTGGTTTTACACATTCCTATAAGACATAAAATAATAATTCCTTTGTTTCTTGGTTTCTCATGCTAGATAAGGGGTTCGAAAAATTTTCAACTTTCACACCCATTACCTCATCATCCATGCCTCACCGTAGCATCTTCCACGGGCACCCCTCGGGGTTACATGTGCCCACTAATCCTCCTACACACATTCTATACACGTTTCATACACTATGAAAGCTCCACTCTGCCGTCAAGGTTACCTATGTAAGCTAGATCCTATGTGGTTGATCCTTTCCCCCATAAGTGGTTGATATAGCCTCCTTTGGTGGCAATAGATGGATCCGTTTTTTAAGAAACACCAATATATATACTTAGTAATTACTAAGTATGATATTGAAAAGTTATCCTTTATTTAAAATAATTCTTCATGACAAATGTTATATGTCTTTTCATTTTTGGATGGAAATAAATATTATTCCTGAAAATCAACATTATCATAGACTTCATAAAACCATCATGCATATCTTAATTTAAAATAATAAAAATATAATATACCCTGACTTATTAGGATGATGTAAATAATGTGTAATACATTCTCATTTGTTCTTAAATAAATAAGGTCCAATTCAGAAATCTTTATACTTATATGGATAATTGTAGAAAATATATATCCAAATGAATCCATAAAAATTCCCCATCAATAACCACTTTATCAAATATATGATATGTGACCTTTTATGTTCCGTAGAGGTAACTCCTTCAAATCTTCATCCACCTTGCTTGGGAATACTAGTGAACTTATAAGATATTTTTCATCGTCAAGAAATATTGACACTAAGGGAATAATCACTTAGTGACTCATTGAAAACAAATAAAATAAAATAAATGTAGGATCTTTACAAAGAAACCAAAAAATATCTACATTACAAAAATATTAGTATTTTATTCTAATCGTACACTTATCCCTAAGGGTTTCTAAAATGTTTTTTAATCCTAATTTCTAAAGTTATCTAAATTTTTTTTCTACTACTAAATATAGTGTCCTAGACTTAAAACATTATATAATATTGATATTCATATAATAATCATCTTTCTAACATTCGCATGGCATTTTAGATTTATTTTTTTAGTGAATTATGAAACTTACTAAAATACTTAGGGTAGAATGATAGATAGTGATTTTTTTACAAAAACATGATTCTTAAGTGTACATTCTTGTTTCATTGATGACATACATTCTTCATTTAAGGATAATTTCCTTTATTTAGATTCAAACATAAAAACTGTCCACACCCAACTTTAGGTCCTATAAAACCCAATCGAAAATAGGGGATGATAAAAAAATCTCATCATGGGACATAAAAACAAAGGAATCCCATTAATCTAGTTAAAAATAAATGCCATAAATTTTTTATCCTTTTCAAATTATTCTTTGATAATATAAAATAAATTGTATCTCAATTTGAAAATATTTCTATCTAAATGAAAACATTATAAAATCCATAACATGTAATAGAAACCCTTATAGGCACCCTAGAGAATTATATTCATAACCTATGTTCACATGTTTTAGAAATAACTAGACCCCACTTAAGATGATTGGATAAACCTCCCGAGTGAATTGTCTCCTTCTTTCTATTATGATATGGAACAATACCCAATGATTTGGAGAAAAATATCAGTCTCACCCATCATATAAATTATATCACGGTCACCCATCATCATCTATAGTTATCACGTACAATATCATGAATAATTCTTTTATATTTCATCATTTCATCATAAATCCATTGAAAAATATTTTTTACCCATAAAGAAATTATATTCCATTTTCACATAAAAAAGGAAAAAATTCTAGTTATTTTGAAATATTTCCAAAATGAAAAATTCGATACATTTTATGGAATTTTTTTAAAATATCCATGGAAAATATAAATTAAGTTTCAAATGACTTTTAATTCATGATAAAGGGAATTTTTATTCATACCGTAAATGTTAAACAAATTTATCATTACACACCTTCGGTTATATTACATCTTTTGAAAAACATTAAAAATATTTTTTTTAATACATTTAAATAATGTTAATGGAAGTATAAAAATTATTTTTCTATTTAAAAGTAAATAATATAATATATATAACAAATTAAAAATAAAATATTTATATTGAATAAATTGAGTTGAAATTAAATCTAAGAAAATATTGAAATAGTTTTTAATGAAAATCTTATACTTGAAATACTGTCAAAAATCATATGTTATTTAACTCATGAAAAATAAGTTTATATTAGATATTTATTTTATGAATAATTTTTTTAATTTTTATTATATTTTAATTATTCCTTTCCTGTTATTTATGACCATGTTTTATTAATTTACATAACTAGTTATATTTATGTTTTTTGTTTTAAGGAAATTCAATTAATAATCCCAAAAAAACATTGGTTGGATGAAATTGGTTAAAGATATATTTGTTTCCTCGTATACATAATCATTATCATGAAATTAATTTAATTTTTATACATTAAATATAATTTCAGAACCATTTGGGGAAGACATACATGAAAAATGAATCACATCACTTTATGTAGGTGGTAGTAAATATGTATGCATGAAGGATGCTATCATTTTCGATGTATGGAAGGGTAAAAACGTGGATTATATATTATATTTATATAATAATAACTATTTCATTAATATCATATATATTAAATAAATCCATCATAATGACCCAAATTTTGAGGCGGTGATGAAAAATGAAACCCATCGTTTCGCGGAGGTGGCAATCCACACACACATTAGAGCGATGTTTTCATATCCCTTAGGATGTAACAGAAGATTAGTATGGGTTTCTCCATAATAATTATACAATTTAATTATATATATTTTAATAATTTTATTATTTCATCATGGTTGAAGAATATTTAATTAAGGTATAAAATTAAATAAACTTGTAATAGGTTGGTCGGGACTTATACATTCTCGTCGGATACCTCACTTTGGATTAAACCATAATCCATCTCTGATTATTATTTTGGAATACCATGTATCTCTAGTATGTGGGTATAGATGTTGGGGAGATATTTTTGTGGGAATTTTTTGAGCCATATTGTTCAAACGTTGTGAGGAAGATAAGAGAGGAGAAACCTTTTTATTATTGAGTGGAGGGACATCCTTAGAATCATTTGAAGTAATTAATTAATATAGATTAATTTTCATGTTCTGGTGTAAATAATTGAAATATTTATATTTAAGGAAGATGAATATTTTAAATAGTATCATTAAATAAAATTTACATGTTTTAGGTGATGCTTTCACTTTTATATTTTATTTTCAATCCCCCTTAACCCATTTTGAGGATTACCACAATAATAAACCTTTTTTACTCTATAATAGTCAATAAAACTAATGTAAAAGGAAAAGTGACCCATAAGTTGGAAATGTTAAATATTATACACCATATTAAATTAACATGTCCAAATATAAGTTCTTTATAAATTTTTAAACCACTAAATAAAATATTATTTAACATAATATACTGTTAAAGTAATATTCCCAACGTTTCACATAGTTTTCCTTTAATGACATGAAGATAGTTATGAAATTTGAATATAAAATTATAAAACATCACTGGTATAATATATTTTTCTAAAATATTTGTGTAACATAATAATTAATCTGAATTTAATTACTTCTATTATTTTTAAAAAAGTCATTTAATTTATTTATCTATTACTTGAACAAGCACTATGTCGGTGTTGCCTAAGATCTTAGGGAAATTATTTTATTACTAAAAATTAAAAAAAAACCCCTATAATAAAAAGACCAATTTTATTTTGAATAAAAATATATAAATAAACAAAACATATTCGTATACCAATGAAAAAGTATTAGATATATATATTAAAAAAAGAGAGTGATAATTTTCTTTTTGTTATTTACATAAAATCAAATTAACGTCTTTATCAATGGAATGTGGCAATAAATTGCCACATTTTTGAATGTTTTATGTTTATGGTCAAAAAACAGTATCCATTAAAATTAATAAATGTTTTAGGGATATTTTTAGTCCTTATATCATAGTTTTATCCCTATTTAACCCATTTTACCCTTATCGTGGTAACAAACATTTACAAAATTTAATATTCATAGTGATTAAAAAACAAAAGGGAAATATTTACCAAATTCATACCAAATTATTAAAAATATGGAATCTATTTTTAATGATTATATTTATTGAATTTTATTAAATTAATATGAATATAAATTCATAAAATAAAAAGAAATATAGTCTTTTAAAAAATGTATTATCTTCCCAAAAATAAACTTATACCAAAATAAAGAATAATGATGATTATAATGTAATTAATTATATTTTTTAGAAAAATAATAGCCTTATATTACTTTAATATTATATATATAATATAATGGAACATTTCAGTTGATTTATTTAATGAAAGTATTAGACAATTTTACAAAAGTAAGTAATTTTCACAATTCGTCAAAAAAACAATCTTCCACGAAATGAATATGGTTTCTACTTATACTAGAACCGAATCCATCAAATGAAAAGACCTGAAAGGAACTTCCTATCACCACCAGTTGTCACAAGTTCCTAGGTATCAATAAATTTAGTTTAGGAACGATTTACCTGAGTATGAAAGTATAAAACAATATAAACAATCAATAATATAAATCTCACATTTTCATGCCAAACAAGCCTTAACTGAAACAAGATCTAAATACATTGTTTTAAATAAAGTACAGTAGGTCCAAAAATAAATAAAAACAACATAAAAGTTTCCACAAAGACTCCACACGGGAAGGGGTCATCACCCCCATGCCATCTCCATAACACCGCACCATACGTGGGGACTAACAACCCGAACCACCTTCACCTAAGGCTTTAGATTTAGTTGAGTCAAACATAATCAATTATACATACGCCCAAGGGGTGTAAGTATTTTGTGAACCTAATCCATATTGTATACCACCCAAATATTCCTAGGAGTATGTAATAAAAGGTGAAAAGCATTTAGTTTTAATATGTAAGGAAAATAATGATAAATTCCAAGAAATTCAACTTTCAAATATAAACAGTTTTCAAAATAAAACATTCAGAATGTTAAAAAATTTAAATAATACATGTGATCTAGTATAATTCATAGCCAAAAAAACCCTATGATAAGGTTAAATACCACAAAACCAATGAGTACCAAAACCAGAAACACCCCTAGGCACTAGATAGTCCCGGGCCCTTTGTACCTCATACCTCGATGTAAAATATCCATGTTACAATCCTTTAACATTAATAAGACACTAGTAGATAACATTACCATATTATATTGGTCCCCAAACTTCATCCACATAGTTTAGTTTGGGTTTTTGTTATCTAACATGCTAAGGGAAACAGGGACAAAACCTATCCGGATAATTAGTGTACCAGTACATATCTACCCACCTAGGTACCTTATCTTACCCTTTAGTTCTCAAACCATTTCATCTCCAAATACATCCCTTTTCATATAAAAACACGACTACTAGTCAGATAATAAAAATAAAGTATCTATACACACTTTATACCACTTAAAACACAAAAAAGCCTTTTGATTTTCAATAAAACAACTTCACAAAAGCTAAAAATATTTTTCACACAAAAATCCCTTTAAAACCAAACTTTGAACACCATGTGAATACTCAAAATTACCCAGAAAAACCTTTCAGCACCAATTTTTTTTATAAACCCATTACATGAGTTATAAAACAACCCCAATATAAATAACATAAAATAGCCATGTAAAACCCCCAATTAACACCAAATTGGTACCCCAAAACTCATTTACTTAACAAATGTCACCAAAACCATATTTCACAAAAACATCCAAAGGGTATGAAAATTCAAAATATTATTTTAATCCATAATAAATTTCAATAAAATCAAATATGTCTTTATAGTTTATCCTAAAATGAACTAATGAAAATTCCTATGAAAAACACCCAATTTCACATAGAAATGGAACTTAAACAACAATTACATTATAAATACCACCAAAACCAATTTTGGAACCAATAATAAAATGGTATAAACTTGAAAATTTTATAAATACATCATGATAAGTCACAAGTATTTCATACACTTGGAATCACCTACAAAAATTGTTAAAACATTGAATCCTTTGTACGAAAATTCAATCACACCACTGCCACACCTCAAAGAAAGTAGATCAATCCAAATTCAAAATATTGGACAAAGAAAAATCAAATATAAACTCTAGGTTTGAAACCCTAAACCTCTGGTCATTTGAGACATCAAGGAAATTGGAAGATACTTTATAAAAAGGGGAGGAACAAAGAGGGAGAAACATTTACTTGAGATTGTAGAAATGGGAGAGTTTGGATAAGTCCTGGGAGGGAAAATAAGTCATTTAACACACTTTTTAATGACCTGGACATGAAAGAATAGTTTGTGTGCAGGGTTTGGAAAACCGTGCACCTAAACCCTCCCCCCTCCTTTATCGCATCAAAACATATCTAAAATACACCACAATATGTGATGGATTAGGGTGGAATTATGGGGATATATTAGGATAAAAATATATTAAATATAAGTACCTTTAATGAATAACTTGGGAGTGACAATTCTCTACACCATAAGAACTTTCTATCCTGAAAAGTTGACAAGAGGCTGGATCAGAAAACAAGAATGTGTAATCTTCCTCAACCCATGAATTAAAATCCTAGGTCTCATGTTTATCACTACCATGTTTCCAATAAACCCAAACTAGTGTAATTTAATTATCTCTAAGTACCTTCTCTATGGAGTTCACTATTTTCATTGGCTACTCAAAAACTGACAAGTCAGGCTCTATTTCCAGTTCTTCCCAACTCATCACGTGGGAAAGATCCAAGTTGTATTTCTTCGATTGAGAGACATGGAATTCTTAATGGATGTATGTCAACTAATAAGGTAAGGACAACCTAAAATCCACCTTTCCAATATGCTCGGTGATCCCAAAAGGTTCGACGTACTGCAACTTCAGCTTCCCTTACTTCCCCATTTGATGATGGACCAAACAAGGGGCCACTTTCAAGACTACACTATCACCCATACAATGATATAGGTATCTACGCCTCCGATAAGCACAATATTTATGATGAATATAAACTGTCAACATGATCTTCTTGATAAATTTACATTCTCATAAGTCTCCAGCACAAGGCTCAACCCCAACAGTGAAGTCTCACCTACCTCTTCCCAACATAGGGGGGACCGACATAGACAACCATAGAGATCCTCAAATGGGGTCATCCAAATAAAGGATGGGTAACTATTATTATTGGAAATATTCATCCAATCGCAATTTTTATGCAAAGAACCTCCAATGTCCAAAACACATGCAGAGAGAATGTCCTACAGAATCTGGTTTTCCCGTTCTCTCTGGCCATCCATTTGAGGATGGTATGTCATGCTCATCGTGATCTGTGACCCCAAGGCCTTATGTAGGCCATCCCAAAACTGAGAATTGAAATGAGGGTCTCTATCCAAGAAAACTACCTATGGAACACCATGAATCCTTACCACCTTCTGAAGATAAAAACAGACCAACTCATCCACTTTATCTGTATCTATGATCAGAATGAAGTGGGCTGATTTGGTCAGACAATCAATCACCACCCAAATGGAATTCTTACCCCGATGCTTATGAGGTAAGATAAAAATTAAGTTCATGGAAACCTCATCCCACTTCCATGTAGGAATGGGTAATGGATGGACCAAACTATAGGTCCATTGATGTTATGCTTTCACCTGCTAGAATGTATAGCATCTCGACACAAAGTCCATGATGTCTCATCTCATACTAGGCCACTAGAACTACTGACTGGCATCATAATACATCTTGGGGGAACTTTTATGGAAATACCACTGATACTAGTGGCAATCCTCCATCACCACCCTTCACAGAGATAACGACACTACTGAACAACCCTTGAAGTACAAGATGCGGGAGACGATGAGCAATCCGAGGAAGTCTCCCCACAATGAAGAAACTGCTTCAAATGCTAAAAAATATCATCAATAGGATTCTCCCATGAAATTATCTCCACCAGAGAAGGATTTAACTAAAATTTCTCTAAGAACACACCCCATTTTTGACTCTAGTCTCCACACACATCTGAGAAAAGAGCCCCATCAAAGTCAACTCATCACTGAAATTCTGCAAGGCTTGCACTGGTACCTTTCTTCTCAAGGAATATGAAATTTCATTTCCTTGGCTTGGGGTATAAACAATATCGAATTCAAACCCATATAAGTACTCTATCCAACTAAATTTCCTCTTATTCAGGTCCTTATGCTAGAAGATATAGGCCAATCTTTTGTGATTATAGTAGATAACAAACTTCTCCCTAATGAGTATGTGACGTCAGGTTTTCAAAACAAGAATCACCACTACCAACCCCAAGTATTGGGTTTTAAAATTATTATTTTTTGTTAGAGTTGGTGAGATCCATACTCCTCCACATGATAATCATACATAATAACTCACCCAAGAACTATACCTGAAGCATCTCAATAGACCACATACCCATTCCCAACCTCAGGAAAAATCAGAACGAGGGTGGTCGTAAAAATCCACTTCAGATCCTCAAAGGTTTCCTGAAATTATGGAACCCATACAAAATTCACCCATCCTTGGGTGACCACAGTAATCAGTGAAGCAAGAATAGTGAAATCTCAAATGAATCACCTTTAATAACCTATTTGGCCAAGTAAAATCCTGATCTCGAACACATTCTTTGGTTTCTCCTATGACTTGACCACACTGATCTTCTCGGGGTCCACTAAAAACCCATGTTCTGAGATCACATGCCTCCACCTTTAGGGTCTTGGGGTCCCTACAAGATCCATGAACTCTCGGGACTTGGAATATGACAATACCTAGAGGAAGTATTGCTCATTGAAAATGGCCTTGCAATCTCCCATGTGCATCTTCTCATTCTCCCCAATTTGACGTACCTATTCCCACTACCTATGACTGGGACCCTACAAAAAAATGAGGCACATTTTACAGTGAGATTCTCAGGTGTATCTAGGTACTTGAACATGCGATCGATCTTCTCGATCCATTCCTCTTCTTCTTGGGGTCCTATGATTCCTTGAAAAGTAGGAGGCTTGTTTTTTAGAAACTCATGAACCATATCTTTTCTAGGAATTATATATTCTTCCCTAATAAGAATGGGAACAGGATTCGATCCCTATTCCAGAGCATGGACCTCCCAGACCCCAAACTCGACTAGTCTCTAATCAATCTGTGTGGGAGAACTCTTTCCAGCTTCCTTCCATGGGCACATGGGAGCTTTCAGGGGAGGAATGTTGATACATAATGAAACTATCACAAAAAATAGTCAATACCACAATTATGAAAATTTTAATAAATTAAATCAAATAAAATTAATCGAAAAAAATTATTGTAATAAAATACACAACTACTCCACCCCCGCCTGATGTCCACGTGTGGTCTGCAGCCCACACATCTCACCTAGAAGTGAAGTCAATTAGACAATTCCAATGCCCCCTAGTGAATCAAGGTCTACCATTAGAGGTGTGGTCCCAACACCCATCTCATGACCAAATTCCCAAGCCCCGACATTCCTAGCTCATGTTTACCCTGATTCATTCTAAAATTGTAATATAACCAAAAAACATTGGCCCCCTTTGATAATATTTTTTCATGAACCGAAAATGTTTTCCACTCATACCAGCCCCAAATCCAGCTGATGAAAATTCCCAAAAGGGAATTCCCTATCCCAATGGGCTGGAACAAGTTCCATGGTATGAATAAATTAGGTTTTGGAACGATTTACCTTAGTATGAAAGCATAGATCATTAATAATAATCAATAATAGGAATATAAAATTTTCATGCAAAACAAGCCTTAATAGAAACCAGATATCACTACTGGAAAACTGACATATACCAACGGTTTGGAACCGTTGGTATAGGCCTCCAAACCGTTGGAATAACCTATACCAACGGTTTGGAGAACCGTTTCCAAATAAGCCGTTGGGATAGGTCTATACCAACGGTTTTGCGAAAACCATTGGTATAGACCTATACCAATGGTTTTGGAAACCGTTGGTATAATTAATATGAAAATCTATACCAAAGGTTATGGAACCGTTGGTATATGTATTTCAAAAAAAAACATTCGCTGGGATTTGATCTTAGGACCCCTAGTTTATCATTGAATGACTTAACCACTAACCTAACATGACTTTTGTGAACATAATTACATAAAAATATATATCTGTTGTCATAATTATTTTAAATATTGATTTATATAATGTTCTCGGTAAGAAGATATGATAAAAATTCTCAGGACCTGTACCAACGGTTTTGACAACCGTTGGTATAGTTCTTGATTCTGGAAATCATTCTGGGCTGAAGGTTGATTTCTAGGGGACCTTTCCCAACGGTTTTGGCAAACCTTTGGGATAGGTATACCCATTCCCAAGGGTTTGAGCAACCCGTTGGGAAAGGGTATACCTATCCCAACAGTTTGGCCAAACCGTTGGGAAAGCCATACCCTTTCCCAACGGTTTGCCAAAACCATTGGGAATGGTGGCCACAAAGTGGGATTTCCCAATGGTTTGGCCAAACCATTGTAAAAAAGGACTTATACCAGCAGTTTTTACAAACCGTTGGTATAGAAGCATTGGGAAAAGTCAGATTTCCAGTAGTGTATAAATACATGGTTTTAAATAAAGTAAAATGTAACACCCCAGGTAAATAAAGAATATGACATTTTCTCATTTATCCATATTTTTGAATAAAATATTAATATTACTTTAAAGGGGACACTATGCTCGATGGCGTACCCAATACGCAACAACAAGTTTCTTGGGAATCTTACGTTGCACTCTAATAATAAAATAATATTAGTTTAAATGGTAGTTAACGCCAACCTGTTGTAATAGTGGGAATGAACAGAACTAACTAAAAATTGATTATATATGTTTGTCAAATATTTTTACTTTTTACAATAAATGATAGAGGATTAAAAATACGAATGAATCCAATTTTAAGCGTAAACATTCTAATATTCATTAAAAGGGTCGATTAACCGCCTTTTGATGGCGAACCTCTTTTAAATCCACTTTTTGACAATTTTATGTGTTATATTTGACAAAATAAAATTCTTTATTAGAATCTGGACATCAAAATTTACTTTGTGTAAATATTTGGTATTTTTCCGATAAAGTTCATTTTTTAATGAATAGTGAAAAATGTTATATTTTAATTCAAAACCTCTTTTTAATATAATTTATTAATATGATTAGATTATATTTTGAATTGGTTTCAAAGTGAAATTAGAATATATTTTTTCCATTTAATCTAATAGTGGTCGTTGGATATAATTTAATCTTGAAATTGGACATAAACTACTGTCAATCTTTTGATACTTATTATTTCATAAAAACACGCTATTTTCTCTAACAGCATGAATTAATTATTAAATTAATTAATGTAAGTTATATGTTTTGAATTTTCTAAAATAGACATCATTTTTGAATTTGGAATATCAAATACAGCTTATGGTGAATTTTTGGTATTTTTCTGAAAAACCTCAATTTTTGATTAATAGTGAAACCACTAAGTGGTTGTTAAAGAAACAGATTTTTCATTTAAAATAAAATTTTCCACTTCTGTGATTTGATTTTCAAAAATCTGACATAAATGGTTTTCATTAAGAAGTAAATGTGGTTCAATGAGATTAAAATAATTTTTGGTGAATTGTAATTTTTACGTTTTATTAATCGCGATTAAAGGTAATTAGTGTAATTTAAGGTAAAAATAATGTTTTAATAATATTAAATGACCTAGACACATGTCATACCCTCATTGGATGTGTCATGTCCGACCAAGACAATCCATGGGTCAACTTTGGGACCCCATGGAGCCACATTGGTAGGAAAATGACATAAATAACTTTTTATTTAAAGTTAAAATTAAAATGTCACAAGCATGTGTTGTTTTACTAAAACAATTTTTACATGGGGTTATACAAGTAATATTTTTTACTATAAATATTCATTAGAAAGATAAAAAGATTTCCTATATAATGATAGTTTTTTTTATAATTTTTATACACAAAATAAATTAAATTATTCATGACACCATGATGATGCATCGATTACCTCATTATTTAGCGATTTAAATAAAATGAAAAGATAATGTACAATACAAGACCTAAACATTTCACAAACCTATTATATGGGTTGATTTCGAAACCTTATCACCTTATCCTAGAAATATCTCCTTTTTGGACCTTTAAAATCCGAAAATAATTATATAATAATGTAATATTTTATAACTTTCCAAGAGTTCCCCTCCTCTCCTCTTATAAAAGGCCCCCACCTATACCACCTTACCCACACCTCTCAAGCCTTTGTCTCGTCCAAACCCTACCCATTTTATCTCTCAACATCCCTATATTCATCATTGTAGCCTCACATTGGGAATAATCTTTTCCGAGGATGCCTTTGAGCTCAAATCAAAGAGAGTTACCCTATTTAAAGGTAGTGTGCTCTCTTGTGTTCTTATGTTTTATTTTGCTTCTCCAACCTTCTAAACTCTTTTTATTCCTTTGTTTTGTAACAACACCAGTATCTTAAATATACCAGGTTGTTTTTATGTTAATTATTTGAGCTACAATTACACACACCTTCGTCTAATGGTTAAAGAACATACTGTTTCTGTGGATGGTGAATTACTACCTCACGAAATGATGATTGTTCAATATTCTTATAACACCTTAAAAGGTGGACATTAAGATGTCACTATATTTATATATGATATTTAATATGTTTATGTTTTCCTTAAGCTTCTGTATTTTTCATTTATGGCATACCTTTATGGTTTCTATTATGGGTAAATGTGATATCTTCATTTTAGGAAGTGCGGACTACCGCCCCCTCAAAGTGATTTGATTCGTTAATGCCATATGTGGGTCGTATAAAGGATGGAATTAATGGTATTACATATTATATCCTACTGGAATTATAATATACCTTTATATCATTATTATTTAATTCCATTGAATACAAAAAAATGAAATGAAAGTAGCGTTCATGCGTACGTACGGCTTACCGTCTACATGAACGGTACATTTCATTTCTTATCTCCAAATGATATGTACTATTATAAGTACATATATATAATGGATATAAATGTAATATATTAAATCTAAATGATGGATATCATTCGAGAATTATAATATATATATCTCTCATTTTGTTTTAATTCCATTAGTATGACAAAAAAATAAAGTAGCGTTCATGCGTACGTACGACCTACCGTCTCCATGAACGATGCTTTTCATTTTTTATCTCCAAATGTTATGGAATAGTATAAAATGAATATATACGGGATATATATGATATTTAAAACATCAATACTATTCTGGATATGGTGTACCTATAACTACATGGAAAACTCTTTTCCAACAAGTTCAATTTTTACTCATGTACCGAACAACGACAAAAATGTCTGATATGAACTCACTTTATTAACCAATTATTATAACATTATAATATGTGATAAGAACTGAATAAAAATCTTTAATGTATGTGCTTAAGAAATTATAAATTGACCAAATTTTATTATTCAGGAGATTAATGAACGATCGAGTCATGTCGGACACGAGGTAAGGGATCCTACTCCTCTCTTTCTTTTTAAGTACACTCTTTTATGCCATTCATTTTAAGCTCATATTTCTTAGGACTGGGATGCTATTTTATATTACTCCTACTTTAATTTTTATGTACATATGATGATAGACCCTATTTTCTATCATCAATCGATTTTGGATGTTTTGAGTGGCGTTGTTAGGCTGCCGAATTTTCGTAAGAGATCTAACCTCTCTCTTTCTTTTTAAGTACTCTCATTTATGTCACTTGTTTTAAGCTCCTATTTGTTATTATGGGGGATGTTATTTTATATTCCTCTTTCTGTACATTTTATTGTAATATGATGAGAGACCCTATTTTATCTCATCAATCCATTTTTGGATGTTTTAAGTGGCATCGTTAGGCTGTCGAGTTTTCGTAAGGGATTTTTCATCTCACTTTTAGTCCCGTGAGATTTATGCTACATTTGCCACTATTTCCTTTGAGTGGTGTATGAACATCCCATTATTATACTATTTGTGTAAAATAATTTCATTTATGGGTATTTACATATTCATTGTATGACCCTTCTTCAATGGTGTGTACGTTTCGAAAGTTACACAAGTCAGTAAGGGAACATTTCACCCTCCTATTTTTAAAAGACTTCTTTGTTATGTCTTTTAATTCACATACTATTATGTTGGGATATGTTCTTCTATATCCTTATTGATTTAAATTTTATTTCCAAGTGATGAGATAACCTTTTTATCTCTCATCAACTCTTTTTCTGAATTTTGAAGTGACGACGTTAGGCTATCGAATTTTTGCTAGGGAACATCTTAACCCAATTTTGATTCTTTGGGATAAACTTGTACTCCTTGAATATGTCGTTCTATGAATACGTGTGGAGGTCCTATGATTGTTTTACACTTAATATCCACTTATATTTGGTGTATTCGTTTGTCACACATAATTATGTAATTGATTTATCCTTAATCCAAGGATACCATCTTTGTAAGGGACATCGTCTCAATCTCATTTCATTGAGGCCTATTTTGTTTTACACACCAATTTATTTTATACGGTGCAAAAACCCCTTTGAATTTTCATTTATTCAAAAGGAATATTTTTATATGAAGCGTTTTAATAAACGACAAGAAGGAATGTTTTTCTTGTCGTACGTATGCGGTGACAACGACTTCTCTGCCACTGTGACCACTATTTGAGTTTCGGCTTCCTCTACAAGCCATAATTTTTTTTTGAAAATTAAATACCATGTTTTACTCTTCTTTTATTTTGGTATTGAAAATATTTTTCATAATGTTTTTATATCAATGTGTTTTATTGATATCTTGTGATTGAAAAGTGGAAATGTTATGTTTCCTTTATACATGTTTTATGTGATACGATTATGTTATGGTTCTTGGGAATTATTATGAAGACGGGTGGATCCATGATAAACTAAGGGCGGGTGAGCCCAATACATCTCTCCAATGCATTGGGTAACGCGAAGGTGTTAAACGTTAAGGTTTCTCCGAAGATATTTAGGGAATATACTGTGATGGATATTCCAAACGTAACCAAGAGGGTTACTCCCTACGTAAGAATGTTATGAATGCCTCAAGTTACCTTTATTCCTTATGATTTATATGATTTATTCATGATTTGATGAGGTATGTTAAAATGCTTATGTTTTATGAGTAAAGTATGATTTCATAAATGGACTAATGTTTTCTTTTCATACTTTTATATCCCTTATGGAGCTTTTTATGCTCATCCCAAGTTTTTGAAATGTTTTTCACAGGTAAAAGGAAAGGTGCATGATATGATGATAGTGTCAAGGAAGTGTCAAGAAAGAATCCATGATTTATTTTAAATATGTTTCCGTTGATAGGAAAAAAACAAATACTATATTTTATGTAACCACTTTGTTTAAATGTGGAATGTAATTCCTGATTTATGATCTAATTCTATAAAACTCTAAACCTGAAAAGATCCTCAATGTGAATTATTCATTGAATTAAATATTAAGTAAGGTTTAAGTCCGGGTCCTTATAGTTGGTATCAAAGGTCAGTTTAGATAACTTTAGAGGTTAGGGTATTCTCTAGGCATAAGTGACATTACCATAATGATTAGGATTTCAGAAAGAGTCATAGTATTAGATAAAGTGAATGAGTAAGTATATCTTATTGTTTATCTTCCTCATTAGTACATGATGGTTTTGTTGATATACTCACACTGACATTTCAATTTTTAGTGAATGGATGGATCTACCAGGCACCAAAGTGACAATAGGTTTGAAGGAAACTGTGGTGGTTCTCTGATTAAGAGACTGGATGAAATGGGGGATTCAATGAGGAAACTCGTGGTTGTTCTAAACCAACTATCAAGGAGTCCTGATCAATCCCTTGTACCTTTGTATATTCTGTAATGCATCATGTACGAGATGACCAATCTATGTGGAAGTTCAGCTAATAATTATAAAGGTAACCATTAGGGTTTATATGATCCTTACTTTTGAGGTAATTATGGGTTATTATATATTATGATGGAAAATGAAAGGCATGAGATAAACTTGATGTTAAAATATGTTATGTTTATTTTTGAAGATTTTATCTCTTTTTGGGGAATGTTTTAAAAATTATATATTTTTTGAAAAAGGACAACACGCAGACCGTGTGACAACCCGTCGCGTCGGACAAAGCTATAAGAATCGAACCCACAACCAAAGTGCGACTGGTATTTATCGCCTACCACTGCATTACGTGAAGTCCCTGGTTAGTTTGACTAATTCTTTTTAGTTAGATGATTTTAGGAATCAAGAGTAAGTTTATTTTGGGTTATCTATGGAAATGATTAACCTATCATGGAGAATATGTGATTAGGTTAATTACTTTTCAATATGAGAATTTAAGAGCAACTGATGTTATTTAGAGATAAAAGTTAATTTGTACCTTGGAAGACTATGTGATTAAATCCTTCAAATATTTGGGTTTCAATCTTAGTTTGGTTTACATTGAATAATTTTATGGATAATTGTTTATCGAATGGTCTTCGTTGATCTTTGGGTTTTTTTTGGAAAAATTTTGGAGATTAAGAATATATTATCTTTTTATAAAAGATTATAATTTTGTGGATCATCTGATCTCATTCTAGAAATTTTGGTTTTGGATTTTGTCTAAGGACATGGGAAATATATATTTCTCTTTTTTCGATTAGGTGATTCTTAAGAAGTTGATTATAGTACTCTTAATGCGAACAAGTCTTCCTAAATACTCGTCTTTTGGAGAAAATATGAGTTTGATTAAGGAATCTAGTAAAATTTGAAAGTCTACGTGATAAGTAAGTATGTTTCATTATGATTTAGTTAAACTCATAAATAAATTCTTTAATGAAGAGTAACTTAAAACAAAAATGTTGTCTGTTAACTTTTCCTACTGGGGAATCGAATACCGTTTAACCCATCACAAGTTTGTGATTTTCTTGTGGTTAAATTTTTCCTAGACATATTTACTATCACTCTCCATCAGAACATGACCCTTTGTTTTTTCCTCAATGTACATATTTTCATACTTGGAATCCAAGTATGGGTTAATTCGGGTGACCTTTGCACTTCGCTTTCATTATTTTAAAGTGATTTTTTTTACTGACTATGGTTCCGATGTGGGATTTTCAATGAAGTTTCCAAGCCCAATTTTAAAATTGTGAGGACGCAATTCCCAAAATGGGGGAAGGATGTAACACCCCAGGTAAATAAAGAATATGACATTTTCACATTTATCTATATTTTTGAATAAAATATTAATATTACTTTAAAGGGGACGATATGCTCGATGGCTTACCCAATACGCAACAACGAGTTTCTTGGGAATCTTACGTTGCATTCTAATAATAAAATAATATTATTTTAAATGGTAGTTAACACCTAGATGTTTTAAGGGTGGGAATTAATAGAACTAACTACAAAATGATTATATATTTTTGTCAAATATTTTTACTTTTTACAATAAATGATAGAGGATTAAAAATGTGAATGAATCCAATTTTAAGCGTAAACATTTTAATATTCTTTAAAAGGGTCGATTAACCGCCTTTTGATGGTGAACCTCTTTTAAATCAACTTTTTCAGAATTTTATGTGTTATATTTGACAATATAAAATTCTTCTTTAGAATCGGGACATCAAAATTTACTTTGTGTAAATTTCTGGTATTTTTCCGATAAAGTTCATTTTTAATGAATAGTAAAAACTGTTGTATTTTAATTCAAAACCACCTTTTAATCTTGTTTATTTATATTCTTATATTATCTTTTGAGTTGGTTTTAAAGTGAAATTATAATATATTTTTACCATTTAATCCAATAGTGGTCGTTGGAATTAATTTCATCTTGAAATTGGACTTAAACTACTGTCAATCTTTTGATACTTATTGTTTCATAAAAACACGCTATTTGCTCTGACAGCGGGAATTAATTATTAAATTATTTAATGTAACTTATATGTTTATAATTTTGTAAAATAGACATAATTTTTGAATTCTGAATATCAAATATAGCTTACAGTGAATATTTGGTATTTTTTTGAAAAACTTTAATTTTTGATGAATAATGAAACCACTAAGTGGTAGTTAAAGAAACTGATTTTTCGTTTAAATGAAACTTTTCCACTTCTGTGATTTTATTTTCAAAAATTGAACATAAATGGTTGTCATTAAGAAGTAAAATGTGGTTCAATTAGATTATAATAATTTTTGGTGAATAGTAATTTTTAAGTTTTATTAATCGCGATTAAAGGTAATTAGTGTAATTTAAGGTAAAAATAATGTTTTAATAATATGAAATGACCTAGAAACATGTCCTACCCTCATTGGATGTGTCATGGTCGACCAAGAAAATCCATGGGTCAACTTGGGGACCCAATGGAGCCACTTTGGTAGGAAATGACATAAATAACTTTTTATTTAAAGTTAAAATTAAAATGTCACAAGCATGTGTTGTTTTACTAAAAAAAAATTTACATGGGGTTATACAAGTCATAGTTTTGACTATAAATATTCATTAGAAAGATAAAAATATTTCCTATATCATGATATTTTTTTTTATAATTTTTAGACACTAGATAAATTAAATTATTTATGACACCATGATGATGCAGCGATTACCTCATTATTTAACAATTTAAATAAAATGAAAAGATAATGTAAAATCTAAGACCTACACTTGTAACAAACCTATTTTATGGGTTTATTTAGAAACCTTATCACCTTATCCTTGAAATATATTCTTTTGGGACCTTTAAAATCCGAAAATCATTATATAATAAATTAATATTTTATAACTTTCCAAGAGTGCCCCTCCTCTCCTCTTATAAAAGGCCCCCACCAATACCACCTTACCCACACCTCTCAAGCCTTTCTCTCGGCCAACCCCTTCCCATTTCATCTCTCCACATCTTTCTCTTCATCAATGAATCCTAACATTGGGAATAATCCTTTCCAAGGATTCCTTTGAGCTCAAATCAAAGAGAGTTACCTGATTTAAAGGTAGTGTCTTCTCTTGTGTTTTTATGTTTTATTTTGCTTCTCGAACCCTCTAAACTCATTTTTCCTTTCTTTTGTAAAAAAACAAGTATCTTAAATACACTAGGTTGTTGTTATGTGAAGGATTCTAGCTACACTTACACACACCTTCGTCTAATTGTTAAAGAACATACTGTTTCTGTGGATGGCGAATTACTGCCTCACGAAACGATGATTGTTCAATATCCTTTTAACACCTTCAAAGGTCGCCATTAAGATGTCACTATATTTATATATGATAAATAATATGTTTATGTTTTCCTTAATCTTCTGTATTTTTCATTTATGGCATACCTTTATGGTTTCCATTATGGATAAATGCGATATCTTCATTTTAGGAAGTGCGGACTACCGCCCCCTCAAAGTGATTTGATTCGTTAATGCCATATGTGGGACGTATAAAGGATGGAATTAATGGTATTACATATGATATCCTACTGGAATTATAATATAACATTATATCATTATTATTTCATTCCATTTAATACAAAAAAAGAAATGAAAGTAGCATTCATGCGTACGTACGGCTTACCGTCTCCATGAACGGTACATTTCATTTCTTATCTCCAAATGTTATGTACTATTATAAGTACATATATATATTGGATATATATGTAATATATTACATCTAACTGATGGATATAATTCTGTAATTATAATATATATATCTCTCATTTTGTTTTAATTCCATTAATATGACAAAAAAAGAAAGTAGCGTTCATGCGTACGTACGACCTACCGTCTCCATGAACGACGCTTATAATTTTTTATCTCCAAATGTTATGGAATAGTATAAAATGAATATATATGGGATATATATGATATTTAAAACATAAATACTATTCTGGATATGATGTACCTATAACTACATGGAAAATACTTTTCCAAGAAGTTCAATTTTTACTCATGTTCCGAACATCGACAAAAACATCTGATATGAACTCACTTTATTAACCAATTATTATAACATTATAATATGTGATATGAACTGAATAATAATCTTTAAAGGAGGTTATTATGAAATTATAAATTGACCAAATTTTATTATTTAGGAGATTAAATAATTATCGAGTCACGTCGGACACGAGGTAAGGGATCCTACTCCTCTCTTTCTTTTTAAGTACACTCTTTTATGTCATTCCTTTTAAGATAATATTTCTTATTATTGGGATGTTATTTTATATTAATCCTACTGTACTTTTTATTTTCATATGATGAGAGACCCTATTTTCTCTCATCAATTCATTTTGGAAGTTTTGAGTGGTGTCGTTAGGCTGCCGAATTTTCGTAAGAGATCTAACCTCTCTCTTTCTTTTTAAGTACACTCCTTTATGTCACTTCTTTTAAACTCCTCTTTGTTATGATGGGGGATGTTATTTTATATTCCTCTTTCGTTACATTTTATTGTAATATGATGAGAGACCCTATTTGATCTCATCAATCCATTTTTGGAAGTTTTAAGTGGCGGCGTTAGGCTGCCGAGTTTTCGTAAGGGATTTCTAATCTCACTTTTAGTCTCGTGAGATTTATGCTACATTTTCCACCATTTACTTTGAGTGGTGTATGAACTTCCCATTATTATACAATTTGTGTAATATAATTTTATTTATGGGTATTTAAATATTCATTGTATGACCCTTCTTCAATGGGGTGTACGTTTCGAAAGTTACCCAAGTCGGTAAGGGAACCTTTCACCCTCCTCTTTTTAAAAGACTTCTTTTATTATGTATTTTAATTCACATACTATTATGTTGGGATATGTTCTTATATATCCTTATTGATGTAAATTTTATGTCCAAGTGATGATACACCCTTTTTATCTCTCATCAACTCTTTTTCTGAATTTTGAAGTGACGTCGTTAGGCTGTCGAATTTTTGCAAGGGAACTTCTTAACCCAATTTTGATTCTTTGGGATAAACATGTACTCCTTGAATATGTCATTATATTAATATGTGTGAATGTACTCTGATTGTTTTACACTTAATATCCACTTATATTTTGTGTATTCTTTTGTCACACATATTTATGTCATTGATTTATCTTTAATCCAAGGATACCGTCTTTGTAAGGGACATCGTCTCAATCTCCTTTCATTGAGGCATATTTTGTTTTATACACCAATTTATTTTATACGGTGCACAAACCCCATTTACTTTTCATTTATTCAAAAGGAATATTTTTATATAAAGCGTTTTACTAAATGATAAAAAGGAATGTTTTTCGTGTCGTACGTATGTGGTGACAACGACTTCTCCGCCGCTGTGACCACTATTTGAGTTTCGGCTTCCTCTACAAGCCATAATTTTTTTTTGTAAAATAAATACCATGTTTTAATATTCTTTTATTTTGGTATTGAAAATGGTTTTTATAATGTTTTTATATCAATGTGTTTTATTGATATCTTGTGATTGAAAAGTGGAAAATGTTATGTTTCCTTTATACATGTTTTATGTGATACGATTATGTTATGGTTCTTGGGAACTATTATGAAGATGGGTGGTTCTGTGATAAACTAAGGGTGTGTGAGCCCGATATAGCTGTACAATTCATTGGTTAACGCGAAGGGGTTAAACGTTAAGCTTTCTCCGAAGAGATTTAGAGAATATACTGTGATGAGTATTCCAAATGTAACCAAGAGGGTTACTCCCTACGTAAGAATGTTATGAATGCCTCAAGTTACCTTTATGCCTTATGATTTCTATGATTTATTCATGATTTGATGAGGTATGTTAAAATGATTATGTTTTATGAGTAAAGTATGATTTCATACATGGACTAATGTTTTCTTTTCATACTTTTATATCCCCTACTGATATTTTTATGCTCATCCCATGTTTTTGAAATGTTTTTCACATGTAAAGGGAAAGGTTTATGATATGATGATAGTGTCAAGGAAGTGTCAAGAAAGAATCAATGTTTTATTTTAAATATGTTTCCGTTGATGGGAAAAAATTAATACTATATTTTATTTAACCACTTTGTTTAAATGTTGAATGTAATTCATGATTTATGATCTAATTCTCTAAAACTCTAAACCTGAAAAGATCCTCAATGTGAATTATTCATTTAATTCAATATTAAGTAAGGTTTAAGGCTGAGGCCTTATATAAAATAGGTAAAAAAATAAATAAAAACAATAGAAAATCATCCACATAGACTCCACATGGCAAGGGGCCATCCCCCCGAGCCGTCTCCACAACACTGCACCATAGAAGCATACTAACAAACTGAATCGCCTTTACCAAGGCTTTTCCTTTACCTGAGTCAAAAAATAATGTATAATTACATAAAAGTTGTGTAATTAGGGTTGGGGACTAATAAAAATAGGATACCACCAAAATATTTCAAAAAAGTCTTCAATACAAGGTAAAGAGCATGCATTTTTAATATGTAAGAAAAAACCGTGATAAATTCCATGAAATGCAACTTTCAATTGTAAACAGTTTTGAAAATTATACTTTCTTAATGTTAAAACATTTAAATATGAAATGTTATATTATATAATGTTAATCCAAATACACCCTATGACAAGGTTAAATACCAAAAAACCAATGAAAACAAAAATCGAGAACACCCCTTGGAAATAGGTAGTGTCATTCCCTATATACCTCGTACCTCGGTGTAAAATATTGATGTCAAAATCCATTCCCATGCATGACCCACTATTAGGAAACATTCCCATAATATAGTTTCCCCAAAACATCATCCAAATAGTTCAGTTAGAGTTGTCATTATCAAAATATTATATGTGAAATAGGGACAAAACCCATCAAGATCACTAGTGTACTAATACATATCCTCCCACCTAGGTACCCAGGATTCCCCCTTTGATGTTAAACAATTTAAAATTTTTATATACATCCCTTTTCATATTAAGACACCAATAATAGTCACATACTAAAAAATAAAGTATCTATACATACTTTATACCACTTAAAACACCCAACAAAACATTTTTATTTTCAATAAAATAACTTCTCAAAAGCTAACAATGTTTTGCACACAAAAATCACATTAAAACCCCACATGAAACACCACGTGAATACTCACATTCACCAAGAAATATTTTTCATCAAAAAAAACATTTCAATAAACCCATTACATGATTTATATAACAACACCAATAGGCATAACATAAAATACACATGTAAAACACACAATTTAACACCAAATTGGTACCCTAAAACTCATCTACATAAAAAACATCACCAAAACCAGAATTCCCAAAACAACCAAAAAGTATGAATATTAAAAACATAATTTTTATCCCCAATAAATTTCAATAAAATAAACTAAGTAGTTTTTGGGAAGCCCTAAATTAACCAATGAAATATTCTCATGAAAAACCACCAATTGCACGTAAAAATTGAACTTAAACTTCAATTACTTTAAAAATTCCACTAAAACAAAATTATCACCCATAATAAAATGAGATAAACATGGAAATGTTATAAACATATAAATATAAGTCACATGTATTTCATACACATAGAAACAGAAAAAAAATATGTTAAAACATTGAATCATTTGTGTGAAAATTCAATCACACCACCGCCACATCTCAAGAAAGTTAGATTGAGCCTAAAATCAAAACAATTGACCTAGAAAACCCAATGTTGAACCCTAGGTTAGAAACCCTACCCTCTTTTCATTTGGTACTTCAAGGAAATTTGGTAAAAATTCATGAAAAGGGGAGGAACTAATTGGGAGAAACACTTACTTGAGATTGAGTGAAGTTCCTCCTATAAACCCCCTTCAAAATGAAGTTCCATGGAGGGTTTGAAGTGCTGGGAAGGCTACCATGTATAAAATGGTCAAATGGGGGAATAAAGGGGTGTTTTTGGATAAATCCACGGAGGGAAAATAATTCATTTAACATACTTTTTAATGACCCTGACATGGGTGCTTGGTTTGTGTGCTCGATTTGGAAAACCGGGCACCTAAACTGTCAAACCTCCTTTCTCCAAAAAATACATCTATAAATGCCAAAAAAATTTGTGGGGGCCAATGGCGGACATAGGGGGAATTTTATGATAAAAATATAATAAATATAAGAACCGATAAGGAAGAACATGGGTGTGGCATAATTTTTTTAGATAAATCTCTAAATTTTACCCAAATTAAATTTTGATATATTGATTTTAAAAATGATATCATTTTTCTTAATTAAATTTAATAAATGTGTCAAAAATTAATTATAATTTCTATGCAAAAAATGCAATGAAACCCACTTTTTAAAGAAATCATATCTTTGAAACATAAAACGATTGTACTAAATATTTAGTACTTATTTATTATAAAATAATCATCAAATTTTCAATATATAAAACATTTATACATATTTCTAACAATGTAGATATTCTTAATCATACTTATATTTCAGAAACTATGTTTTAATGGTCATATTTAAATATTTTTATAGTGCATAACAATTATTTCAAAGCTCTATGTTGCATGTTAAGTAAAATAGAAAGAATCATATTCTTTTAAACTAAATGTTTACCGAGTCACAAGTAAAAAAATGTAATTGGTGTGTTATGTTTAGGTAAATACAACTTACTCTATGAGTAAGGAGAAGATACAAACCATGCATTATTATGTATGAAGTTGTGCTTCTTTTCTCATGAGAAAAAATGATAATACTAAAACATAAAGGATTTAAAAAGAATACTAAATAAAATCACATAAAATAATAATTATAATATTTGTATAAATTCAAGGGGTTATTCAACAACATGAAATAAGAACTAAACCATGCTCGTGTGAAGTGTATTTGAAGTGCCTGAGTTGTAAATTCAGAATGATGTGAAATTGATATCATAATAGATTATTCTTTGAAAAAACAATGCTAAAAGAAAGGGAATCGATGGTAAATGAATATAATTTATGAAACTTTTATGATATTTTATCAAGGAGAGAACATAATATTAAGGTGGGGAGATTTTTTTTAGGATAATAAGACTTTCATGGAAAAGTATTCTGTGAATTGAGGAGGCCAAGATCATTCATGATCTAGAGTGAGTTTTGATACATATAGACCCGTTCAAGCTTTTTTTAATGTTATAAAAGATAGTACATGAGTAAGACATGTTTACCAAGATAATTGGTGTAGATAGATTATTTTACAAGTTGTCATGAAGTAACATGGAGAAAATCTATTTGTTTCTATAATTATATAAAATATGAATAAATTGATTTTAATTAGGGTATCTAACCATTGACTAAAGATGAGATTGTAATTGGTGTGTATAACTAATTTTTAGTGAATTATAGACAGGATGTTTAAAAAATAGAAACTATATCACTTGTTGATATAGTGAAGAATCTATGTTGGGATTTATAACCAATATTACAAAGAGTGTGATTTTATACCAAACCTTATAAATACTGTGTATTGATATATCTTTTATTTTTACTACACATAAGGTGAAGATATGTGATATTATTCATAGAATAAAAAACAATATCATGTTCAAGAGGTTGAATTAAAAATAAAAGAATTTGTAAAATTAAACAACTGATTTATCCCCCTTTTACTGGGTAATTCGGGCTCTAGATCTGCCTAAATTATTATTGATGTTTTAATTAAGAAAAATATATTTTACAAAAACAATTCTTGAAAATATTATTCCTAAAAAACATATTATTGTTTACATGAATAAAATTCCACTCACATGTTGTCTTGGAAATTTATGTTATACATATGGAACAAGTATAATGCATTTACACATTAACTATTTCCATCATGGGTAATGATTAAATCAATACATTAATAATAATATTAAATATATCATAATTTTAATAAATATCTAAACTATTATAGTAAATATAAATACTTTTAGTCTCATAACCATGGTAACTAAGATATTCAAAAGTATATGTTTTTTTAACCTAGAATTATACTAATTACCCAAGTTCATACCATTCCTATAACCAATTTCCATGTTTTGAAAAATAAATACCTCAAAAACTATTCACTAATACCATTTTTAACACCCTAAAATTGGTAACCCAAATTATAACTAACCTGGGTGGTGCTATGTGACTCCAGGCATACACCATATACACTAGATTATATTGTTTTATAAAAATATTCTGCAAATAATTTTTGGGTGACTATAATATCAATATCGTCCTATAAAATATAAAATAAATAATAAAAAAACATATAACTTTTGAGTAAAAAAATAAATTTTAGCTAATAACTAACCAATAATAATATTAAAATATTAATTTTCTATAAAAAAATGAAGTATGCTGATCAGATATATATATATATATAAGGATATCATAATTGTAAGATCATGTAAAAAAGTAAATTAAGAACAAAATAAAGACGAAAACCTAACAAAAAAACCAAATATATTATTTGTTTTATCCACCTTACTCATAAAGATACTCTAACCTAATCAACATTGTAGCCTATACATAAACCTAGAGACCAAGAAATAATTATTCACCTCCACTTTGGTGAACATGAAGGATGTGAGTAAAAAACTCATTAAGAAACCACCAATGTGGCCCATGGCATACACAAAAATAGAATAATTATATATATGTTTGACAAATTAATAATTCTATAACACTAAGTATATAAGAAATTATTTTATATCATTGTGTTCTAACCAATCAACCACAATACCCAACTCCACCTACTTCATCCAATCCTAATAAATAAAGTGGTTTTATGATAATAACACCTATAGTTCTTAGGATCTATACATCCCAACCATGTTGAGAGGGACTAATCAAGGGGAAAATAACAACACCACACTCATAGGAAGAGGTTACACTATCCATAGATAACACACACAAAACACCCATTATTTTCTATCCATAATACTAGGATGTACATCCATATGAATGGGAATAACTATTCCTAATATAATAGTTTGAGAATCCATATGAATAGGAATACGCATTCCAATAATAATTGAGAGATAAACCATCATAATGGGAATCATACACCCATGATAATGGGGTGATCATCCATGTTGTTAGTCCTAGAGGAATAATCAAAAGGGGTATGAATTGACCTTATAATAAAAAATTTCTATTTTTGAGAACTTTAAATTTTAAATCCATTCAACTTTATTTTAAAAACCACCCAATTAAAAATACTGTAGATATAAATAATTTTCTACTTTGAAATTGTTTCTAAAAGGCTAGATCAAAACTCTTTTAAAATAATATTAAATTTCTTTATCTTTTGAAAAACAATTACTCATACCAAAAACAATATTAATATTATTTATAAACACAAACTATCAATGAATATTTTATATTCAATGTTTTTAAAAAACATTTTAAAAAATAAAATGATTTTATTGTTAATTTAAGACATGAACTGAAAATAAAAACAAAATACAAAACATATATAAATAAGAGGTTATAAACAAGCTAGAGATTATTCCATTTCCCTTAATAGTAATCCACTTCCAAGGCTATATATTAAATCATAGTAAACAATCTATAACCTGAATCATGTTTTAAAAACCTACAATATACTAAGAAATTAAGGCTATACCAAGTATATTCTATAATCATATATTGGATACCCAGTGTAATTAAAGTATAGGAGTATAAATATAATCTTTTTTTGAAGTAAAAGTGATGTTCTATGTAAATGTACAAAAAACAAAACAAAATAAAATATATAAGAGAGACTCGATAATGAATATATCATGGGTTGTTTGATGTATCCCAATTTTGAATAGAATTTCAGTTTATTACAATGTTGTTTAACCATTCATGATTATCCGATAGGCATATAAATTTAACATCTACTTATTTTATATTCTTATATGTTTTCTGAATATCACCCTGAAAATAAATTATCACAGTTTATGTGAATGAAATATTTTTGAGTAAAAGAAGCACTAGTACCACCACAATTTTCATGATTCATGATATTATTTATTTTTATAGGTTTTATAAATCATAATCCATTTATAAAAAACCATTCTTGGACTTAGAGTTTTTATTTTATCTAACAAGGTTCATTAAATGAAAAAACTAGCCATTTATATTTTATAGATTAGTCATAGTAACTTTTCAGAACAAGATTAATGCATAATCATCTATCACTAGGTTCTCCTTTAGGTAAGATTCTTTAATATAAATCTCATCATGGGGTTGATTTTATTATCTTCATTTAGTCAATAATTGTTTTTGTTTTCAAAACATCCTTCATATGGTAACATGATAATTTAATGTTCAATTTCCTGATAGTTCAACTTGTGTATTCTTGAATGTAAAATGTGAAGTCACTTTAACACATTGAAATATTTTATCTACGTATAATGATTAATTTAAATCCTTATTTTGGTCAATCTATGTATTTTTGAGGTTGATCCAAAACATGGAGATTTTTTTACATATTGATTTCATTTATTATGCATTCGATCTATTAGAATATGTAGTTGATTCATATAACATGAAATCACTTATATAATAATAATATTTTCACCATATAAAAATGAAAATTATCAGACCAAAATAAATAAATAAATAATTATAAATAAAACAAAAGTGATTTGAGATCATTAAATCAAATAACTACTTGAATAATCCAACAATAGCCCCCTTTTTAAAGATCAATAATAATTCTTGGATAAAAGACCAAGTTAAAAAAAATTATTAAAAAATGAATATTTTATAATTTATGAAAAATGTAATAGTACCACTATATCATATTTCTCCCCCTTTTTTGATTAGAAACAAATATAAGGAAGACATGAATTTATAGAATAATGTTATGAAAAATATAATCTTACTAAGAAAAATAGTTCTCATTTAGAAGAAATGGCATACAAAATACAGATTACCTATCAGATAACATAATTTTATTATGAATTACAATACCGCTCTCTAGGAGATTAAGGATCAACAAGCGCTTTTAAATTCTAAAAAATGGTAATGAACTATCTTGGGGTTCCATTTCACTCATCTCCTGACTCTATATATCGTAGGGCCCAAAGTATGTTCATGATCCCCATGAACTAGAAACTAGTTCCTAGGAATCAAGGAATATACCGTGGGAATGATTTATCCCTTATACATGAACATAAATAATAAATTAAAATAGAAAATATTAGACCATCCAATAATAGATAATTATAATGGAAAATCCAAACCAAAATTGATAATAGATACATATATTTTTCAATAGTGGGAGAGGATACAAATAAAGCCAAAGAATAAAAATATAATAGGACAAAGTGAATGATTTAGAACTCAATGCATAATAAAAATCCCAACCACTCTGAAGAGACACCATATGACCCATGGTCATGATAAAAATAAAACATTTTTTATATAAGACCAATCGAATCAAAATAAAGATACCCAGATCCATATACATATTAAAACTTGTAAAGTATGGGAGAGATCTAAATAACCATGAAAGTCACCACCAGATAAATTTATATAATCAATTTAATGTCACATAATTAAAATTAATTTTTAAAATATAGTTTAAAAATATAAATTTTTTATAAACCATTACCTAGATTAACATGAAACACATTAAGGAAGTGTTAAAAATTACCTTCATTAATCTTACTAAATGAAAATAATAACTTGGAAAATAGTTTTCCACAGTAAAAATACCCATTTTACAAAATATCCATTTTAATGTCCCACTTTAAAACCATTTCATAAAAATATCTTTTAAAATTATCACTTCAAAATTCAAAATAGGTTTCAAATTTTGAAACGGTTTTCTAAAACATCTATGAAAAGTAACTTATCTGAAAAAACACCAGACACAATAACATAAAACTGTGTTTTTAAAAACCCACATATACTAGATTTAAAAAAATCAATCGATAAATTCTTATCAAAATAATCTAAAAAATAACTAAAAACCAAATTTTCAAATTTAAATAATATTTCGTCTAAAATCATAATAAAAAAGTTTAAAATCACACAAAAACCAAACGTACTCTACCATTAATTGATAACCTATAACAAATCAATCTTTAAAACATTTTAAAATTTATCCACACATGAAGACGGAAGGAATAACACTAACATGCCCCACTATGTCTAGTTACATCACAAGGTTAAATAATCAGGAAAAGTATTGGTGAAAAATAATAATAAGTGATGTAGGGGATACGATCAAAGAAGAGAGATAATGACCCATCAATGATCCTAAATCACATCTTAGTGTCATGTGAATCATCTTATGGATCTCGTAACGAAGACCCTAATCCATGACAATGACTCTATGATGATACTACTGAACCTTTCAACATCCATGATAGTCTCGTCACACTATTAAGAATAAATGTCCCTAGAGATTCTTCACTACTATGGGAATAAAATATGGTATACAATACACAAGTCTGACTACCTATTCTGGTATAACCATCTCAGTGTATATGAGAAGCACTCCTAATCTAAAATTTTTCCTATAATATTGTTTCAGTCATACAGGTCATTAAATATTTTCCTAGTACTAACACAAAAAGTCAAATATGTTGGGAAAAAGTTGGATGGAAGCTGTTTTGGGAAGCATGAATAATGTTTCATCTTTTTTTTGTTATTTAAATTTCTAAATAAGAAAGAAATCACAGCACTTTGTAAAAGTTTTTGACTGAACTCATAATCAAAATCAGGTGATCAGACTCAAAATGCTTAAGAAATTCCATCATATTGGGAAATGTTTTCTAGAATAAACGGATCATAAAACTAAACTCGAGTCCAAAATGAAATAATGATCTTAATGAGAATCTACTTCAGAGTCTTATAGAATATGATGAAAATTTTATGATGATTTTCAATTTTGTAATTCAAAAATCATAAGTTCTCTATAAAACATGTGACACAAGCTTAATGAAAGAAATTAGGGAATGAAGGATAGTAATCGTATTAAGGCTAGTTGGAAAGAAATAATTTTCTCAATTGTTGGGAAGTTATAAAACTTTCCATCACATGTTAAATGATACTGATTCAAATTTTAATCATTCTTGAAGTATTGATGAATTTATTCTTACATGTATAAGTTTGTAGAAGAAGTAGTTACCAAAATAAAATCTATTTGATCTCAATTAATCGGTGTGAGATCACCAGAGATAGAATTATTTAAAGGTTATGATGTTGTTGGAAACATTAAAAGGAAAAGATTTTGGTTTTAAGTCAAACCAATTATCCAAAATTATTTACATATTTTGAGGAAGAAGTTTTTTTTAATAGTAATCTGAAAATATATTATGTTTCTAAATTTAATGCGGATGATATCGGTCTATCAGACACGATGCGAACAAAAAACCAGAGTTACCCCAACACCAATTATCAAATTATTTAATGGTTGAAAAGATAATAGTACATAATTTTTTTTATAAATGTAGTGGGACTAGTGAACCTGAAATATCTTTTGGGACCAATTGAAAATAAGTGAAATGGAGTTGTTGAAAATGATGCACAGAATAAAATCACAGTCTCATCAATAATGCATTCAACCATTTTCATCATGATGAATTATTGGTTGTTTTAAATTGGGTTAAGAGAAAATAATGATCTTAATTTCTTAGAATCAATTGTGTAAGGCCCCATCTTTAATAAATTACATAATCTTGAGATAAGTTAATAATTATACTTTAATTCACATAAAGGATCTTTTTTGGTTTTGAGTTTTACATAATTTGGCCATTATAAATACATTATATCTCATGTATTACAATGTATAAACATATATTCTTATCCAATTTTTTTCAAAATAATAAAACTCCTTAAATTAAACTATAATTAATTTCTTGATAAAAATCCTTTTCAATTTATATTTTCACTTACCCATCCTTATACCCTATGAAAAACATTTCAAAAACATTGGATGAGTGTAACACCCCAACCCCTATAAACTATATCCAGTGCATTAAGTGTTATATTGGCATGGTTAGAAGGATTTAAAATCCCAAAGGAATGATCAATTTAGTAGTCCTGAAGAAACTAGATACATAAATGTAACTCAAATTACATTGTAAAAGGTTACAAAATATAATACATAACAAGAACTAGAAACTGCATCCATAGGAACTCAATAAATGATCTCTTTTTCCTACCTTTTGATGGTAAAAAATGTATGGGGTGATATCAAATGATCAGTAAGGGTTTAAAATGGCGGAATCATAAATCAATAATAACTAAATTGTAAACAACTTGACATAATCAACATGGCATGGTGAATAAATGAAATCCTCATGCCGTTAATAAACTGAGAATGAAACTGCATCCATAGATTTTGTCCTAGTGAAAACATCATGGATAGTAATAACTGATAATGAAAAAATATAATGCTTATTAACTGGACATCATGTATTTGGTACATGATACCATAGTAACTTTAAAATGGTTTAGTTATGTGGGTCGAAACCAGTCTGATTTTCGGAAACAAACTCAAAGGATTTTTCGTCAACTGATTTTTCTCATGAGACATACCAATGCATCGAGGGGATATAGCGGGCCCCAACCACCATTTCATGTACAAAAAATTCATTTTATATTTATTCAATACAATATAATTATTCCTTTTAAATATCCATATAGAGTAGTGTATACAAATTCATCAATATTTTCATAGTTAAAATAACTTTCAAAAATAAACACCGTATGTAAAATGGTATATGATTTAGAAAAAAACATATCCATGATTAGATATTATGGATATTTAATATAAATATAATTTCAAATGAAAATTAATCTAAAAAGGAATGTAGGTACACCATAGAAGAATTATTAGATGCACAATACATTGTTAGTCGCAACAAAATAGTAGTTGAGACAAAGTCTCTTACCACAATGTAATCAGTCATATCATACGACCAGAACTTAATAACCCTAAAATGTGTCATTTAAAACTATTAATATAAATAGAATCATGTTATTATATATCAAATGGATATAAAAATATAATATATACATGAAATAACCTGCGAACATTTGAAATCTCATGAAAATGAAAGTGAGATGAGAAACCCCTTACCTTATGCCTGAGTGTGTTATTCGTTTGTTTTAATGGCTTGAAAAGTAAAATTTATCTTCATTAATTAATACCTCCAGTGCCTCCTTTACATTTAATTTGTTCATTAAAAACTTATTAGGTTCATTCATGTCCCTTTTTATGGGTTTATGTGGTTCATTTTTATTGTTTTGGAAGCATTTTCTTCCTTGGTTTTCATGATTCGTTTACTTGCATTCATGACTGGAAGTTAGTTTGAAATGTGGTTAAACATACAGAATTTTTTATATATATTATTAGTGAAATTAAAGAGTTATAATTTATCTTATAATTATTCTAGGTTATATACTTGAGAATGAATCATCAGTTAATTTTTTTTGATAAACTCTTGGATTTAGCTTTGCAGTTTTGTGTACAATGAACTTGTTTTGTATTATTATTCCATATTTTGAGTGTGTATGGATTATAGAAAATTAATGAGATGAAATAAATATACTATGATCTGGTTAAACCATAAAAATTGTTTCATGACTAGAATTGAATATGTTAATGAAAATTAAGAACCTTCCATCCTTGAATGTGATAAATTAACACATCTCGGACGATGATTTCATTTTTTGTATAAGAGGAGGGGGAAAGAGTGATGATTATTAAATATTAAATTATAATAATATAATTATATTTCATGTAATTTACTACAATTATCATTGAATTTGGATTAAGTTAGGTGAGGAAATAATTATAAAAGAAAGGAACTCAAAATAAGAGAAAAATTGAGAAATCTCTTACGAAAATTCAGCAGCCTAACGAGGTCACTTAATATTTAATAATATAGTTTTATGAGAGAAAGGGGGTATCTCATAACTAATAGATAATATGGAAATTAAGGGGAATATGTAATTACATATCCCAACATAATCTAATTGAAAATAAAAGAGAAAACAAAAATGAAAGCTTTAAGAAAAGAGTAGGGTGGTTGATTCTCTTACCTTGTAGAGTAACTCCTAAAACATGATAGTTGGGATTTTGGGGGTTTGAGGAAACCTTGGGAGGACTACTAGGGATGTAATAACTCTAGATAATCGAGGATAAATAGTTTTTAATGAATGAAATCAAAGGGTGTTAGTGGGTATTTATAGTAATTAAGAGGGAGTTTTTATTAATTAAAAGGGACACCTCATTAGCGGTTTTTGAAAAACCATGGCCTTTCCCAGGGTTTTTATCAAAGGTTTTAGCCACATGGGACACCTCATGTAATACATAACTATACACAATTCGACCATCCTTTTATATTTACTTATTATATCATTATGATGTCATTAAACTATGGAAAACTCAAAACTGTATTTTTACTATTCACAAAAATTCATGTATTTTAAAAAAATCCAAAAAATTCACCCTATTCATACTTCGACATGAACAATTAAAAAATGAACTCCATTTTGTGAAAATAATTTTCTAAGTATTTTTTATTAAATTTTTAAATAAAATCAATGTTAATTAAAAAATAACAATTTTAATGGTATAATTAGTTCTTTATCATATTGAAAAATTAATTAAGATAACATTATCTTATTACCTTAAGGAACTAAAATATTATCTTATTTACTATTTGTACGGTTCATATTACTATTGATATTAAAATTCTTAAGGGTATGTTACTATTCATCACAAAAATCAAGTTGGTTTTATCATACTCCAAATGCCTTACTGGTCACAACTCTTGATGACTGTTTTTCGAAATTCAAAACATAGAAGTGAAAATTTTTTGTTTAATGGATAGCTTATAACTTTATCTTATATTGTTTTTATTACCATAAAACTAAGTGCTTCATAAAATATAGGATATCTAATGAATATAAAGTATTTAAGAGGAACATTCCAAATTTTTTTTGGAGTGTTATATTCTTCACTCCTTTGAAAATTTCATCCTCGAAATTTTATATATAAAGCCCACCAAAAAGATGTTAGTGGTTATTCTTCATAACATTATGAGGTTACAGTGTTGCTTCCTCCATATTCTGGTTTTTTCAAAGAACCTTTACTATAAAAGTAATCCAATTTCTCTGTACGTACTCCCTTGGTCCAAGAATCCCGATAGGCTCTTCACTGTATGATAAATCAAGTAGTAGTTCTATTTCTTCATAGGTGAGTAAATGCATTCGGTCTAGCATGTATTACTTGAACAATAGCACATGGAACACATCATGAACTTTGGAGAGAGTTGGAGGCATTTCTCAATAGTAAGCTACGAATCCAATTATTTCTAGAATTTCAAATGTTCTGATGTACCTGGGGCTCATCTCCTCTTTCTTATTGAACCTTAAGATACCCTTCCATGAATATACGTTCCGAAAGGCATGATCTACCACTTGAAATTTCAAATACTTTCTCCGGTTTTCAGTATGGCTCTTCTGCCTACATTGGGCTACTTTAATATTGGCATGCATTTTCTTCATTGTTTCCAAAGTTTTATCAATAATTTCAGGGCCTACAAGTTTCCTCTCAAAAACATCATCCCAACAAGTTGGAGTTTGAAATCTATTTTCATATAATGATTCATATGGAGCCATTTGAATACTAGAATAGAAACTACTATTGTATTAAAATTCCACCAAATGTATGTATTGATCCCACATACCATGGAAGTCAAGAGAGAATGAACTCAATATTTCTTCTATATTTTTAATAGTCCTTTCAGAATGTCTGTATGTTTGGGGTGATAAGAAGTACACATACGAAGCTCAATATTCAAATCCTTCTGGAGACTTTTCCAGAATTTTGATGTAAACTGGGGATCTCGATTGAAAAAAATCAATAGAGGTGAACCATGAAGTCTTACAACTTCATTAATATAATGTCTTTCCAAGAACACAAGTGGTATATCCTATCTTATAGGAACGAAATGTGCTGATTTTGTGAGACGATAAAAAATTACCCATATTGCATCATTCCTTCTAGGTGTCCTCAGTAGTCCAGTAACAAAATCAATCATAATGTCATCCCACTTACACATAGGAATAGGTAGAGTTTTCATCAATACTTTAGTATGTTGTCTCTATGCCTTCACATGCTGACATACCTGACACCTTGACATATAGTCATCAATTTCACACTTCATATTATACCACCAGAAATATTCCTTCAGATTTCTATACAGCTTTGTGATACCCAGGTGTACAGAGAAATTGGAGCTATGATCTTCATCTAATAATTCCCTTTTTAGCTCATGTACTGATGGAATACATAACCTCTTCCATAACATCGTAACTCCTTCCTCATACATGAGGTCTTCCAAACTACCATCCTTAACATCAATAATTATTTTTGTGTAGATTTTCATCATCAGATTGAGATATTTTTATCTTCTCCAGTAATGATGGTTGAGAAATCATTTGAAAGAGGAATGATGTTTCCCCTTCTTTAAAAATTCCCTTATCCTTCATTAGTAGATCCATGAACATAGGATCTATATCAATCCTCATTTGAGTTAGAAGTCCATGATCTTTCCGGATTAATGTATCTGCCAGCTTATTTGCCTTTTCTAGGTGGTAGTGTATTGAGAAATCGCAGTCTTTGAGTGACTCAAGTCATTTCCTCTGCCTCATGTTGAGTTCTTTTTGTGTGAAAATGTATTTAAAACTCTTTTTATCTGTGTATATCTCACATTTTTCACCATAAATATATTGTCTCCATATCTTCAGCAAAAATATTGTAGATGCTAACTGAAGATCATGTGTTGGATAATTTTTCTCATGAGTCTACAACTTCCTTGATGCATTAGAAATAACTTTACCATTTTGCATAAGGACGATACCTATACCATTCATTGATTAATAATTGTATATTAAAAATTCATCACTTATAGATGGAAGAGTCAAAATTGGATCATTGTCCAATATTCTTTTCAATTATTTGAAGCATTAGATAAATTCTTTTGTCTAAAGTAACATAACTATTTTACATGTGATCTTGGTTAGCGGGTTATACAGTCGAGAATTTTTTTGAACGAAACACTGATTGTAACCTGCTAAGCCAATAGAACCATGTACCTCAGTTATGTTTATTGGTGTGGGCCAATCTTGGATTTCTTTGTCTTCGCAGGATCGACTAGGATACCATCCATAAAGGCAATATGACATAGAAAAGAAACTCATTGAATCCATAATTCGCACTTGCTAAACATCCAATATAATTCATTTATTCTAAGAGATTTCATAATAATCCACAAGTTATCCTCATGGACTTCATAGATTCTTGATTATACCAGGATATCATTGATGAATACCAAAAAAATGTTATCATGATATTCCTTGAAAACTCTATTACTTAAATCCATAAAAATAGATGGTTCATTCATCAGTCCAAAAGGTATCACAGTAAACTCATAATGCACATACCTAGTTTGAAATGGTGTCTTCAGAATATCTTCCTTCCTCACATGCAGTTGATGATATCCGGATCTAAGGTCAATATTCAAAAAATTTCTCTCCATGAATTTGATCAAATAAATCATCAATACATTGAAGATGATACTTATTCTTAATTTTAATAGCATTGATTTCCCTGTAATCAATGCATAACCTCATTGATCCATCTTTCTTTTTGACAAACAAGATCGGGGCTCCCCATGGAGAAACACTAGGTCGAATAAATCCTTTGTCACTCAACTCCTCTAGTTTTTTCTTTAGATCCACTAACTATAAAATGGCCATTCTATAGGGGGTCTTTGATATAGGTCTTTCACTAGGAATTAAGTCAACAGAAAACTCAATTTCCCACTCTGGAGGATGTCCAGGTAAATCCTCTGGAAACACATCAATGTATTTCTTCACTATATACACTTCTTCAATTTGAATATTTCTTTCTTCACCCGTAGATATTGGGTTCTCTTCCTGTCTAATAATTGAATTCAATAGAGCTTTTAGGGGTGGGCATAGATAAGAATCATATGGCAGGGTCTCTTCTCTAAAGATAGGAGATTATACACCATTTTCAAAAATTGTAACTTCCTTTTTCATGAAATAAATATGCGCATATAGTTTTATAAACAATTCAAACCAAAGAATTATTTTAAAATTCATTCATTGGTATGATGATAAGGTTAGAAACTAAATCACATTTATTTTCCCCGAAGGGGACTAGTTGACTAGCCTTTGTCTCAATGATGCATCCCCCAGGTGTTTTGACTGATAACTCCTTTATTAAATCAAATTGGACATGTCTAATTTTCGTGGAAAACTGGGAATATATAAATGAATGTGATGATCTAGAATAAAAAAAAGTGTTGGCTATGTTTTAGGAAACAATTAATGTAACTTCCACCACACCATTTGGGACTTTATCTTATGTGGTTGTAATCGCATAAGCTGTCCCTTGATCTCTTGGATTTTTCTAAGGCATGTTTCCTTGGATCTTTGGACCATCATTTTCATAGTGTCCCATATCTCTACAATTGTAGCATTTATCATCATCAAATTGTTTCTTCCCCTTAAATTCATGAGACAGATGACACTTTTTTCCACATTTATAGAAGACTCAAATGCATTTTAATCATTTACACAGATGATTCTTTCCATAGTTTTCGCATAATGGAAATTTCTTCAATCCCTTGTTCTTCTTTGGCGCTTCACCTTTCCCTTGGTTATCAAAGCACCTCTTCTTATCTTTATTTCCATTAAACAAATTTGATCTATAAAATTATTTCTCAGTTTCATTGGCACATGATACAATTTCACCATATGATGAAAATTATTGAGAAGCCAGTTCCCCTCGAAGACTTGGATTAAGACCTTAGAAGAAATGTACAATCTTGTCTGACAAGTAACACACATAATCTATGGCATACCTGGATAGCCTTGTGAAGGTAGGATCATACTCTGCGTCACTATCTCCTTCCCTTTTCATTAAGCCAAGACATTTCATCTTCATTTCGGTTCTTTCCCCACGAGAGAAATATTTTCCGAAAAATATTTCCTTAAATGTCCACCATTCAATATCTTCTATTTCTTCTTCCTCTACGGTATTCTAAATCAATGTCCCCCATTGATAAGTGTATCCCTTGAGACAATATATTTCCAGTACTATCTTTTGATTTTCATTGCATCTTAATTCCATGAATATCTTTTGATGGAACTTGATCCATTTCTCAGAAACCACTGGATTAATAGTCTCGCTAAAATATTGGGGCTTCGGCCACATGAAACGATCCATCACAGGTGTTGAATTGTTATTTGTTATAACCTAAGTAAGTGGTTCTAATATTTTCATAATCTGATCTTCTCCGTCATTGACTATGATGACATGATCAGTAGGGAGATCCCTACATAGCCCATGAGTATTTATTCCCCTTCTTCCATTAGACGTCATTTCTAAATAATGGAACACACTATATTAGGGTATGAATAATAATTTATAATCTTAACTTAACAATAAACATAGCATAACTGGAGATCCTACGCATTGATAATCCCATAATAAAAAAATGGTTTCTTTGAGGAATAATTTATATTTCAATACTTCATAATGACTTGTAAAGAATATATGAATTATCCTAAGCATATACCCCATAAGTGTCGTAACCATGAGTGAATCATGACCCATTTTCATGTACCAGGATACGTTGGATCATGCACAAAACTCTTTGTCAGAGCTTTCACTGCTAGGTATATCTATGCCAGAGCCACCTCTACCAGCTCGTATCCAGATAGGTATGTATTTTCTAGAAAGATTCACATAATATAATTCTTACCAAAATACTAGGTTATTCTTGTACATTTATCCTAAATACTACTTTAGGGCTTTTCCATGATATACATTTCCTACTTTAGTTTCCATGTTTTCTACTAAACTTCCTTTGATACCAACTGTAACACCTTGACCCCTTTTGACCGGAGCTGATGAATTAATTTTTATATTGGCATGGTTAGAAATAATAAAAATCCCAAAGTAAAAAATATCAGTTTAGTAGTCTTGAGGAAACTATATACATAAATGTATCTCAAATGACATTGGAAAAGGTTACAAAATATAATATATAACCAAAACTAAAAACTACATCCACATGAACTCCCTAAATGATCTCCTATTCATCGCATGTTGAAGGAAAACAATGAAAGGGGTGAGATAAAATGATAATTAAGGGTTAAAAATGGTGGAAGAATGAATCAATAATAACTGAATTGTAAAAAATTTGACATAATAAACAAGGCAAGGTGAATAAATGAAAAAACTCACTCCATTAATAAACTGAGAATGAAACTACATCCATTGATTTTTTTCATAGTGAAAAACTCATGGATAGTAATAAATGATAATTAATAAAGAGAATTATTATTAACTAGATTTCATGTATCTATCACATGATACCATAGTACCATTAAAAAGGTTTAGTTCTATGGGTAGAAACCTGTCTGATTTTCGGAAAGAAACTCGAAGGGTTTGTCGCCAACTAATTTATCTCATGAGACTTACTGATGCATAGAGGGGCTATAGAAGGCCCCAACCACCACTAAATGTCCAAATCAATCATTATACATTGACTTAACAAGATAGCATTATGCCTTTTTAATATCTTTATAAAGTAGAGTATACAGATTCATCAATATTTCCATAGTTAAAATAACTTTCAAAATAACCACTGTATGTAAAATGGTATAAGGATTAGACAATAAACATATCCATGATATGATATTATGGATATTTAATATAAATATAATTTCAAATTAAAAGTTATCTCAAATGGGAAGTAGGTACACCATATAAGGATTATTAGGTGCAGAATACAATGTTAGCCACCACCAAGTAGTAGTTGAGACAAAGTCTCTTACCACAATGTAATCGGTCGAATCATATGAACAGAACTTAATAACCCTCAAATGAGTCATTCAATACAATTAATATAATTAGAAGAATTTTATTATATATCAAATTAAAGTGCACATATACTACATATAGTAAATAATTGGTGAACAAAGTTAATCTCACGGAAATGAATGTGAGATAAGAAACCCCTTACCTTATGATCGAGTGTGCTCTTCATTTGTTTTAATGACCTGAATAAAAAAATTTAGATTCATTAATTAATAACTAAAGAACCGAATATAAATGTAATTGGTTTATTATAACCTTATTATGTTCATTTATGGCCCTTTTATGGGTTTAAGAGGTTCAATTTTATTGTTTTGGAAGCATTTTCATCCTTGGTTTTCATGATTCATTTACATGCATTCACGAATGGATGTTCGTTTGAAATATGGTTAAACATCCAGAATTGTTAATATATATTATTAGTGACATTAAATATATTTAAATTATCTTATAATTATTGTTAGTTATATACTTGATGATGAATCATTAGTTAAAATTTATTGATAAAAACATGGAATTAGCTTGGCGGTTTTGTGTACAGTGAACTTGTTTAATATTATTATTCAATTTTATTACTGTTTAGGGATTAAAAAAACAATAATGAGATGAAATAAATATATTATGATATTTTTAAACCATAAAAATGGTTTCATTACCACAATTTAATATGGTAATAAAAATTAAGAACTCTTCGTCCTTGAATGTGATAAATTAACACATCTCATATGGTGTTTTCATTTTGAGTATAAGAGGGGGAAAGAGATATGATGATGTAATATTCCATTAGCATAATATAATTATAGTTCATGTAAGGAAATGGAATTATCATATCATTTGGATGAAGTTATGTGAGGAAATAATTATAAAATATAGGAACTCAAAATAAGAGAAAAATTGAGAAATCTCTTATGAAAATTCTGTAGCCTAACAACGTCACATAAAATTTCATAATATATTTTGATGAGTGAACATGGGTATCTCATCAATAATAAATAATATGGGATGTATGGGGAATATTTATTGACATATCCCAACATAACCCAACTTAAAATAAAAGATAAAACATCAATGAATGCTGTATGAAAATAGAAGGGTGGTTGATTCTCTTACCTTACAGAGTAACTCCAAAAACATGATGGTTGGGACCTTGGGGGTTTGAGGACCCCTTATGAGAACTCCTGGGGTGGTAATACCATAAGGGATTCATGGATAAAGAGTTTTTAATGAATGGTAATGAAGGGGTTGAGTGGGTATTTAGAGTATTAAAGAGGGAATTTTTTGTAATTTAAAGGGACACCTCATTAGTGGTTTTAGCAAAACCATGGGCTTGCCTATGGTATTTACCCATGGTTATATCCACTTAGGAAACCTCATTTCATAAATTAATGTTCAAAATTCTACCATTATATTTAATTATTACATCATTATGATTTCATTAAACTACTGAAAACTCAAAACCATATTTTTACAATTCATGAAAAATTCATGTATTTTAGAAAAATCATAAAAATTCACCCTAACCTATTTTCTAAATGAAGAATTAAAAAATAAAATCTATTTTTAAAAAATAATTTTATTTTTTTTTAATTTAATTTTTAAATAAAATCATATTTAATATGAAAAATAAAAAATTGAAAGGTATAATTAGTTCTATATCACATTGAAAAATTAATTAAGATATCATTATATTGTTACCTTAAGAAAAAAAATATTACCAGTATTTATTATTAATATGGGTCATATGACTATTCATATTACCATTGATAGGGGTATGTTACTATTAATCAAAAAATCGTTTTGGTTCTATCAGAATCTAAATGACTTACTGGTCACAACTCTAGATGACCATTTTTCGAAATTCAAAACATAGAAGTGGAAAATTTATGTTTAATGGATAGCTTATAACTTTCTCTTATAATGTTTTGATTCACAAAAGACATAGTGCTTCACAGAATATAGGCTATCTAATGAATAGAAATGATTTAAGTGGAACATAACATAAAATGTTTGGGGTGTCATAGTGAGCATAAAAATCATTGTAAGGGTTATAAAATAAGGAAAGAAAACATTAGTCTTTGAATACATAAAAACCAATGAAATCATAATTTTCAATCAAAAAATATAATCTCTTTAACATACCTCATGAAATCATAATATTTATGAATAACTCCAAGAAATCATAAATCATAATGTTAACATATGGAATCGATAACAAACTTACATTTTAGATTTCATAGCTATATAGGGAGTAGCCTTAATGGTTACATTTATAATATCCATCATAGTATATTCCCTAAATCTCTTCAGAGAAAAATAAACTTTTACATATGTCACATTACCTAATGCATCAGATAGCTGTCACGGGCTCACCCACCCTTGGTTTTTCACTGAACCACCTGTATAAATATGATATTACCAAGAACTATAACATAATGATAAAACATGAAAAAGATTAAAGGAAAAAAAATGTCCACATTGCAACCAAAAGACATCCTTATAAGATATTTATATAATCAATCCATTATTGAAAATATTTTCAATACCAAAATATCTAAAAAAAGAATAAAATATTTACTTTTAATTTTAAAAACATTACGAATTATAGTGGATTCCAAATATCAAATAATTCTCATGGCTGTAGAAAAATAATTGTCATCACATATGTTTAAAATAAACATTACATTTGTTTTTAGTAAAATGATTTGAACAAAAATATTACTTTTGAAAACCATTTATTGAAATTAAATGTAAAAGGGGTTGATTATACACTGTAAAAAATAAGTTTATGCATAAAGCAAAATATGCCTCAATGAAAGGAGATTGAGACGAAGTCCCTTACCTTGAGTTTGAATTGTATTGCTTGTTATTTTTCTTCCCGAATAATAAACATAGGTTAATTTATACATTTCTTATAACCTATTTCATGTTTATTATTCCCATTACATCACTTATGAACATGTTATAATAATTAGTTAATTTTTTGTGCTTATAATGAATATTTTTTCGATAATCCATTCTTGAGACAAAAATGAACATAGTATGATGTCACTAGTCCACGTGGTTATAAGTCTATAATATATATAATAGCATTCATGACATATTAATAACTTTTATACATAACTCATTTTTTTAAACAATTAAATATGGTTATGAAAAATAAACAACATTATAATCATGGAGACGGTAGGTCGTACGTACGAATGAGCAACATTTCCTTTTTTTAATTGAATTATATTTCTAGAATGGTCATGAAATTATTACAATATCATAAAAAGTTAAATATAATTATATATATATATATCATATAAGTGATATAATGAATATAAATGAGTCACACAACTTCGTGGAGGTGATAGTTCACACGTACATAGGAACAACATTATCATTTTTATGCACAAGGAAGTATGAATGTAACTGATATATTATTATATTTAAAGGATTAACATGTCATGAGTATCACATATGAAGTTTAATTATATCATTAGAAAAAATATTAATAGATGGTAATGTAAATCATACTAAATAGGTCATTGGAGGTGATAATTCACACATACGCATGAATAATTAATTAATTTCCCATTTTAGGGAAGTAGAGATAGATTTAGGGGATGATATCAACAATATAACATCTTATTATTTTCAAATACTAGATTTATTATCTAATCTGAGTATAATGTGATTTGAGGAATTGGAAGAAGAAACAAAATAGAAACACTTAAATAAAACGATACCTCTTCTTCGATTGATCTCTATTGAAAAACCCATAAACACCTCAATGAAGGGTTTTAAGAGAAAATAAGTCTTCGTGAATGTGGGGAGGTACTCTAAGAAGAGTTTCAGATAGAGAAAATATGAACTAAAAGGAATTGGAAGTCTGAGTAACTGAGAGGGATGGGTTCCATTTTTTAGGAGAGTGTAGGGGCACCATTGGAAATTATTAAAATATTAAATTAATATAAATTGTTTTTTAAATACAAGACAACATGAGATCTAGAGGAGATAAGATGTTGATAGATCGAAATCATCTCATACAATATTTTTTAGACTTGTTTGGAGTTTATGTTAAAACTAATATTTTCGGTTTACCCATAATTATTCTCTTTTAATTATAAAAGTTGTAACAATTTTTTAATTGTTAAAAAACTATTAATTCTAGTTATATGGGGTAAATTTCAAATAATTTGGAAATTAATGAACTCTTAGAACATATCATAATAAATTTTTTATTTTAAAATATTTTCTGTATTTTTAAATAATTTCATAAATTATTATTTTTATAAAACATCATTTCTGACAATTTTTACAATTTCTCTTTATTGAATTTATATAAAATCAAAATGAGAGATAAATTTGAACCAATCCATTAAATAGTCTTATTAAATGTCGTATTTTTCTAGAAAATTCTTATTTCACATAAATTATATCTTATAATATTTATTTTAAAATTTATTTTATCTTTTATTTGAATCATTTATTAATGAAGCAGTCACTTTATTATCATTGTATCATAATTAAATATATTTATATAATCTCTAAAAATTATAAATAAAATACCATGATTTAGGAAATATTTTTAGCTTTATAATTACTATTTGTAGTCGAAGATATAACTTATATAACCCCACCTTAAATGTTTTTTAATAAAAAGATACATGTTTATGTTATGTTTCACTTCACATTAAATTAATTATTATAGCATGTCATTTTCACACCCAAGTGGATCCCAAATACCAAAATTTCAGCCTAAGGATTTTTTTAGTCACCCATGACTCATAAAATAATATTATAAAATGTGTTAGGGTAGTTTTATATTATTATAATTTTATTTTTACCCTTTTTTACATAATTTACCCTTTAACTGTGGTAAAGACAAATAAAAAATGATGTTAATATTCATAATATCAAAAAATAATTGGTACCTATTTAAATAACTTAGACCTTATGAGTCCAAATATGGAATGAAATTTTCCTAATTAAAAACAAATAATTTTAATTAATTAATTTAAAAATAATTCTCATCGCTAAAACCAGAAAGCAGGTTTTTAAGAAATAAAAACATTCAAAAGATTGACATGCGTTTATATCCAATTTAAATGTAAAATTACATCCAATGAAAAAAAATGATTTAAATTTTAAAATATAATAAAATTTTACATTAAAAACTATAAATAATATAAACAAACTATATAAATAAATTAGATTAAAAGGCAGTTTTGGCATAAAATGAGGTATTATTCACTATTCAATAAAAAATGAACTTTATCAGAAATTTACCAAAAAATATTCAAATGTAAATTTTGATGTCCCAAATCTATAGAAGAAGTATTTTTCTTTCAAATATAGTTTATAAAAGTGAAAAAAAAATATTTATTAAGGGTTCTTCATCAAAAGGTGGTAAAATGACCATTTAAAATTATTAGAGTATTTTATGCTTAAAATTGGATTCATACACCTTTTAAGCGTAAAAAATTAATTGGATAAATGTAATTTTTTTAAAATAATATGTAAAATCGTAATATATATAATTCTATTCGTTCTTGCAGATACAATGGATAGGTGTTAACTACCATTTAAAATAATAACATTATTGTTGTATTATTTTTCGGTATAACTCAATGTTGTGTACAATGTATGATTCTGGAGAAACTCATTGTTACATGTCGAGTACGCTGTTAGAAAAATAATACCATTTAACATAAAATTAATATCTTATTTGTAAATATTAATAGATATCAAAATATATTATGTTGTAACTACCTTGGATGTTACATCAACCACCCCTTTTGGAAATTTCATCCTCACAATTTTAAAACTGGGCATGAAAACATTATTTAAATTCACATATGAGAAAAATAGTCAATAAAACTATCATTTTAAAAGAATTAAATATAATTAAAAAGGTCACCCAAGATAAAACATACTATTATTCCATGTAAGAAAACATGGATATAGAATAGAAACTAACCATATTATTTGGATGGAGAGTGATAGAAAACATGATTAGGAGAACGTTAAAAACCAAAAATACATAAACTTTTTATGGGTTACATAGTATTTTATTTCCCAGTAATAATAGTAAATAGAAGACATTTTTTATGTTCCTTTTGATATTATTGAGGAAATTATTTATGAGCTTGAATAAGACCGTAAGGAAAAATATTTACTTGTCATGTAGTATTACATCATTTAATAAATTTCTACCACAAACTCATATTATCTCAAAACAATGAGTATTCATGATGACTTGGTCACATCTAAAGCACTGGTGTCAACTATTAAAGAATCACATAATCTATAAAAGATTAAATTTCTATTCATCATGTCTTGAAACATTAACCAGAACTAGAATGGTTAGGATATGATAAGATAATTTCCAAAAATGTATTATCATTTATTAAAAAAAATACTACTTTTAATCACAAAAAAATCAATCGTAACACCCAATGTACAATATAGACCATTCAAAAAATAATTGTCCATATAATTCCTAAAAATAATCCAAATAAGGATTGACATAAAAAATTAGAAGGATTTAATATCATAATCATTGAAGGTAAAATTTAATAGTTATCTCTTAATAAGATAAATAACTCTTAATATGTCATATAAAAAAGTAATTTACCTAATAACATATTCTAAAATATAGGTTATTCATCTCCTTAAATACGCTAATTCTGCATAAGTCCATTATTAAAATATTATATTATTTGAAAAACATAATTCAACAATTATTTCCCAATTAAATCCCATAGTATTCTATTTACCTTAATCATATAATGTTTCTAATATAGAGAACATCTTCCAAAATAAAATTTATCACTTAATTGCCAAATCATTTTTCCAATACCACGTATATACATTTGATAAAACAAAATATGATAAAATAAATATATAATTCCAAAAACTTGTTAAACTAAAAAGAAAAATTCATACTAACTAGGGACTTAATAAAGTCCAGTGAAGGGTGATAAAGACTTGTGGCGCTTCAGTTTTGGGTTCGATTACCACGATCTGGTCCAATGTGACGAGTTGTCTCCCTTCCTGAGGGAATTAATTTTTATAAAAATATATAAATTTTAATTACCTCAAAATCAAGGATCATATAAACCATAACAGTTATTTATAATTTTATCCAAAAAATAAAAGGTAATTATTCCCTGAATATAATTTCTACATAACAAACTTTAGGGTTACAAATACAATAGAAATTTCTTCTAAAGTAATCCCATCAACAAAAGAGTATTAATACATTTAAACATTTCATCACCCATAGATCTAACATAAATCTCAAATATATAAAATATAGACATTTTAATCATTCACTATTCTTCATGATACCTTTACAATATTTTTCCAACTTATTTATTAATACTTATTACCTAAAAATAAAATCAAGAATCATGTCCTAAGAATAAATAATGTCAAAACTTGAGGCAAGAAATAATGTATACCTTTCATATGTCATTTTTAGTTTCCTCATCTTCAATTGGAATGGAATTTGGTACTAGTAAACATATATTGGTATGGTATTACCGATCCCATTCCCAAACTTTCTTTGTAGGAAATATATATTCATAATTACCATTCACACCACATTTAAAACATTCAGTTGATCATTCGTAAAGAAAATCATTCCATTTCCTGGAGTCAATAGAACACTTCCTTTTTCCATGGATGGTTACTTTTTTTGTACTTCATTACCTCATTTATAACATATTACCATTCCATTAGAACATTTTTCCAGGTTCTTCACTCCACATACATGAAACATAGGTTTTTGAATATACTTACCTTTATGTTTATTACCTGAGCTTCCACAGACATTCGTTTCATGAATATATGATTCCTTAAAAAATCACCAAGGTTCATGTTGGGAATCATTTCACCAGTTAGTTGTTCAAGAATAACCAACAAATTTCTCATTATAGCTGCCATTTTATTCTGTTGATTATTTATAAAATTACCACAGTTTCATTCCTATCCATTGTTACATTGGTACCTTTTATATCCATCCATTTACTAAAACCAAAATGGTCAGTGTGAGTATATCAGTAAAATCACATGATACTATCTTATGAGGAGGGTAAAAAGTAAGATATATTTATACATGTTAACATAAAATCATTAAAATTATCTAAATTAACACGACTCTTTATAATATACTAACCATAATGATTATATAAAATAGGACACTTATGATTAAATAACACTCTAACCTCTAATGTTATCTAATCCAAACTCTGATACCAACTATAAGGCCCCAACCAAAAAAAATTCCATAATCTTTAGACAATCAAATAATTTGAATTTAATTGGCATCAATGATCTTTTCAGGTTTAGAGTTTTAAAAAATTAATCCATTATTAATACATGAAATCATGAATATTACAAATTAGACAATTATACACATATAATTTTTTTGGAAAATAATAAAACTCCTTAAATTAAACAAAATTTCATTTCTTGATAAAAAAATTATTGAATTATTCTTTTCTCTTAACCTTACTTATACCTTATGAAAAACATTTCAAAAACATGGGATGAGAATAAAAATCTTCGTAAGGGTTATAAAATAATGAAATAAAACATTAGTCCATGAATACAGAAAAATCAATGAAATCATACTTTTCACTCATAAAACTTAATATCTTTAACATACCACCTAAAATCATAACATTTATTAATAAATAATAGAAATAATAACTCTCAAAGGTAATTTGTGGCGTCAATAACATACTTACAATATAACATTCACAGCTACATAGTGAGTAACCTTCATGGTTACATTGGGAATACCCATAATAGTATATTCCCTAAATCTATTAGGATAAACCTTAACGTTTACCTCCATCATTTTACCAAATTCATTGGAAAGCTATCAAGGGATCATATGACCTTATTTTATCATGGAACCACCTGTATATGTAAGCAATTCCCATGAACCGTATGATAGTCATAACACCTGAACAAGTATAAAAGAAAAATAACTTGTCCACATTGCAATCATAGGACAACATTTCAAGATATTGATATAATAAATCCATTCTCAAAAAAAATTAAATTCAAAAATACCTAAAAAAAGTAATATGATATTTATTTTTCATTTTTATAAACATTACGTCTTATAGAGGAATCCAAATACCAAATAATTCTCACGGTGGCGGAAATGTCGTTGTCTCCGCATACATTAAAAGGAAACATTCCACATGTCATTTAGTAAAATGATTCTTAAAAAAATATTCCTTTTTAAAACCGTTAAATGAAATTAAAAGAGAATGGGGTTGATTATACACCTTATAAAAGAAGGTCGTGTATAAACCAAAATATGCGTCAATGAAAGGAGATTGAGACAATGTCCCTTACCTTGAGTCTGACTTGTCTTGTTCGTTATTTATCTTACTGAATAATAAACATAGGTTAATTTATACTAGATTCAGAACATTTTTCATGTTTATTATTAAAATTATATCACTTATTACCTTGTTATAATAATTAGTTAATTATTTGAGTTCATGTCAGACATTTTTCGATAATCAGTTCCTAAGTTGAAAATGAACATGGTATGATTTTAGTAGTCCACGTGGTCATAGGTCAATCATATCAAGAATAATATTCCTGAAATATTCATAAATTTTAAACATAACTCATATTTTGTATTTCAAACTATTATATATGGTTATGAAAAATGGAAAAGGTTATAATAATTGAGATTATTGGTCGTACGTACGCATGAGAAACGTTTCCATTTAACATTGATCATTATAAAAATAAGGTAATTATAATTTTATCTCTCTAGAATGATCATAATATTATATAAATCATAATAATAAATTACATATATATATATATATATCATAATAAATATATAATGAATAAAAATGAGGCACACTGCTTCGTTGAGGTGATAGTTCACAAGTTCACACGAACGACGTTGTCATTTTTATGAACATGGGATTAAGAATGTAATTGATATATTATTATCATTAAATTTATAATATTTTCGGAATATCACATATGAATATTTATTACATCATTATTACCAATCTTAAAATACAGTAATGGAAAATGAACTAAATCGCTCTGTGGAGGTAAAAATTCACATGTATGCATGAATGATTAATTACTTTCCCATTTGAAGGAAGTAGAGATGGATTTAGGGGATGATATTAACATAATAACATATATATATTTAGAATAATATAGTTACTATCTCATAATGGTTGGATGATATTTGATGGAGTGGTATAAGAAACAAAATAGAAGCACTTAAAGAAAACGATACATCTTATTCAGTTGATCGCCTTTGAAGAACACTTAAACACCTTTATGATGGGTGGTATGCCTAACATAATGCTTCAAAAACTATGGTAGGGATTATAATAGGATTTTTGGAACGATAATGGATGAACTAAAAGGTATAGAAGTGGGATTAATAGGGAGGTATGGGTTCCTTTTTATAGGAGAGGGGAGGGGCACCCTTGAAAAGTAATAAAATATTAAATTAATATAAATTATTTTTTAAATCCAAGTGGCTCCAACATGAGATATAGAGACTATAAGATGGGGATAGATCTAAATAATCTTATAAAATTGATTTTATACAAGATTTGAGTTTATTTTAAACCTTATCTATTCTGTTTACCCTTAATTATTCTCTCTTAACTTTAAAAGTGGTAACAATTTATTAATTATTAAGATACTATTAACATTACTTAAATGGGGTCACTTTTCACATAATTAGATACTTAATTAACTTATAAAACATATCATAATAATTTTTTTTAAAAAATATATTTTTTATTTTTAAATAATTTAATAAACTATTATCTTTATAAAACATCAATTATTTCAATTTTTACACTATTCAATTTATTGAATGTAAATAAAATCAAAATAGAGATTTAACTTCAAAAAAAATTGAATAGTATAATAACATGTCATATTAATCTAGTTAATTTGTGTATGACATAAATTATATCAAATATTATATATTTTAATATTTATAAAATTATTTATTTTAATCCTTTATTAATGAAGCAATCACTACATCATCATTGTGTGATAATTAAATTTATTTATTAAATATCTAAAAATAATTAATAAAATAGAATGATCTAGGGAAAAATTTTATATTTATTATGAATATTTATAGATTAATATATCACTTATAGAACCCCAACTTAAAATTGTTTTTGTAAAACGATACATGTTTATGTTATATTTCCCTTCATATTAAATTAATTATTATAACATGTCATTTTCACACCCAAGTGGCTCCTTAAGGCCAAACATCCAGAATAAGGTTTATTGGTATCCCATGACTCATACAATAAGATTATTGCATGTGTTAGGGTTGTTTTAAATTATTATAATATTATTGTTACCCTTATTTACCTAATTTACCCTTTAACTATGGTAAAACAAATAATTACAGAAGTTACTTTACATAATATCCAAATCTAAAAGGTACATATCTACCCAGTTTGGATATTAAAAGTCCAAATATGAAATATATTTTTCTAAATTTAAAATACAAAAGTTTCATTAATTAATTTAAAATTAATTATTATTGTCCAAACTAGAAAGCTACTTTTTAAGAAATAAAAACTATCAAAAGATTCACATGGGATTATGTCTAATTTTAATGTAAAATTACATCCAATGACCAAAATTAGTTTAATTTATTAAAAATAATAATATTAATCTATGAAACCAGAAAAAAATTTAATCTAACTACATAAATAAATTAGATGAAAAGACAGTTTTGACATAAAATGCGGTATTTTTCAATATTCATTAAAAAATGTACCTTATTAGAAAATTACTAAAAATTTATCCAAAGTAAAATTTTATAACACTCTTCTATAAAAGAAGTTTATTTTATCAAATATAATATATAAGTGTGAAAAACTATATTTGAAAAGGGTTCTTTATAAAAATGAGGTAAAACTACATTTTAAAAATATTAGAGTATTTTATGCTTAAAATTGGATTCAATCTCAATTAAAGCCTCTAAATTCATTAGATAAATGTAAATAAATTTAAAAAAATGTTTAAAATAATAATATATTTAATTATGTTTATTTAATCCAATACAGCCATTAGGCGTTAAGTATCATTTAATATAACAATATTATTATGGTATTAATTTTTAGTATAACTCGACGTTGTGTGCAAAAGATTTCAGAGAAACACATTGTTGCATGTCAAGTGTGCCATCAAACAGCAAGTCCCATTTAATTTAAAATTAATATCTTATTTGTAAATATTAATATAAATGAAAATTTGTTATTCAATAAATACCTAGGTTGTTACAAATAGGGTCATGACTATCTGATTGGAGATCACACAGATTGTAGGAGTGATATAGAGTCCAATAATCAGACACAACCTGATCTTGAAAAAAATCATCAGATATAGGTTCATCAACCAAAATAAAAAGAAGAAAAAATAATTTTATGAATATAAGTGAATTATTTTCTAAAGGAATCATAAGAAGATATTTAAGAAGTTTGAAGAATGGTTTTTGATGTTTTATTCTTATTTACTGGTATAGTGATTTTGAGTGAGATATTTTTAGAAATCAATCATCACAATGAAAATTTATTTTCATTTATAATTTTTCAATTTTTGTAGACAAATGTAATGATGAATATGTTGTCTTCATCATAATGAAAAATTTGGAAGGGTAAGAACAATATTTCAATTGGTGCGGAGTAGTGTAATGGAAAAATTAGAATTGTAATTTGAATCAGAATGAATAGTAATTTATAAGAAGAAAGATGAAATTGTGAGAATGTTCAAGAATGTTCAAGATGTGTTAATAAGTGTGGAATAATTCCAATAAACATCCCATATTTACGGTATATTTTATAGTTTTTTAAATTCTTTTGAGAAGGATATTTTTTCAGAATCATCCCTAAACCCTCTCTCGGTCACCTATAAATATAATAGGCCCTTTATAATTTCTGACATGGATGTGATGTTTAATAGAGAAGGTTTTTCACTGAAATTTTGTAGAGATACAATGTTTTTAGATCATTGTTTCATGAGGAAATTTTTTAGATAGATGAATGAAATGAGAAGAGAAAAGGTCGTAATCAGAGTTTCCGGACCAGACTGCAAAATCAGACTAGGATTTACAAACTATGATATAAGTAATTAATAATTATTTCAAGGGTATTATGATATAATTATATTTCTATATTGTCAAATCATACAAGAAAATTTTACTAGAAAATAATACTCAGTGTCAGTATGAATTCCAAATGAAGTTCATTCATGTTGTTGGGTTAGAAGGTGAATTATTGATTTGATGATCTTATTTTTGAATGATGAAAAGGAAATATTGTAATATGTTTCTTATATTATTACACAAAATTATATTATATCATTTCATTCTAGTTGAAGTGCATTCACTATTTTATTGAACATAGTGCTACACGATTTTATGCGAATATCCTACTCATTTTATCAACAAAAATGTATAGGTTTCTAGTGGATTGTTCAGTATTGGAGTATTTTCATACCATACCATGTAGATAGCTGATTTATTTAGTTGTGAACCATTTAATTTATTGTGTTCCAATGTATTTGTGATTATTTTGTGATTAGTAAGGTAAAAAAAATCCTTATACGTAGGAGTTGGTTGTTTCAAAAATAAAGGAAACTTAAAAAAAGATGTCACTAATTAACCCCTCCCCTATCAGTGATACATTGATATTTGATGAACAATATCAATTGTTATTAGAGAGGAAGATTCCCATGGTTTCTATTTTATGAAGGATTTATGAGAAATTGAGATGGAGAATTTGAATTGTGTAAACAGTAAAAGGATTCTAGTCTATGATGGTAAGAACTATCATATCTGTAAAGATATATTGTTTCCTTATCTTATGTCTCTTGGGTATGATATTCTTGAAGATGCAAAATATGGATTTCCACTTATGGATGATACAGTTCCTTTTAAATATTTTTATAAGAATATTATTGAAAATTATGTAATATTTAATAATGATTTACTATCATCACTTTATAAAAGCATATTTATAATATTGAGGGGTGTTTCCACCATCACAGGTATAAGGGATAAGTTGAAATACATACACAAAGGAAATAAAAATATGAAGAAGAAAAAAATTGGGGGATAAATAATGAATATATTAAAATAGTTGAGCATCAATCTTTTGAATAATTCTTTACCAGGGTGATTTCCATTGTTAGTATATCAGATGTCATCATGAGTTCCAGAAAGATTATACTATTGTTGAAAAGAACATTATAATTCTTACCAACAAGTGTAATGCTAAATATTTCTAATTGGAAAATAAAGATATATAAACTCTAACTTTTTATGATCTTTATATTTCTCTCATTAAATATTAAATGATTTGGGATAAATTTATGAAAGGAAAAAAACCAAAGATGATAGATAGATTTCTTTCACGGATTCCAAGAAGGAAAAGATTAAGAAGATTCATGGGGAATATGATGTTTCATACTGTAATTCTAAAAATGAGGTAACCAAAAATCTGGATGAATTATTATCCTTGATACCTGGAAATTATAAAATAGGTATAAGATATTATAAAGGAAAAATTACCTTAAATTATTTTTAATGTAGAACCATGGAAATATTTTATGATAACTTTCATTAAATAAATAAAGAATAAGATAGTGATGAAGATGATAGAAGGAATGTGAGACCATGGAATAAATATAGTAAAAAGGATAAATTTTATTCCAAATGGAATAATGAAAATATATATATATATAAATGAAGATTCCATTTTTATAAATATAATATATAATAATATAGTGAAGATGAATCCAAAAAGTCTGCAGAAAAGGTTGGATAAAATACTTTCATCGCAACAATTGACAATGAAGATTTTAGAAGAAGTATTTCTAAAGTAGAATAAAATCAATTATAATTTCATCCTAAAAAAAAATTTAAGGAATTTATAAAAAATATATGGATTCTTGAAAAGGAAACTAGGAAGTTAAAAATCAAATTTCTTCAATAAAACAATCATTCATATTTTCCCGTTGAGAATGTTATGTAGTAAGAATATATTTTTAATTTGGATAAATCTGTTGAGAATAAAAATAATCTTAATTAATATTAGTAATATAATTTGAAGGAAAAAGGAGAAAGGCTAGAAAATTTCCAATTTTTTTTCTAAAGATGAATAATGTGTTATAAGATTCAATAATTTTCTTACTAAAGTTTGTGAAAGCATTGAAAATGGAAAAAATAAAAAGGACCAAAAGATACCATCAAAGGTTGAGATGAATGCTGAAATTCCTTCTAAAAAGAAGAATTATCAGAAAGTCATGTATGTGTCTAAAACTATAAAATTATATAAATACAATTTTAATAAGACATATGAATCTAAGAAAATTCTATTACTTCTGGTTTTGATAATTTTGAAAATAAAAATGAGCTGATAAGGAAGTATCTGGTTGATAACGTAATGGTTTGTGGTAAAAAAAATTCCATTATCAAAATATAATTAAGTTAATGAGAAACATGATTACCATTATATATAGTAATAATGTTTCAGAGGAAAATATTATTTCTATGAATAATGATGGTATTGTGGTGGATTCAGATAAATGGTAAATTTGTTTTTTCTCAATAAACAATAATACTACTACTCCACAATTTATAGAATGAAAAAATTTAGGGGGATCCAATCCTATCAAAGGACTATGTATGAGAAGGATATTTGGAATAAACCTGAGTAGTATGGAGTGATAGATTAAAATAATATCCAACCATAGGAAACTATTTTTGAAATATGTGAACAACTTGGACACCTTCCAATAGGTTGTCTTTTTTAAGCAACACAGCAAAAGGTTTCTAAAAAGTTTTAGTAGCCGGATATGAAAAAAGATAAAGGGAAAGAAAAAGATCATATTTTTGAAAAATCTCTCAATGATTCAATAGTAGAGTAAACTTAGATCATATATAGTTGGTGATTTTCTCCAATTATAGTAGAATTAAAATTTTAGAAAAATGAAAACAACGTAAAAGAAGGAACTATGAATTTTGGCTATGATGAATCTCTTATAATCAAAGGTGTTGGATTAAACATCATTGTGGAAGAAAAGATAAAATAAAAAACGTTTTTTTGTTGATGGGAGGAAAAAATCTAATATGTGTTTGAAAACATTTTTTTGAATCCAACAAGGTTATATTACAAAAATATGGCTATTTTGAAAAAAGATACAAAGAAAAGAAAGTTATTTCAAAGGGACGACATAGTAAAGGAAACTTGTTCGAAGATGGTGGGGTTCAAAACACATGTTACACAGGATTAGTGGAAGAAACTAAGTTTCAGTATAAAAGGATAGAAAATATGTGTCAAATAAAAATGAGAAAGTTATCTAAGAGAGACAAAGTTTGTGGTATTCCTAATAAAAAGATATTGTTGTTGAACTATTTAACAAAAATTAAAGATTACAAATTTTGTACATAAGAAAGTTGAAATTTGTTCAAAACAACCCTTGGAACGTATCCATTATGACATCCATGGGCTAATAAAAAAACAATAAAATCATAGAGATAATTACTTCATTAATTTCATTGATGACTTTAGTAACATTACATTGTTTGTGTATATAGAACAGAAGTAATATTTTCTACAAATGATTAAAATTTTGAAGAGGAATGCTAAGAAGGAATGTGAATATATATTTAATATTTTGAGAACATACAGTAGTGGTAATACAAGAATGAAGAGTTTTATATTTATCTTGTTATGCTTGGAATTCATCATGAGTCATGTACACCATAAACTCCTCAACAAAATGGTATTGTTGAAAAGAATATTAGATGATTGGTTGAAATGGTGAAAAATATGTTACATGAACATTATATCTCTCATTACTTTTGGAGGCAAGCCATGAGTACTATAGTTTATATTCAAAACTAATGTTCCTATTGAAAAAGTTCAGATTTGACTCTATATGAAATGTTTCATTAAAAACTCCATGTTTAAAACACTTAAGAGTTTTTAGGAGTCTATGTATCATAATAAATAAAGGTTAAATCCTTGGAAGTTTGAATAAAGAGGTTAAGATTGAATTTTTCTTGGTTATGATTCAGAAATAAGTGGATGTAGATTTTTCAAAAAACATGTAAGAAGAATTTTCGTTTTTTTTGTTATTAAAGTTATTGAAATATTTAAAGAAGATAAACACACACATGTAGATAAGAAAGATGAATAAGATGAAATATTTTTTTTCTAACAATTTTTATATGGATACTAACAATGGTAATTTGAATCAAGAAGATGAATCTGAATCATCTATTTCTAGTGATGAGGAAGAATCTTTAAAATATAATCCTAGGATGAAAATGAAATTTGAATCTCAGAACATTATTAGTGATAAAAATCAGATGTTTCAAACAATAAGAACATAAAAATGTATTACACATTATTTTTTCTATTCATAAGTTGAGCGGAAAGTTGTGAGTGATGTTTTTGAGTAGCCAGAATTGGTTTAGGATATGAATTAAGAGATAGAGAAGAAAAAAAATAATGACACTAGGGAACTCATACCTAATCTAGATAAAAATTTATGTTGGTAAAAATGGGTTTTCTTGAACAAGATGAATAATAATGTTTAAGTGATAAAAACAAATCCTAATTAGTATTCCATGGTTACTCACAAATAACGAGCATTGATTTAGATGAAACTTTTTCACCAATGGAATGGTTAGACATAATCAGAATTTCTCTTTCTATTTCATCTCAACTATGATATAAAATTTTTCAAATGGATTTGAAATAATAATTTTTTTAATTGTGATCTTGAATTGTAATTTTATAGTGAACAACCAAATGTATTGATTTTTGGTCAATATGAAATTTATGTTTGTAAGATGAATAAATAATTTTATGGGATAAAACAATCTATGAGGGAATGATATTACCAATTGCATACATTATTGTGGAAGATTATTTTTATGAAAGTATATAATGACAATAATATATATATCAATGAAAGTAAAGAGTTTTTCATCATCATAATTGTTTTTGTTGATGACAATTTCTTTGCTGGGAATGATGAAAAAACCTGTGAATGGTTTTATGAATAGAAGAAATAGTTGTTTGAGATGTATGTAATGAGTGAAAGGAAATAATTTCCTTGGTTAAATATCTTTAAAAAATATGATTTTTTTTCTCAAGAAAAGTATGTTAATGAATTTGTTAAGAATTTTGGTATGGAAAATTTGATATCAGTTTTTACACTGATTTTAGTGGGAACCATGTTGTCTAAAATTAGATCATGTAAGGATGTTGACTCTAAAGATTTTCATAATATGATTAAATGTTTTTCAAATATGAATTCCTCAAAACCAGAAATTGTTTATGTTGTTACCTTATGCATAATATTTTATATTACTACAAAAGAATTATATTTTTTAGCTAGAAATATAATTCTCAGATATATCAAAGTAAGAAAAAATTTTGGAAAATAGAATGGTAGATCAGAAATCATGGAATTTTTTGGGTATTCAAAATCTAATTGGGAAGGAAATATTAATGATTAAATATTCACATCTGGGGGATTTTAAATAATCGAAAAAAGTGAGGTTATTTTTCATGAAAAGAAAAAAAATTAGTAACTCTTATTATGGGTGGGGTTAGGTATGTCATTTTCACTCAAGATTCTACCCAACTTATGTAGATGAAGTCTCTATTAGAATATTTAATTGTTTAAGTGAAGTTACCATTGCTCCATGGTTGTGATAATCAATGTGAAATCAACCTTATGAGAAATATAATTCAAAATTATCATTCAATACATTTTGATATAAAATAGAATTTTATCAATGTGAATTTAAATAAGAACAAATTAAATATGGATTATATTCCTATATTGAAACAAGTTGCTGACATTTTCAAAAAACCATTACCAATTGAAGATTTTTTAAATTATATTTTAACATGGTTGTCCAAATTATTTATTATCAAGGTCAAGAAATGTGTTTTTGAAAATCTCTCATATGCCCTTGGATAATGTTGTCAATGTGGGAGAATTTTTTCATAAATAAATCTATTTGATATGTGGTAAACCTTTTTCCGAAGCATATTTGTAGGGGTATTTGTGGGTACGATGTGAATTCATCATGTAAATGTGTGGAAGATTATAAATATTTTTTAGAGTGGTTGTATGAATTTGTTTTGAATAGGAATGTATAAGAAGTCAAGATTATGGTAAAGATGAGTTAAAGAAGTTTCATGAGTCACTACTTTTTTACAACATGGGTTTTCTGGAAATGATTCTTATTTACTTCAATGAGTTAGATAATGTAGTCTTAGAATTATTGATAAGTAATCCATAGCTTGAGGATAAACATTTTGTGATTTATAAACCATAGTTGATAATAAAATCCAAAGGGCTATATTGTTGGGATGGAGTTAGATTCAAACTGTTTTTGGAAGACTGATGGAAGTGTTTTCTTTTTTTGTTAAAAAAATATCTAAAGAATAAATAAATCAAATGAATTTCAAGTAGTGGGTGTTTAAACTCACAATTGTAATTAGGAGATCAGAGTCAAAATTCTTAATAAATTTCATCAGATTAGGGAGATTTGCAGTGGAATAAAAGGTTAAAATATCTCACTTATTCTATAAAATGAAAAGAAGATCACAATTAGAAGATTCTTCATAGTCATATTGGATCTGATGAAAATATTCTGATTATTTTCTTTTTTTTATTCAGAAATCATAAGTTTTCTGTTAATATTTTGAGGGAATCATGATGAATTAAAGGGGGAGAATGAATACTAACAATCATATTAAGGATGGTTGCAATGAAAGAAGTTGTTCAAATGCTGAGAAGTTAAAATAATTTCCCACAAAAGTCATACAATGATGAAGTTTGTATTAAACATTCTCAAAGTCATGAAGATGTCATGCTAACAAGAAAAATATTGTAGAATAGGAATTTATTGAAGTAGAATCCTTTCAATATCAGTTTATCTGTGTGAGATCATTATATGAAGAATTTTTTGAAGAATGTGATGTTTTTTTAGAAACATAACAAGAAAAATATGTTTCCTTCTCGTCAAACCAATAATCCAAAAAGATTTAAAAATTATGAGGAATATGTCTTTGTGAATATTAATCAGAAAAGAGAAAAAATTTATAAAGTTGAAGCTGCTGACACTGATCCATTGGATGCAGTGTGCCACCAATAATATGAGTTACCCTAACACCAATCATCTGACGTTGTGATGCTTGAAAAATATAATTTGAGTCATAAAAGATTTATAAAGTGGTTGGTAGTATTAGACAAGAAATAGTTGTTTGTACTAATTAAAAGGAAAAGAAGTGGAGTTGTTGAAACTGATGTGTTGAAGAAATTCAGAGAGCGATCAATAATTTAGTTCACCATTTTCACTATTATCTATTGTTGATTTTTTTCAATCAGGTTAGGAGAAAATGAAGCTCTGGATCATTTAGAATAAATTTTTTCAAGAATATTAGACAAGGGTTAACACTGATTAAAGGAGTGATGCAAAGGGAGATAAATAGACATAGATGAATTCTAAAAACATCAACAAACATAGGTTTATTGTCTTATAGAAAAAAAAGAAAAACTGAATTACTTGAATCATGTAAAATTATTATTAAAATAGATCATAAAATTGAATGAATAAGTTTGAATAATAGTTTTCAATGTTTATATATTATCAGTTGGTACAGAGCTTCCTAGTGTGAAGTTTGTTGAAATTGATCATCATAATGAGATTTAATTTCCTTTTTATATGTTTAAATTTTTATAGAGTAAAGTAATGAAGAATATGTTGTATTCACCATAATGAAGAAATATGAATTTTTATATCAATATTTTAATTAGTGAAGAACATCATAATGAGAAAATCAGAATGTAAATTGGAATCAAAATAATGGATACTTAGAAAGGATGAAGCGAGATGATGTTGTTATAATATTTGAGAAGTTCAATAAGTGTTAATAAGCATTAATGAAGTAAAATATTCATCAATTATTTTGGAGAAATTTGATGATTTTTTAAATTTGTTTGAGAGGGAATGTTTTTCAGAATCCAGCCTAAACCACTTTTTGATTTCTTATAAATAGAGGAGGTAATTTGTACTTTTTGACACATATGAACTATTTAATATAGAAGATGGAGTGTTGAATGTTTTTAGAGAGATTAAGTTTCCAGATCATGCTTTTCAAAGGTTGTTTTTTGGATAGAAGAAGGAAATAGGAATGGACAAGATTGTAATCAGAGTTTCTAGACCAGAATGAAAAATCTTACTTGGATTTCTAGACTAAGAAACATGTAGTTCTGAATTGTTTTAGTGGTATTATGATATAAATATATTTCTATAGTGAGACTTAATACTAGTGAATTGGTCCAGGAAATATTACTCCATGTCAATAATAAGTCTGTAAGAACTTCATACTTATTTCTGAGTAAGAATGTAAAGACTTTTTATGATATTATTTATGAATGATGAGAAGGAAGCATAATAACTTATTTATTGTCTTGTTAAAATAATTTTATGAAATCATTAAATGCTACTTTGATTATATCTATTTCTTTATTGAACATAGGGATACATGATTTTATGTTAATATACTACACATTTTAACCACAAAAAATGATTTTTATAGTGGATTATGTGGTATTAGATTTTATCCAAACCATACCAATATGTAACTACTCTTGAAGAGGGGTTATACTTTTAAATTAATGTGTCCTTTTGGATGTGTGATTGCTTGTTTCATTAAGGTTAAACTCTTTAATAGTAGTTTAATGTTGTTTGAAAAATAAAGGAAACATAAATGAAAAATATATCACTGATTGACCCTCCCCTTCCAAGTTATATATTGATCATGGGTGGGAAATCTCAAAATAGAGGTAAGAAAAATAAATGATTACATTAGTAAAACATAAATAATTATAATTATCTCATTATACACTTCCTACACCGACAAAAGAGACATCCCCAACCACATCAATTCATTAACAACATATAATGATGCATTAAGAAAAAACATGCCCTTATTTGATAAAAAGACACCATAATCTTAAAAAAATCACATAGGGCTTAAGAGGGCCTCATAACATTTCATTAAAAGTAATTTATCATAAGTTTACAAACATAAAAATTCGAAAACATTCTTGGAATGCTAATATAACTCTTTCTATTTCAATCTAATACCAATAAACTATTGAGGAAACTTTTTATAAAAAAATTTCATGAAACCAATTTGTGAAATTACACTTACCTTAAATCCACCTCTATTTTATAAAAAGATTTTAAATTTTACACATAAGTGCTAGAACACACATTTATATAATAAAATATGATGTATAAAGTTTTAAACACGAAATAGTCTTTTAAAAATGCAATCTTACATCAACAGCAACATTTTAAAACACCCAAAAGACTTACCAAACACTTAGTCCTTTTTATAAAAATATTTCATTGAATCCCATTCAATGAAATGGTTTCAAAACAATTGGAAAATATTATTTTTCCCTCTCGGTATTCATAAATTGGAATAAAATTAATAAAGAAACAATTTTATACCAACAATCATTCAATGAAATGTAATAAAAGAAAACCACCAAGAAACTTTTACCCCATTTTAGTGAAAAACATTGAAAAATTAATATCTTATGATGGGTAATTCTAAAAAAATATACAAGGGGTCCACTATATGACCTTGTAAAAAAACAAATAATAAAACACATCGTCCCTTAAATATGATCCTCAAAAACCCTCGGGTTCATAGGAGAGGGAGAAATAAAATATGAAAGTGAATCTTTACAAGGAAGAAGGAAACCATAATAGAATAAGCATACTGAAGAATAAAACCACATAAATTAAAAGGGGATACTTCCAAAATGGGAATAAAAATGGATGATTCTACTATGGGAGATGTTCCTTGTACATTTGGATGATATGGATAATGTAAATCTATTAAGAGGGTTAAAATCAAGAGGAACAAATGAGAATTTCATTTTTATTGAATCTGGGTAGGTCACATGGTTTGGAGATATAGTTTTCTGAACTACAAACCACCCATGAATAGGCCACAACATTGAGGAAACCCACATTCATGTTTCACCTAATACTTTACATGGTTGTAAAAACCATATTCTTGTTGTTCCAACTAAAACATTCAAATTTTAGTGCTGACTCACCATCTTTTCACATGGTTCACCAAATGGTATGAATTTTGCGAGCCATTAACATTATATACCAAAATAAATAAAAGGTTACTCCTGGTTACCAAATGTTTTGGACATAACCACACACTACCAATGTATACCAACTATTTATAGAAAAAAATTAATTGAAAATCTAGTCATGTAAGTATTGTTGTATGGTTTTCAATAAATTGTTCACAGAATAAAAACACCATAATTTAAAAAATTATTGATAAAATATATTATAAAATAAAACACCCCCAAATCACATATGGTAATATAAAATAATCCATATAGTTCATAGATGGTGTCATAAGAAGTCCAATAGGTAGAATGGGGAAAAGGCTATGGCTAAGAGGAGTGTCAATGAATGAAAACACCCCAAGAAACATTTCTAGATAATTTAATAACCATTAATGGAGTAAATCTAAAAGTGGGGACATATTTTTTTGTTGAGGTAGGAATCAAAGATGTAGTGGTTTAGTCAATTATAGGTAGAGGCAAGACAAATGATGAAACAAAGGAATAGTGATCAATAGAGATATAATGATCAATGGTTTGATTATATTCCTTTTGGGCCAAGGACCCTTATTCTATGATTTAGAATGTAGTGTCCTTATCTTTCATTAATATTTCTAGAATATGTGATATCAAATTTAACTTTTCAATATTTATATTTGAAATATAGAGTTGGTGGAGGCATCTGAAGGCAACTCGCTAGATTTATAAAATGGTGTTTAAATCCATTTTAGTAGAGACTCTACCCAAATAATGATCAATAGATCCTTTATGATTTTAATATATCTCCCATAATGTTTTGCATAATATCTAAATATTTCATTGGTAATAAATTAATGAATAATAGAAGAAAAAAATTTCCCTTATATTAAAAAATTTATCCAAAACAACATTCACCTCATCAGTGTCAATATATTTAATCCCATTACCATCCAAGGAAACATTTAGTAGAGGAGAAGAATAATTAGGAGGAGAAGGAGGAGCACTAGAATGTGGTGTGTAAACCATAAAATTTAAATATTCTTGATCTTGACTTAACATCATTCCACATAATAAATCATGAAGAGATCCCAATTTCTGTCTTAAACTCTGACTTAATTTACATGATCAACCTTTAGAAATAACCTATTAAGGACATGAGAAAAAACAAAAGAACCAATCATGGAAATTTATTCTTCTATAATAGCTTAAATTTAATTTATAAATTATAAAAATAATTATTTAAACACATTTATCGAACCACCATTGAATTAAAATAAATTTTATTTAGTAATAAAATAATAAATAGAAGGAGAAGAAGACGGGTTTGTTTTTTCTAGAGGTGAATTAACTTGATCTAATTATTCCAAATAGAATGAATGTTTCTCTAAAAAGTGACAGCCCACCACCTTATTCAATTAAATTAGATTAATAAAACACATAACTTTCAATAGCATCAAACTCACTAAAATCATGAAATTATCATCTAATAGAATCTACTAAATCTAAGTCACCAATTCCAATAGGTTTTTCAGTATTATTTTCTAGTGTGTGTCCAAAAAAATATCTAACAATTCTTGAACAATTGTATTAGTCTCAAATTTTGGTAGAACTGGTATGAGAGATCTAGGAACAATCCTTTATTCAAGATATATATTATAAATAAGGTATCCATCTTGACATTCAGAAAAATATGAGATGGTAGGTTTATTATGTACTTGTGGAATAGACCCATAATGATAATCATCAAAATTTGAGCAATATTTTTATTCTATAGAGATGCTTCCCCTTACACTTATAAGGAAGTATTTTCTTAAAGGAGTAGAACCATCATTATATGTATCATTTTCTATATCAAAATATATATCAATGAGAGAATCCATTGATTGTTTATAATATTCAGTGTCACCATCATTATCAATATATATTTTTATAGATGACAAATATTGAGGATATATAGGTTTTCTAAATGATATTACTTCAAGAGTAAAGACTCTAACATCTATTGACTCATGAGATTAACTATCTTTTTCATGTAATATTCTATATTCATTATCCAAATTAGAAAAACATTCTCACATAATTAGTCCAATTATTCCATAAAATAATATTATATAAATTCATCTAGTTACAAGCTTGGATCTGAATTATCCTTGGGTATCACATAGTTTATTAATTAACTTAACTGATCATATAATTTTTTATTATTAGCATTCCAAATTTTCCTCAATAGATTCTAATTTATTCTAATCCTTCTTTAAATAGTTTGGTCTAAATAGATTCCACCATAAGCTATTGAATTCCTACCTTTTGGAATAATTATTTTTTAATCTAATATAGATTAGTTAATCTTATGATATAGAAATAAAATAAACTTGGAATAAAATTTTCCAGAAGATTCTATATATATTGTTATATATCGTGGTTGGATAAATCGTATACTACTATTCATTAAATAGAGACATAATATATCCTGATTCCTTAAAAACTAAACTCCTTTTTCCTCAGCTCAAATGAATGTTTGATAAACATTACCAACATTATTAATATACCATAAAGCTTCATTGTAGTATTTCATTCAGGGTTTTATCTATTGAAATATTCTCTAAGACATTTTCAGTCTCAAAATGAGCATGGACAACAAGATAATGGATTTGGAAATCCTCATAATACCATTTATAAAGAATCTTAAAACACTTTTCCAAAATATTTGATGAATAAACTAAATAAAATTTATTTATAGATGCCATGGTGACATCATTCTCATCACCATTTCCAGTTCCATATTTAAATAAAACCTATTTGCTTACCTCAGATAAAATAGCTTATTGTTCTCACTGAACTATATTTCCCAACATTGGTTATAAATATCTTTCCAATATTTATAATTACTCACTATTAACCATTCTTCAATTACATAATTTTAATATAAGACATATGAGGTTAAATGATTCAGGTTTACAGGTTTGATAGGTGCACTAGATGAATATTTTCTTCTCTTCGAAGGAGGTGTTTCTCCAGGAGAAGAGAACTCATGAGTAAATTTTTTCCTTATTTCCATCATTGAGATTTAAATATCTAAAGGATAAGGAACTGTTTGAAGAGATGATAAATAAAATAGGGTTTTAAAATAAGAGAGTTTTAGGTTTTTGAAATACATATTCAATTTCAAAACTAGTTTAATGGTATTTAATTTCATTTAGGGATTATATAGTAATAAACAAACAACATTAAATAAAATATAAAATTATACATAAATTGTAAATAGATATGGTGGATTGACTTAACATGATCTTAAAAGTAGCTAGAGACCATACTGTAGCATGAGAAATAACCTGAATAATAGTTTATCATAATATCTTGTCCCAAAACATGAAAAAAAATTCAAGGAAATATTTTGATAATAACATGAAATACTACTTTTGGATGATTTACCACTTGTTCAATTTATCAAATTATTTTCATACTAGCTCCAATAAATGTATCGATGTTTTCAAACAATTGAAGCCTTATGGTAGCACTTAGGATAAATATCACTTTTGTCCATTAGAATTTAAAATATAATATATTAGACTGAAAGTATTAAAATAAAATATTAATTAATAATGGGAAGTATAATAAATTTATCTTAAAGGATCAAATTAAAATTTTAAATATTGAAATAACATAAATAAAAAAAATAATTTAATCCATAAATAACTAAGTGAGTTTAATCATTACTAATTTATGTATGATATAATTCCTTCTCTTAAAATTGAATGGATCTAAAAAAATATAATCCTATTGGTGGTCAAAGTATATAGAATTAAGAATGATATAAACTTTTTGAAATTGACCTCTTAAAAAATGATGAATTACATCAATATGTTTAGTCATATAATTATTAATACGATTTCGATAAATATTTATACCACTTTTACCATCAAAATTTATAGAGGCATGTTGAAATTGATATATATAATATAGAAATTAATTTTTTTATATAAAAAATTTATACAAAAAAACTATATATAACTATATTCTCAGCTTCTGTAGTAGTAAATGCTCTATAATTTTATTTCTTACTACACCGTGAAACTAGATACATGCCTAAAAAGTGATATATACCAAATATTTATTCTATATCTAACTTTAAACCACCAATATCAAAAATCAAATAACAAACAATTATAAATGCATTCCCTCTGGAGTAAAATATTCCAAAATTAATTGTATTATTGACACATTTAAATATTCATTTAAATGGATTTAAATGTTAATATTTGGGGTTTAATTGAAAATTTTCACACATTAACATAATTAAATTTATATTAGGTCAGATAACTATTAACGATAGAAAACTTCTGGTTATGCATTTATAAGCTGTTTGGTCGACTGGTTTCCTAGTTTTATACAAATACAGTTTACAACTTATACTTAATTGAGTAACACTTCCCTTTGTGTCATTCACACAAAAACATTTTAGTGAATATTTTTGGTATTTAATTTGGATTAACAAAATTATATATATATTTCAAATATCTAAAACAGAAGGAAGAATTTTAAATCTTCCATTAACTCATATCAAAAAAAAAATCATTAGATTATAAAATTCAACACACAATGTGTTATTAGATGGTCCAAAAATAATATCATCAACATATATCTGAGTAAGAAAAACAATTTTTGGTGTTATTTTAATTAAAATTTTATGATTATATATACCTTTTGGAAAACCATTTCAAATTAAGAAATAGTTAAAACTCTCATACCAATATCAAAGACCTTATTTTAAACCATAATGTTCATTTTAATGATTAAAAACAAGATTTGGTAAATGTTGTTTTTTAAATCAAAGGTTTTATTCAGAGAAAAACAATCAACAATATAATCATTCTAGAATTAACTCTTATATCCATTATATGTCATTCGAAATTTAGATGTGTGACATAATAATGTAGTATTATAATTAAATAAATTATACCTACTAATGAAATTGTTTATATATAATCAATAACATACTCTTCAATATAATCATATGCAACAAACCAAGACTTATTTCTATCAATTTTCCCAGACTCATCAACCATATCACTGTACACACATTGAGTGGAAATAGTTAGGTTGTATTTGGGTTTCTTAGCTAGTTTCTATATTTTTTTTCTTTCTAAATAATAAAACTATTGTTTCGTAGTTATTTCCAAATTTATGTCGTTGATTTATTTATTGATGTTATTTGGTTACAACTAAAATAATAAGACTTGAGGTTTAACCTAGTTTCTATAGAGGATTGGCATTATGATACCCTTTCTAGATAACATGAAATCAAAACTAAAGGGTGGTATCTATGTATCCTAAGAAATTTAGGAATTGAATTTCTTGGATATTACAAGTTTTATTTAGTGTCAAAAAGTTTAGGATGACCACTTCTAGGATATTTATCAAATAAATTAGTATTATAGCCAGATTTCAAAGTGGTGTTGTTGATATTTAGATTTTATATATCACTTTCATGTTTTTCTATAGAAGGTTTGGGTTCAGGTAAAACTGTGTCAATAAACGTGACATTTATAAATTATTTAAAATTATTATATATTTTTATAAAGACTTTATAATCCTAACTAATATTAGAATAAACTTTGAAGTTTCATTTATAAAACCTTGGTGTTAATTTCTCCAGATTCTCATTTTTATTTAGAATAAGAAACTAATGCCAAAATATTATAAATTAAATTACCATTGGTTTTATACTATTGTAAATTTCATAGATTGTATTCAATTATATTTTTATAATAAAAAAATATTAATTATATAAAAAGTCATTTTCACATATTCAGCCTAACATTAGATGGGTAATCCATATTCAATAAGAAAATTCTAGGAAATTTCTTAAAGAGTTTTGTTTCTCATTTCAATAACTATATTTTGTCGGGGTGAAGAGAAATTGATTCTATTTCCAAAATTTTGAAATAAAATTTAGTCTATTATTTCTCAAATTCATGGATATGATCACTTCTCCAGGCTTTTATTTTTTGTCTACTTTTTTGGCTAATTTAATGATTTCTCAAAAATTTAAGGAGATTCACTTTTGAATGCTATGGAAAATACTCCAGTGTATCATGAATAATAATTAACAATCATATAATCCTAATGTTTTCCACATAGACTAGAATCTATTGAAGGTTCATATAAATTCATGTGAACTAATTATTGTGGTTGTGAGGATGACAGCTCTTTCATTAGTTTGAAATAAATATTTTATTGTTTTCCATTTTGATGGGGATTGCATAATTTGTCTTTTGGGAATTGTAGTTTGGGTAAATCCATTAATAATTATTTTATATTTAGCTTCCTAACCGAGTGTATACTGAAATTGAATAGATTATTATTCTAAAACCAATATTATTTATTGAATTCATTTAAATAGGAATATTTTTTAGAAAATAAATAATATCAATAAAAAACATAAATATTATAAATCCTTAATTAAGTAAACAATAAAGAATAATTGGAATCAATTTTTTAACAAAGAATTATTTTCAAATTTATCATCACAAGAATCATTAAAAAGATATTGATATACAAATATTTTTTTTGAACCATTAATAAACAATACATTATAAATTAACATAGTTTTATATTTACCATTTTTTTATAGTCTAATTATTTTCCTTTTTCATAGTCACTTAAAGTGATATATACACTATCCTCTTTTACTAAATTAATGAAGCTTTATTAGTCTCGATTTATGTTTCTAGAACATCTATTTTACAGATGAAATATAATTTTAGAGGATCTCTTAAAGAAACTCATCCATATAAAATCAATCATGAAATGAATTTGGAACCTACATTTTCTTAGGTATAGATATGTTAGAAATAAAATCTTTTGGAAGTAAAATATTTTTAATAGGATTATTAACTATATAATATATAGGTTTAGAGATAAAATTATACTTATTTATAAAAGAGTGTGGATTATTTTCAAATATTTATGTTTATTTAGTCTTACATATCAGGGTCTTCTTCTTTGTTCATAAAACACAATAATTATTTTACATCTTCCTTTATAGTCTAGTTTTTTATTCAATACTATTATTAAACATTAGTGGTTCTTGACTTCCCAAAATAACATTCAATATAATATAACCATTTTCAATATTTTTAGATCCTTATTAAGTTTCTCATTTTCAATATTTATTTCATTATTATCCTTCAATAAATAAGAGTTATTTTAATTTTTAATGTTAAGAATTTTTTTTCATGAGAAGATAAATAATTAATATTTTTTTAGATTATTTCATCTATCATTATGATAACAAATAGTGGATTACAATATATAATAATTATCAAATAATTTTTTATTAGTCACTGCACCTTCATCTACCACATCAATAATTTTTTTTTCAATAACAGTAGTTTTCAATAACTTTGCTGCACCGACCATAATGAAAAAATTATTTGTTTCACTATCATCCATGATTTTTTTAATTTTATCATTGATGTTATAAATATATCATATTCATTGTTTAATTCATCATTTTAATTGTTAATTTTTAGTTCCTCTCCATACATCATTAACTTTCTAATGAATTCTTTGAATATTATCATTATAATGTCATAGAATCTTTATTTGAAACAATCTTTCTTCCATACCTATCAGGTAGGCATATGAGTACTCTTATAAACTGTTTTTTTCATCCATATGTTGTCCAATTGACTTCATAGTGTTGAAAATAACATTAAATCTGAAATATATTTCATAAATTGACTCATCAGGTTTCATCATGAGAGAATCATATTTCATGGTAAATTTATTTAATATAATTTATTTAAATTAAAATATTTCTTCAGTAAAAATGAGTAATGTTTCCCAAATTTTATAAGAAATATAAAAAATTGAAATTCTATTAATATTATCATCACCTAAAGAGAAAATTAATGTATTCATAGATTTATAGATTCAATCATAAGTTACCTTAGTCAGAGAATCCCCTTCCTTTCTAGCTATATTCACGTTTCCATATTTTCCTCTATTTTTCCCAAAATATAAAATTACATTATTTTTAAATATGTTTTCATATTAATTTTAAATCAGTATACATAGTTCCATTAAAAAAATATGGTTGATTCATATCACGACATTAATGTTTAACATCAAAAGTAAAAAAATATTAATTAAATAAAAATAAAATATCTCTCCCTTAGGAACTAATCGAGGTCAAATGTAATATAAAGATAGTAAAAACATAGATCCTAAAAATAAATAATTTGAACTATATTACCAAAAATTTATCACATTGGATGGCATAAGAGGGAGGGGGAATTGAGCTTATAATAAAAATTTTCAATTTTGGGAATTGTAAATTTGGAATCCCATGAATTTCAAAACACATACTAGTACACGAATATAATAGATATAAATAATTTGGTACATTTGAATAATTTCTTAATGGATTAATAAATTCTCAGTTAAAATATTTTGAAATTACTTTAAAATTAAAAATTATTCTATTCATTCCAAAAAATTATATATATAATTTATAAATTTGAATCACCAGAGTGTATTTTACATTCCCATTTTTTAAAAAACTTATTGAAAAATAAAAATATTTTTGAGTTAATTCAAAATATGTAGTGAAAAGAACAAAACACACATGGTGGAAATAAACAAGTGGTTATCTCAAAGATAGATAATATTCCTCTCCACATGACAGTAAGAAACCACCAAGACCAATTATTAATACTTAATAAATAGTCTATAATATAGATCAAATTAAGAAAATAACTACACAGAAAGTTGTGAGTGATGGTTTTGAGTATCCAGAATCGGTTTAGGATATGAATAAAGAGATGGATAAGAAAACAAAATAATGACACCAGGGAACTCATACCTAATCTAGATAAAAATTTATATTGGTAAAAAATGGGGTTTTCTAAACAAGATGAATAATGAAGGTTACGTGATAAAAACAAAGCATGATTAGTATTCCAGGGTCACTCACAAATAACGAGCATTGATTTAGATGAAACGTTTTCACTAATGGAATTGTTAGACATAATCGAGATTTCTCTTTCTATTTCATCAAAACTATGATATAAAAATTTTCAAATGGATTTGAAATCATAATTTTTTTAATTGTGATCTTGAACTGGAATTTTATAGTGAACAACCAAATGTGTTTATTTTTGGTTAATATGAAATTTATGTGTGTATGATGAAGAAATAATTTTATGGGATAAAACAATCTATGAGGGAATGATATTACCAATTGGATACATGATTGTAGAAGATTATTTTTATGAAAGTATATAATGACAATAATATATATATATCAATGAATGTAAATAGTTTTCCACCATCATAATTGTTTTTGTTGATGAAACTTTCTTTGCTGGGAATGATGAAAAAATCTGTGAATGGTTTTATGAATAGTAGAAAAAGTTCATTGAGATGTCTGTAATGAGTGAAAGGAAAAAATTTCCTTGGTTAAATATCTTTAAACAATATGAAAAACATTTTTATTTCTCAGGAAAAGTATGTGAAAGAATTTTTTATGAAGTTTGGTATGGATAATTGGATATCAGTTTTTACACTGATTTTAGTGGGAACGATGTTGTCTAAAATTAGATCATGGAAGGATGTTGACTCTAAAGATTTTCAAAATATGATTAAATTTTTTTCATATCTAAATTCCTCAAAACCTGAAATTATTTATGTTGTTACCTTATGCATAATATTTTATAGTACTACAAAAGAATTACATTTTTTAGCTAGAAAAATAATTCTCAGATATATCAATGTCACAAAACATTTCGGAAAAATGTATGGTAGATTAGAAATCATGTAATTTCTTGGGTATTCAAAATCCAATTGGGAAGGAAATATTAATGATGAAATATTCACATCTGGGGGAGTTTACATAATTGGAAAAAGCTAGGTTAGTTTTCATGAAAAGAAAAAAAAATTAGTAACTCTTATTATGGATGGTGTTAGGTATGTCATTTCCACTCAACATTCTACCCAACTTATGTAGATGAAGACTCTATTGGAATATTTAATTGTTTAAGTGAAGTTACCATTGCTCCATGGTTGTGATAATCAATGTGAAATCAACCTTATGAGAAATATAATTCAAAATTATTATTCAAAACATTTTGATATAAAATATAATTTTATCAATGTGAATGTAAATAATAACGAATTAAATATGTATTACATTCCTATATTGCAACAAGTTGCTGACATTTTCAAAAAACCATTACCAATGGAAGATTTTTTAAATTATATTTTAACATGGTTGTCCAAATTATATCGTATCAAGGTCAAGAAATGTGTTTTTCACCTCTCTCATATGCCCTTGGATAATGTTGTCAATGTGGGAGAATTTTTTCATAAATAAATCTATATGATATGTGGTAAACCTTTTTCCAAAGCATGTATGTAGGGGGATTTGTGGGTATTCTATGAATTTGTCAAGAAAATGTGTGGACGATTATAAATATTTTTTAAAGTGGTTGTATGAATTTGTTTTGAATAGGAATCTATAAGAAGTCAAGATTATGGTAAATATGAGTTAAAGAAGTTTCATGAGTCACTACTTTTGTACAACATGGTTTTTCTGTCAATTATTCTTATTTACTTCAATGAGTTAGATAATGTAGTCTTAGAATTATTGATAAGTAATCTATAGCTTAAGGATAAACTTTTTGTGATTTATGAACCATAGTTGATAACAAAATCCAAAGGACTATATTGTTGGGATGGAGTAATATGGAAACTGTTTTTGGAAGAATGATGGAAGTGTTTTATTTTATTTTTAAAGAAATCCTTGAAGAATAAATAAATCACATGAATTTCAAGTATTGGGTGTTTAGACTCACAATTGTAATAAGGAGATCAGAGTCAAAATTCATAATAAATTCCATCAGATTATGGAGATTTGTAGTGGAATAAAAGGTTAAAATATATCACATATTCTATAAAATGAAAATAAGATCACAATTAAGATATTCTTCATAGTCATATTTGATCTGATGAAAATATTCTGATTATTTTCAATTTTTAATTCAGAAATCAGAAGTTTTCTGTTAATCTTTTGATGCAATCATGAGGAATTAAAGGGGGAGAATGAATACTAACAATCATATTAAGGATGGTTGTAATGAATGAAGTTGTTCAAAGGATGTGAAGTTAAAATAATTTCCAACATAAGTCATACAAGGATGAAGTTGGTATTAAACATTCTCAAAATCATGAAGATGTCATGCTAACAAGAAAAAGATTATAGAATAAGAATTTATTGAAGTACAATCCTTTCAGTATCAGCTCATCTTTGTGAGATCATCATATGATGAATTTTTTAAAGAATGTGATTTTTTTTAGAAACATAACATGAAAAATATGTTTCTTTCTAGTGAAACCAATAATACAGAAAGATTAAAAAATTATGAGGAATATGTCTTTTTGAATCTTAATCAAAAAATAGAAAAATTTTCTAAAGTTGAAGCTGCTGACACCAATCCATTGGATGCAGTGTGCCACCAATAATATGAGTTACCCTTACACCGTTCATCTGACGTTGTCATGGTTGAAAAATATAATTTGAGGTAGAAAAGATTTATAAAGTGGTTAGAAGTATTATATAAGATATATTTGATTATGATAATTAAAAAGAAAAGGAGTGGAGTTGTTGAAACTGATGTGTTGAAGAAATTCATAGGCTGATCAAAAATTTAGTTCACCATTTTCTCTATTATCTATTGTTTATTTTTTTTCAATCCGGTTAAGAGAAAATAAAGATCTCGATTGTTTAGAATCAATTTTTTCAAGAATATTGGACCAGGGTTAACACTGATTATAGGAGTGGTGCAAAGGGAGATAAATAAACATAGATCAATTATAAAAACATCATCAAACATAGGTTCAGTGGCTTATAGAAAAAAAAGAAAAATTTAATTACTTGAATTACATAAAATTATTATTCAAATATATCATAAAATTGATTGAATAAGTTTGAATAATGGTTTTCAATGTTTATATATTATCAGCTGGTACAGAGCTTCCTAGTGTGAAGTTTGTTGAAATTGATCATCATAATGAGATTTCATTTCCTTTTTATATGTTTAAATTTATATAGAGTAAAGTAATGAAAAATATGTTTTATTCATCATTATAAAGAAATATGAATTCTTAGATCAATATTTTAATTATTGAAGAACATCCTAATGAGAAAATCAGAATTTCAATTGGAATCAAAATAATGGATACATAGAAATGATAAAGCAAGATGATGTTGTTATAATTTTTGAGAAGTTCAATAAGTGTTAAGAAGAATTAATGAAGTAAAATATTCATCAATGATTTGGGAGAAATTTGATGATTTTGGAAATTTTGTTGAGAGGGAATGTTTTTTAGAATCCAGCCTAAACCACTTTTTTGTTTCCTATAAATATAGGAGGCAATTTGTACTTTTTGACACATATGTACTATTTAATATAGAAGGTGGAGTGTTGAGTGTTTTTAGAGAGATTAAGTTTCCATATCATACTTTACAAAGGATGTTTTTTGGATAGAAGAAGGAAATGGGAATGGACAAGATTATAATCAGAGTTTCTAGACCAGAATGAGAAATCTTACATTGATTTCCAGACTAAGAAACATGTAGTTCTGAATTATTTTAGTGGTATTATGATATAATTATATTTATATATTGAGAATTAATACTAGTAAATTGGAACAGGAAATATTACTCCGTGTCAATAATAAGTTTGTAAGAACTTCATAATTATTTCTGAGTAAGAATGTAAAGACATTTTTTATGATATTATTTATGAATTTGGAAAAGGCAGCATAATAACTTATTTATTGGCTTGTTAAAATAATTCTATGAAATAATTAAATGCTACTATAATTACATTTATTTTTGTATTGAACATAGGGCTACGTGAGTTTAAGTTAATATACTACACATTTTATCCACAAAAAATGATTTTTATAGTAGATTATATGGTATTAGATTGTATCCAAACCATACCAATATGTAACTACTCTTGAAGAGAGGTTATCATTTTAAATTATTGTGTTCTTTTGGATGTGTGATTTCTTGTTTCATTAAGGTTAAACTCTTTAATAGTAGTTGAATGTTGTTTAAAAAATAAAGGAAACATAAATGAAAAATATATCACTGATTGACCCTCCCCTTCCAAGTTATATATTGATCATTGGTGGGAAATCTCAAAATAGAGGTAAGAAAAATAAATGATTACATTAGTAAAACATAAATAATTATAATTTACTCATTATACACTTCATAAACCCACAAAAGAGACATTCGTAACCACATCAATGCATTAACAACATATAATGATGCATTATGATAAAACATGCCCTTAATTGATGAAAAGCCACCATAATCTTAAAAAAATCACACAGGGCTTAAGAGGGCCTCATAACATTTCATTAAAAGTAATTTATCATAAGTTTAAAAACATAAAAATTTTAAAACATTCTTGGAATGATAATCTAACTCTTTCTATTTCATTCTAATACCAATAAACTATTGAGGAAAATTTTTATAAAAAAAATTCATGAAGCCAATTTGTGAATTTACACTTACCTGAAATCCACCTCTATTTTATAAAAAGATTTTAAATGCCAAAAATATGTTCTAGAACACCCATTTATAGAATAAAATATGATGTATAACATTTTAAACACAAAATTGTCTTTTAAAAATGCAATCCTACATCAACAACAACATTTTAAAACACCCAAAAGACTTACAAAACACATAGTCCTTTTTATAAAAACATTTCATTTAATCCCATTCAATGAAATGGTTTCAAAAAAATTGGAAAATATTATTTTTCCCTCATGGTATTCATACATTGGAATAAAATTAATAAATAAACATTTTTATACCAACAATAATTCAAAGAATTGTAATAAAATAAAACCACCAAGAAACTTTTATGCCATTTTAGTGAAAAATAATCTAAAAATTAATATATTATGATGGTTAATTCTCAAAAAATATACAAGGGGTCCACTATATGCCCTGGTAACAAAAAAACAAAGAATAAACCACATCTTCCCTTAAATATGATCCTCAAAAACCCTGGGGTTCATAGGAGAGGGATAAATAAAATATGAAAGTGAATCTTTACAAGGAAAGAGGAAACCATAATAAAATAAGCATATCGAAGAAGGAAACCACATAAATTAAAAGGGGATACTTCCAAAACGGGGAGAAAATGGAGGATACTACTATGGGAGATGTTCCTTGTACATTTGGATGATATGGATAATGTAAATCTGTTAATAGGGTTAAAATCAAGAGGAAAAATTGAGAATTTTATTTTTATTGAATCTGGGTAGGTCACATAGTTTGGACATATAGTTTTCTAAACTACAAACCACCCATGAATAGGCCACAACATTGAGGAAACCCACATTCATGGTTCACTTAATACATTACATGGTTGGAAAAACCATATTGTTGTTGTGCCAACTAAAACATTCAAATTTTAGTGCTGACTCGCCATCTTTTCAGATGTTTTACCAAATGGTATGAATTTTGCGAGCCATTAACATTATATACCAAAATAACTAAATGGTTGCTCCTGGTTACCAATTGTTTTGGACTTAACCACACACTACCCATTTATACCAACTATTTATAGAACAATATAAATTGAAAATCTAATCATGTAAGTATTGTTGTATGGTTTTCAATAAATTTTTCACAACATAAAAACACCATAATTTAAAAAACTATTGATAAAATATATTATAAAATTAAAACACCCCAAAATTACATTTGGTAATATAAAATAAGCCATATAGTTCATAAATGTTGTCATAAGAAGTCCAATAGGTAGGATGGGGAAAAGGTTGTGGCTAAGAAGAGTGTCAATGAACGAAAACACCCCTAGATACATTTTTAGATAATTGAATGACCATTAATGGAGTAAATCTAAATGTGGGGATGTATTTTGATGTTGTGGTAGGAATCAAAGATGTAGTGGTTTAATCACTTATAGGCAGAGGCAAGAAAAATGATGAAACAAAACAATAGTCATCAATAGAGATATAATTATCAATGGTTTGATTGTATTCTTTTTGGGCCAAGGATCCTTATTCTATGATTTAAAATGTAGTGTCCTTATCTTTCATTAATATTTCTACAATAAGTGATATCAAATTTTACTTGACAATATTTATATTTGAAATATAGAGTTGGTGGAGGCATCTGAAGTCAACTTACTAGATTTATAAAATGGTTTTTAAATCCATTTTAGTAGAGATTCTACCCAAATAATGATTAATAGATCCTTTATGATTTTCTTATATCTCCCATAATTTTTAGCATAATCTCTAAATATTTCATTGGTAATAAATGAATGAATAATAAGAGAAAACAATTTCCATTATATTAAAAACATTATCCAAAACAACATTCACCTCATCAGTGTCAATATATATAATCCCATTCCCATCCAAGAAAGAATCTAGTAGAGGAGAAGAAGAATTAGAAGGAGAAGGATGAGCACTAGAATATGGTGTTTAAACCATAAAATTTTAACATTCTCAATCTTGACTTAACATCATTCCACCTAATAAATCTTGAAGAGATCCCAATTTCAGTCTTAAACTCTGACTTTATTTACATGATCAACCTTTAGAAATAACCAAATAAGGACATGAGAAAAAACAAAAGAACCAATCATGGAAATTTATTCTTCTATAATAGCTGAAATTTAATTTATAAATAATAAAAATAATTCTTTTAACAAATTTATCAAACCACCTTTGAATAGAAATAAATTTTATTTAGCAATCAAATAATAAATAGAATGATAAGAAAAAGGTTTTGTTGTTTTTAGAGGTAAATTCACTTAATATAATTATTCCAAATAGAAGGAATGTTTCTCTAAAAAGTGACACCCCACCAACTTATTCAATTAAATCAGATTAATACAACACATACCTTTCAATAGATTCAAACTTACTAAAATCATGAAATTGTCATCTAATAGAATCTACTAAATCTAAGTCACCAATTCCAATAGGCTTTTCATTTTTATTTTTTAGAGTGTGTCCAAAAACATTATCTAACAATTCTTTAACAATTGTATTAGTCTCACATTTTGGTAGAACTGGTATGAGAGATCTAGGAACAATCCTTTATTCAAGATATATATTATAAATAAGGTATCCATCTTGACATTCAAAAAAATATGAGATGGTAGGTTTATTATGTCCTTGTGGAATGGACCCATAACGATAATCATCAAAATTTGAGCAATATTTTTATTCTCTAGAGATGATTCCCCTTACACTTCCAAGGAAGTATTTTCTTGAAGGATTAGAACCATCATTATATGAATCTTTTTCTATAACAAAATATATAAAAATGAGAGCATCCATTGATTGTTTATAATATTCAGTCTCACCATCATCATCAATATATATTTCCTTAGACGATAAATATAGAGGAGATATAGGTTTTCTAAATGATATTCGTTCAAGAGTAAAGACTCTAACATCTACTAACTCATGAGATTCACTATCTTTTTCATGTAATATTCTATATTCATTATCCAAATCAGCAAAACATTCTCACATAATTCGTCTAATTCTTCCTTAAAATAATATTATATGACTTCATCTAGTTACAAGCTTGGATCTGAATTATCCTTGGGTATCACATAGTTTATTAATTAACTTAACTGATTATATAATTTTTCATTATTAGCATGCCAAATTTTCCTCAATGGATTCCAATTTATTCGAATACTTTTGTAAATAGTTTGGTCTAAATAGATTCCACCACATGCTACTAAATTCCTCTCTTTTTGGAATAATTATTTTTAATCTAATATAGATTAGCTAATATTAGGATATAGAAAAAAAATAAACCTGGAAGAACATTTTCCAAAACATTCTATATATCTTGTTATATGTCGAGGTTGGATAAATCGTATCCTACTATTCATTAAATAGAGATATAATATATCCTGATTCCATAAAAACTAAACTCTTTTTTCCTCTTCTCAGATAAATGTTTGATAAAAATTACCAACATTTTTAATATACCATAAAGCTTCATTGTAGTAGTTCTTTAAGGGTTTTATCTATTGTAATATACTCTAAGACATTTTCAGTCTCAAAATGAGCATAGACAACAAGATAATGGATTTGGAAATCCTCATAATACCATTTATGAAGAATCTTTATACACTTTTCCAAAATATTTGATGAATAAACTAATAAATTTTTATTTATAGATGCCATAGTGATATCATTCTCATCACCATTTCCAGTTCCATATTTAAATAATATCTATTTTCTTATCTCAGATAAAATGGCTTATTGTTCTCACTGAACTATATTTCCCAACCTTGCTTATAAATATATTTCCAATATTTATAATTACTCACTATTAACCATTCTACAATTACATTATTTTAATATAAGACATATGAGGTTAAATGATTCAGGTTTATAGGTTTGATAGGTGCACTAGCTGAAGATTTTATTCTCTTCGAAGGAGGTGTTTCTCTAGGAGAAGAGAACTCATGAGTACAATTTTAACTTACTTTCATCATTGAGATTTAAATATCTAAAGGATAGGGAACTGTTTGAAGAGATGGTCAATAAAATAGGGTTTTAAAATAAGAGAGTTTTAGGTTGTTGAAATATATATTCAATTTCAAAACTAGTTTAATGGTATTTAATTTCATTTAGGAATTATATAGTAATAAACAAAAAACATTAAATAAAATATAAAATTAAACATAAATTGTAAATAGATATGGTAGATTGACTGATGATGATCCTCACAGTAACTAGAGACCATACTATAGCATGAGCAACAACATGAATAATAGTTTATTATAATATCTTGTCCCAAAACATGAACAAAAATTCAAGGAAATATTTTGATAATAACATGAAATACTACTGTTGGATGACGTACAACTTGTTCAATTTATCAAATTATTTTCATACTATCTCCAATAAATGAATCAATGTTTTCAAACAATTGAATACTTATGGTAGCACTTAAGATAAATATCACTTTTGTCCTTTAGAATTTAAAATAAATTATATTAGTCTTAAAGTATTAAAATAAAATATTAATTAATAATGAGAAGTATAATAAATTTATCTTAAAGGATCAAATTATATTTTTAAAAATTGAAATAACATAAATAAAAATAATAATTTAATCCATAAAGAACTAAGTGAGTTTAATAATTACTAATTTATGTATGATATAATTCATTCTCTTAAAATTGAATGGATCTAAAAAATATAATCCTATTGGTGTTCAATGTAAATAAAATTAATAATGATATCAACTTTTTGAAATTGAACTCTTAAAAAATGATGAATTACAACAATATGTTTAGTCCTATAATTATTAATACGATTTTGATAAATATTTATACCACTTTTACCATCAAAATTTACAGAGGCATGTTGAAATTGATATATAAAATATAGAAATTAATTTTTTATATAAAATATTTATACAAAAAAACTATATATAACTATATTCTCAGCTTTTGTAGAAGATAATGCTCTATAATTTTATTTCTTACTACACCATGAAACTAGATACATGCCTAAAAATTGATATGTACCAAATATTTATTCTATATCTAACTTTAAACCACCAATATCAAAAATAAAATAGCAAACAATTATAAATGCATTCCCTCTAGAGTAAAATATTCCAAAATTAATTGTATTATCGACACATTTAAAAATTCATTTAAATGGATTAAAATGTTAATATTTGGGGTTTGATTGAAAATTTTCACACATTAACATAATTAAATTTATATTAGGTGAGATAAATATTAATGATAGTAAACTTCGGATTATGCATTTATAATTTGTTTGGTCAACTATTTTCCTAGTTTTATACAAATACAGTTTACAACTTATACTTAATTGAGTAACACGTCCCTTTGTGTCATTCAAAAAAAAACCTTTTAGTGAATATTTTTTGAATTTAATTTGGATTAAAAAAATTATATAATTTTTTCAAATATCTAAAACACAAGGAAGAATTTCAATACTTCCATTAACTCATCTCAAATAAATTTTTTATTAGATTATAAAATTTAACACACAATGTGTTATTAGATGGTCCAAAAATAATATCATCAACATATATCTGAGTAAGAAAAAAAATTGTGTTATTTTAATTAAAATTTTATGATTATATATACCTTTTGGAAAACCATTAGAAATTAAGAAATAGTTAAAACATTCATACCAATATCAAGGATCTTATTTTAAAGCATAATGTTCGTTTTAATGATTAAAAACAAGATTTGGTAAATGTGGTTTTTGTAAATAAAAGGGTTTATTTATAAAAAATCAATCAACAATATAATCATTCAAGAATTAACTCTTATATCCATTTTATGTCATTCGAAATTAAGATGTGTGACATAATAATGTAGTATTATAATTAAATAAATTATACCTACTAATGAAATTTTTTATATATAATCAATAACATACTCTTGACTATAATCATATGCAACAAATCTAGACTTATTTCTATCAATTTTCCCAGACTCAACAACCTTATCACTGTACACACATTTAGTGGAAATAGTTAGGTTGTATTTAGGTTTCTCAACTAGTTTCTAGATTTTTTTGGCTTTCTAAATAATAAAACTATTGCTTCTTATTTATTTAAAAATTTATGTCACTGATTTCTTCATTTATGTTATTTAGTTACAACAAAAATAAGAAGACATGAGGTTTAACCTAGTTTCTATAGAGGATTGGGATTATGATACCCTTTCCAGATAACATGAAATCAAAACTAAATGGTGGTATCTATGTATCCTAAGAAATTTAGGAATTGAATTTCTTGGATCTTACAAGTTTTATTTAGTGTCAAAAAGTTTAGGATGGTCACTACTATGATATTTATCAAATAAATTAGTATTATAGCCAGATTTCAAAGTGGTGTTGTTGATATTTAGATTTTATATATCACTTTAATGTTTTTCTATAGAAGGTTTGGGTTCATGTAAAACTATGTCAATAAATGTGAAATTTATAAATTATTTGAAATTATTATATAGTTTTAAAAAGACTTTATAATCCTAACAAAAATTAGAATAAATGTGGAAGTTTCATTTATAAAACTTTGGTGTTAATTTCTCCAGATTCTCATTTTTATTTAGAATAAGAAACTAATTCCAAAATATTCTAAATTAAATTACCATTTGTTTTATACTATTGTAAATTTCATAACTGGTATTCAATTATATTTGTCTAATCAAACAAAATTAATTATATAAAAAGTCATATTAACATATTCAGCATAAAATTATATGGGTAATCCATATTCAATTAGAAAATTCTAGGAAATTTCTTAAAGAGTTTTGTTTCTCCTTTCAACAACTCCATTTTTTTGGGGTGAAGAGAAATTGATTCTATTTCCAAAATTTTGAAATAAAATTTAGACCATTATTTCTCAAATTCATGGATATGATCACTTCTCTAGGATTTTATTTTATGTCTACTTTTTTTGGCTAATTTTATTATTTTTCAAAAATTTAAGGAGATTCACTATTGAAAGCTACGAAAAATACACCAGTGTATCATGAATAATAATTAACAATCACATAATCCTAATGTTTTCCACATAGACTAGAATCTATAGAAGATTCATATAAATTCATGTGAACTAATTATTGTGGTTGTGAGGATGACACCCCTTTCATTAGTTTGAAATAAATTTTTTATTATTTTCCAATTTTGATGGGGATTTCATAATTTGTCTTTTGGGAATTCTAGTTTGGGTAAATCCATTAATAATTATTTTATAGTTAGCTTCCTAATTGAGTGTATACTAAAATTGAATAGTTTAATATTTTAAAACCAATATTATTTATTGAATTCATTTAAATTGGAATAGTTTTTAGAAAATAAATAATATCAATAAAAAACATAAATACTATAAATCCACAATTAAGTAAACACTAAAGAATAATTGGTATCAATTTTTTAACAAGAATTATTTTCAAATTTAACTTCAGAAGTATCATTAAAAAGTTATTGATATACAAATATTTTTTTGAACAAGTAATAAATAATAAATTGTAAATTAACAAAGTTTTATAATTACCATTTTTTCATAGTCCAATTAGTTTCCTTTTTCATAGTAACTTAAAGTGATATATACACCATCCTCTTTTACTAAATTAATGAAGCTTTAGTAGTCTCGAGTTTTGTTTCTAGAACATCCATTTTAAAGATGAAATATAATTTTAGAGGATCTCTTAAAGAAACTCATCCATACAAAATCAACCATGAAATGATTTTGGAACCTACATTTTCTTAGGTATAGATGTGTTAGAAATAAGATCTTTTAGAAGTAAAATATTTTTCACAAGTTTTTTAACTATATAATATATAGGTTTAGAGATAAAATTATACTTATTTATAAAAGAGTATGGATTATTTCCAAATATTTATGTTTATTTAGTCGTACATATCAGAGTCTTCTTCTTTGGTCATAGAACATAATAATTATTTTACGTCTTCTTTTATTGCCCAGTTTTTTATTCAAGACTATTATTAAACATTAGTGGTTCTTGACTTCCCAAAATCACATTCAATATAATATAACCATTTTTAAAATTTTTAAGATCCTTCTTATGTTTCTCATTTTCAATATTTATATCATTATTATCCTTCAATAAATAAGGGTTATTTTATTTTTTAATGTTAAGAAATTTTTTTTCATGAGAAAATAAATCATTAATATTTTTTAGATTATTTCATCTATCATTATAATCACCAATAGTGGATTAAAATATATAATAATTGTCAAATAATATTTTAGTAGTCACTGTACCGTCATCTTCCACATCAATATTTTTTTTTGCAATAACAGTAGTTTTCAATAACTTTGATGCACCAACCATAGTGAAAAAATTATTTGTTTCACTATCATCCATGATTTTTTTTTAATTTTATTTATTATTTTATAAATATATCATATTCCTTCTTTAATTCAATATTTTAATTTTTAATTTTTAGTTTCTATCCATACATCATTAACTTTCTAATGAATTCATTTAATATTATCATTCTAATGTCATAGAATCTTTATTTGAAACAATATTTCTTCCATACCTATCAGATAGGCTTATGAGTACTCTTAGAAAATGTTTTTTTCATCCATATGTTGTCCAATTGACTTCATAGTGTTGAAGATATCATTAAATCTGCAATATATTTCATAAATTGACTCATCAGGTTTCATCATGAGAGAATCATATTTCATGGTAAATTTATTTAATATCATTTATTTAAATTAAAATATTTCTTTAGTAAAAAGGAGTAAAGTTTCCAAAATTTTATAAATAATATAACAAACTGATATTATATTAATATTATCATCACCTAAAGGGAAAAATAATGTATTCATAGATTAATAGATTCAATCATAAGTTACCTTATTCAGAGAATCCCATTCCTTTCTAGCTATATTCATGTTTCCATATTTTCCTCTATTGTTCCCAAAATATAAAATTCCATTATTTTTAAATATGTTTTCATTTTAATTTTAACTCAGTAGACTTAGTTCCATTAAAATAATATGGTTTATTCGTATCACGACCTTAAAGTTTAACATCAATAGTAAAAAAATATTAATTAAATACAAATAATATATCTTTACCTCAGGAACTAATCAAGGTCAAATGTAATATAAATATAGTAAAAATATAGATCCTAAAAATAAATAATTTGAACTATATTACCAAATATTTATCCCATTGGAAGGCACAAGAGGGAGGGGGAATTGAGCTTATAATAAAAAAATTCAATTTTGGGAATTGTAAATTTGGAATCCCATGAATTTCAGAACACATCCTAGTACACAAATATAATAGATATATATAATTTGGTACATTTAAATAATGTCTTAATGGATTAATAAATTCTTAGTTAAAATAATTTGAGATTACTTTAAAATTAAAAATTATTCTATTCATGACAAAAAAATTATATATATAATTTATAAATGTGAATCACTAGAGTGTATTTTACAAACCCATTTTTTAAAAAACTTATTGAAAAATAAAAATATTTTTGAGTTAATTCAAAATAAGTAGTCAAAAGGAAAAACACACATGGTGGAAATAAACAACTGGTTATCTTTAAGATAGAGAATATTACTCTCCACTTGACAGTAAGAAACCACCAAGACCAATTATTAATTCTTAATAAATAATCTATAATATGGATTAAATTAAAAGAACAACTACACAGAAGGTAGTATGGGATATAACAAACCACTTCTGTAGTTCTATATGGGTTAATAGTTTAAAACAATGTACTCGTATATATAGTATAACATATGTTCTATGTAAATGTCCAAAAAACTCAATAATTAATAAATATGTAAGAGGTGACAGTACAATGAATAAAATAATGTAAATTTGGTGTAGATTTAACTCTGATCAAATTTTGGTTCATCATAAAGGTTATCCTCTTTGTATGATTACCCAGTAAGACTAGAAATATAAAATTCAGCCCTTTTAGCCTTATTTTAATTTTTTACAACATTATCTAGGAAACTATGTATCTTAGAGTAGTTGAGTGAAAAATTTCAGAGTAATATAAGAACTAATACCACCACACATTGGATGAGCCAGGATACCAAGTATTTGAAGAGGATTTTTCAGAAAGTATCCATTGATAAAGGATGACTCTCATAATTATAATTCTTAATAAGTGTAATAGGTCTGATTAAATATCAAAATTATATATTGGGATTTTAAACATTATCCATGGTAGTTTTTTCAAAAACAGTTGGTACATACTCATATTTTTTTCGCTTTACCCTTAGGAAAGTTTTTTGTAAAATCTTATGGTTCAATCTATGTGAGTCTCATAGTGTGTTCGATCAAATTTTTATCATATAGTCATTGTACTTCCTTCATGAGGTCAATAGAAAATCCAATGTGCAGTCTATTGAATGTTCAATTTTTGGTCTCTTGAATGTTCAATGTGCAGTTTCTTAAAAAAATTACAATATTTTTGTTTCCTAACATAGTTAATTTAAATACTTATTTTTATTGATCTATGTATTCATTCATCCAATCAAATACTTAGACAAATTTATTCATACTTTCTTAATTTTTCATAATTTAAATCCAGTAGTACTTGTTGTATATTTATATAACATGTGGACACTTCCATAGCTATTAAATATTTACAGTTTTACAAAAAATGTTTTTTATAACCACAAAACACAATAATCATTAGAAACATAATAATATTGATTTTGGATCATTAAAATAAAAACATTCCAGACAAACACAACATGTATGAATGTCACTACCTATTCCCATAAAAATGGAGATAATATATTATAATGGGAATCCTATATGTGTAATAATAGTGTGGGAATCAATAACAATAAGAATTAATATCATATTATAATTACATTCCATAAACAATTTGGGATAAAAAAATATATTTCATGGATAACATATCCACCATTGTAACTATTAACTATTATCGATCCATAACTATATATTTGTTATTGGAGGATGTGAATAAAACTTCCCACCATAATTTCCACTGTTATTTGAAAAATATTCTTTTCAATCTATAAAATTACTCAACAAAGTTGGGCCTATATTTGATGATCAATATTCTAACCACAACTTGAGCATAATATCATACAAAACATATTATTTATTAATTTTATATAAAATATCCATTAAGTGGTCATGAGAAAACTTCCTTATTTCTTTATGAAAATAAAAATCCAAAAATAATAATTCCATTGTGATTAAAGAACCTTCTAACCACCTTTCTATACACACCCATGCTTTAAGCATAAAAAATAACACAAAACATAACCCAAACATTTTATAATTCTTGGATATAAAAATTTTAAGTAAAAGTAATATGTTCAATAATTCTTATAATGTATAGTTACTTAACATTACCCAATTATAATCCTAAAAATGTTCTTTATGTTCAAGATAATATATATTATCACTTTTAAATATTTCATTGCCACTAGGAACAATGATGACCCAGCACCCCATTGGGACAATTATAATTGACCAAATCCCATGAATCATAACCCTTCAAAGGGATAATTTCACTACCCTCCCACTAAAAACCTAATAACTTTTAGGTTTCATTATTATTCAAGGAAAATTCCCACATAAATTTCTAACTATTAGTAGAAAAAAACACTCAAGGATGTAACCCATGTTGGGAACTTCTAATCAATCCTTCAAGTGTAATCATAATCCAATTACCATTTATTTCATGTTTAAATACCCCTATATGTACATTCATGTATATATATTTGAATATCACCTTGGAAAAATTATCACCGGGGGTTCTAAAATAATTGAACATCTAGTGGATCCCTCATTATAATTGTTTGAGACCCTAGCTATCACAACTCAATAATCAAAATATTTTTAGTTCCTATTTGGATTTCATTAATTCAAATACCCATGAAAACACATATAAATCACATATAAATACATTTAATAAATTTCTTAATATAAATGGTACAATATACCACATGTTCAACATTCTTTTCCCACCCAATTTCATAGCTCGATCCAACTCCATTCACCAAAAATTAGAGAATCAAATAGATAGGCCCTAAAATAGTATTTATGATTAAATTATAAAAAGTTAAATGAAATGGTAATAGAATAATCAGGGACTGAAATAGTCTCAAATAGTATATCATTATTCTTATATTGAATTGATGATTGGTAATCAAATGGTGATTTGGTAGAAGAGTGAAGGGGGTGGAGAATAGTGGATAAATTTGAGAGGGGTCTAGTAAAATCCTTGTTCTAGTAGATAAAGGGGTATTAGAGGGGGTGATTAATAATTTATTGACTAATTTTTATTATTATAATAGTTGTACACTACACATTTGGTACTTGGTACCCATCACTGGGCATCCGATGGGCCACTTACCACTTATCATTTTTTTCTATCCATCAAGTGGGTAACATGAAATTAATACCCAAATAAAACTCCAAAGGCACCTAATGGTAAATTCAAAAAAATGATTCAGTTTACAAACCAATACATCATTATCTCTAACATCATAAATTTCTTCATAGGCCTCCAAACATCTATGAAAATAGAGTATAAATACAATCCTTGTATAAACAATAAAACCTAAATTTGAAATTTAAAACCAGCCTTTCTCTAGATTCATTAAATTTCAATATATTCCAAATTACACTAACCTATAATATCCCATATCATTATAATATTACAACTTAGTCATGGATAAATCATTATCAAATAGTTGTAGTGTTTTTATCATTAGATTATAAACATGTGAGAAAAATGAACATGAAAAAAAATTGGGATTAATGAAACAAGATCACGAAATAATAATATTACCCATGAAGAATGATAATGTAATATTATATCATAGAATATAAATATATAACCATAAAAGGAAGACCATGAAAGAATAACAGATACAATTCCATATGAATGGGGAATCATAACATAATAATCCTGATTCATGGGGACTTAAAATAGATTTTTCTCACGTACATATGAATAAAAAACATAGCATATTTCAAGATTCTTTTTTAATATAATTATCACATAAGGAAAAGATATATCCCATAACATAGTAGAAAAGGATAACCTCTCATGTCCCAAACATATCATCTAATGATTTATAAAAAATACCTAATGTATTTAAAAACAATATTATTTTTATCCCACATATCCAAAAATGATATATCCATTCAAAATTATTCCATATGGAAACAATCATAAATCTAAAATATCATTTACCCATGGAAATAAAATTGGCTACATAAAATTTTCATGCGGTATCACATATGAAGTAATCCCACCATTGATTAGATGATAAAAATATTCAATCACCCAAATATAACACATCATTAGAGAATTTAGAGTTTTATGTATATGAAATAAAAATATTTTATATGATGGATTTTCAATTATAAGAGATAAAAATGGAATAAAAATTGAGAAAACAGTTTCCATAACTTTTTGATAATACTACCTTAAAAAATATATATTCCACTTTCAAAATACTTTTAAAATAGTAAAAAAAATATTTTTAAACCATTTTTTTAATTAGAAAAAATATCTATAAAGGATAATTAAAATCAAATAATCCTAAATTAGGAAAAACAATGAGAGAAATATTTTAAATTACATAGAATTTGATGAAAAAATTTATTAATTTGTTTAATGATTTTATATAACACTCTTTGATGAATAAATACATACAATTTATTTTTAAAAGGAATTATAGGGAAAAAATGAGTTATAGAATAATATAATAACATAACTTTATAAATAATAAAAAAATAATTTTTCTATGAAAAAATACCGACACAAAATAGTAACATCCCAAACATAGAGTGAATGATTTATTTTACCAAGGGATATTTTATGAGATAAGAATCAATAAAAACTAAATTATGTGAAGGAAAATTAAATCCATAGAAAAAATTAAATACATTATAATTCAATAAAATGGAAAAAATATTCCGAACCATAAAAAATATAGAAAAATAAGAAAGAGAAAAACTCAATTAAAGGATATTTATTCAATAATCCCCTTACCTTGTCTAGACATGGATGACCATGCTCTTAAATTCCAATTTAATAATTGTTTAATTATTAATTATTAATTTTGTAACCTCATTTATTCTTATTTTATTTAATTTTACCCAATTATTTTCATTTATTACCCATTTAATATAGTTTTAGATTTTATAAAAATCATTATGTGTTAATAATTTCAAATTGGTATTTGTTTATTAAGGTATTGAGTGGTTGATCCTATAACATAAATCACCAGTTCAACATCACAAAAAATTTCATGTAAATTATAAGTATAATCTATTTTAGAGTTCTATTATTATTTGATGGTTGTTATGACTATGCTTTATAAAAAATCATGTGCGATTTATTAATCTCCAATTAATTACTCTATAAAAAGTATCAAATTTTAATAATGAATAAATTAAACAATAAATAATTTTATAACAGAATTTTGTAATAAAATATAATTTTAAATTTTTAAATAGTACATAATTTTATAATTAATACAAAATATAATTATTATTTATGTTTTTATAGACATCGATAATAAGAAATTTATAGCTTCATCTATTCATGTTCTCAAATCGACCAAAAAAGGAGAATGATATAATTAAGGGATGAGTGTGAATATAAAATGATTTTACTATAATATCATTATTATAGAAGTATAATGATTTCAATTATAATATGTTAGAGTGGTATATATTGTTAAATAAGGTGTGCAATGAGAAGATGAAATGAAAATTAATAAAAAGATATTTATATATGAGGAAAAATTTGAGTTTCTTCTTGGAAACCTTTTCTATTTGGGGACATTGGGTTTATTCATGAAAAAGGTGTATTTAAATTGGAAGATTGGTTTTTGGTAGAGTAAATGTGTGAATTTATTTGATAAAAAACCAAACAATTGGTGCAGTTTGTTATGGGTGGAGTAGGAGTCCGTTTATAATTGATTTGGAGTGTCATTTTTATAAATAACCATTTCCATAATTTATAAAGAATGAATTTTTTAAAGAAAGTGACTCAAAAATGAAAAAAACTAATGAATATAAGTTATTAATTCCATCATATAGAAATTTATCTGATAATTTTTATAGAAATTGTATTTATTTATTCACTATATTTAATAATTTACCATATTTAATCTTTTATCTTTCGTTATTCACTTTTTACCTCAATGTATAATTTTTTACACAAAAAATCATATTAACTCTAATATATGATTTTTATATCATAATTGAAAATATAATATCTATTTTAAAAAAAAAATTAGATTACAAATATGATAAATTTAATTTTTAAATATAAACTTATGATATATAATGAAAATAATGCTTTTGATAAAAACATGTTTATTAGACCATGAATAATTAAAATTCAAGTACTCCTAATTTCATAATTATTTCATAAATGTAAAATATTCATTTTTCACATATTAAAATTAAATTTATCTTAAATATTATGCTCATAAAAATTCTTATTATAAAATATTTTTTAAAAAAATCAATAACCACATTGATAATTATGTGTTGATAACATCATAACATCAACTTATAAAACCACAAAAGAGGTTTGTATATTATTTAAGAGTGAGGTAAAAATGGTTGTAATCATGTGTGGTGATTCATTTAGCATGTATAATATAGTGATATATATTAAATTTAACTTATCTCATAGATAATTTCTCTCAAGCTATACTTTTTGAACTTTATATTGGGTTTGATCATGGGAAAATCTTGGCGATGATACCTCCTTCCTATGATCACAAAAACGAGCCTCATATAAAAGATTCCCTATATAAATTTCATAATGTTATTTCTTCTTGTATTATCATCATATACATGAATAATTATATATCCAATTATTTTATATCACCAGTGACTGTATAATGGTCACATGATGCTTTTACATTCAGATATATTTTGCCATATATACTTCTATAAAAATCATTCATATGATTAATTAAAAATATATATCTCATTATTAATATATTTCTTTACTAATATAGATATAATAGACAATATGATTCTAATGGGAGACCATGATGAATAATACATCATTTTATTATTCTTTTTAAATTTAAACATGATTATTGTCTTCTTTTAATTTTCATAATAATATTTCGTATATGTTTTTTAATATTCATTTCATTTTATATTATAATATTATAAACTAATGAAATAAAACATTTTTCATTTTATCTCGATTTCTTATATAGAAAAAGTTATATTATAAAAGTAAAATTCAATCTAAAATCTAATGTATTACACCAAACTGAAGTACCTAAACTAGATAAAATTGTATTCCAATTTCACCTAATCTAGTCGATCCATCATATGATCTTTTTTCATTAAAATAAGAGAAGTTAACATAAAACAATTGTCCACATAATTGAATTGAATAAACAAAAAAGCTTAAAATATTAAACCAATCTAATTTAAATTGAAAAATAATGATTCCTTAAATGGATTAGTTTTCATAGAAAATCATGTTGTTTTATTGAGATTGACCAACCCAAAACCTAGGAAATTTTCTCGATTAACTCATGTAAAAAAATTAGTTTATAATAATTTTAGATCAATTTAAAAATAAATTTCTTTAAATCATGATGATAAAGATTGAGGCTTTATCTAACTAATTGGGTCAAACTAATTAAATCAAAATAACTCTTGAAAATAGACTAACCCTAATATTTATAACACTTGAGGGACAAAAAATAAATGTTACTAAAAAACACACATGTGAAGGGAAAACCCGAGTAACTAGGAAACATAGAGATAAATGAAAAACATTTGTAGGTATATTTTGAATTAACAATAAAAAACAAAGTAAATTTACCATACCTACTAATTTAGAAAAGTAATGTCATATGACTATATAACATAGTTTGAAAACTCAAAACTTTATTTAGGGTTAGTTTAATAATAAATATTTACTAAAAAACACATAGGGAATACTCAAAACATGATATCCATGAATAGATCCATATGACTATAAATCTAATGTTTAATTGATTCTGTCTATCTTGAAAACCCATTCAATGTTTTTTGAAGTTCATGATCATAATCCCAGGCTACAAATTTGAGATATAAATTAAAATTAGTCAATTAATAGTTGTATTATATTATTTATAAATACTTGTATTATTATTAGTATGAAATTTCATAAACTATATAAATTTATATGAGATTATATTTATACATATGAAAAATATCAAATTTACCCAAAAAACTACCAGGATGTTTGACTAAGTTAAATGTGAATGTCAGAAAACAAAACTAGATTGATAATGTATAGATTTCCAAAAAAATAAGATATCTTATCAATTTTGAGTAGGTTTACAGGCCTAAAACATAATCAACAATGAATAATGGTTTATTGGATTGAGCTACACAAGCTTTGATGAAAAACCTAAGATACCTCCCAAAACTACATTGAGATAAAACCCTAAGCCACTGGAATATTACATGTAAATCCAAAACACATGTTTATCATATTCTGTAATTAAATTGATCCATCAAATCCAAATATTGAAATAACATCATTAAGGAATTGATATGACACAACCTTGTATGATATTAAAATGATATCCAGTAGGATCCACTGAAATGATGTATCCCATAGTCCAGAAGATAGTGACTAATGACAATGTCACAACTCTCCCAATTGAGATCCATTAACCACAAAAAAGAAAATGGAATAAATAAAAAAGAATAAAAATCCCAAAAATACATTCCAATGGATATAAACTGAATTAACCAAGGATAACATAAAAGAAAAAATGTATGTATTCCAATAATAAAATAATAAATGTGGAAAATAGAGAAAAATAAAGGAATAACTTAAACATCCCTAATATAACACCAATTAAAATCCAAATATGTTTAAAAATTGTAAGGCCCATGAGCATCAACCAGGTTGGTGAGGAATCAAAAAGTCATTCCAAGAGGCATGAGTTCAAATCCGAGTGGATATATAATTTCCAGGTTACTATTGAAGGTACTATTTTATACTATACAAGATATAACTATTCATTGGTTTGGACTTTCATGTCACCTGTTTAGCCCTCAGGTCCCTCATGGCCTTCGGGCCTACCAAGGCCTTCAGTCCGGTAAAGATTTTGGGCCACCTCAAGACCTTTAGAAATATCAATTCCTTCGGGCCACCTTAGGGCTTTCAGGACAAATGAAATTATGCTAGTTAATAAAATACCATTTCATGAGGAGAATAATTGGAGGAAAATGATATCATTCCTGGAGAATTTTATAGAATGTGGAGAAAAACACATCTTGGATCACATCGGGTCCCCATAGATTGAAGATGGAATCCTGAGACCGATTCATGTCAATGGGGAATCCAAAAAACCAAAGGTGGGAATTTTTGGTAGCCTATGAAAAGAGAGTGGGACTTTACTACAATAGTGTTTGGAAACCTGAGTGTTATGAAAACACTTAAAACATTATAATGCTGGGGGATTAGACAACATGTAATACCCTTTCACATTGTGTATTTCCTTGTGGTCGGTTTCAGAAAAAACCATCTCCTCGTCGTTTAATTTATTTTTAAAACCCTGAAATATTACACGATATGAATCCGACTTTTAGGTTGTGAAACCCTTCACAACGTGAAATACTTCCCTGCATCTAGAATCTAGAAACAGAACTAATCCAGACATCCTCTGAGCCTCCTCTGAGCACTAAAATCATTAGGAACATTCAAAGTGTCGATGCACATAGATCTAGGAACTTACTGTGGATGATAACGATAGAGAAGAATGTTTAGGGAGTGTATAATATTGAAATTGATTTCTTGAATATTCTATTGAAGGACTTATGGTAAATGAAGTACATGGGAAAGATTCTTATAATAAATGGATTCAAAAATTTGAAACAACCTTATAATAGAGGTATAATTCAAAGTGGTTAAAGAGTAATTATATGTGTTTGTATAGATTGAAGTGGCTAAAAGTGACTTGCTTTTTGTGTGAAAAAGTGGGACATTTCCAAACAAATGAAAGATATGGGTGGGGTAAAGATGGAATAACATAGAAGTTATGTGATTTAGGATAGTAATGGTTTTTGAGACATGTGTTTGTGGCTTAATAACCTTAAAAGGCATTATATAAGGTCTAAGGGCCATGTAAACTTAATACATTTTTAATCACATTAACTTACCCATTTTACCTTTATTAACCTTTATTAATTTCTTTCCATGGTAATTATTATTTTATTAAATATGAGATTACACCACAATCAATTTGTGATGTTTTTATTCAAAACCTGAAATCAATTTAATATAATTCAATTTCTATATATTAGAAACTTATATTTAAAATAAAAATTCATGATATAATTTTGTATAAAACCCATTTTAAAATAATTTCTGTTTTTATTATTATTTCTTATCAATTAATAATTATATAAATTGTAATTTTTTTATATGTTTAAAAATAACATGGGATTAATTATTTGAAATATTTAAATTTATTAATATATATAAAAATTATAAAATTTTTAAGAAAATAACTCTTTCAAAATAAGCCATTATCCATTATAATGATAATTATCTTTCACCAAGACAACATATTTTTAGGACTATAAATGAAGTTTCAATAATTGAAAAACTATAAAAAAAAATTTAAGAAATGATTTTTTATCTTATTAAATTATTAGATTTGAAAAAATTAATTTTAATATAATTTCACATAATGCATAAAAAAAGTTTTAAAATAAATATTTTTTTGGATAAAAATGAATTTATTTCAAATACTTATCTGGAAATAAAACTGGGATCATTTTTAATTAATTTCCTTGTGTATAATATCAATATATTTAGGTAAAATAGTTCTTCGGTAGAGACTAATTATATTAAGATAAAAACATATAACATGATTAATAAATAATTCATAGAAAAAATCTATTTTATATTCAATAATATTAACACAAATAGTGTTACAATTGTTTAATTATATTATAATAATTTAATTTTATCAATATACTAAAATATTACATGTAACATTATCATATAATTCATCAATAATGATATTATAACACAAAAAATTTATTTTATTATCAAATATTTTAATATTTCACATATTTTGGATTCGTTATTCATTATTTCTAAAATATTTTATTTTTTTTATTTTAAAAAATATATTTAGTATACATATAAGATATATTTATATCCAATGATCATATTTTCAATGAATATATTTCCAACTAACATATTTCTAATGGTTGTGTTTGTTCGGATAAATAACCTTACTAAAATTATACATTCATTCCATTATCACTTCTAAAAGCACACATCTAATTCCATATTAAATATTTTTAATAATGATTTATCCTTTCATGGTTTTATTTCTCATTATAGGTTTATTTCAACTCATAGTGGTACACAAGGGAGAAAATGGTCTAAGGGATTTTCAAATCATAAAGATATCATTCTTTTCTGTTTACTGCCCATATTAATTTATATAATCTAAATAGATGTATTCAACCATGGTATGTAATACCACGTTTCATGTACCTCTAAATCAAATTTTTAACAATATAAAATGTGTCATTGTTTTTTTAAGAATAATATTAATTTCAATAAAAATTCATAAAAATATTGGGGTGTTACATTATCCCTTATATAAATTACATCCTTTTAATATTTTTTTAAAAGTTGGGAACAAAACCTCATTTTATTATTAAAGGAAAGAAAAGGCCTCTTTTTGAATGGGTATAGGGAGACCCATTACATAGCCCGAAGGCCCAGTTGGCATGTAGCCCTTAGGCCAAAAATGTTGGCCCAAGGCCCATTCTATGAATAATACTACTATAGTACCCATGCTGCTACAATACCCACACAATATCTACTACGTCTATAGTGTCTGACACCCCAACTAAATTATCTTCTTAATGATAAATATAACATACTAATAAAAATAGATAAGGGTATTTTAATTATTGACATGAATCAATATAAAAATTCTATAAGGATATCTACTTTATTATCTTAAGGGTGAATTGGAAACACATCTTTTCCATCATATTATTTAGTTCCCTAGAATTGTGTTTCTATCTAATAACTTGTTTTATATACACCTAATGATATGTTATTAAGACCCATAGAATGGAAATTATTTCCTATAGGGTTCATAATCATCCTTTTATTGATATATTATTATAAGTTGATTTGGAATATGAAATGTGATTACCTTTTTTGATAATTAATACAGAGTCTTTGTGGTGACTGTTAATCCATTTCCTAAGTCACATACAATTCATCCAAAAGAAGAAGAATAAGATTTTCGTGAAGTATACTCCCACAAACATAATGTTTGAATAGAATATTCAAAATAAATATGATTTCTCTAATAATTCAATATCAAATCATTGGGGTGATGATTTCATTATCCTATAAGTATTCCATGGTATACTAGTTTCTAAAACCATAATCAAATAAGTTATTCACAAATATGTAGTGGAGGATAAGGGTAATTTAATTATTGTGATCCACTTAATAGGTAGTCGTAACATAGGTTCTTCCTCATTCTCTTAGTCATGGTGGTTGATCAAGTACATGGTTCGCTTTTTTCCCTATGTTAGGAAATCAATTTCCATAATACCCAAAATCCATTAATTTAAAACATTTAGTTTTTAGTGTTTCCTTCAAAAGATCATTAATTTCCTCCATAATGTTAACCAAAATCTTAATTTTTCATCTTAACCTATAGAAAATTGATCATTATGTATTATATAGACTTTATCACTTAAAATTCAATAAAACTCTATTTTTATCTTTTTTGGTCTAATTATAATTTAAACCAGGATCAAATGGTTAATCATACCTTGATATATCTAGTTAGGAAAAGCCACCTAATTTTGCACTCCATCTCATATTTCATTCAATTGTTCATTAGTACAATCATCACATTGTTAATGAAACCCACTATTAAGTCCATTCATTTGGGAATCATCCATCAATTTCAATAAATTAATATAGAGGTATAAAAATTATAAAATTAAGTAATAAATAAAATGAAACTATAAACTTATAATAAGTAAATCATAAATATCATGAATAATCTAACTTGTAAATCACAATTTCCAATAGAGGATATCCACGGTATTTTCTATATTATTCTCTCTAACGAAAATATATATGAATCTTTTATAATGTTTTGTAATGATCACGTGAATCACAAAAGCATATACCTAAGGAGTGTCAAAATAGGTGTGTAGTTAGTTGTATTTTGTGTTCCACGAGTGAAGATCATCTCAATACTAAAATATCCTTTTTTAGGGTTATGACCCCTATGTGCATTTGTACTAGAGCCTACATCCACATTCTTGTATCCTCATATGTATATCAAATCTTGGAAACCACACCATATACACTTTATGAAAATTCTAGGATTTTTTCCAACATTTAGGCTTATCCATGAGATTTTTAATAATTTTTTCTCTAGTATTAATCACCAAAATAACAAATCTAATCTCCAAAAAATAACAAAAACTTGCATTTATATTAACTGAGACACCATATTCAGGCACTCCTAGGTCTGGTGCTAATAATTTTTTTTTCAAATAGGCTTTGATGCAAAGTGATATGAATCATTCTAAAACTGCATATGTTTCTATAATTTAAAAATTAAATATGAAAATAATCATACAATACTATAAAAAAAATTTACATCCATAACTCGAATCACATGGTCGTAAATTGTGCATCATGTGACCTCAGACATGCCTCCCTATATGAAAGAGGCTACTAAATAGATGAAAGGGACTAAAATATACAGTGGGTTGACTATTCCCTCATATCAGAGTCTAAAGAATTAGATTTATCCTAGTATACCCGAAAAGCATAGTCAGAGGCAAGTCCTATGAACATTTATTAAAATAAAAGAAAAACATCAAGAAAGTACAAAAAAAGGATAGGACAGCTATAGATCATAAAAATCATGTCCATCACTGCATCCATGAGATATAACATCCTCTGTAGTGGCAGATTCCCACTCCGAGCTTTCATAGTGCTTCATAATCTTGGCATACTTCCTTCGAAGAATCAATTTTTCCAAAGATAGAAACTCCTTAGAGGACTGTATATCCCATCCGTCTTTCCCAATAGAATACCTTGTAGGCATTGGATTTGGTAGAGAAGAATATACTTTCCTCGACCTTCATCGTGTTGGGCCAGACTGTTCATTCTCAGACACCTTCCTCCCACCCTGGACAACATCACTATAGGAGGACCGGATGCAACCATCATTTTCTTTATCACTATCAGATATTTTCCCCCATTTTCCAGAAATGTGCACCTCTTGGTAAACCTTGTGTACTCCCCTTTCCTTCTAAAATGAACTATTTGAGTCAATCATGGTAAGGAATGTGGCTTTTCCACAAGCCCCTTCAAAGCACCTTCTTCATTTGCAAAATTCTGAGTAACATGCTGCAACCTATCACCTTCCTTCATTGGAGACCCCTCCTCTGCATAAGAGTCCCTCTCATGCACCAGCCCTTGAAATATATTACAAGTGGGGACTATGATTAACACACCTCCATCCCCACCTTCTGCATCAGCATCTCCAGCCCCCAAGACACCATCCTCAGACACAACGGAGTCCAAAATCTGCTTAGTCATAGTGTCCAGTAGCAAGGAATAAGAATTCTCTACTATAATGTTTCTCTAAATATGAAAATTCTTCAGTGTAATGTCTTTCTCAATACCAAGATCAAAATTTAGGCGTTCAAAAACCTTCTTCACCATCAGGTTCATTGGCCTCCATTGCACTTACTTCTGAGGATTATTGTGCACTATGATCTCGGGACCATCCTGCTCCAGAGTTGACACCACTACTACCCAAAAAAGATCCTCATCCACTTCCTGACCAGTGGAGTCTGCATTCACACATACTCTCTTAGCTTGCAGACCTTCAGTAAGATTAATTCGTGGAAGAGTACTCTTTGGTGGATCCCATAATGGAAAATCCAACACAGAATTCCCACAACCACCCTTACCCATTCTTCTCACCCCCGAGGAAACCCCAACCCATCCCTTATTGCAACAAGATGATTCCACATGTCCAAATCGGCTGGAAGCAATACAAAAAGACATCTAGACTTCTAATATTACCTCCTTCTTCCACCGAAACTCCTTTCCATCTGTGATCCAAAACCAATTTATAGGCGGACTCCCCAAATCAATCTCCACACAAATACGTGGACAGATTGGATGACAGACAACCTCTGTTCAATGATCCGAGCACAAATACCTGCCAATCATGTTTCCAATGGCACAAAAAATAGAGGGATTATGGAAGGAGAGTGGAATACTAGTGAGACTCACCTATGTTTCCATCATCGGATGATCCCTCCGCATGTGGAAGTCAAAACTCCATCGGAATAGAAAAAAAGAGTCTCCATTACATATTCGAGGGGCACTGGAACAAGCAGTAATCAGATCCTCCTCCATCTCAAACCGAATCATCAAATGCCTTCTATCAATTAAACTATCTTCCACACACTCTTTAAGATCCCATGAATTGAAAACAAATCGATCAAACTTGTCAGCCGAAGGACGCTTAAATCGAAATCGATCCACCAGCGTGTGATTTAATAGACCTGTGGCACCATTTAGCTCCGCCGGAGAGAGCAGGAGTTGAGGCACTCCCTGAAATAGGTCATGGGATTTCAGGGAGAGGTGAATCCATTGGAAGGAAGGAAGATATTCAGGGTTTGTGAACGGAAAGGAGGCATTACTCTTTCCATGGTGTTAAGATCGTGAAACTCCCCCCTCCGATCGAGAGGGGGGAGCCTAGCTCCTTGGCATCAGATTTAGGTCCTCGTCGCGAGAAGGATCATCCTGCCACCTCCTCCATTACCATCTCTTTATCCTAGTATATATAGAATCTATAATAACCACCAATGTTTGTTTAATGATAGTAAACAAAGTTCTATATAAAATGATTTTTTTATAAAAACATACAACCTATCTCCCACTTGGACAAACTCATAGATAAATAAATTATAAACTGAAGATCTACCACATCTCAAAACGTTATTGAAATCCCAATATCCACATACCCATTGAGATAAATGAGAACAATCCACATCACATCCAATTCATTGACATGAAATGTAAACATAATGTACGCTATAACACTTGATGAGATTCCTATGATCATTAGGTTGTTGGGTGCTAATGAAGCCACATGGACACCCAACCATATATGATTTGATGCATTAATAGAACCTATTAATCCCATATCACACATTGCATCCCATATTCGAAGACTCAGGGTTGGGAATCCCCAGGTCCCAACACTTACATCCTCAGAGTGGAGTTTTATACCATGCATTCCAGCCAACCCCTCTTACCAGGAAGGTAACACATCCAAGCCTCAACGACCACAATATTATTCAGGGTATGGTTCATATATTAAGTATGACTTCACATTTCTGTTATCCAATACATCTAAAACTTATTTCAATCCTTTATTACCTATGGACGGTCTTATATCTATGTAATCTAGAATTACATTCCACCCCAAGCCACATAACACATAACGAGGTCCTACCATCTACCCATGTGTGACATTGCAATCAAGACTCTATATCGCATGTGGTAGTCTATCCAATGATCCAAAATCATATTTACTATAAAATATGTGTAATATGTATCATCTCTTGGTCTAGGTAATTCCATACCAGGAATCCCTTAGTTGTAGCTAATAGTGTGTCGCTCCCTTGACTGATATCACATCATTTGGAGCTATGGGCGTGCCTCTCCCTACCAGGGGTCACATTTTCTAGATTCATGGATGTGACTATACCATATTATAAATCCACAAATACTAGCAAGGGGTGTACCAGTCCCATTCTGTAATGTTATCACCTATATCCTAGGATGTGCCTCTAACCTTAAAATCATCCATCACAGTAACATGAACTCAATCACACACAAACAATAAAGATATATTCTGTCATAGAGCTCACTATATTTTCACATCTTTTTTTATCCCTCATCTATCATCTCATTTCCCAACAAAACTTATATGTCCCATTCAAAATCCAATGGAGTTATCTAGACTTTTCAAGGACTCTGATCATTGATAGACATTTTCATGAATCACTTTATAGTGAAACCATGACCCGTAGTCACATCTCATCCTGGACCATAGTAAATGATTTCCATCTCCTATCCAACCCCATTTTAATCACAATTAAAATTCCATAACCAAAACCCATGAAACACATAGGGTCTCATCCATATTCTCCTAAGGGAGGAAGTTCAACACTCGACCCCAAGCCTATCATGTATTCATGAATTGATATTGGGAAACATATAGACTATCCCTCTTTCTCATCCGGAACCTTGATATCATCTTGAAGTCCCTCACCAACTTAATCATCACCATCACCCCTTGGATAAACAGGTACTAGGTTATTTTGAACATCTTGTGCTCTTACAATCAATTATCCAAGGTCTGGGGGCATAAATACCACCCCCATTTTCCAGCATAAGGGTCCCTCAATCCTCATACACTTAACCTGATCCCATGATGAATTCATAATTACATGAACACAAATTCATAGACATATATATGGTTTTTTATTATTGGGTGAACCCACCTAAAAAAGGAGTTACCATCTTCCCCAATCTCAATAATGCTTCTTCCATGCTCTCTCCAAGCCTCTCACATCTCAACCATGCCCACCCATGCTCTAAGGGATCTATTTATAGTTGAACAACACAAATAATTAACTATATAAACTTAAAATTAATTATATTATTTAACCCAATTATATATAATGGAATAATTATTCACATTACATCACTGCTTTTCTAAAACCCCAACCAACCACACCCATAAGTTCCATGGAATATCCTTAACACAGTCCCAATAAAAATCCATATTCTTAGAAACATGGTCATCACCAAATTTCATTAAATTTAATAAAATACCATAAAAAAAATTCTTGGTGAAATGTACCCTCACAAAAAATACATAAAAATATGTGAAAATATCATTACATTACATCCTATACTAAAATATTCCTATCACACTCGGAGGATTTCACCATGCATCAAGGACATCATCAGCCAAACCATACCCAAATGCATTAAAAATAGTGGTCTAGAAAAAGGGAATTAATAGAGAGAATAAATAGATGATCTTACCCTAAATTACCATCATAACACACTATAAATCGTACCCTTTCATGGAATATTTAAAGTGGGGAAAAGAGAGGTAGATTCAACAAAATAATGCCTTCTCCAAGCCTTATGTTTACTTAAAACCAAAAAAACCCCTAACCTAGAAAATATAGAATTGAACCTAACTAAAAAATACACCAAAATACCCCACCGTCTTCCTATTTAGCCTTACCACTGAGAAAGATTCATACCAACTAATTTATTGTCCAAGGTATTGTGTTGTTCCATTTATTATCCCATCAGCTAGATTAAGGTCTATTCATATTGAAATTAAAACTCCCCACTACCCTTGACCTTCTTCGACACTCACCTAAGAAATGATGACACGAACTGAGCCTCATTTCTCATAAAATAACATATACAAGAGATGTTCCAATTCTTATATTACCTATCCAAATTATCATTTGAAACTAGCACTTGCATTGAAAGAAAAAAGTCCAACATCCATTGAAATTCACAACCCATAAGAACATGGGTCATTAAAAACTCTCCACCATAGGGGTTTGTATCCTCATGAAGTGTCTTGAAGTATCCCTGCAAAAACATGGACCTTACCCAATCTTCAATTCAATACCAGTATCCATATTCCATATCTAATTTCCCAATACACATTCACTTCACTACTCAAAACACAAATCCTAGATACATAGGATATTTCTCCAAATACCCTAGTCTAATCATTGGACCACCTTAGAAATGTCTCAAAAGACATTCCTGACATGGTATATATCTCAGCACATCCAATTCTATATAAAACAACAAGTCATTCCTCCATTGTATGAATCCCTTCAAAACTTATCACCATCACCCATCCATACAACACCAACCACTTCAACACTTGATCTTTATGCCTTACATCTTAGAGGCACTATTAATTCATCCTAAAATCTATGTAAAAATTTGATCCCAAATATCTTTCTAACTAAATGGGTAGATCATTCACCAACCACACTAGTCATTACATTGTCACCCTGAGTATAGACACACCATTGATCAAACTCACTCATGGATCACCCTAAAAACAGTATGATCCTCATGATAACATCAAGACTCTATCTAAATCTTTATCCATGTCCCAAACATGGTATTCTCTATGGAACCATATATGAATAGATCTTATCACCCACAAAATTCATAATGACACAATGACTGTCTAAATAATTGTTCTCACGCATTCATGAACTTTCAAACATGGGGGTTGGTCACCAATGACCAATATGGTTCTATCCATTATAAAAGTACACATATTATCACTTGACTAATAGAAACCTATTTTCAGGGACCAAGACTAGTACATCACTAAACAAGATGGATAGAGGTGACTATCCTACCCATACAAGGGCTCATGTATGAATCACCAACCACTTCCCATCCAAATATCACCTAAAAAGACATCCTAAAATGGGACATGGAACACATATCACCATCTATAATTCCTTATATCACTCGATGAGAGCCATCCTAAATAGTTTCACCACTCCACTAATGTTGCCCCTTGTGATCTACACTCCCCCTCATTATGTCAACCCTTACACTCCATTCATGGTTAGAATTAGATCGAATGTGTTACCACACATATCTATTGTTTTTAACCTCATACTAAAGAGATATCATTAATTATTATCAATCATCAAGACACCATGGACTTATGAACCTCACCCGTCACCCTAGTCACCTCAAATTGAGAGTGACCCCAAACTGAATCACCATCGTTGGAAAAACTACACCACTCAAGTTTATCCCTAACCCAAAATGGTTCTAATAGACCAAGACATACCCCATTTTGAAAATACAAGAACCAAAGAACAGTATTTGTAGCCAGTGTATAAATTCCCTCACACAACATGTATTATTCCTAAAATCCATAATAGTTGCCACTCTCTTCTTCAGGAGAGGGTGACTCCCGATGAAGCTTAAACTAATTATTTATCATGATCCTTCTAGATATCACATAAACCCAATGGTCATACTCCTTTGTGAAACCCAATAACAAAAATGGGTCCTCGATACCATGATCTAAATCCCACTAAACATTATCTAATGCACCTAAACACTAGTTATGATTTCATGAATATCAGTTCCATCCAACCAAGGGAACCCTTGATGATCCTCTTAAAAATGAAAGAATATGTATCATTTCATGATATAAAATGTACCACCTTATATATGAGGGTCGATTCAGAACCAATGAGAACATGAAAATGATCTATCCCTCATAGGTTTGACCACTGAGGATCCCCACTCACCATATAATGAAAACTAAATCTCAAAACCAAATGGATAAGCATACACTAATTCCACTCTCAAATCATGATCTCTATTCCAAAAGATCCCATGTTTTCTACATAATGATGTCATATAATAATACTCATGAATTTCCCCAAATCATTTAGGGTTTCCATATCTAGTAGGTATCTCATACTCAGTTCAATAATATATCATGAATTACGTCCCTCATCGAGCCATCATAAGGGACACAATGCTTTAAATAACCCACTTAGGTTCCTTATACGTATCTTGAGGAAGGTGTCATGTTTTCCAACACCTGAGAATATCCCTTCATTAGATCCAACTGAAATTATATCAGAAGAAGAAACCTAGGGTCCATTTGAGTAGAATAATTCCAACCATGATAAATAAGTAAATTACATATAAGAAGTAGTTGACACACTAAACATCTGAGCATCTTGTCAATGAAATCACACACATGAACATGTATGTCATGTGAAACCTATGTTCATAGTATGATGAACATACATAGGCCTACATCCAATATTTTATGATAAATAATTCAGTGAATCTCATATATGGTACATGTCATATTCAGTAAACTTCTCAATCATATATTCAAAAACCAAGAACATCAATCCCATCATCTTAGAAACTAAAAATTCACACTAGAAAAGTGTTCATTACTCGTAAGATTAAACACAATCTGAAACCACCTATCTATGTTCTTCCAAAAAAAATTATTCTTTGATACCATTTGGAGACACCCCAACCCAAATAATTGGGTCAATGTTATAGGATCACATTACCTAAGGCACACCTCCCTATATTCTAGAGGGTTCTTACTAGAAGTGAGGGAATAAAATATATATATATAGGATACTATTCCATATTTTTAGATTTTAATCACAAAAAAAATAAACATATATAATATCCCTAATAACCAATATAGTGTATTGAAAAATATTTAACACTACGATATATTATTCAATGTAGTCTTAAAAACGTACATATGATCTCCCATTAGAACAACCACTCGCAAAAATTAACAATAAATTGAAATATATAGGAAGCTCTACTATAACCACAATAATAAATACAATTCGAGTCTCCACATTCCATAAATATATAATAGCCATATCCCCATCACATTCCCTAAATTGAAATGAAAAGTAAATATAAGGATTTCTTGAGTAATGAAATTCCAATGCATGATATTAAGATGAACATAGCAGTGTCTCACCATGAAACCCTAATATAAATTCCATATTTTTGTGTCTAAATGGGAAAAATGAATACAACAAAATACTCACCACGTTATAATACACTAATTAGAATTCCATGACTCTCAAAAATTTACCCACTCCCATTGGGTTGTCATGTGATAACCAGGAAAACATTACACCGAACCATACATTCATCAGTTCCATGATAGAACGTAGTCATATTAGAAAACTAATTTATTCCCATACCCTATAACTCAGGGTAGGGAATCACCATGTATCAAACAATACTACCTTTGGGTGGGGTACTATACCATGTATCTGGAATAACCCATATTACTATTTATTTTATAGATCCAAGGCTTGACCACCACCATCTCACTATAAGTAGGGTCTATCCATCATGTTTTACATGAGGTGCCTTCCACCCAATCCATGGAAAATCACTTTTCTTCTCTTCTCCTATGATTAAGGTCCCATGTCCATATAATATCTCATCACATGGAAAACTAATCCCCATATCATATATAGTGGTCCAATTAAAAAACCTTACATCATATGGAAACCAAGACTCTATCTCACCCATGGAAGACCATTCACTGATTATGCACCATAGTACATTAGAACTAGGTTTAATCAGTATCATCACCTAGAGGTAGGGAATACCAATTTAGGAATTCTTCACCATGATCCTTGGGTGTTTTTCTCCCCTTATAGGTATAAAATCATTTTGATCCATGTTCCCCTACTAAAAATTCATCACCTGAATCCATGGGAACCTACCATAAATTTATCACAGAGTTCTAGGGGTGTTACACTCTCTTTTTGGTATCACATAATCTAGATCCTTGTGTGTTCCTATACATATTAATCAATCCATCACATGGAGAAGGTTTGTGCCTCTCCATTCTATGTACCACATCATATGAGGTAACGGTTGTGACTCTTCCATTATAGAAAGAAACTATCTAGAGACAATGGTTTTAATCTCCCTAATAGGTATCACATTGTTTGGATCCATGGGTGTGCCACCTCAATTCTAGAAATACTTAACCTAGATCCTAGAGTGTACCTATCTCCTACTATGTATCACATCAACTAAATCTAGGGGTGTGCCTCTCTCATACCATAATTTCATCATCTAGAGGCAAGGGTGTGCCTGAACCTTACCAGGTATCCATCAACAAAACAAAAACACATGTATTCATAGAAAATATTATTCATATCCCACTACATAGATCACCAAATCAACAAATCCAAGCATTGTCCTCAACCATCCAATAATATTATAGTAGACCATATCTATCCCATCTGACCTCTAATGGAGTCCTTGATGAAACCAAAACTATCACTCCTGATTCAGGTGCTATAGAAAAATAATTTTAAAAAATCACTTTTTTTTCAATTGGAAACAAAATACACTTTCTAGACTCCTAATAAGTTAAATCCATCTCCATAACCCAAGGAATTGGAAACACCCGAAATGTGTAAGATTAAATGATAAGTAAGGGTAAAAAAAGTAAATAATAATTGGACATCATAAGTGAACATACAAATAACATAAGGGTATTGTGAATATACATAAGAAAATGTATTCCCAAAAATGAACAAATCATATATCATGGAATATAGATTGACATATCATTAGACGTGAATTGAAAAATCATGGAAACAAGAGTTATAAGACATGATCCCTAAGAGAATAAAATATTCTCGAGTCTAAAAATAAAACTTTGATAGATTTAAAATATGGAACACAAATTAGTTTAGGGATACATTACTTTCATGAGTAACATACTTTCACTTATTCCTATGAGACAACTTAATTGTACCCATTCATATATTACCTTCATTTGTCACACAATTACACCCATGATTTAGATCAATACGATTTTTTTTCATATACATATCTCATGAAATTTATACTTTAACAGAATTCATTTGAGGGAGATATAAATCACCACCCATAATTCATCCATACTGATGAGTTCTATATGAAAATCATTCACCTTTTATAAATTAAAGATTTCAAGGAAATAAACTAAGTTATATACCCTTTTTAAAATGGACAAAATATTGAAATTATCAATAACCATGACAAGATTAACCCATGAAAAATAAATACGTATCAAAATATATTCAATATCTTTATCGTAAAATACTGTTCAATCATGATAATTAAAAATATGGTATTTAAACCATATTGGTATATGGTATATGGTTAATAAAATATCATCCCAAATAAATCAATGTGTGGAAACAAAGTAGACACCCTTCTATGAAAAGAATAAAAAATAGTTTATTCAATGAGGAAATATAATAGAAGATATATTAAATTTATACATTAAAGTGAGGTAGGTAAGAAAAAGTTAATGATGCATCATCACTTCAATAGAGAAGAACAATAAATAATCTATCTAGAGAAATAAGATGAATGATAACATTTAGATCATATCCGAAATCATGTATACGGTATGTTAAATTATGTTGATTTTGATTAAAACCACATTTTATAAGTATTAAGAAAAAATCAGTTTTAAAATAAGAAATATCCATGCGTTGTTTGAAAACATTTATTTAAATATAAATATTTTAAAAATTAAATTCAATAATATTTTATTTTATAAAACCAATAAATATTTTAAATTAATTTTCATATAAAACAAAAAATATGGTCAAAGGATTTATTCATATGAAATTATTAATAAATACTATCTTTTTTGTTACAAATATCCCATACAGAAATGATAAATTTATTTTCTTTTAAAAAAATTTCACATTCTATCAAGGTAGTTGAAAATGTTTTTTATCAATTTTTTTAAAAAAATATAATGATATCCAAAAAATGTGGATTCAATGGTAAAATATGTTCAAAAAATGAAATTTTATTTTCATATTTTTTACACAATTTTGTTGAAAATGAAACATTTTTTTAATATTATAACTCTTCCACTTTAAAAGGGGTAGGAGAGAAATTATCCCACCAAAGATAACCACAACATTATAAAATTATTGTGATATTGTAAATAAAGTTTATAAAAATTTTCATGAACTTTCGTAGATGGCCCATGAATCTAGGTTATGAAATGATCCACAACAAAAATAAAAGGAAATTCAAAATCCCTACGTGCTAGTGACCTGAACTAGGACTGAAAAACAACCACTGGGAAAGATTTTACAAAATATAATTAATAACCAAGAAGAAATTTATAAAAAAAAATTGAACATATTTATATTCCATAAATAATGTCCAATAATTGTAGCGATACAGCAAAGTTGAAAGAATACAAAATCAAAGTACATGGTTCATGAAACAAAATGCAAAGTATAGAGTATAAAAACTAATATCTTCACATTTTATGAATTAAAAAAAATATTATATAACAACTATTTACTGAATCCTAGATAATAAAGAAATCAACTTCACTATTATGGTTCCTTTCCCATATATGCATAAGAAAAAACCAAGTCTATTAAACCCTAAGGGTATGTGTGGGGTGTGAGAAAATAATCCCAAAAAAGAGACATTGTAAAATAATTCAAATACGATCATCTTAATGGAAAAAGGTATTATATAAAAATTTACATAGTTTAATAAAAAACATAAAAAATCACCCCTTTAAATATTTTATAATGTTTCCACATAAAATAATATTCAAATCACTTTAAAAAAATTAATAAAATTAAAATTAGTTATCATAAATCCATTCCCAAACCAATAAATAATGAAAAGTACCTCAAATATAATATAGGAATTGGATAATTAAGTTTCTCAAACCATTATCAATCATGAATAATGCACAAGAAAATTTTCCCTGACATACCCACAAAAAGGTAATAGGAATACCCCGATGTGTAATTTCCAGCTTTGATTTTATATAAAATAGTACCCAACACTCCCACCAAAGGAACAAAGGAATAACCTAATGTTTTATTCCCCCATCTAATCAATGAAAATCCATGATACCAATCCCTCACCAAATTACAAAATTATCCCATGTGTTTTAATTAACCAAAAATTTAAATGTGCTTATCACAATTCAAGAAACACTTACATAGCCCTTTTCAAACCAAAACAATTCTTTGAAATCTATTTTATCAAACGAAATGAATGATGTTTTAAAACAAAATTTTATTAATTAAATAATAAGGGTAAAACCATTTTATATCAAAAATCACAAAATAAACATTTCAATAAATCAAATATCATAAAATTATTAATTTACAAATGATGTTTAGAAAATAACATGTGCATATTATTTAAAAAAACATTAGATGAAACTTCCCACATTTACACATTGTATTAAAAATATTACAAGGGATCTACCAGAAAAAAGAAATAATATGGATCGATTAAATATGTGAAGATTCTAAACCATTAATTCCATATAATTAATCTCAAATTCATAAATTTCTATAAAAAATAAATAAGATCAAAATATTACCTCGATGAATCATGAAGAATAAACAATGATAATCATAAGTACAAACTGATATTCCCAATTCCATGATAAATATATAAGAAATTCAATTATATCATGTCATAAATTATATATCTACCCTCAAAAACCCTGATATAAGATTCTATTTGAGGCTAAATGATAATATATTGTAGATCAACCAAGAGTGTTAAATAATAGTAACATTCCTTTTAAAATATTGATACAACACTCAATGGTCAATTAAAAATCATCAATAGGGAGAAAGTAATCTACCAAATAACCAAAAGGATCCTCTTAGGTCGAGTTTTTATTTATCTATATCATGAATGAGGTGAATTAGAGTTATAGATGGTCTTAAAAAAATTCAAATTAATTATTTTACATTGCATGATTTGGATTCCTTGTTTTCAAAATCGTGTTCCAGTAATGATCCCATTTTTATGATATTAGAAAAGCCACATGGTTTGGTTTCACTATATGAAAAACCACGCACTAAGAATGGAAAAGGTACATGTACCATATTTTACAATTTTAGGAATATGCCACAATGTTTGGAATAATCATGTCCCCAAACATGCAACCAAGTTTGAATCTATAAATAGGTTTCATGATTTCACACGAAAACCTAAATATTTTACCATAAACATGAATGAAACTGTGTGGAAGATTAAAATTTTATTTAAATACTAAAATTTCAAGTGAAAACACACAATAAAATCTAAAAAATAAGAGATAGTCAATAGAAAAGAAATATATACAGTAATGCAATTTGGGGAAGTGAAACATCTCCCCAACATATTTGTTTCTAACCCCATAGACTCAACTTGTAGAAGGTTGATTCCACAAGAGACGAACAAATTCCTCCCTCATCAATGATTATCACTCCCAAATAACTGGAGAATCCATTATATTCCTCCATAATACATAGACCCGCAAAATGGGATCATGAGAGGTGGTGGGATTCTATGAGATAAATATGTCTCGGTGCTACGGGATTTCAGCGCATTCTTTGGTCTCGGAAGCTCTTTGGATGTAGAGGCTAGGGAGCTTCTCATTAGAATCACAGTTTGTTGGAGGGAAGGTTTTCATGTGGATGAGGTGGAATCATCTTCTGATGTTCTGGTCAGATTAGTGTGTAGTGTTTATGAATCGGCTAGGGACCTGGTGTATGTGATCCACAGATGTGCACTAACAACTAATCTTGGGCTGACTATTAATCACTATTGGAGGGAGGCTAACTTCACGGCTGATACGAATTCATGGGTTGGAAGTCAGGAGGTTGAGCTGGTTCTTTATAATAGCTTAAGATCCTTTCCCATGGAGTGTTTGTCTTTTGTCCATGGGTATGCCCTTGGTTTACATCACTTTCACCTTCCGTGAAGGATATTGGAAGGGTGGTGCTTTGAATCCACCATTTTCCCCTAATATAAAAATCCATATTCATTTACTTAGTACTTTCTCATGATAATCCACAATCTAAACTGGTTTCTCAACTAAAGACACATCCATCTAAAAAGAAATATCTTTTGAATTCAACAAATGAAAATGACTAGGATGATGTTTATTGATTTGTAATATGAGGAAAACCTCATGATAAACATGAAACTCAAGATGATAAAACTAATTTATTGGCCAATCTTGCAATCTTCTCAGTCATATATAATGGTATACCATATCTTGGAGCCAACTTACAGTACTTATCATGTTGACAGTGACCCAAATGAGGAGAAAATATTAAGAAAACTATGTCACCAATTAAAAACTCCAATGGATGGTCCTAAGGATATACATAATACTTATGTTGAATCTGATCCCTCAACACACATTGATTCATTACATGAATCTGCATTAAATTTCCCTATGAAATTTTTAGTCCCACTAAAGAATCCACACTAACCTCTAACCAATCGAGAGGATATTTAAAGGGAGACCATACAATGCATCGAAAGGAGCCATTTTGATGGACTATTGGTGACTATTGTTATAAGAAAACATTACCACCCCCTGATAGATATCTAAAGATTCTTCAAAACCCAAATCATAATAATGATTCATATCCACTAAAATATAAATTTAATTATCAATATTTCCATTAGTGTGTGTATGGTAAGATATAATAAACCTTAACTAAGTCCCCATCTCCTCTTAAATACCTTTTAATAACTAGGAACTAAACCTACGGTACACGTTTGAGAAGATAATATAAAAACCCCATGCAACCTCAAAATCCCATGCATGTACAACATCCACAAATTTTCATCTTTTTTTGAATCTTTAATTGGTATGAATTACATTGATTTATTCAGCCCATATATCAGCACAAAGATAGCATTCTCCACTCTTAGGGCCTATGTAAATCTAATGATGAAATAAATGGATACCTTCTTTCATTTACAAACTAGAAAAGGTAGAGGCTAAATATGGCCAGAAGGATTTTGGGGGTCGGGTCTAATTTTTTGGTCGGTATAATAATGAGAAACACAACAATATATATCACACTTAATTCCTAGCAACAAGAATTGATGCTAAAGAAATAATACATATTAATATTCATAGGTTTAATAAACCATAACAAAATATAAAAATCAGGAATCACTATATTCCTTACTGATAATAGGACAATTAACCATCTCTCAAATCAAATAATCCATTATGAAGTGTGTGGATAGATGAAAATGTTCCCCCCACCAATATGGATAACCAAATTTCCATGAACTCAGCATCATGCTGATTCTCCTAAAGAATAAACTAAATGACAATCAAGTAAACTAAGAACTATCCAAAATCAAAGACAAATCATACTACATTATATCTAGGTGCATCTAAGTGAAGATTCCCATGAGATTATATACCTCATTAGACTCCAAGACAACCTAAAAAGGAAATTTCATACTGATGGTGTCAACATCAACATTCCCCTTCCTAGGCGTGTAGGTTATTACATAGTCAAATATCTGAAGGCACACCACCCATAACATCTTTCAAAGGTTCAAGTGTTTCTATGACAAGATTTATCTTAGATTGTTATGATAAAAATATATAGTTAACATATCCCTCTAAAAAGGTAGTTTTACAGACACTTTAGATCAAGCATAATTGTGGTTCATTTGAGTCCATGAGTGGGATATTTATTTTTTAGGGATAAAGCTGATGAGATATAAATTCCACTCCATGATATCCCTATATAACCACACAAACTAGAATCAAATTCGAATAATAATAATACAAAACTTAACTATGACCCATTTCTGGTATAATCAAGTTAAGTGACGTGGTAATAATTCATTTCAAATCATTAAAGTATGGCTATCATTTTTCTTTCCCCATTAATTTTACCACTTTATTATTAAGTGTCATCAACAGTGATTCATTTTTGGGAATTATTTCATGTACGAATGATAATAAATAACCAAATACAATATGATTAATATCTTAGAGAAATTATGTGTCTACTCTTATGAAAAGACAACTTTCACATTCTCAAGATCAACTGAGATGCCATGTTCCAAAACCACAGTTCTTATGAAATTCACTTCCTGAATCTAGAATCAAATTTTTTTTAACATAATATAAACATGTCTATTCCTCAATATTATATAATCTAGTTTCAAAATATTTTAATTCCCCCTAGAATTTTAAATAAAACGGGATATCATCGAAAAACAAAAAATTAATGATGTCAAGATACAAGTGAAATATCAAGTTTATAAAATCTATAAGAACTACATGATTGTTAGTAAGGGAACATATAATCATAATATTTTCAATGTGGCCATACCAGATATTGAAAATGGACTTTGGGATATTATTCTATTGAACTATGAGCTAATGTTAACTAGACCATTGGTTGATCTTTAAAAACCATTTTCACCCTTTAACTAATCAAATCTGTTATTAATACATAGAAAAGGATATTTATTCCTAATTATCAACTGATTAAGATTTTTTTAATAAAAAATATGAATTGTTCCATTATCATTCTTGGATAAAATAATAGGATTTTCCCAAGGTGATATTCTAGGATGAATAAAACCCTTCTCTTTTAAATACTATAGTTTCTTGAAGTGGTTAAAATCGTTCAGTTTCCTAAAATATGAAGGTATAGACATATTCTGAGTTACATGATCTAGATCCATAGAAAACTCTATTTATATATTAATATTGTAATTATAGATAAGTCATCAGGAAACACTTCTTGAAAATTCTGGACCAATAATTGAAGATCACAAGAGAAAGACTCATTCCCAAACTCAGTTGAAGAAAATGGAAAACAAATGCTTCAATCCTTTATATAGAGGTACTTTTGGAAATAAATATGATCCCATTCACCTTTAAACACATCAGATATCTCATTTTTGGTATTAAATAGAACCCAAAAATGATAATAATTATCCTTGGCTTAATAGGGAACAAACCAATCCATCCCAAAAAATCTAAAAATCAGATATCGAGAAAGAACATGTGGGGAATCAAAACCACTTATCCTTTTTTTTATCCAAGGAAGTGTCAATAGTTCCATAATTAATTACATAAGTTCCATTTAATTTTCCAAAATATCCAAAAAAATGGGTTGATATAAATGAAATTTAGGCACTAGTGTCAAACAGACCATTTTCTATAGATGATGGAATAACAATCATATCTATCAATATCACTTTCTCAACATCAACTTCATCTATAAATTCTTCTAATGCATTAAAATGATTCTCTCTAGAGTCCTATAGATAGTTCCCTTTATGGATATAAACATATTACATCGACATGTTTGATATAGTATTTAATGAACCTGAGTCATAATGAGGAGAATAAATCCGAGAAGAACTAAGGAAGATTACTTGAGTGACAACAAGATCTCCATGTCTTTGGGGTATAGGAAAATAATGCTTTGTGTGTCCTATTTTCCCAAAATAGTATCAAGTCAAAATAAGAATTTATACTATTATAGATGTTGTGGAGGAAGCCTAATGCTGATAGCTAGAAATTCTGCCTATGTGTGTCTTATATCACCTCCTCTTTTTTCCATGTGAGATAAAAACAATTATCCACTATGTGGAGGAGGAAATCCATCCCAACCAAACATTAACACGCAATCCATTTCAACCATCAACACTCTATCCAAAAAATCTACATAGGTGATAAAATTATCCATTAAGACCAAAGATACAATTTGTGGTCACAGACTCATATGTAATCTCTAAGCCTTTAACATAACTTTTGACACAATCTCCAAATCAAAATAGACCAATTAAAGAAAGTGATTAGTGAACTCTCTCACTGATTTATCACCCTATTTAATTATGGGAAACATCATAATAATCTCTATAGAAATGTATTAATGTTATCATTACTAAAAGAATATGGTCTTGAAGTCATTACACTATAATACCACACATTATTTTCACATAAAATATCCCTTCATAACATAATTTATTAGGTCCCCGAATCTTAAAACTAGGAAACTTTTCTATAATAGAATTAGGAGTCACTGAGAATTCAACAAACTTGTAAATCTTAGACAACTATTCCTCTAATTTATTAGGGTCATTAATCCCTATAATGAATGAAGAATTTTTGTGAATAATTTCCTAATCTCTATAATTATCTACTTAATCTCACAGTTGTGCTTCCCCAACCTATGTTTGGGAAAGTGGTACATTTAGATCCACCATGAAAAATTCCCATAATAGAGCCTCAACAAGGTTATAATCAATTTAATGGTTCCCTCATAGAGCGTCACCCACAACAACCTATTGGGAAATAAAAGGAAATATTCTAGGTGGAATTATAATATATCAAAAAATGAAAAGAGACATCAGAAAATGAAGAAATATAAATTTAAATAACGGTAATATGACCAAAAAACTAAGGTAATGTCCAAAATCAATATAGGAAACACACTTCTCAATATCTCATGGTAATATAAGTCTCTTCATGATGATAATGGTTGGAAAAATTTATTGAAAAAACTCATTCAGACATAATAATACTATATCCAATCTACCAAACAATCAAAGATAAGTAAATTTGAGAAAAAAACACCACTTATTAATAATTTGTAATGAAATTACCCAAATAAGTCATTATATTAGGTTTTAAGTCAATTTTCAACAATACCTAAAGGGAATTCTCAATACCTCTATGATGATGTCAATCACATGGAACCAATACAGCCTTTGGGAATGATTTCTATCAACATAAATAATAACCAACAAGGAACATATAAAAAATAATGAATAAAATAATATTCCATAAACAAATTCAAATAGTGATATATTTACAAAAAAGGTGAAACAAGATAATATCCTATTACATAATCCAAGGATAAAACCCAATGTATAGAGGATAATGATGAATATTTCCATGTGTCATATGGGTAACACCCCACTATCTAAACAACATATACCCTAGAACAACTATCTATTAAACCAAACACTTTATATCAGTACATTTAACTTCCATACATCAGTCAAAACAAGGTCTATACACACCTATAGTTATGTATAGTGTGTGAGAACACAAGTCGTGTGTCCCGAAATAGTTTTTGTAAAATAATTCCAATATTCTTTAAAAAAACAAGGTATGATATTAAATTTTATAAAGATTAATATAGAGCATGGAAATTATCCCTTTAAAATAGATTATAAATATTTCACCTAAAATTCTTTTGAAATCAATTTTATTCAATCCATTTATCCAATTCAATCCATGAATCATAAATCCATTTCAAAATAAGAGAATAATGAAAATTACATATATGAAAATATATGTCTCAGCTAGCTATGTGTATTGTATAATGATAAATCATTACTAGTGAACACTAATTATTTGCCAAGAATTACATCTAAAGGAGAAAAGTAATTCCTCAATGTGTAATTCCCCCATATGATATCATGTAAATGATTCATCAACACGCCCTCCAAAAGAGAAAAGGAATACCCAAAATTTTAATTCTCATACCAATCAATGGAAAGTCATGATAGAAAACCCATACTTAAGTACGAAAATATCTGATGTGATGTATATATCAATACATTTCAAAGGGACTATTAAAAATAATGAAACAATTCCATGACCATTTTTCACACCTTACCATGTTTTAGAATCCATTATATCCAAAAAACCCAAAAATGCATTAAAATCAACCATTATTTATCAACAACAAATGGGGAAACAATTTTATATAAAAAACCATCAAACTCCTCTAAAATAAAATATATATATATAAATTACCAATTAATAAATCATGTATAGAAATAAATGAGCATGAATAGTTCATAAACCAAACACATTAAACGAAACCACCATCCTTAACAATTAGTATTCCAATAATTCGATGGAATCCACATGGAAAAGGAAAAAAAGGATATTGGAAATAAGAGAACATCCTAAACAATAAATTCTAAATAAATAATATCCAATTCATTATTTTCCAAAAAAAATTTATTGAGAGAAAATAATTACCTTAATAATTCTGGAAGAATACACAATGATAATCAGATATCCATACAAAGGTTCTTGATTCCACAATGAATCTATATAAAACTCAATGAGATCATATCAAAAAACATAGATATAGCCTAAGAAAACCTTATTTATAGATTCATTCTAATATGGAATAATGGATCTATAATATCAATAAATAATTAAAAATGATCATGATTATTCCTTCTAAAATCTAGATCCAGCATTCAAGGATCTGACAAAAATGTTATGTATGAGGAAAGAAATCTCCAAAATTGTCTAATAGAGTCTATTATGTCAATATACTATTCTATCTAAGAAAGAATAAGGAGAATCAAAGGTGTATCATGTATTAAAATGAATGTTTTTTAAATTAATTCATGTCACTTAGTTATATGGATGATTTTTAAAACTATAAACCCTTTTCGGGCTACTAGAGAACCTTCATGGTTTTTCTATAGAGTTTGAGAAACTATTCCCCAAATGTGAAAAATGAATATGCCCCATGTAGAATGGTTTGATGATGAATCCACATGTTTTTGAAAAAACTTGTGCTTAATTGTTCAACAACCTCTAAAACTCAACATAGTTCCCATGATTTCCTTGGGAGACCCAAACAATTTACCCTAAATGTGTGCCTAACCATATTTATTCCCTTAATATTAAAAAAATCACGAAAATTTAATCCTAAAGGATAAAATGAAAGATAGAAACATGATGTGGTCAAAAAATAAAGGATATAAATACCAAGAATTTCTTTTTGGATCTAATAAAAATTCCAAAAACGACTTATCACACTTGAGAGATCTCTATTTTAAAATTTGTTTGGCCATGGGATCCTTGTATCTTAAGTGTCATCTAAATCAAAAACCGTGAAGCGGAAAGGGTTCAAAAATTGACATTAATACAGTAAATAAAATATAATTCATGATTTGAAATAAAAAATAGGAAATATATACACTATAAAAATAAAATTGGTTCACAACTAAATGTATGTCTCAAGAATTCCGAATTGAGACCCAGAAACCATTTCATGTTACATAATATTTGAGGTAAATGATGCAACCGATTTTTTTTATAGATTTCCACATGATTTATTGTAAGTATGAACATTTATTCAGAAAAAAACCTACTACATAGAGGAAAAATACTTTTATTTCAATGATATTGTTCATTTTCAGGTGATTTCTGGCCAAACATACAAACTGGGTGAAAACTGAGAAAAATTTACAACTCCATTGCATGTACATATATACACGTCGTGTACATTCAGAGTCAGACACAAATTGGCTTGCAAAAGTACATGTCCAAGTTACCATAAGCATGTACACTCCATGAACAAAAACTGTATACCGTGTATAGTATTCTAGTAGTAGTTGGTTGTTGAGAAGAATTCTACACTCCCATGTGGCTGGAAAACATTGACATGCCATGTACAACATATATACGCCATGTTTTCCATTATAGAAGTGTTTGGAGGATCATAAATGAGAGAACACACCATTTATGGTGGCGCTACATGCTGTGTATACCCACCTACCAGGCAGCGCTGGGTTCCAAGTTAAAGACAACGTGTTAGGCCACCTACCGGTGGAGAAAAATATGACAAAAGAACATTAATAAAAGTACATGGTGTATACTTTTTTCAAACACTATGTACTTTAATTTTCAATAAATAGAGTCCTTGGCCTCCGGTTCAAAAGAGGAGGAAGGGATGAAGGTCCGAAGGAAAGAAGCTTTGTTCTCGTGCTACCATATTTCAACAACTTTTCCATTCTGCCATTCTACCAATGTTATAATCTTTTTTTCTCTAATGATCCCATCAGGTATTGAGGGTTTTGTTTTTATCTTATCTTCTATGTGTAACTAAATACCCAGTGTTTTGGGGTTGTGTGAGATGAAAGAGTAGTAATTTTTATTAGTTGTTATGAATGTATTTGTTTTATTAACCTCTTATTATTTTTATTTAATCACTTCATTTCATCACTGCAAATTATAAGCCAGAGTAAGGGAAGAATTTTTGGGTTTTCAAAAGAAGAATAATAATGAATACTTTCATGATCATTAGAAGTATTCAGTGACTCAAATAGAATAAGCCAAATAAATAATTGTGAAACACTGACTACCAGACAAAGGAGTCAGTTTCCTCAGCTCTAGAACTATGTTTACTGGACCAAGGAAACCTTATTACAAATTGAAACCCAGAGTGTTGGGTTATTATGCACAACAAAACCCCATAAGAAATTTTATTTAATAAAAAACCTCTTAAAAATCCATAGCCTCAACACATTTTCCTCAATATTTTTATCAAAACAAATTTTTCGTATTTTCTTTATCTATTAGGTAATTCTCTAATGAAATTTAAATCCAATTAAATTTTAGTCCAAACATTAAAAATTTACTATAAATTTAGTACACCTCACTAAGACAAAAATAAAACTAGATAGGAAAGAAAAAATAACTTCTTTTTCCCAGTGGATCTATCCCTTACAAGTACTATACTCATTAGGAAAAATCAATTTGGGACAAAGATAACATACAATCAGTAAAATGACTTACCAAATTTTGGCATCGTTTCTGGGGAACTAAAAAGTTAATTTTGATCTTGTTTTAATTAAGTTTGTATCAAATTTTAGTTTAAATAAAAATAATAAATTCCCAAAAATATCTTTTCTAATCTAATTTATGTTTATCTTTATTCTTCCTCATTTACGCTTGGTGTGTTTAGTATTGTGTTAGTCCATAAATGTATGAGCGGTCACCTCACTCGTTCGAGGAACACTGAGTAATTGGGGATTTTTCCAGTTGAATAGAAATAGAATGAACACTCATGAGGCAATAACGAGCACTAATGGGGGAGCACAACCAAAAAAATCCAATGGCGGAAAACGAAGAAGGAAATCTAGCCGTTATCCAAGGAGTTGGACAACCGTTTGGTCCGGATGAAAACTGGAACCAACAAGCTCCACAACATCCATGGTATGCCCCGCAACAGCTCCAACTGTTCCAACCGGAGTAGATGCCATTTTTACATTTAGGTCAACGGCCATATTTCACCCCCCAGGAACAGAAATATGTGCCACCTCCACTCACACAGTTTTCACCTCCATTCCGTACTCTTATAAAGTACAACATGTCGTCTATTCACCAAGCTGACACCGGAATAGTCTGTCCGCTAGTGAAGGCCCAACAGATCAACATAAAGCTTAAAATTTTGCAGATAATCTAGAATACCATTTAGTTTAGAAGCCTACCCAGAGAAGACCACAATTCCCATCTCTCTAATTTTCTAGAGGTCTACGACATGTTCCATTTCCACGATGTGTCCACAGATGCAATTTTCCCTCACCTCTTTCCCTTCACTCTAATGGATAAAGAGAAAGACTATATTAATGGTTTTCCAAAATGATCTATCTTCACCTAGTAAAAGCTATCCCAGGCGTCCCTATCAACATACTTCCCACCCTCGAATACAATGACTCTGCGGAATGAAATACACAACTTCCAGTAGCAAGACTCAGAGTCATTATACGAATCAATGGATTACTTTTAGGATATGTTGTGCAAATTCCCACACCATAGACTCCCACTGTGGATGAAGGTCCAAACCATTTATGGAGGACTGACGATGAATAAAAAATCTTTTGTGCATGTTGTTGTTGGGGGTACAGTTATGAGGAAGTCTCCCGAAGAGTTTTTCTAACTACTGGAAGTCATGTCAGCCAATAGCTTCCTGTGGCATTCCGACCGGGGCACACAGAAACGAGGTATGCATAATATTTATTCCACAAAAATGCTAGCTTCTCTGTTGTAAGTTGTATCCAAAATGATCGATGCACTCAATTTAAAGGGAGCATCCCAAGTAAATGCAGCCAACCATCCGACATGTAGTGAATGTGGTGATAATCACATCATGGGTGAATTCCCAGGACCTACAGGAGGCACTTTGACGAGTGAGGTGAGCTATATTGCCCAAAACCAAGGGACAAACTAGTATCAGTAGTACCAGAACCCTACATCGCATGATCAACATAACATAGGCTGGGGCCAACAATAGTAGAATCCTCCGCACTAGCGACTAACAGGCTACAGTCAGACTCTTTATCAGAACCAGTTCCCAGGAAACAATAGCCTCAACAATGCTCTTATCAAAAACAAGGGTATCAAAACCCTCACCTGCAGTAGTCGCGGCAGCCACCACCTCCACCAGCCGCACAACCACCTCAATAGGATAATACCTCTTGGTTAGAGGATCTCATGAAAAATATATATATGTACTGTTATGACTAGATTACAGAATCAGGAGTCTTCCGTTCGAGGCCTAGAGAACCAAATTGGTCAGCTGGAAAACGAACTCCCAGGAAGACAACCTGGTACACTACTGGGTAACACATAGAAGAACCCGAGGGAGGAGGCCCATGTCAGCACACTACAGAGTGGAAGAGAGTTGCAACAGAAACAACTAGCAGATCTTGGTGCACTTACACCACCTAATGACGACGAAGGTACAGTTACACACCCCTCTTCATCTAAAATCCCACTGAAGGAGGATTCACAAAGTAAATGAAAGGAGGTTTTCAAACCCATTGATCTTACCTTACCCTTCCCAGAGAGGATCATGCAGAGAAATCTTGAAAACTAGTTCAGAAAATTCATGAATGGGTCTAAAAAGCTGCACATCAATATTCCATTTGTATAGGCATTCACACAGATGCCCACTTATGCGAAATTCCTGATGGATATCCTCTCCAACAAAAGAGAGATAGAGGATGAAGGCCCCATTGCACTGACTATGGAGTGTTCAACGGTTGTCTAGAATTTGATTCCACCCACACTCCAGGATCTAGGTAGCTTCACAATTCCATTCACTATTAGACCATGTGAGTTTGGGAAGGCCCACTGTGACATAGGGGCTAGTGTCAACCACACGCCTCGCAATGTTTTTAAGAAGCTACGGCTCAATGATCTGAAGCCAACCAAAGTATCACTTCAACTTGTGGACAAATCCATCAAATATCAGAAGGGGCTACTAGAGGATGTGCTGGTCAAGGTGTGTATAAAAATCATCCCTGCAGATTTTAGCATCCTCGACATGGAGTAAGACCAAGAGGAACCTCTCATTTTGGGAAGGCCTTTCGTGGCCACTGGAAAGGTACTGATCGATGTGAAACATGGGGAGCTAATTTTCCAGGTAGGAGATGATAGAGTCTCTTATAATGTCCCCAAATCCATCAAGCATGCATCACTGTCAGAGCATGAGGGCTGTTTTGCAGGGACCATCATGGATGATCAGTTGAGCAGAGAAGGGGTTGATCTCTTATGTTCTTTTACCTCAGACAACTTGGTTTTTACAAACATTCAACCAGACAAATAACTAGAGGACCAGGAATTCCTAAAAGGCTAGGGCTGCCACTACTGGCATCCTACAGTTATACTAGATATTATGGAGTTGGAAAAAGTGAAACCACTTGTACATTCGATTCTAAAGGCACCTGAACTCAAATTGAAGCCTCTTCTATCTTCATTGTAGTAAGGGTATTTGGGAAACAATCAAACATTGCCTATCATACTTAGTGTAGAACTGTGATAGGAGTAGAAGGATTCTCTTCTATAGGTTTTGAAATAGCACAAACACCCAATTGGGTGGAAAGCTTAAAATTTAAAAGGCATCAGCCCTTCCATTTACACCCACGAGGTGCTGCTTGAAGAAGGTGGGAAGAAATCTCAGAAACCACAGTGACACATGACCCCCCCCCCTCGCACAAAGGATGTTATGAAAAACAAGGTAATTATGTTGTTGGATACATGCATCATTTACCCCATATCGGATAGTCCATCTGTGATTCCTCTACAATGGTATCCAAAGGGGGGTATCACAATGATTTCAAATGATAATAATGAGATCATCCCCACACGCACTGTCACAGACTGGAGAGTCTGTGTGGATTATAGGAAGCTGAATGATGCCACAAGGAAAGATCATTTCCCACTTCCCTTTATGGATCATATGCTAGAGAGACTAGCGGGGAATAACTATTACTACTTCCTCGACAACTATTCCAGCTACAATCAGATTTCCATTTCTCCATAAGATCAAGAGAAGAGCATATTTACTTGCCCCTATGGTATGTTTTCTTACTGAAGGATGTACTTTGGCATGTGCAACTCCACCTTCAACTTTTAGCACTGTATGTTGGATGTATTCCATGACATGGCGGAACAAATCCTGGAGGTATTCATGAATGATTTTTCCATTTGTGGAAAATCATTCACCACATTCTTGTGGATCCTGGAGATAGTTCTGAAATGATGTGAGAATACTTAACTAGATTTAAATTGGGAAAAGTTTCATTTCATGGTGTAAAGTGGCGTCGTTATTTTCCAAAGAATCTCGTATAAGGGGATAGATGTGGATCGGGAAAAGATAGATGTCATTTCACGACATCCTATTCTGACTTCTGTCAGAGCCATCTGAAGCTTCCTGAGGCATTGAGGTTTCTACAGGCAGTTTGTCTGTAACTTCGCTAAGATATCACATCCCCTCACTAACATTCTAATGAAGGATACCATATTTGAGTCCTATGATCCATGCACCACATCTTTAGATCACCTGAAGAAACGCCTGGAAGAAGCTCCAGTAATGGTTGCTCCCAACTTGGAGGAACAATTTGAAGTAATGTGTGATGCCAATGACTATGAAGTTGGAGAATTCTTGGGCCATAGGCTTGAAAAAATTTTCCAACCAATCTATTATGCCAGTATGATGCTCAACGAGTCACAGATAAAATACACCACCCAAGAAAATGAGATGCTTGCAGTAGTGTTCGTGTTTTACACGTTCCGTTCTAACATAGTGATATATAATATTATTGTTTACACTGACCATGAAGTACTAAATTAAATGTTGAACAAGAAATATGTGAATCCACAACTGATCCAATAGGTAATCCTCCTACAAGAATTTGATCTGGAGATCCGAGACAAGAAAGGAATTGAGAATGTTGTTGCTGGTCTTCTCTCCCGCCTAATGCTACCTCATTTAGGGAAGGAGGGTGATCAAGAGATCAGGGAGGATTTCCTTGATGAGAACCTCATTTCATTAAACTAAACACCTAGACCGTGGTATGCTGATGTTGTTAATTTTCTGGTTATAGGTGTTGTTTATCCCAACCTATCCTTCTAGCAAAGGAAGAGATTTCTCTCTGATGTCAAGAGGTACTTCTGGGAAGATCCTCTTCTATTCCAATCCTATGGAGATGGGTTGATCCTTCATTGCATATCATAAACTGAAGTTCATGGAGTCCTAGAATTAAATACCACCTTTCCATTTGGGGACATCATGGGACTTACCGTACTATATCAAAGATCTTTCATTCATGTTTTTTTGGCCCACTATGTATAGAGATTCCAAAGCCTTTGTTTCCTGTTGCGATCAATTCTAGAGAATATGTAATGTGGGACGTCATGGTGAGATTCCCCAGCACCCCATCCCAAAGGTCGAGATCTTCAATGTTTGGGTCATAGATTTTATGGGAACATTCCCCCAATCATTCGATATCACTTATATCTTGGTCTACATTGACTACATCTCCAAATGGGTGGAAGCCGCTGCTATAACACACGACACGACTAAGGTAGTCATAGGCTTTTTAAAGAAACATATATTCAGAAGGTTTGGCATTCCCCAAGTAATAATCAGAGATAGAGGAACCCACTTCGAGAATACATTGAAGAAAAGAGTACTACCTAAGTATGGATTAAAGCATCATATGGGGATGACATATCATCCATAGACTTGTGGACAAGTGGAGCTCTCCACCCATGATCATAAGAAAATTCTAGTGAAAACAGTGAACACTTAGAGGAAATACCGGTCCAAGTATCTTGATGATGCTCTGTGGGCATATCGTGATTCTTTCAAAACACCACTAGGGATGTCCCCATTCTTCCTCATCTATGGAAAGCCATTCCATCTGCCAGTAGAGTTAGAGCACAAAGCCTAATGGGCCATCAAGGCCCTGAATTTTGATCTGAAGGTACCTGAAGTGAAGCATAAGTTCCAACGGTCGGAACTTGATGAAATATAATTATAGGAGTATGAGAAATGAAAGATATACAAGGAGAAGACAAGAGAAATCCACAAACAGATGATTTCATGAAAAAAATTCCAACTCGGTGACAGGTACTTCTTTTTAACTCTCAGTTTCGATTATTCCCAGGGAAGTTAAAGTCAAGATGGTTGGTACCATTCTGAGTCATATGAGAATTCCATCAGGGAGTTGTGGAAATTTCTAGAGAGGATGGTCAACCATTCAAGGTGAACGGATAGCGGCTGAAGATTTACCATCACATCGAGGACACAGTGGGAACGTTTTCCATCATACATCAATTGTAAGGATATGTAAGTCGGTTGTGCCAACGACCTAAAACAAAGGCCCTTCCTGGGAGGCAACCTAGTAGATACACGACGTGTACCACTTCTCCACACGGCATGTACTTATTTCTTTTCGTTTATCTTCTAAATATTATAAATAAAACATTTAACTAAGTAATAAACATGGATGATGCTCATGCCAATGGTATGGTCACTGGAGTTTATCCGAGCCATCATAGGTTCGAATCCCTCCCGGCATACCTTTGGAATGGGGATCCCCTTTTTTATCTTCATGTTTTCTTAAAATATGGGTCTGGTATTTTTTATATTATATTTATTTATATTATTATAAGAAAACCCATGATGGGGATGGATCGGTTGGCAAGGGTTGTTACCTCGTTCGAAAATATCCAAAAGTCCCAAGTCCAAATCCAGAGAACTGCCCCATTTGCATCATTAGTCCTTTTAAGAAAACCACATTCTGTGTCTTTCACTAAATGTTCTGTGAACCATGTTTTCATTACTAAATTGAAAGGATTTTCAACATAAATAAAAACAAGTGGGTGAATTAGGCAGATTGGCAGAGTCTCGGTCCTAGATCCAAATGATCTGGGTTCGAAATCATCTAATCTCCCTACTTTATCCCTTTTTTATAATTAAAAACTACACGTCGTGCATTACCTTTCTCCTGTGTATTATATGTCTTGTATTTTAAAAATATTTAAATACTAAATAGGAGCAGTAGTAAAACCTTTTCTCTAGTGGTTGAGAGCTTCTATTCCGAACGACCGATCGATGGTTTGAATCTAGGCCCAAGAACTGGAAAAGGTTACACTTCTCATTGTCCAATTTTTGAGCACACGACGTGTACTTGCCGATACATTACGTGTATAGTTTTATTTTTTAAATTATGTATATATATATATATTTCTTTTATTTTAATTAATAATATTAATTATTATATAGTTTACTATAAGAATTATATATATATATATAACATTAATTGTTTTTGGTACAAGTCATGTAGGCCACGAATACATGCGCTGTACTGAGGCTATAAAAGTCGTGCCCCACCTGGATTGGGCCCTTTTCATGCGAAACCCCCCTCTCTCCATTTCTTCTCCCACACACCGTTCGGCCTCCCTAAATTTGAATTCGTGGATTTCATGCATTTTAGATTTTAATTTTTGTCACAACGTATTTGCATTTTATGTTTTGTTTAAGATTTTGATTTCAAGAATTATTAGGCATTTATGGTGATTTGTAGATTGGCTGACAGTTTGGATTTCACGATGCATGGGAATGATTGGATGAACAAACCATGTACTTATGTACATGTACACACACTAAATACTTTTAAATTTTAAAATACATGGTTTTTATGTTTGTTATACACCATGTACAATCCCACATCGTTCCTGGGTACCTTCATCACACAAACACACACATCATGTTCTTATACACGGCGTGTCTATTCCGTACACGCTGTGTATAACATTTCCCTCAGCTAGCCTGTGTCTAGAACATCACACAGATATATGACCTCTTTTCGTATACACAATGTGTTGTCCATTCACATGATGTGTATTGCATTGTTAGCTCTAGTTAGACGGTGGCCATGTTTTTGGACAACACGACCAGGAGCACATTCCACGTACATGGCTTGTATGTTCGGTACAGACCATGTAGCCTACCTGTTTCCATGTTTACTCAATGTGCCTATCTAGATAACACAATATGCTAACCTGATTCCACTACACGCCATTTACTCTAAATATGCATTCCATGAACTTGTTGTTTTCCAATTTTCTCACATTTTATTCCGTTACTTTTTCTTTTCTTTTTCATTTGTTTTCTTTTCCTTTCTTTTTCAGGATATGGATGACAGAGACCCTTCGCGTGGGAAGCATCCCACCTCCACCGCTGAGGGCGAGAGGCCCACTTTTCATTTGATCCGACTCTGACCAGCGACGACACCAGTGATGAAACCAGCTCCGGACTATCTGGTGTACTCGCCTCCTCCTCTAGCCATCCTTCCACCACTCACCACCTCGTCCAATGGTGGTCCTACTACCCCCGCACCCCCACCATCCTGCACAGTGGCTCTGAGCATTACCCTTTTTTCCCACCAGCTACCACACCACATGAACACTTCTTAATCATAGCTAATCCATAATTGGTTGCACCATCCAACGAGCTTCCATCTACTACAGCAGCTCTGCCCACATAGTCTGCCCCTGCTACTGTACCACCTAGTCTTTCCCATGCAAGTGTCCCTTACCCTTGCATAGGGTTATCAGATACTGATTTGAAACACAACAGATTCTGTCATTTCTCTCATCGCTCGATCCAATTGAGAAGCCGATATATCGACAATAGCATCTCTCCGTAGTTGGGCATCTGGGGATAGTTGGAGGATCTCCTCAATCACACACCATTACTCATGATATTATAGGATAGTATTCCTATTTTAGGAGATTTATTTTTTGATTTTGATGCTTCCTTCAATTTATACGGGCCCAAGTACCAGGAGATTCCTACAGATGGGGTCCCAGTGGTCTGGTTTCAACTAGGATAATGACCTTTCTCCCTTACTAAGAATGAGTTTGGTCGAGGGTGTGGTTTATATCGTCATCCCATTACCCACCCCGTGTCTCTACTCTGACCCACCCCGAGTGCTCTAAGATTATATCCATGTGGCAGGATATCACTGGGCTAAACCACTGATAGACCCTCACTTCCCAGAAGAGTACCCTTATTGCTGACCCTATCTTCCACTTCACCCACTAGTGGTTAACTGCATTCTTTTCCTCCACCACGAGGATATGGGGGTTATGACAGGCCGTGACATGGAGCTCCTCAACTGTGTCATCTAACAGGACAACTCAAACCTCTTTTACCTTGTCGCCTCCTATTTAAACGCCATGTTTACCATCCATCTGGGGAACCTAAATGTTGGGTTTTATGCCACCTACCTTGCAAACCACCTCGGGGTTTTTGAGCCTTCCCCTTTACAAAACTGGTAAAGGTTCTCCCCCAATAGATGGACTCTCTCATGCTTATTCACATGGGATTGGTTCAGAAGCTGGGGCGCTTACATCCTTGACCAGGCACCACCCCAACCACCTACTGACCCTCCGGCCCCAACTGATGTACCTGCTCCTCCTTCCCCACCCCTTCCAGCTTCCCCACCCACCCCTATTCTTATGACCTTCCTTTTTCTCTTCTAGATACTGCCCTCCCTCTGCATCATCAGTTAATAAATCTATTACTCACTACTTATCCATGGTGGAGAAGAACTTTGTTTATCTCGATCAACATCATGACCGACTTGGGGAGATGTTAGGGCTTCTTCTTTAGTATCATGGTACTCCACTACCCCCACCACCTTTCCCTAACTTGACTCATGGCCCTTCTTCCATAGCTCCACCACCATTTACTATACTGGCCACATATTCTGTTCTTATCTCCACTACGGCCACAGCTGCTACCACTACTTCTTCCAGTCAAAGGATTGCTGATAAGGATTCTCTACTGAGTCCTAATCATATGGCTCTGACTCCTATGACTTCTTTTCCGAGTGCAGATTCTGAGCCTCTAGTTTCCACATCTCCTGATCCTTCTCTCCCAACTATTTATGTACCGGATGGTTCCTCTTCTGAGGTGACCTCCTGACTAGTTTTTGGACACATGTTATCTATTAAATATTTTTTTAATATATTGTGCCTTTGTATGTTGTGTATTCTTGTAGTTTTTTCTCTCCATGATTGTCACAAGTACTTTGGAAAACTTTGGGCCATACTTATCCACCACTTAATGTCTTTATTCACCTATACACGAGAGGAGTATTGTTTTTTCACGTGTTCTAGTGTTTTCTTTTTCTATCTTAATTTTCAATATTTTCTTACTTCCTCTCATTCTGCTCCACTATTGTGTCCCCATATTCCCTTATCCAGCTTTATATGGAACTTGGTGGACTATGTGTGATATTAAGAATGGGGGAGAGTATCTTGACCACCATAGTCTATTCCTTTATCATCATTTTTTAGACATTAATATTGGAAGATATATTTGAAAACATGATGAATTTTTTTTTAATCTTATTTCTAAATAATAAATCCAAAAGTGTGAATTTTTTTTAAACTTTGCAAGCATATTTTGGTTCTTAAAGTGTTTTAAAATGATTTATGGTACATTTTACATTGAAACTTGTAATCCATGGAGAATTACATTATTTAGGCTAATCATTTATATTCAAGTCATGACCTGATTGTCTCTTTATTTTTTCCCACTCTTGAGAGGTATTATAAACCCTTCTTCATATTCTTTTTAATACCCTCTTTCCTGAGAGATTCGTAGGATATACATAACTACAAGAATTTGAAAATTTTTATTTCAAAATATGAAGAATTTTTGAATTATATTAAAATTATTTAGGCATTAGATTGTTTCAAAAACTTTTATCATGAGACCTACCCTACATATATTCTTCCTGAAGCCCCTAGAAACCATGAAAAACCTTTATAAGAAGCCATATTATATCCTTATTTCTCTTAATGCCCTAGTTATTTTATAATTTTTCATGATTATTCACTTGAGATTAAGAGAAGGAATTGGTTATACATGGAATATTTTTGTGAATAGTCATTAAATAATGTATGGGTGAGAGCCTCTGGATAATTTGGGGAAAAATGGTTCCAAGCATCAATTGTGGAATTTCTAAAGAGTTCTGTTTGTTCAATTAAAAAAATATAAAGAAAAAGGAACCTTAAACTCACTTATTGGTTTGTGAACCCTACCTAACTAAAGATGATGGGGGTGATGAAATCATTTGACTGAGTTTGTTGAGGATGTATTTACACCGAGATTAATTTTGAATATCATGCACTGTTCTTTAAAGAATTTAGCCTCCTTTTTCAAGAACTAGAGTTATTTTCCATATCATTACCTATGAAACCATAGCCATAGAGACATCTAATCCTTATTGAAAATCCCACATGATTTTTTAATCAATTTTATGAAGTAGGGAACTAGATTTCTTGAAAAACTATGGAATGAGTTTATATATCCTTGAGCGAACATAACATTGATTTAAAACAACTTCAGTGTTGAGTATATTATTGGTTAGGTAGATCATCATGTGGCTTGCTTGTTTTTGAAAGGATGAAATGTGTGTTTATAGGAGGATAATCGTTTTTTATTTAATTGTATATGAGGAATGATTATAATGTCTTATAAATTGAAACTATTTTGTACCTTTTTATAATTTTCTCTTTTGACTATATCATTTACATATATGATTAAATGAATTATTCCCTTTTTATTATATAGACTCTTTTAATTAGATGTTGAGATTTTCTTGAGGACAAGCAAATGACTATGCATGGGAGAGTTTTATGCAACCAATTTTTGTATACAATTCCACATACATTATTGAAAATATAAACATTTATTTAGAAAAAACCTACTACTTAGTGGAAAAATACATTGATTTCAGTGATCCTATTCATTTTACGGTGATTTCTAGACAGACACACAAACTAGGCCAAAACTGGTCAAATTTACAACTCTACGGCATGTACATATACACACACCATGTATAGTCAGACTCAAACATGGAATGGCTTGGAAAAGTACATGCCCAAGTTATTAGAAGCATGTACCCACCATGTAAGAAAAACACACACCATGTATAGTATTCTAGAATTGGTTGGTTGTTGAGAATACGTTTATACACCCATGTGGCTGGCAGACATTGACATGCCATGTACATCATCAATATGTCGGGTCTACACTTATAGAAGTGGTTGGTAGCTGATAAAAGATAGTAAATGTTGTCTATACCAACCTACCATGTAGAACTATGTTCCAAGTAAATGACAGAGGGTTATTCCAACTATAGGTGGGGAAAAAGATGACAAAAGTGTGTTAATCAAAGTACACGATGTGTAGTTTTTCCACACACAATGTAATTTTATTTTCTATAAACAGAGGTCTTGGATGCCGGTTCAAAAGAGGTGGAGGGATGATGGTCTGAAGGAAATAAGCTCTACGAACATGCTACCATCATTCAACTACTTCACCATTCAACCATTATACCAAAGAGACAATCTCTCATCAATGTTTCTTCGATGATCACATCAGGTATCGAGGGTTTTGTTTTTATCTTCTCTTATATGTTTAACTAAATACCCAGTGTGTTGGGGTTGTGGGAGATGAAAGGGTTTTAATTTTATTATTTGTTGTGAATGTGTTTGTTCTATTAACCACATATTATTCTTCTTTTATCACTTCATTTTATTACTAAAAGTTCTGAGCTAGACCAAGGCCATAATTCTCATGGATTCAAAAGAAGAATAACAATGAATAATTTCATGATCATTGAAAGTATTCATTGACTCAAAAATGAAAAAATCCAAATAATTAACTATGAAACACTAACCACCGGACCAAGGATTCAGTTTCCTCAGCTCTAGTCCAATGTTTACTGGACCAAAGAAACCATTTTATAAATTGATACATAGTGTGTTGGGTTATTATGAACTACACAACCATATAAGAAATATTATTTAATAAACAGCCTCTTAAGAATCCACAACCCCAACAAATTTTTCTCTATATTTTCATCAAAACCAATTTCCTTTATTTTCATTTATCTGTTAGGTAATTTTCTAAAGAAATTTAAATCTAATCACATTTTAATCCAAACATTAAAAATCGACACTGGTTTCAGTACACCTCACTAAGACCAAAATACAAACTAGATATGAAAGACAAAAATAACTTCTTTTTCTCTATGGATCGATCGCATAATGGTACTATACTCATTAGGGTAAAACAATTTGGGACACCGATAATATACCTTTAGTAAAACAACTTAAAAATAAAAATAATTTGATAATGTGTTTTTTAATAACTATTGTAAAAACCTAGAAAAGGAGGAGGAAATTAAATATAATGTATTAATTAGGTATAATAAATCATATACAGGAAAACATAGTTTAATAACATTGTTTGTAACTCAATGAATGTAAATTGAATTATTAAAAGACCATATAAATTTTGGAATTTTTATTTAAATAATAAATGAGAAAATAACATGGAATAATAAATTTAATATCATTAAAAATAATATAATCAAGATAAAAAAATAAATGGTTATAAGCTAAAATATTATAAAGAAAACGTGGTGCATATTATGAAATATTTCTCAAGGGGTAGAAATAGAGACATTAAACCATTACCATGTTTGTGATTAATTTGTTTCATGCGTATTACATCATAAATAAAATAATTATGTTTTTTAGATAACTTATTAAAAAAATTAATCATTTATATTTTATTTAATATTGAAAAATTATTATCATATGTTATTTATTGATTATATTGTTTTTTCATATGATTGGGTGAAAATTGAATCTGTGTCGGATTATTTTGATAATTGTATCGATAAAGGCTGATATTTTATAATAATTTAAATTGAAAATATAATAGTGAAAAAATATAAATTAATATATTTTTTTCTAATTAACTTATAATTAATTTAGTATTTATGTTCCAATATCTATTCATGATAGCTTTTCAAGCATTGTTCAATTTGGTGGTTAAACTAACCAAAAAATGACCACACTCTATCTTGATGGGTTAATATGGTAATATAAGTGAATAATATCATTATAATTTATTTATAATGATATAAATTATTGTTTTTAAATTTTATGAATCAAATTTTAATTTCTTTTGATATATAATGTAAATTTATTAAAAAATGAAAATGTTACTTCATAGAGGCGGTAGTCCGCACAATGAACAATTAATATACCTTTATTTTTTATAGGTTGGTGGAAAGGAATAAATAATAATAATTAAAGTAATATAATAAAAATTTAGTATAACAATGACACAATGTTTATAATATTACAATGGGTAGGGTACTTTTAAGAGAAATTTTAAAAATAAAAAGATTAGGATTTAGTAACAATCACTTTGGTTCCTTGAACTTCTATTGAATGTATCCTTACAAATAAATGGATTAGTATATATAAATGTGAAAATATAATTTTCAAAATGATATTGGAGTCTATTTATAGTGAAAAGGATGAGTGTTAGTAATAAATTTGATGAAAAGGGTGTGTTCTGGGGGTTTGAAGTGTCCCCCTTTTATAAGTGAAAAAAAGACACTTATTTAAATACCCATTACCTTTCAATGATATATTTTAACTATTCAAGAGTAAAATAAAAAAAATTTATAAATAATGTATTTTTTGGTGATATTTGGTAGATACAATCTCAACTAAGTATTTCCATACATATTTTAAAAATGATTGAAGTCATTTACTATTATGTTTTTAAATTTACTTTTTTTGTTTTTACAATGATAACTAGTCTTTACCCAATTATATTATGCTGCAAATAAATATAAGATAAAAAAATCATACCAAAATCATGTTTTATGAACCCAAATTTAAAATCTATTTAATCTAATTCAAATTATAAAATATAGAAAATTACTTTTTTAATTAAAACATTTTATATATTAAGAAAACTATTTTGTAGAAAAATTTTATTTTCACAATTATGTGTTCTTAATATTATTTAGTATTAATTAATAATTGAGTGAATTCAAATATATATAAACATAGGTTTGAAAATTACATTGAAAATATTTTTGAGAAAGTTATTAATTTTTTTGATTGCATAAAAATTACACAATTTTAATAAAAGAATTCTTTTGAAAATAACAACTTTACCATTAGCATTTTTATTAAATGTAATGTTAATATTCTTAATTATATGACCAATAATGTAATAAAATATATAAATTAATACAGTTTTTTTATCCAAAATAGGAAATTATTTTGTCAAATAATATATCTAAATATTAAAAAACTTAATTTTAATATTAGTGTTCAAAAAGCATAAAAACTGTTTTTTGAAAAAGATTATTTTTAGAATAATTTTTATTCTAGTATAAAAGTATCATTGTTATTGAATTTGAGCATATAAATAGGTTTATTTTTAAAAAATATGTTGTATGCGAATTATAATGTAATCAGAAAATTAATATTACTGCTGAAATTTGTAATTAAATAAAATAATCAAAATTTTAATGAAATGTTACTTCTGTTTTAAAATATTGAAAAAAGGATTTATAATTTGAAAAAAATAATTTAAAAGGCGTAAAATTAAAATATAAAATAAATATTTAATTAATTAATGTGTTTTATAAAATTCTATTTATTTATAATACACTGATAAATTCATAAAAGTTAAAATATTCGTAAGAACTATATATCTCACTATTTACATAAAAATAATTTTTTTAGAAAAATCTCTGAAATATCATCTTGAGAATATTTCTCCATAGTTGAGCTACACTATACTCTTTCTAGACATATCATAATTTATACTCATCTTCAGAACATGAGAAATTGGAAATATATAAAAGGGGTGAGATAAGATGGCCAGTAAGAGTTAAATAAATAGATAATAATAAAATATCATAAGTGAACACAAGATGGACATATGGGTTTATTCAAGATACATAATAAAATTCACACCCAACAAAGCACATATCAAATATAATATAATAAGGCATGGTATATAATAATACACGAATCAAACAAGTGTGGAAACATGATTCTATAAACATGGGTGTGGAGAGCATAACATTGTTATGAATATAATCATAAAATCCTGACATCATTCAAATATAGAAAATATATTAGTATTTGAAAAAATTACTTGCACAAGTCACACAATTTTACTCACTCTTGAGACATGACTTCATTGTACCCACATATACATCACCATCATGAGTCATATAATTTCACCCATGTTTGAAAACAACTAGATTGTTTCTGAGTATGAATATCTCATGAGATTCAAACTTTTTTTAAATGAATTGGAGGGATATATATGAGACCAACCATAATTTATCCTTAATTGTGAGTTCCACTAGAAAATCATCAACATTATATATGATACAAAACCCATGAAACAAAAATGGGTTTCATATCATTTTCAAATGTAATCAAATAAATAAATCATTAATAATCATGAGAAGGTTAATCTAAGATAAATTAATTGGTATCCGGATATATTCAGTTACATTCAAGGTAAACAACATTAAATCAACATAATAAATAGCATGATATTTACACTATATAGTCGAAGATAAAAAAATTAATAAAACATTCTCTATAATCAATATATGTATTGAATCTAGGTGAAAAAGTTTAATCAAAAGTATAAAAATGGTTATTCCCTAAGAAATACTTTAAAATAAAAATTATGTTTATACATCTAAGATGATTAGAAAAGATGAAGGTATTAATGGATAGTTAATTTAATTGGAAAAAATAGAAAATATCCCATCTATAGAAATAATATAGATGGTTAAATTTGGATAATATCATCAATCAATCATATGGTATGTCAAAGAACATAGATTTAGATAAATACCATCTTTTCACAACATTAGGGAAAAATATATTTTGAAATATGAATCAAAAATGTCCTTTTTGAAAGCATGTATTAAAATAGAAATATTTTAAAATTTAATTAGAATGATATTGTCTTTGGAAAAACCATTAATTTCTAAAAAGTAATTTTCATAAAAAATGATAAATATGGAGGAAATACGTGTTCACATAGAACACATTTGAAAGAGATTCATTTGTCAAAAATAGAAAATATAAAAAAATTAAATTAAATTTCTATTTAGACATTTAAAATGTTTTCAAGGGGTTTAAAATTATTTTCTTTAATTTTTATAACATATATTACGATATCTAAAAAATGTAGAGTTGGAGGTAAAATTTGTGCATAAAATGAAATTTTCTTTATTATATTTTTAAAAGATATTTTTTGAAAAACACATGGATTAAAAATATTAAAAATTATACAATTGTAAATAAATGTAAGAGAAACAAAACCCACCAATGATAATCATATGAAAATAAACTAATTGTGACATTTGAGATAAATAACATATAAATTTCCATGAGGGGTTTTAACTGTTATGGGATATCAATTTTAAAATGATGTTGGGAAATGAAATGTTAAAAATTGAGTGGAATCTAAATAAACACCCTTTAAGGAGAGATACCATGAAAATGAATATTAATACCACATAAAAAAGATAATTATTTATATAATATGATAATTAGGAAGTATATTAACCATATAAAATAATATTGGTGCATAATAAGAAGTATGTCTCAATAAATATGATTTGAGTCAAAGTAACCCTTTCAAGTTACATAATATTTGTAGTAAGAATCATTTGAAAATGAAGTTATAATGAAGAATTTTAAAACAATAAAAATTAAGTATGAAATAAAATCAAAATTATTCATATATATAATTAATTAAACATTGAATAATAGAGTTTAGTAAGAAAATTTGTAACTCAAGGGAAGGAAATTGACTTTTCACAAACCCTTTAAAATTTTAAAACCTTTTTATCAAAACCCCATTAGAGAAATAAAATGGAATAAAAATTTTAATACCAAGAAATAAAATATAATAATTATAAAAAACACTAATGGCGATTTATCTACACCACTATAAATAGAACATGGTGTGTAATAAGAAATTTAACTCAAGGGAAAAAAACATTAAGGTATGAATCCCCTAAATTATTACAGATGCATTCTGTGCATGTGCCAAACATACTGAAAAATCAAATTATTATTATTGGATACCTTTTAATAACCTTATTTATCTATAATTCATTAAATAAAAACCGATCATTATTATATTATATTTATTAATTATGATGTTTTTTCCTTATGCTTGGGTGAAAATTAAATCTGCATTGGCTTGTTTTGGTGATTATAGAAATTCAAGATGATATTTTCCAATAAGTTAAATAAGTAATATAGCCATTCCAAAACAATAAAAAATAATTATTTTCTTATTAAATTATAATAAATTATTTAAATTCTGATTATAATACATTATAGTGTTTTCTAGAATTGTTTATGTAGGTGGTTAAACAATCCCAAATAATAAACATTCCATGTCTTAATGGGAGGGTATAATTAAGAAAATGTATAATATAATTAAAAAATAAGAATAATTAAATTATTTAGTCTTTTTTCTATTTTTGAATATTTTTTAGTAGTTTATATAAGTAATAATAATGTATATGAAAATGGGAATATGTTACTTTATGGGGGAGGTAGTCCGTACAACACACGATTAACAGTCTCTTGTTATTTATAAGTGGGTAGAAAAGAAGATATAATGGTTATTACATTAATAAAATTAAAATTATTATTACAAATTATAACAAGGAAATTATAATTCTAAAAATTGGATAGTTTTATAAGAGAAATATTATGAATAAAAGGAAAAGAATTTTGTAATACTCACTTTGGTACTTTAAAAAATATCTTGAAATTCCTTGTGGAAATGAAAGTATTATGATAACTAATTTAGTCTATAAATATATAATATTTAGATAAGTTTTTATATGGATAAAAATTAAAGAGTTTAAGTAATAAATTCAAGCGAACGGGCGTGTCATGAAGGGTCATAAGTTCCCCCATTTTTACTTTAATAAAATGAAACATTAGTGAATGCACATTTCTCTTAAATGAAATCAGGACACTATTCAATGGTCAAAAACACCAAATGTTATAAATAAATGATTATGGCATGAAATTGGGTCTAAAAACAACAAAAAATTATTTAAAATCATTTGTTATTTTTTTAATTCATTTAATCTAATATATTTACTTTCCTTTTTTTACCATGGTAACTAGTTTTTGCACAAGAAAATTTTGTTTTACTAAAAATATAAAAATCATAAATCCTAAAATTTTATAGTGTGATGAATAAAAATTTAATATACATTTAATATAATTCAATTTTTAAACAGTAAATAATTAACTTTTAAATTAAGACATTTTACACATTGAATAATCTTATCTGTAGAAATTTTTTGTTTTAACCATTAATTGATCTTAATATTATTCCTAATTAATTAATTGTTTTAATAGTGATAATATATTTAATTATATAATTAAAAATCTTAATAAAATAAATTTTCTGATATTATATATTTATTTTATTATATAAAAATTTCATAACATTAATTAAACAATTATTTAAAAATTTCAGTTTTACCATTATCATGGGTATTAACATTAATTTTAGATATCATAATTTTATGGCCAAAAATTAAATTGAACTAATTAATTAATATGATTTTTTTTATAAAAAATATTAAAATAAATATTTCAAATAAAATAACTAAAGGTTATAAAAATTAACTCATAATATTATCTCACATAATGCCTAATAACTGTTTTTAGAGTAAGTTTTTTTAAGAAAAATATTTATTTCTATTATAAATTTATCAATGTGACTGGTTTTAATTATATAAATTTATTTATTATAAAACATATAACATTAATGTGTCTTCAAAATCAATCCAAAAGTGAATGTTACCATAAAAATTTACAATTAAAAGAAATTACTAAAAATTAGAGTAAAATGCATCTTATGTTACAAAATGTTAAACAAAGGACTTCTAAGTTCACAATGATGTTTCCAAAACACACAATTTCTATCCTTGAAAAAATATTTAATCAATTAAAAGGTTTTATAAACTTCTAGGTCATTCTTATATACAGATAAATTCGTAAAATTTACATTTTTGGTAAAACATTATTTTTTACTATTTAGTTAAAAGTAAATTATTTATAAAAACTCAAAAATATTATCCCTAATTAAATTTCAGTATCATAAACTCAAAAATAATGTTCATTTTAAAAAACTAAAATTCTAAAATTTATTAATTTTACTTTCAAATTTAAATTCAACATATATAATGAAAACATATTTTATTAAAAAATTACTTTTTTAAACTTTTAGTGATCGAAATCATATTTTAAATTCAATTTCTAATTGATTGAAATAATTTTTATTTACTAGAGTTTTTATTACTATTAAATTTTATCAATAATAAATATTTTTTGACTCCTTTAGTTTTTTGTGTGGAGAAAGGTATGAATGATAGTGGAAATTTAAAGGATCCAAAATTTAGGTTCATTACTGTCCTCCATACCCAGCATGGTCTCCCATCATCCGTACCCATCCACACCTATCACAATACAATAAATCCACATCCCTTATTCTCATCTCAACCCTGAACTCCAAATGTGGGGACTATCTCCTTCTCAAATACATGATTTCAACGTTCTATGTCCATAACCCAGACCCATGTACCACACTGGGTCTTATCAAACATCTCTTAAGGGAGACCACTCGCCAATCGTCCCTAAGCCACTCTTGTCTCCCTAAACAGCTCTAGGGAAATACCTAAGCCACTATAGTTCCTTAAATAACACCTTGAGACTTGTTATAGGTCCCTAATTAGGTTAACTATGTCCATCAACTCTGGGAGACATAATTGATCATAATTTTCAAACAACCCATGTCCTTCTAAGAAATCAGCCCATGTAAGGGGGCTCAATCCCACCCCCATCATCTAACCTAAGTGCCTATCTGTCCACTACCACCATATATTATCCCATGATGAATTCATACACACATTAACACCCATTTATATTCATTCATATGGTTTTGTATTATAGGTTCCACCTATATAAAAATGGAGTTACCATCTTTTCTAATCCCATACATGCTTATTCAATTTTGTTTAGGACCTCATCCAATCATTTATCATCATGACCAATATCTACCACATGTATAGGGTCCTATCTTAAGATGAAAATAAAAAAAATTAATTATTACAATTTACAATTAATTATCAAATTTATCCCAATTTTATTTAATAGAAAATAAATCTTGAGGCATCACCACATCTGCAAAAACTCGACCAATTGCACCATAATAATCTTTGTCGCATCCCTAACACAATAAAAACAAAAATATGTATCATTAAACTCCCAATTAAATATATATGTTGTTCAATTTTATAAAAACCTTTAAATAAATTTACAATGAAATTTATATTCCTTAAAACATTTTTAATTATGTGTAGATACCATTATAAGATATCATTTATGAAATATATCTGAAATACCCATCATAATAAAATGATTTCCACATGCTCTGGTGAAATTTCCACTTAACCCTAGACCAGATTCATCTGAAATCATTGGTATAATAAATTGAAAAGTAGGAAAATATTAAAAGGTTGATCTAACCTTGAATCACTATTATAGAATAAAAAAACCAATTTAGGGGGGATAAAAATAGAAGAAAAGTAAGGGAGATTTGGACAAAAAATGGTGTCTCCCAAGACCCCATCACTCTTAAAACTAGAAAAACCCTTACTCAGAAAAGAAGAATTTCCCCCACTAAAATCATCGTCCAAAATCACCCACTGGTGGGCTTCTAGGAACCATTAGAATGATGTTGGTGAATTAAATAATTTGTAGTGGAATGCTATAAAACTAGTGGTCCTGGGTAGTGTGCTAGGCCAATTCTTTTCCCACCAGCTAGTAGGTGGTTGAACACTTTTGGGCTAGTGGGTTCTCACTATTTAAATATATTAGCCCAACCACCTCATACCTTCTATTACAATAAATCCAGAAACCCCAACATGAACTGTGCCTCATTCATCATAATAAATATCTACTTGGGTAGTTCTAATGCCCATATTCCGAATCGGAATTCCGGTTCGAGAACAAACATAACTCCCAAACCAAAAATTCAAACATCCTTTGAAATTAAAAACTCAAATATATGTGGGTCATTACACCAAAGTTTAGTGTCTTTACAGATCCACTACTTAAAAATAAGTCTACAAATTTATTTCAATAACTTATCCCAAAAAAATATTCACAAAATACTTCCTTCTAACCGTGTTAATACAAATAATTTCTTCAGTATGGGAATAAATGATGTGATCTCAAACTATCAATAAGAAAAAAACATATCAAATATTCATTATAGTTTAGATCATAAGCAAATGGGAAAACATGAACATGATAAAAATATCAAATAAAAAGAAACATTAATTCATAAGAGATATCTATAAATCATAATGAAAGGACATACATACTAAAATAATAAAAAATATACCATATAATGAGAGTACAGAAAAAAAATACTATAATCATAGGCCATGGAGAAAAAACATTATCACATGTCATAGAAATGTGGTATAAGAATAAGAAAAATCTATCATAACATAGTGGATTAGAAATCATGTTTTTTCCTATAATTCCTTAGTTGATCAGGAACCACATCCTTTCCTCCTTTACATATTTAATGAGATATAAAACATTACCAATATATTGGGGGGATATATAATTATGACCACACCCATCACATAATGACAATATAAAATCATGTTTTCCAAATAATTTCAACCCTATATCATATCATTAATAACCTATATAAATAAATTGGGATTCAGGAATTTTGTAAAATTTTATTAAATAAAGTGATATCAAGAGTATGATTTGTTGATACAAAGAATTAATTAATCCATAAGGGGTATAATGATATGTAATTTAATTATAATTTCAAGTAAAATTACTCTAAAGGAGATATAAATTTTGAATATAAAGTGGGAAATGAATGTGAAACCCTAAAAAATATTTTTTAGATTAAATTTGTTAACATTTTAAAAAAGGGAAAAGTTATTAGCCATATTCAATTTTTTTCAATAAGGTAACATGAAAAAATTAAATAAAAAATTAAAAATTAATCCTAGTAATAATTCCATGAAATTAAATTGTGTTTAAATAAAAAAATGTGGAGTGCATTGTAAAATATATGATCATAAAATGGTTTTTTATATTCTAAAATACCTTTATTCGAACCAAAATTGTAAAAACCCATTTTAAAACTTTCTTTCTAAAACTACAAACTGAGAATTATAAAGAAAATAATATATATCACTTATTTTTGTTTAAAAATAATACAAGAAATAATTTATATAAATAAACAAAATGTATACAAAAGTTAAATATGAAGTATAAAATATTTAAATTGTTCTTAATAATTTCACATTTTATTTAGAAAGAATTAAATGAAGAACTTTTTTGGACGATAAGATGATAATTACCTTGAAACAAAAGAAATAAAATATATTATCATCATGGAGGAAAATAAAAAAAACATGTAATGTCATAGTTAAATAGGTATGATTAGGACCCAAGAAAAAGTGTTGAGTCTAGAAAAACCCTTATGAATATCAAAATATTTGACGTAATAATTCTTCAGAAAGGTGTTTATGTGGAAAAAATTTAAACACATAGAAAATAGATTTTAAATAAAATATAATACAACTATTTGGAGGGTAAAACCAAACTTTTAAGAATAAATCTTAAAAATAAACCCTATTACTCAAAGAAAAGAAAATTTAGTTAAAAAATTCCATTAAAATTTGGGTAGTTTATAAATTAATGAACATGAAAGGGAGACTGTAAAATGAACTATTAAATAACATCATATAGGATTATCTATGATGACATAAATTAATTGGGAAGTAATTATAAATTTTTAAATAAGAATTATTTCAGAATATGAAATCATGTGTTAGTGAATTGGGATTGGGATAAAAACCCTTTCCTTCACTCCCATCATCCATGAAGGTTATTTTTCCTCTTTTATTGTAAAAATTAAAATATTAATAAATAATTTATGAAACTTATCCATATATATTACATTATATACTCTTCAACTATAAGAATTTATTATTCATTTATTAGTTAGTTATTATTTACTATCATCTTGAGATTATTGTGGTTTTAATTGTTTTGCACACACATTGTAATGTTGATGTTGAACCACAAAAATTTGTACAATGTTTATCCTTACAAGTTTATATAGGTTTCTATAATAGAATTTGGATAATAATTATTTATGTTCTAAATTCATTCAATGATTATTTTTAATACGATTCATGAATATAGAATCACTGATGTGATTATTTCAATATTATTTTATCGAATAAAAGGTGGGATATCAATAACTATTTTAAATATTTTAATTACACTTATAGGTCTAAAAAATTATTATTTATTTAAAAATTAAGTAGCCATTATATAAATTTATATCATTAATCATGTAGATAGTTAAACTAACTCAAAAATGAATAAACTAAAATCTATAACGAGTATGGTTAAAAATGTTATTATAATATCATTATTTAATAAGTATAATGATCTTATTTATTTTCGATTAATTTAATAAATTTTAATTGGTATCTTTTATAAGAATAATAATATTTATAGTAATCTATTACTTATAAATAAATAATCATTTTTCCTTTTATTATGATAATTTTAAGTGGTAAAATTTACAATAATAAATTTTTGCTATTGTTTTTAATGTAGTTAATAATTTTTATTTTCAAAATATTAATAATTTTCTAAATATAATAATTATTATTTAAACATATTTTTAAGACCATACATTAATGGTGGTGTTAAAAAATGAAATATATCTTTCATGGAGGTGATTGTCCACACATAACACGTGGGAAATTTTAATTTTTCAAATAAATGGGAGGAAGATAAATAATGATTTTCGGTAAAAACAATAAAATTTTATTATACTAATGATATTTATTTAATTATATTTTTATGGTTAAAATTGGTTTGTAGGGGGTGTATGAGAATTATAAAGAAAATTTTGGAAGTGGATAATACTGATGTTGAGGACATGAATCATATCAAGAAGGAATTATTAAAAATGGAAAAATTGGCGAACTTTATTTCAGAAAACATATGAAAAATGGGTAAGAGGATTATAAGAGAGGTAAAATGGGCATTAGTTTAATAGGAATTTTAAGGGTAATTGTAAAATAAAATTGGTGGAAGTGAGATCTTTTAATAGGTGAACAAATAGACTTTTCCATGAAATTGAATGTTATGTGAGGGTAATAATAGAATAAAATGAGAGTTAGGTTACTAAATGTTAGTTAGACAATGATTTGTGACTCTAAAACCTAAAAAACGTATTCTTTATGGTCTAAATTTCATTTTAAAAAAACAAAATTCACAACAATTTTAGTTATCCATCATTACCATTTTCAACCACGGTAAAATATTTAAGATGGTAATTAATTATTTACTGAAATTATAAGATGACCCTATTATTTTTTTTAAATTATGATTATTTATATTTAATATAAATAAATTTATAAATATAAAATATGAAATTTTATTTAAAATATATGAAATATAGGAAAAACTATTTATGATAAAAAAATAAATTTTTAAATATCAACTCTTCATATTCTTATTTATTATCAGTTAATAATTAAATGAGTGTTATTATTTATATAGTTAAACCTAAAATGGGTTTCATTGTTTAAAATTTATTAATTTTATTTATTTCAAAAATAATTACACTATGTTTATAAACACAACACTTGGAAAATAACCCTTTTCCCATTATCATGGTAATTAAATTTAACCACACTATCATATTTTTGTGCATAAAAAAATTTCACTTATCATAAAATTTTAATGTTATGATTAAAAATATGAAAAAATATAATCTGATTTAATTTATAGAGGTGATTAATGTTAATTTTAATATTGGCGTGCATTACACATAAAACTATTTTTTTAAATGTATCTTTCGACACAAAAAATTTTAAAACTTATTTGATTACTTGTAATAACTATGGGATGTTTCTGATTTATTTTCTTTGTGTATATTATCAATATATTTTTTTAAAATTATCTTCTAGGTGATTAATTTTATTATGATAAAAATAAAAAATACATTTTAAAAATTAATTTTTTGAAAAATTTCTATTTTATTTTAAAATATCTTAACCAAAAAATGAAAATTAATAATTTATATTATAATAATTTAATATTATCATTCTATAAAGATATTTATTTTAATTATTCCCTATGATTACTTAATAACAATATTTTAATGCATAAAAATATTTTTATTATATAATATTTTTATGAAATACTATATTACTGATTGGTTATTTATTATTTCTAAAAAATTATTAATTTATTTTATAAAGACAGAATAACATTAGTACACCTATTGGATATAAGCATATGTAACTACCATATCTCTATTGACCATACTTCCAATGGTTGTATTTATAATGGTTGTCTCTTTTCCTATAAATGAACATTTCTAAAATTATTCATTCATTCCTTTATCACTTATAAAACCACATTCTCATTCTATATTAAGGATTTTTCATAATGGTTTCACATTTAATGATTATATTTATCATTTTTGGTTTAGTAAAAATCATGGTGATTCTCATGGGTGAAAATGGTTCAAGGTACATTCTAATCATAATGATATAATTTATTTCTATTCATTGAACCCTTTAAATTTAAGTAATTTTAATGGATTTATTCAAAAATGGTATGTAATACACGATTTGATACAACTTTAATGTAATTTTTTATCTGAATTAAATTTACTATAGTTTATTTTAAACCAGCCTTTCATGTAAAATTACAAATTATACATAGTGTTTAGGTAAAGGATAAATTTATAAAAATTATCATGCTGTTGCAATTTTTGTGTAGATTTTTAATTACTGTTAACTATATTCTATTTAGTTATATATAAATTTTGAAAATATTTATTTTTTGTAATGGATTTCCAAATTATGTCTGGGTCATACTGTATTTCTTTGGGAAAATGGTATGGTGATTGTTGAATAATGATGGTGAAACCAGTCTAATTGATCAAATTTTGATTCCTAGTTATTTCAACTCACCAATAGTAATAAAAAATACACTTCAAACCTTGTGATGATGTAGATTAAGTGACATGTTAGGTGGAATTAGGCAAGTTTGAAAAAAATGGAGTTAGAGATCTCTTGTCACTAGGGGATTAAAGGTAGAGTATTGATATGAAAATACAAGTTCAAGAGGCTGGTGTGAATGGGTTTTCTAGCTAACTCTCCTTAATATTAATCCTCTATTTACATAGGGTGTTCAAGAGACAAGTCTTCAATTTGATCCCAATTTTCATTTAATTTTATCAAGACTAAATATTATTTATTAATGATTATTATCTTAATAAAGTTTCCTCATGTTTTTTGAGGAATTTTGGTTATACGAGTGAGATTGTGATTGATGCTAAAGAATTATGGTTAAACGCATGGTTATAAAAAAAAATATATGGTTCTCTTGTATACTCTTTTGGACACCAATCCATTTGTACTTTCATTTTTTCCATGCATCTCACCAAACCATGGGGACAAACAACATACAGTGTGAAATTACATAAAATTTTAATATTTTCTCTACTTTGGTATATAAAATTCCAATAATTATTAACATTACTTATTTTAGATTAATTGAGTAAGTTATATTTGGTTTAATTAATGTTTCGGATTTGAGAATATATCAATTATTTTTTATAATTTTGTTACTTATAGATCATGCTACCCAAAAAGACCCATATTAATAGAATAGAGAGAGTAGTAGAGTTTTTCTCGTTGGCCAACCCTTATGTGGACTCTCCTATAATTTAAACAGTTATCAAAACTAGTTAGTATTTTTGATATATAGGTGAAAGAGAGAAATAAAAAATGATGTGAAACATTTTAGAGTATATTAAGAGGAATTCAATAGTCATTTTTGGTGACAAATAGATACATGATTCCGAGGATTGGATTGAAATGATTGATTTTATCTTCCACTTTCTTAAGAACCAAAAGACTTAAAATGTTTTATTAACCCTTATATCTTTGAGGGGACCTATAAAAAGTGGTGGGAGTCTATAGTGAATGTTAACCATCCTGAGAATATCTAGTAGCCTATGTTTAAGAAGTTGCTTAACAAAAATATTCACTTATAAACATTACAAGATGAAAAATACTAGTTTTTTATCGACACTAAATCATGAGATCCATTTAATAATGGAGTATCCAACCTGTTTAAAATAGTTATTAAATCTTCCTCTTAATCTACTAATTAATTATTATCATATGAAATAATAATTTGATATGGTGTTTAATCCTATTATTTTTTATAGTATTATTATCATTTTCTTTCCAACTTATGCAGATGTTTACTGAAAAAGGGGTAATGGAAAAGGTGGATTTAACAGGATCGATAGGGCTCAACAGTTCCTCCAATATGGTAGTGAGTAGTTAATGTTTGTAATCCAATATAAAGTAGAATTAAGAAGAGTCTTTTGATGTTGTTATTATGGAACTTATAGATCATCATGCTTTGTACTAGTGTAATCCTTAAGGAACAGGATGGTAACCTATTTCTAATGTGGGATGATATGACACATGAAGAAATAATTTAATGATACACCTAATAGATGTCCTCTGTGTGGTTGTCCAAGATATATTAAAAGCTTTTATAGGAATCCTCTGTAGGGAATTTGAGTTGGGTCTTCCTTTATCCAATTTTATTAAGTCATATAATATGAAATTTAGAGTGAAATGTACTGTTCATAATCTAAAGTGGATTCTTATATGATTAAGAATATATAGATTAGAATTGATAATGAGTTTCTTTTTATAGTGGAATATGTTCTAAAGGAAGCTGATATTTCCCCAACTACCATGATAGGTATATCATTTATTTCTTACACTATGGTTTTAAAATTATTTAATATAGGTATGTCCCATCGTTTATTTAATCATTTTTTATTATTCCTTTGGGGATATAGTTTCTGTTGATTCCAATTGTTATGGATGTTTCCACTCTATTAAAAAAATTAGGTGAATGGATAGATGTGTTTAGAGGGAAATGGATTGATTTAAAATTTAATGATTATATGATAATTCCTATTCCTAGACATGAAATTTTTTTATCATATTATTAGTATTAATTGGATGAATAGTTTCAAGACCCAAATCAAATTTTATTATCATTGAGTCATGATTCGATATCCAAATAAGACTAATCATATATTGACAATTTAATGGGATCCTAGGATAGGGAGTATACAAGATGTTGTTATATATATTGGTTGTATACTATTATAGATATCTAGTTTACTATTCTATGTAACTAAGAATGGTTTATCTAGATAGATACCAATAGTGGTAGACTACATTCTTGAGGTTTTTATAGATGATTTTTAAGTTTCTACCCAACAGAATGTAGATTTTCATATCTAATCACTTCTTAGGATGGGCCTTCTTTTTATACCATTTTATAAGATGGATCCCACCAAGTTAAAGGAGTTGATAGTTTAGGTAGAATATCTTGAATGAAATTTATTTATTCAACCTAGTGTGTCACAATGGGAATCACTAATTCTCTTAGAAGAGAAGGTAGATAGAAACCCATAATTATTCATTAATTATTTTAATGTCCATCCATCATCCATTGAAGATAAATATGTTTTTACATATAATGATGATATCATTTACCCACTCATGAGATACAAATATTTACAAAGATTTATTTCAGATCATGATACAACAAGTTGATGGTTTGTGAAGCAGTGTACCTAAGTCCACTTTGAGGAGAATGTATTGGAAATATGAATACTAGGTTTTCCCATTTTTTCTTTCTAATGATCCAATAATTTTTATATAATTTATGAACCATATATTCCATCAATATCATGGCTTTTTTGTAGTTGTATTCATGTATTATATCCATTTGTAAACCGAAATAGAGGAGGATCATATATCATATCAAGATATTGTTATAGAAAAATTAAGTGGAAATTAACTTTATTCTAATATATCTAAATTTCACTTTTGGATTTAATAGGTGATATTTTTTGGTTCATGTGGTATAAGAGAAAGGTAACTCAGTGGATCCTAAGAGAATCCTAGAAGTGATGTCATAGTAGAGGCCCAAGAATGTGTTTGAGAATTGAAGCTTCTTGTGTTTAGTGTGGTATTATAGGAGATTCATTCATGACATATCTAGGTCGTATTGAACATTGAAAACATTGACTTTAAAGGGGTAAACTTTTGATTGGAATGAGAAGTGTTAAATTTATTTTAATTAGTTAAATGTTGTGTTGACTTCAACTCATCTTCTGATCTATCCAAAGCTAGAATTGGGATTTTTGTATATAATTATACCTTATGGATGGGGTTTTGTAACATGTTTATGTAAAGTGATTTTTTGTGGATTATGAATCGCACCAATTATTAATCCTAAGGAGAATTACTCAACTCAAAACCTAATGTTAGTGGAGAAGATGCATTAATTTAATACGTGGCATCACCATCCTCTCATGGAGTGATTTAAATTATATCATATCTTAAATAAATTAAGTATATCTTCAACCCAAAGGGCCAAAATATTTGGTAGAGGTGTTGGGTAGAGTATCTCTATCTTGAAACCCTAACTCTATTAACACAGAGCCATATGATACCTCATTATATTAGTACTAGGTAAAATGCATCCCATGGGTTCAAATTGTTTAGTATTGTTGAGATAATAGATGCCTACATGATTCTCATATTAAATTTGAAAACATAGAATACAACTTAAAATTATTGCAAAAATTTTTTTTTTATTTTTTTCCTATAAAAACATTAAATGTTATCTTTTGGGTAACTCTATGGGTAATGAACAAAATACAACTGTTATATCTAATGATCACTAATGGAAAATAAATAATGGAAGATATCACTTAAAATCAAAGGAATGAATAATATGGTAGTAACAAAAAAATCAATTTTTGTATATAACTATCATCATGATAGATGAATATATCAATGAAAAACATAAAGACATAAATAATAGCATGGATATAAATAAATGGTTTCATAGTGATATAATGAATAACTGTATACCTCATTATCTTACCATTAAAGCCTTATCCATAAAATCATATATAAATTTCTAATTCGAATGAAAAATACCATAGATATTTCGTCTCATGAGACCAACCAATTCATCAAGGGTATATTGCAGAACATATTTTTTACATAATAATTCCAATTAATTAATTATATATAATGAATTAATATGAAATAAAAATAATAATTAAGATTACTTATTAATAAAAATCTATTTCAGAAAACCGTAACCCAAAATGTAAATATTTTATCTAGTAAATAAATGAGATATCATTCTTAGTAAACACAACCAACATTATTTATTAAAAATAGTATGTTTACATCATATATAGTGGTATATAGTTTATTTAATTTAATAACTTACATAAAATACAACCATGATAATAAATAACAAGAATGTAAAGGAGAAACATATATTTAAATGACTGAGGAAGAGTGATAGAGAATATAACTATAAGAAACTGAGAATATTCCTTCTAAAAAATGTTGTATAAAATATAAATCAGTAATGGTTGAATGATTACCATAAATTTATAAGAAAATATTGTTTTGAATTAATGTGAATACAATTGAGAATTAGAGGGGAAAAGGAAATGGGACCTATAGAAATAATTTTATTAAATAAATTTATAACTTATAGTGAAATATAAGTTATAAACCACATTAAAAAATCATTTAAAAAGAATTTTAATAGGATTTTAAAACATTATTTTTCAAATAATTTATAAAATTTGAATCTTGATAATAATTTACATTCATGTAAGAAAATTTGAAGTGGATTATTAAAAATATATAAATAAAAATAAACCCAATATTCCGTGTTTTTTATAACATAATATCCAATACTTATGGGAAAATTTCAAAATGAAAAATTCAAAAAGAATTATGTCAATATTTTCCTTGAAGGAAACATTTAATTTTAAAGTAATATTAATAAAATCAATGAGAGAGAATACTTTGTTGAAGTTGTAATTTAAAAATATAATTTATTAATTTTTTTAAAATTAGCGAAAAGTGACATATATAGTAAAAATTAAAAATATTACTTTTAAAATATTGTCAAAAATTAAAAGTTATATTAAAATGACCTTGAAGATACATTTTAATATTAATAATAAAATCACTAAAATAATTTATAGAATATTTATGCGGTAGAAAATGACTTCTGACCTAATAGGAAAAGTAAGGTTGGATTTTGTTATTAACATATTTAGATTATTTTTGAACCAAAGGTGGATTTTTTTAATGGTTGGTGCCGAAGCCCCATTTATTATTAGAGCAAATCAAAGACCTATTTTAATTGGGTAGTGGGAGACCTATTATGCAGTCTGAAGGCCCAGTGGGCATTTAGCCCATTATATGGCTCGAAGGCCCAAATATTTGGCCCAAATCTCGTTCTGTGAATATTACTGCTATAGTACCTACCTTCTATAATACGTTGTCGCTGCTATAGTGATTTCCATTACTATAGTGCCGCCCTTTCATGTTTTAATTCATAGGTCCCACTCCTTGATCAATTATTATGGTTTCATCACCTATAAAATGTTAATAATTCAATATATATCATTCTTATACATAAAATACACTTTTATAACAATCCATGTATGTTGGTTAAGAGAAAATAATTGCATCTCCCCATAATGGTGGTAATAAAGAATACACAAGATCGACGTTTCAATTTCCAATAGATAAAAGTGAGAGAAATTAAATAATATTTTTTGTTTATCAAATAATTATTATTATACAAATTTAAAAATACAAATAAATCTTTATAATAATATATGAATGGTGCTGATGGAAAATGAAAAATATAATCTCAATGAGGTGGTAGTTCATCTTTATACATGAGTATTTTTATATTTCATCTGATCGAAAAGATACAGAAAATGGGGGTATCATTAAAATATATTTTTATTACATTAAATATACTAATTTCAGCATGTTAATATTTTTATAAAATATTTTGATGATTTTTAAGAAGAAATAAACATGAAAGAGCTTAGTAAGAATATACACATATTTTTTTGGATAATCTCTTTTGCAAAAAACCATAAGGATTCATGGATGATTATTTTATAGAGAAAAATATTATAAGTCATGGATAGGGGTGACAAGATGGTATTTTGGAATAAATATAATGATTAAAGGGATTAATATTTTAGGAGAAATGGGGTAGTGAATGTATCCTTTTATAAGTGAAAGGGTTTGCACTTTTTCAAATACTCAAAATTTTATAAAAATTTCATGTCAAATTCCGATTGAAATGGTTCCAAATTTGGAAAATAATTTATTGGGATTATCCATATTTCTATAAACCTTTAATTCCCACTAATAAGGGATAAATATTTAAATATTTGAGGCATTTACCCATGATTTTAATTTTTACAAAAATTTAAATTTATCATGGTAAGTTAATTTGTTTATCTCGATAACTTATTTTTATGAAAAAATAAAATTAAAATTAGTAGATAATTTGGATATTAAGATTATAAAGAAAAAAATATTTCATGAGATTCAATTCCTAAATGTGTTATAAATATATCTCAATATAAGTACATAATATGAAAGAAAAATATTTTTTTATAAAAATGTCCATCTAAAAGATGCTTTTACATTAAAATCATGAATATATTTGATTTTCATTACATTTAATGGATTGTAAATAAAATATAGAGTTAGGTGGATTTAAAAATAATTAAAAATTAATTGTATCCTTGTAATTACACAATTAGTGTAAAGGATAAAAAATAATTATTTTATTAGAATAATCCATCTCCAAGGTATTAAAATGTTAAACATAGTTTTATATATTTGAAACAAAATTTTTATAGGATTTATTTCAATCAGTAAAAATATATTTTCTTAATAAAAATTTTATATAAAGTTTATATCATTTTTTCCCATAATGATGTCATAAAAATTAAAGTATTTGAAAAGAACTATTTTCACTATTCACTTAAAAATTAGCATTTTCTAAAAAATATAGAAATTTTATCATGGGGTCACTTAAACTTTATGAATTAAAATATAAAGTTAATTTCATTAAATTAAAATTATAAAAATATATATATTTTATATTTTTGCAAAAAATATTATATATAAAAAAACATATTTTATAGAAAATGACCCTTTTAAAACATCAAGTATTATTAGTCATATTTCATATATAATTATACTTATTTGAGTATTAATTAAATTTTTCATATATTCATGTCTTTTAAATGTGATAAAATTATTAAAATACATAAATATTCAAAAACTTCATTTGAAGAAACATAATCTTATTAACAATAAATGATTTTAATCTCATTACCTTACTAATTTAATTTCAAAACATTAATTAAAAAAAATGTATGTATGATAATTTTTTTATTATTTAAGGTTTATTATTCTTGAAATTATATTATTTTATGAATCATTTTGTTTTAGTGTTTCATTTTATTGAAATCAATTCAAAATTTAATTTATTTAAGGGAAAATATATACCAAAATCTTGTGGGTGTTATAACCCCCACTAAATAAATTATCTCCTCACATTTTATTGGTTTTTATATAATAATAGTTTCTTTACATAGGTATAATATTAGATGTATATTTTTTTGAAAATTAATTATGATGTTTCTGCTATAAAACATAGTATTTCTTATTTAAATATTTCTATACCCATGCATGTACCATTATATGAATCCTATATTTGAATGTGGTTCTAGAGGCATACCATGTTAACTGAGTGGTATTTCACACATGATACTAGTTATATTTATCCTCCTCTTTTCATAGTTTAAGGAATTATTTTACCATAAATATATAGAAAACACTACATTTATTTCATTCCATTCTATTAATTAAATTTCATCATTTGAGTGTTTTTTGATCAGTTTTATATATCATTTTCTAAATGATGAATAACCTTGATTGATTTTATATTCATTAATAATAAAAAGAAACGTTTAATGGATTATATGATCTATAATATAATGACCTGTTATTCCTATTATCTTTATCCACATAACTAAACAAAAATGGGCAGTGTGAGTAAAAAATATCCAAATAAATCTTTACATTCATATCATGAAATATTTTATAATCTATTTACTAATTACTTAATCATAAAAAATAATAAAACCCCTTATAAATATTATTAACCAAAAATCAACCATGATTATAACATCTATGTTTTTAAATATGGAATAACTACTCAAATTAATAGAGAATACCCAATATATTCTTATTATAAATTTATTCCCGTTATTTGTATTAGTTGAGAACTCCTTATTCTATGTTCTATTGAATTGTTTTCTGTTATCAAAAAACATACAGGATATAAAAGATTACAATGGTCTAAAATCAAATAGAGAATTATGTAAATTTTATTTTCTGATAAAAGAACCTATTATCACAACTTAATGGTCTTTTATTTATGTTGTTGTTGTATCCAAAGATCATCCATTCCCTCTTTATAATCTATTCACATAAATTTACTTGCTGAGTTGGGAATCTGCTTGAATAGTTTCACATATCCTTATAATTAAAATACAAAATATTCAAGGCTTCTTTCTTACACATTCATTCATGAGAAGAATGTATCATATCTCTAAACTTTAAAAAAACTCCAATTACTTTTATGCAAGAACAATGGTGTTTCATTCCATAACTATTAAATATTGAGCATTCCATCCTCCCCTTCTTCTCCTTTACCTCATTTATTTTTCATTGGTGATCATTTTCCTCTTTTTCTCTCGATCTTCTTTGAATAAATTCAATTTGGATAATTATTCATCTATCATGATGGTTCTTAATACCATACCATTATGTGATAAAAATATTTAAGTTAATAGTTCTCTAGTGAGATTTGATTTAATTCCATCCAAGGAAGCGTTAATTATAATTTATAGAATATGTATATAGCATGTAACATTCCTTTATAACATTTTAATGCTTTCCTCACACTCAATAAAACATTCATCTTCCATCTGTATTAGATTAAATAATTTATTTTCCACAACATCTCTTTACTTTTGTGGAAAATAATTCGTAAGTATTGTAACCATAAATTTCTTCCATTCCATTTTCTCTTTCTTCCTACTCCATATTATTTTTTAATTAATGACTATAATTGATCAATATATCCATTTAGACAATGAAATCCCAAAATAACATTTTCCCTTATATTTTACTCAATGTGATGATCGTTTTCAAGGGGATGAATCCATTCTTTTGATACAAAAGGATAAGTAGTTAAATTAATGGATATGGGTTACTACTTCATGAAGTGGCCAAATATAATTTCATTATTCTTTAAAGTAATATGTTATTCCATATTGGAATATTTATTGGTCATTACATGAGTTTAATTCCCTAGTATAGTCAGAATCTACAATGCACCAACACCAACCATGTTGACTTACATAAGAGGGGAGTCCATACATTGGATACATGTATTGATATAGTTTCTATTATATAAGCTAGGTTATATTTATTAATGATGAAATACATGTAATATGTTCTGAAATAATTCTATAAATTTTAAATCATATTATATAATAATAAATTTGGTGGAATAATTAAGGTAAATTGATAATCTATTCAACTACCAATCCAAGACTTATAATGTTAGACTAGCTAAGATTGATCAGGCTGAAATTATAGGTAATTTAATAGTTGAAATAACTCATATTCCAAGGAAGAATAAATTTATTGGAATGAAAGGAAAATGACATAGCGATGTGACATTGGATGAAGGGCCCATAACTAGGATAAAAGCCCTTCAACAGTGAATCTGTTATATTTGAATTAGAAAGGGATTGGGACCCCCCAATGTCAAAGGCCCTTACCAAATTTTTTTGGCATAAAATCATATGTTCATTGGTATATTAGATCAAAAATGATATTTAGAAAAGGGATGTATCTAAAATTAGCCTCTTTTAATTGCAATTTTTTTCCCAAAACATGCTTGATATCAACATTGATTATCATTGGGTGATTAATCATGAAATAATTCACATTATCTTAATAATAAAAATATCACAGTAGATATCAGTCTCTTTCAAAGACCAGTGTTCCATCATTGAGGTATCTTTTATCTATTCTTCTTAATCATACATTAGGATAAGGGATATATGGAGTGAGAATGAGTAAATCTCTGTAAAAACAATTATCTAATCGGTATTCATGGGATACATTTGCATTGTCCCAAGGCCAAAGGAAAAAAAATAAATTGAACCTTAACATAAAATCTTTAATAGACTTATCCCCATTAAGTGATGATTTCAATCATTCTCAAGGATCAACGGTCAAGGATTATTTCTCTTGAAGAAGGTACACAATAAGTGGATGGTAGGAAGGAAAACCTGTTTGGATTTTTGTTCTAATGGATGATGGTATTTTTAACAGATGAATATTTATTCACTCACACCCCATGAATAATTCATATTCTATTATTTTCATGATATAGATATTCATTCACATTGTTAGGTTAGCACCCCTTGATTTTTGATTCAATAATGGGTGGATGATTACTCCTATATGTAGTGAGGTTATTATGGAGGATTGAAGGATGGATCAAAAAGGTATCCCATTTCACAACGATTATGAAAATCTAAATAATTTCAAAAGGATTTTATGATATTAGAGTAGGAACTATTTCATTTAGATTAAACATGAGAGTTAAGAGAGTGAATAAAATATTGAAAGCTATCAAATCAGAAATCAGAATCATAACCTTCCATTGAGAGAGGAAATACAATCTATTTCAAGGCTTGAGGATCTAATAACTATTATGTAAAGGGTGTATTGAAATCAGTTACATGTTTAGTGGATAGAGGATGGTTACATGATCATTTATTCCATTCAATGAGTGTACAAGGAAAAAAGGATAAGGGTGGGATTAAAGGCCATTAATATCAATAGATGTATCCACACCTCTGAAAGTGATATTTAAAATGTAGTTTTAAATTACTAAAAATGTCTCTATTCTGATTATGGAAGGGACACAACCCATAAATTGATCTACGTCATACTACCATGCATATAGGATAACTAAAACCATGTTGTAGTAAGGTTCCCCACCAACGAGGAATTAAATAATTCCCTCTTCACTCTAAATTTGGATAATTATGCTAGCCCATATGGATTCATCATCGAATTTTTTATGTTTTGTTGGGACATACATAAAGATGAAATAACCAATGCACTAAGAGTTTTATTAAACTATTATTATATTCTTTATGGTATCAACTCAAATTTTATTTATTTGATTCCAACGAGGGATAATATAGACACATGAAAGATTTTAGAATAGTTTCTATTGGGTAATGTCCCTAAAGTGATTAGAAAAACCATGATGGCCAAAATTGGAAGCATTATCATGGAGAATATATTCTTGAACTAGTTTGGATTTGTACCTAGTAGGAGACTCTAGAAATATATTTTCAATGCATTAGAAATTATTTACATGATGAAAAGGAAGTTTAATATGGTGAACTTTCCCCTCATAGTTAATTCTTTAAGTCCTATGATACTCTAAGGTGGAGATTTATTCTCAATATCCTCAGAAGGTATATATTTTCATATTAATTTATCAATCTTGTCAACAATATTATTAGATCTAAAAGGTTTTATATTCTAAAAAATGGATCCCCTTGTGGTAATTTCCAATGCACTGGAGATCTTAGAAAACAATATCGACACCCTGGGATCCAATTTTCCATTTCGGAAGACTATCTAAGTAGATTCATTATTGAATTCACTAAAATTATAATATTCAAGTAGATAAAAGATGAAATGGAAATTTTAATTCCATCACACCTTTTATACTATTATGACATAATTATTTTTGGAAAATCGTCAATGGAAACTATATCTATCATAATATATTTATTTGGTCATTATGAGGAAGTGGCTGGTTAGGCCAATAGTTGGACCAAATCCATCATGGTATTTCGAGATTGAATTCCTGATGGTAAATAAAATAGGTTCACCAATGCTCCTGGAGTGAATTAAAGATACCCACTTAGTTATGTTAGAGTTCACTTATTTGGAGCAATGGTGGGGATATAGTATTTTGGGGACATATGCTCTGACATCATTAATCATTTGGGTATATGGAAAGGGAATGTTATGTCCCATTCTAGGAGGATGTTCCTAATTAATTTGGTTATCACTTAAAAACTTGGGAATTATTTTTTTCTTTATAGGTGGATAAAAAGCCTTCTCAAAAATCTCTACGTCATGATAACAAACATCATTTGGACAGGTCTAGTGTGTGAGTTGATGCTGATAACAGTAGCCTAAAAGGATTGCATTAAACCCTTTGAGACATGTGGCCTTGGTATAATGGATATTAAAATTTTTAATCATTGAATATTCAATAAGTGTACATGGAATATCATTACCTCTAATTACCCATATATGTATTTTTTATCATACAGGTTCATGATGAATCTCATTTATGGGTATCCTCACTTCTTACATCATCTATTTGGCCATCACATAGTAATTCCATCACTGATATTATATAGAACTCAAAATGGTTTGTTTTTAAATAGAACAACATCAATTTTTGGAATAAGCCCTAACTATATATCCAAATAAATAATAAAAAAACACTTCCCAGTATTCTTTGTATGTTTATCTCTCATTTCATGTCTCATATTGAAATCTTTGATGACATTATTAGTCCTCCAGTTAGACTCTAATTATTGTGTTATACTTTTGTGTATAATGAGACTCTCTTCTAGAGGATAAATAGAAATTGACATTTTAATGCTATGGATTCTAAACCCTATAGTGTAATTGTTCCACCTAACCACTAGTATGGTTTCTTATGTTCAAAAAACATTTTGTCCAACCATCAAGGTTCATACATTTTTATCAGAGTATGGATGAACTGATTTCCCACACCTTATCATTTAGAGAGGTATGGATAGAATATTTTTTCATATTTCCACTTATGATTGAAGGCCCAAGAATATGTGCATCACATGTTCATGAGTTTGTACTTTTCCCCTAAATTATGGAATTATATTGGTAGAATGTTTAACATTGATATGTTTTTTAATACGTAGCTAGATGAACTAATGATATTCATGATCACCTATGGAATAAGTTTACAGCTCCAAAATCTCTTACATGTGGCTTCTTTAGTGGTCTTCACCTTAGTCTGGACAAGATTAAATGCATCTCTATTTGATAGTAGACTGACATCTTCTCGTGCTAGTTCCCTATCCATCCAGAGAGTTATGTATACCATAGTATGCTTATATGTGTGTTCCATGGACAACAACATTATGGATCTTAGCATGTTCATGTTTTTTGGAATTTCATGTATAAAAAGGAGACCTCTAATTCTTAAGAGTATTCACTAGATTCCGCCAATTTTCACATGTTTCAAACCTACTATTGATGGAGAAGCCACTATAAAGTGGGGAATCTCAAGTTGTGGAGGTGTCTTCTGCACTCATTGTGGATTCATCAATGGATTATTCCATCACATTATTAGGTTTTTCATTTCATATGAATATTAATTTTGGGAAATATTCAATATTATCAATTATGATTCCTACCATAACAAGAATTCAAAATGGATTGAATGAGACATTGAAATTATAGTTAAGGTTGTCAAGTCCATAACCATGACTGTCCTATGGATAATTCCCCCCACATTGGATTATATGTCCCAATTAGGAAAAAAATATAAATATTACAATTTTACATGTCTAAAAGGAATAAATTAATGTGACTGATGAACTTTCAAAAGTGAAATCATGGACATGAGTACCATGTGGTCTTTTAGGACTCCTCAGAATTGTGTACCAATTGTGGAAGAAGATATGTGGGGAGTGGTTCACTCATGACTTTCTGACCACCTTAAAATTCATCAATTTTTAATTTTACTCATAATTTAATAATTATTAGGACTATAATTTCTAGACCATGGAACTTCCTGGTAGATCCCATGGTTTCTGCTAACCATTTTTCATATACCAACTATATTAACAATGATTCTGGAAAACAAGAGATGGGGATTACATAATTATATTGATCAAGATAAATGAGATCACGTCCCATGGGATATAACTGTTTATTAGTCTTGGGAGACTAGATACATACATTATTTTCAAATTACAATTGAAAACATTGAATATAACAAAAAAATCTAGTGAGGACTTAATTATTTTTTCTAAAATATCCCCAATAATATTCGATATTCATTTTTAGGTATCTTAGGGATACGAAACAAAATAAAAGGGTGATATGTAATGGTTATATCGAAAAATAGAAAAGTGGAATGTTACAACTGAATATTATATATATTTTTTCATTTTAGATAAACATAATTTATTCGATAACTTGTTTTACACACAATCTATATTCAAAATGAACCATGATATTTTATATTATTGTATACTAGATATAAAATTAGAGGTATTATTAGTAAAAAAATATAGAAAAATATTTATAAACGTTTTATATAATTAAAATTTATTTATTAATTGAAAATAAATAAGTGCTCAATTTTCAATAATTTCATTTTATGCTTAAAAAATAAATTTTATTCAAAAAAATGTTTTTATTGTATTATTTGTATGAATATTATAATAAATTTATTCATATTTTAGAAATATTATTTCATAAAAGGGTAATATTATAAAAATTATCATATCAATATTTTTATAAGGTGAAATTTTAGGATTTTTTTTTGAAAAGAGTAAATCCTCGTTAAATAGTAAAAAACTGATTTTATATAAAACGTCATTTCATTTCATGTTTTTAAAATGTCACAATTTTTTTTGATTTTAAAATTTCATTGGATAATTTTTTTTATGAAAATAATCCAATTAATTTCATGTACTCACCATTATGATTAATTTATCTCTAAAAAATATTTTATACTTAAATGTTTGTTTTTCTGGAAAATCATTTTTCATTATTTTTTATAGGTTTCTTTCAATTAATTTACAAAACATATATTTATTGAATTTGAAAAATGCACTATATATTTTTAATAAATATTAATAATTTTTTTAATGAGGCCAATTTTATTTTTGAAAATAATGAATAGAAAAATAGAAAAAATTTGGTACCATAGTTGAGGATAGAATGGGTTTATCAGGGGGTGGTAATTGAACTAAGAGATAAGCGTATAATTTCCACATAAAATATTATAAATTATATTTTATGGACATATTTAAACACTATATGATATTTCATTTCAATATGATTCATTTGGAATTATTAGGAATTAGTATGACATTGTTAAATTATAATCTTTTTAAAAATACCAAGTATGTGCTCTCCCTCCCTTTTAAAAGGATTCCACTTATCCCTTCACGGGAACTAGTAATATGCATTATTTATTAAGAAATAAAAAACCTAATCCATTCTTATCATCACTAACCATGTTTTAATGGCTCTGGTTTAATCAGAATAAAGGCTTACAGTTTAAGGAAATAGAGGTTTCTCAACAAAGAGATATAACACTTAATAGTCTAATTTCAATTTTACTAATTCATAGACCTATTAAAAATATATTGAATTCATTATTAAATAATCACTTTAGTAGATTCAAAATATGTAATGGTTATTATAATGACTTGTCAAAAAATTTCCACAACTTTTTTATCAAATGGAAATTGAAAATTATCACTTGTGCGTACATATGGATTACCACCTCCATCTAGAAAAATGATTCATTTTACATCACCATAATTATTTTTTGTTTGTCATGTTAGATTTAATTTATATTTATGATATTTTTTATATAATTATTATTTTGGAATTATAAGATCTTATATACATTTTTAGCTTTCCATCCACCATAAAATGATAATGTTGTTCATGCATATATGTAGACCTATTCCTCTACGAAGTGATGTGATTCATTTTTATTTTTATTTTTATAGGGATGGTAATAAGGGTATATTAAATGAATATACATTATATTTATGAGATAATAATGAGTTTTAAATTTGAATCATTATTTACCTTGGAGTTTTTATAACCATCTAAAAATGGAAACATCACTCGTGTGTATGTACAGAATACCGACTCTATGAAGTAATGTAATTAAATTTAAATTACCAATTTATATTTTTGACTACAAAATTGTATAGAGATATTAAATATGACACATATTTCATGGTTTATATTTTATAAATTATGAATCCATGAACTAAGTGCATGTAAAATAACCATCAAACCGATACAGGCATTGAAAACATATTTATTTTCACATGAATATCCATTTTAAAGGAAAATAATTGATAAATAGATAATTATAAATTATAAGGGAATGGTACAATTTAATTTAGTCATGAATTTAGTTTTGGAATAGATGTAAAATAAATCTATATTTTTTATACATGATGTTTGAATTCATTTGAAGAAAGACAATACTTGAGTTAATGGATTTTTATTTCAATCTTATTTTTTCAAGATTGGTTATGATTGGATTTCTATTAAAGAAGTTATTGTTTATAATTCTTTCATCAGTGTCATGTGTTTTATTTTCGACTTTCATTACATTTTTATGAGAAATTCATTCTTTTCAAAGGTGGGTGGATTTCATCACATTGTTGGTGATGTCTGATCCTCGATTGAAATGTAATGATTGGATGTCAGTTCATCCTTCCAAGGATTTCTACTTGGAAATAATCACCTAGTTGGGGTATCCTGAATTGATTACGATATGTTTATGAAGAACATTCCTAGTGTGATCACTTTGTGGATATCGACTAATTTCACTAATTATTTCTAGAAATTACAAGGTCTCTCCACAGGGAAGGAACCCTTTGTTAGGAGAGTGGCCATGTTCGGCATCACTCACATGTTTGGACACAAGTACATTGGTCACCTGTATTCTTCCTCAATTAATGGTATCTCATAGACTCATCTCAGGCAAGAAACCTGAGGCATCCCATGTTAGTCATGGGCTATCTTTTTTCAAAGTCATATCTCATTAGTTTTTCTTTAGGCGTCCCATTTTTAACATGAGGTAGCAATGTAACATGTCAAATGATTAATTTTTATAGGGATGAAGAGAGGCCAATCATAATGTATGGAAGAGGTGAATCAATAATTTGTGTAATTTATATGGTGATCCTAATTTGTTTATAAGATGGACGGGTCAAAACACATTTATAGGAGGACCCAGAAGGTGTTTCCCATGATGGAAAGATTTCACACCACCAACGGTTATGTCCCTAGGAGGGATGCACCACAGTTTACCATTGGTCAATATTGAACCTCATGGAGGCATCCTACGTACACTCTTTTGAGGTAGGGGATCAAAACCCATGTAGGTAGATTAATGGTACAGGGATTATACATGGAGTCTTCATTTCACAAGAGGATTTCACTTACATATATTGTGTGGATTGTGAGGGGATAACAAATGGGAGCTTCCCGTGTGCTTCTAGGAGCAACAATAATGTGGTTTGGCATTACGTGTAGTAATAAACAAGGTGGATGGAATGATATCATTGGGATGATTCATCCATGGTAAAATCATGATTTATTTGGATTAAGGGTTGGGATAAGTATATTAAATGTATTTATTTTTTGCTCTATTGGGATTGAACCTCAGAGTGGTTCCTACATATCCTATTTAATTGGGAATCAATGTTCTCACAGTTCTAAGAGTGGAATTGGGGTTGTACCTATAGAGGTGTCCCAAAGGATGTGGAGTGTGTGGTTGGGGATTACTAATGGGATAAAAATAAGTGGAATGAGTATGTTTAGGGATTATACCCAATGAGGAGGCCCATTGGATGGAACATTTTGTGGCTTATGTGCAGGAATGATGCCTCGACCGATAAAGAATGGGAATCACTATATAAAATATGCATGTTTGGAGATTAGATGGATTTCATAGTCTCTAGTAACATATAATCCCTCTTCATTCATACTCTATCTGTGAAATAAGAGGAAGTATCAGAATTTACAATCGTGTTGTTAAATAATCGTCAATGAGAGATTGTGTGGGGATTTTGCATGAAAGATTCTAGTGGAGGTCATCATCCAGTGAGAGGAGGATCTAATTCCATGTGACAAAGATCTAATTAGATTTCCTTCATACAAATATCTTTCTATCAAAGGTTTTATGGGGATTACATGTGAATCTTCCTGAGGAACAAATGGAAACAAATCCCAACGATAGAGGCATGGGTGATTGACATTTCCATCACTAAGAGGTTATCGATGACCATCCCTTATCTGATATTTTATGGTGGATTTAATTCCATGTTAGGATGATATCATTATATGACAAACATACACATATACATACTAGGATTGTATCCTAGGGTGAAATCATAGTTTAATTTTCTATGTTGAGGATGTTTGTGCTCGACAGTTTTACATCGTACAACTCAAATGTGGGGGACTCACTCCTCACCCTTTAGGCTTATATAACCATCACTCAGTAATCCTTGGGATGGGGATGGCTTAAAAAAATTAGGTAGGAATTATTTGGATGAATGATCACTCATTAGGTCCATGTAAGCATAGATATGATGAAAATCAAGAGCCATGAGCATACCTATGATGAAAATAAAGAGGTAACCAGGATCCTCGGGACACCCATGGAGTGGAGTGTGCCCTATGAATATATATCGTAGGTCACATAAAGAATTGGATTGTATCTGAATCAATCATGGAGGGGGGTAGAGGCTTAGAGAACTCAACCTTCATGAGTATAAGCTATCATATTGGAGGAAACATGGTGAGGCCCTGGAAAATGGATTCACTAAGTAGGGGACCTCGATGAGAATTTATTAATGAAGATCGGGTGCTTAAAAAAGGATAGGGGATTCATAAAGGAATGGGGTGTGAAAAAATTGGTGACCCTACCTTGGATTGAAGTCCCAATTTTGTAAAAGAGTGGTGCATGATTGCTTAATGCTCCATGAAGCTTCAAGTACACCAGAGGGCCTTATTCCTCTATGAAGGGAGTAATCCTTCATGAATGGAATACCCAAATTAGTTAGGGGTATATTATAACATGGTAAGGGAGTTTTCATGATGACCAAATAACATGGATGATTCATTTTCTATTTTTGTTTGTGGTGATCTGATGCTTCCCAAATTAGGATATTGGATGTAAAAGTTCAGGGTAGATATCACTTTATGATGGAAGGAGATTGGTATTTATAGGCATGAGGGTACCATAAATCTTGGAATCATGATGTGAATCAATGGTGGGTTGCGCAAAGTGCCTTGTCTCTATCTTAATCGTATACCACTCTGTCAAAATCCTCATATTGTTGATGGGAATCATCAGACTCATGGACTCTTCCATCATGTCCTTCACAAGTTTGTGGTGGTGAAGGGATCTTCATGCGAGGCATCCAAAAAACAGAACCCCTAAATGTGTTTTCAGGTCCATTTGATCTTGGATTCAATTACAAAAGGTTGTGGCCTCCTTGAATTATCTCGAGCCATGTATTTTGGTGACCATAAACTCCCCCCACTCTGAATGGGAGATGATGGGAAAGGAGGGTTAGATTTAAAGGGAGAATATCCAAAATTATGAAAAACTACCTTTTGTTTTCAAAAAACCACCACAATGATGGTTCCTGATGGCCACGGGTGTGAAAAATGTTGTGAAGCCCAGTGGCTACCAATAAGTCTTGGGGGGGACTTAAATAGTACCAATATTTTAGGTTAAGACCATCCTACAATCTATTTTCATGATGCACAATACCTGAGTGATAGATCTCCATGAACGAAATATTTTTATAACAGATTCCTTGCAACCTATCTCTATTAATTCTCTTTAGAGAATCGGGAATTGGGATCCACTATTTCTTTACGAAACATATATAGTACACCAAGGAACTATAACTTCTTGATCAATAAATTGACCTTTTCAAACAACATTCAAGATATAGACATTGAAAATTTCCTATATCTTCGATTTGATGGTGAACCATGATTGTGCTTGGGAATTCCCCCTGGATTTTACCCAAACCGAAGAAATTAAAAAAAATTACAAACAAGGAGTGAATTCAAATCTTCTCAGACCACATATCTTTGCTCAAGATAATGTCAGATGTTCAAAAAGAGTTTATCCTTTTAAATAATATTCCACTATATGGATTCTATCTGAGGAATGACACCTTCATCTTTCCAACAAGTTGGGATGAACCGACTTACTCGTTCAGAGGAACACTAGGGATGTACCAATGGAATAGAGCTACCAATGGTTATATCCAGAATGATCATAGACCCATCACAACTAAATTTCTTAACAAACATACTAATGATGCCTATGGGAGGACCTTGTGGTATCAGTAATCTATTCTAGATAATCATATAATATCAACGTAAGTCCATGGAAATATATATAAAGAATGGACTAATGGCTGAGATTTGTACCAAGGTGGTATCATCCCTGATGTGTGGGCCTAAGACTCCTGGATGTGTGAATAATTCATTTAATTTGGGGTAGTTTTGATGTAGGTATGCCTCTACAAAGTTCTATGGGATTCTCGGTTACATGTTTACCACATAAGGGAGATCATTTAGGAGTTGTTGAGTAAATGGTCACCAGGGACCAACACATTTCATCTACATCATCGGGAGTTCATCATTACCCTCTAGGACCACTATCACATTTCTAAGATCTCTATCTTATGGGTGATGTATGAAATGTTTCTCCACATGGAGAATGTGTACTAGGATCAAGAATATTTTGTGAATTTGGAATAGGTGATTCTAGATCTAGTGTCAGTAAGAGGTAAGAAATAGTAGGGGATTAGGGACATCCACTTAAATCAATGGATTGGCTATTTAAAAATATTTCCTAGTGGTGACGCCTTCCGAGGGTGTGGAACCTGTGGGGAAATTGAATTCATGGCCACGTACCTATCTGAGAGGATCCATGTGAATAAAAGAGGGCTCGTACATGAGAATTTTCAAAGATATCAAATGAAATTGATGGGGATAAAACATCAAGATCGAAACTCAACTAATAATCAGGTTAGACGACTTCATTGCAACACTCATATGTAGATGGATGCTTCTATTGAGACACAGACACATAAGTTTGTAAAAAAGCACATTTATAATGGCAGTGATGCTAGAAATAGGTAATTATGTCAATCTTGGGATCCCAATTTTGGAGTGTATCACCATGCGAGTTGTTGAATTATATGATTTGAATTAATTTACCCATTTTGATAGTTTTCATTTCATACAACGTAGAAGATAGTTTATTTCATATTAAAGCACCATGTTTGGCTTTTGTTATACACAACACTGTGTTAATCCTGAACAACAAGAAGCATAAACTATAGGTTTCTATAGAAGAAAAATTGAGGTTAGATTGCATTACATGAAACAATGGCATTCCTTGATGTCTTGTGTGACTCACATGACTGAGTTTTTCTAAAAAAAATATTTCATTAAAATGTTATTACTATAATATAATAAAATAAAAACTAGCAGTTAAATTAGTTATTATGAGTTGTATTAAATAATTTATGAAAATATATGGTTTAAAAAAAATTATATGAACTAATTGGTTACCAGTTAACTAGAAATTAATTTGAAAACTAATTTAATATAAAGGAAAACATTATTATTTTTATGGTCACAAAGATGTATTAGCATAAAAATTATATTAATTATAATATTGCATAATAATAGTGAAATATATATGTTATATATTCAATAAAATAAATTTGGTATTCAAAAAATATATTTTATAGTCCTAAGAAAATAAAAACTCTAATTTTATGTTTGTTAAAAAATATTTTTATTAAGGAATTTTTACTTCCTTTTAATGGAAAACACATATTAAATATAACTTTTGGAACTTTTATTGATTTAATATTTAAAAATCAACTTCATGTTTTAAGACGGACCATATGAATTAGGTTAGGGTAAATGTTTGTTTTTTCTATGAAGTTTTATTTTTTAATAAATAGTGAAAAATACAGAATTTTATTTCAAAAATTCTTTTTCATATAATTTATTTGTATGGTTATATTATATATTAAATTGGTTTAAAAGTTTAATTAGATAATATTTATATCTATTAATATAATTTAGGTCATTTATTTTTATTTGAAATTTAAATTGGTTACTAAAACATAGAAAACATTTGAATGTTTTTACTTTAAAACCTCGTATTGTCGAATCGATGACATGAATAATTTTAAATTAATTTACTCCACTTATGTGGTTTTAATTTGGAAAAATAGATTCCATATTTTTTATTATAAAAATTTATAAATTACAATAAGTTCAACTTAGTTTTTTATCAAAAAATATTATTGATTGTAATTAAATTTAATTACATCAATTAAGGTAAAATTAAGCTTAACTAAGGACTAAAACATAAATTTATGACCCAAAATGACCTATACCCTTTTCATAAATCCATTGGAGGGAAATATTTATACCATATCCTAAATTTTACCTACATTAGAAATATATTTTATCCATGTTCAATAAAAAAAATACATGGATGGTGTTTCCCTTTTCCAAAATATTACAAGAGTGCCACTCCTCCACTATAAAAGGCCCTCTCTCCTACATAATCACACATATAATAAAATTTATTTAAAAATAAATCTACAAAAATATATCACCAAAATAACTATATTAATACTTGATTCCTCCCATTAGGTAGAAATCATTCCAAAGAAGCCCTTTGGTGAAAACCAAAAGGAATTACCCGATTAAGAGGTAACAACCTCCCTCTAACTCCTTTCTTTTATATTATTTATGTATAATATAAAATATTCTTATTACATGATTGTGTAACCAAAAACGTTTATGAAATAAACAACAATTATCTTATTCTAATGTTTCTACCCATACTTATGAATATTTCCATCTTATGAGTAATGCACATACATTTTACATGTACAACGAACTACCGCCTCACTAAACGACGACTGTTCATTTTTCTTGTACCAACTATCATGGTTGAAATTATGATGGAAACTATGTTTATATATGTTATATATTATATTAATTATGTATTTAATACTATTTATTTATTTTAATACACATCGATATCTATTTCCCATTTTTTTATATGTTAATTTCATTTGAGGATGTGTGGACTACCGCCCCCTCAAAGTGATGTCATTCATTCATACATTACATAGAATGTATTAACGAAGGATTTAGTGAATATATATTACATGTATTATATTATAAATATTATTTAATAATTACATATATAAATGTATATACATATGTTTTTTTTACTGTGTTTCATTCAACAACACAATTAAATGGAAATAACGTTCAAGCGTACATACAACTTACAATATCTATGAACGGTGTATTATATTTCATAATTATATATTATAAAGATTATTATAATAAAAATATAATGAATATAAATTATATTTAAATAATGTTTTGTATTCTGTAAATCATTATACATGTATAAGTACCAAAGATATAACAAATTTAGACACATTCAAAAAACAAATCAAATATTACCCAAAGTGAAACATTAACACAGAATTGTTAACAAGAGGGTAATATAACGACATAATAAAACAATATATGGTATTATAAGTAATAATATGGTTCATTTATATACATATAATAATGTCATATTTATTATAGAGGAGGGTTTAATGAGTACTATTTGAGTCAAGACATAAGGTTTTAGAATTCCATCTAACTCTTTATTTCCATGAGATACATGACTTATTCATCACTCTCTTATTTTCTATGGGTTATATATTTTCCTATTAATTTATTCTATTAATATTATAATTAAATATATTGGTATTTTAATAACCATTTTTTATCATTCTTTCAAAGGTTCTATGTTTCAAAATATACAATATCAAAAAATTAATTTTTTTTCTCAATTTTCATTTTCTAAAACACATGACATTTTATACACCTATATTTTTAAATGACATGTATAAAATAAAATTTAAATTTTATATCATTAATATCTTTATTTTCATTAGATGTTAATAACCATGTAATTTCATTCTTCTATATGGGAAGTATGATTCAAAGTTACTATGTTGTAAGAGTTTATTGAAACAATCTCACTATTTTTCAAGAACATTTATAATCATATTTTTATTCATGAAATTATATGATCCATAATTAAAGAACAGATGTGAATTTTATTCTACTAGGGTTGTTCTTTGTATCTTCATGTATTATTACCATTTTTAACACTCTTTGGCACTTAATTTAATTAATATTTTTTAATGAAAATATGACATAACCACACACTTCAATCGGAAGTTTGTTTTATTTTGAAATAATGCATTCCAAAAATGGATTCCATGAATAATATAATAATATTCTATGTTCATTAATGGTAATTTTACCGTTTTTTTATTGCCAATTTTTTTCATAGGAATCTTCTTTTCACATTATAAGAAAGGCATTTTTCTAACCTATTACCATGTGAAAGATATATTCTTCTTACCTCATATGACAATTACCAATTTTCCTACCATCATTTAATTGATGTTTTATTATCATAAATGAAATTTTAATTTATAATAATTATTTTAATAATAAAATTTAAAAAAATGTTTTTCAAATTGGTTTCAATATATCATTATATTTTTTCAAATTATTTTTCTAGGAAACTGGTTTCTAGATGGTTTTCAGGATTTTGTTATATGTTTTCAAGGAAAATTGGTTTCAAAAAGTTACCAATTTTGTATATAAGTTCTCAAATGAAGAATTATTTCAAAATGTTTTGAATTATTCCTTTAAAAGTATGAAAGTTTATTATCATGAAAATGATTTGAAAATGGTTTAATGCATTAATTTTAGTCAATAAAGAATGATATTTTCCTCATGAAATGTTTTTAATTACCTATCATAATTATTTACAATATAAGATAACATCTCTTGGTGTTTGTCATGAATTTATGGGAAAATTATTCAATTTTTCATTTTATATTATTTCCATGAATGGTTATGTTTTCTGGATGATGTTTATGAAATCTGTTTCTCTTTCATGGGTTATATGGTTTTAAAACCTACTTCCTTGATGAGTTATTATTTTTATGAAATTATTAGAAATAATTTATCCTTTTCCATAGGTTATGATATGATAACATGTTTATGGAACCCATTTCATTTCATGGGTTATGATATTATTGTTAATTATTTTTTTTAATATGTATGTATGATTTCTTTATGAGATGGATGGGACATATATATCCCTTTAATGCATCAGGTAATTTGTATCTCTTAAGATATACTAAAATGGTATTGGGAGCTAACCTTGACTACTATGATAACCATGAGAGTGAAAAATTCCTACTATGAAGGTATGATAATTAAAATAATTTTACTAAGATGGTCTTGTAAGTGATACCATGTCTACTAAGGAAATCATATCAAATGATTATGAGTTTACCACAATTCTATGTTTTATTCCTACATTATGATTTTATTAATAATGTTGTATAATTTTTTTATTATTTGTGTCTTATGAACTAACAATATTTATTCCATGATTAAATTTTATTATCTTTGATATACAATGTACGATCTTATATTTCATTTATCATGTTATCATACCCTTATATGAATGATTATGCTTACATGTCTCCGATATTTACCATCAATGAATATCTTATCTCACCAGGGTTTGTGTTTCCATGTTTCCAAAGACACTAGACTAATATGGTCTTTCAATGTATGTCGGTATAATGTTTTATTTATTCTGAAAAAGTGATGTTTTGTCTATGTACGTTAAGACTGGATTGTTATAGTTTGTGTCAGAAAAAATATTTAGTTAACCTTTGAAATATAATATGAGAAAACTTTTTTGAGATACATAGTAATATTTATAAGGATATGTCGAAGGATGTGTCTAAGGATAATTATAAGGATGAGTTTATGTTAATGAAAATGTATTGGAATATTGGTAATGGAGTGAGTTAGTGATTTTTTAGCAATAAATCCATATATGGTTACTACAAATGGATGTGGATCTAGAACATATGTAACTAGTGTAACAACACCGAAAAGATATTATGGGCTTGACTTTGGGTAATTTAGTAGATTCCAATGGACCTTTATACACGCATAGTTTGAAAATCCTTGGTGATATTCATTGGGAATTCACTACTCTTCACTAACCATCTTTAAGGATTTACATATAATTTGGTTCTTAATAACATAAGATGAACTGAGGGTGTTATATATTAAGGAAGGTTTCATTATTTAGAAATAATTTTAATAATTATTTTCATTAATACATGGATTTATTCAATTATACGTAATAATTACACTATGCCTCTGGTTTTATACGATGGATAGATCTGGAAAAAATTTGATTAACATCGAATGTGATGGAAACTTTTTAGATGATAGGTCAATTAGGGTGATCATTGGAGAGAAATATGTTGTAATCATGCCTAATTAGTTTTCATAGAAAATTATTCACAATGTGTTACTTACCTAACTCCCAGAATCCCCATTGAAGAGGAAGAATGGGTTAGTTTAGAGTTCGGGTAATGGAGACCATGGAGGAAAAAAAATTTAGTTTCCTTAGTGTCAATAATTTCGAACGAATCACCTAAGTTAATTCTTAGAGGAACAAGAATATGTTTTGAATATGGATATAAGGTCACATAGGAAGTGGTTAAAAGGAAAAAATATAGAGTTTGGTTAATGAAATGGATAAGAATGTTGTTCTCCCTAAGTGATCATCAATGGTTATGAGTTTTATGTGTTGAATAAATGGTCATTGTGAAAATTAATGTCCCAAGAGTAATTGTCATAAAGAGTATAAAAAATATGGTGTGAAAAGTGATTACATTTTATATGATGAACAGACTACAGGTGAAATGTCAAAGGAAAGGGGTATTGTGTAACAAGATGATTTATCTTTTTTAATGGCATGTGGATGAAGTGTAATAATAATTTTTTAATTTGGATTAAATACTTATGTTATATAAAAGGATAAATATTTTTGAATTGTTATGTTTATGTTTTCATTGCCAATTATTTACAAGAATACATTGAACATATTCGATGGAATACGAAAGTGATAAAATGGAAAAGTGATGTCAATGGAAAAAATGTGGTTAATTAAATGATACCTATTAATATGATTTTAATGTTACAATAATGTTGTTTGGATAAATATATGTTGTATATAAGTAAATTGGATATTAATGATTAAATTTTAACTAATTAATGAATTGTTGAAAAGTAGTTTATGATATCATGGTTGGAGTTCATAACTTATTGTATTTCTAGAATATATCAAGTAATAAATGGAATAAATAATTATTCCTATTTTCTAGAATTATTTATGGTAATTCATGTCATCACCATGTTTGAAGAGAATATATTATCAGTGTGTTCACATATTTGGAATGTTACAATAAAGAGCTAATTTTTGTTATACAAGAAACTCAATGTTAAGTTTAATATGTTAATTTTTTTCTAATTTTTTATAGTTTAATCATTCAGAATGGTTATAAGGTAAACCATTCATGAAAATTTTCTGTTAACATTCAAAGGAATTATTTATTCAAAGAGTTTTTAGTGAAAATTTTGTTTAATAGGATATTTAGTGATTAAAATAATTCAAGGATGTCTATCTTATTTATTTTGGAAATTATATTAGCGTGATTTTATAAAAAATACATCATGTATGTTGGGTGAAAACCAATCATTTCTAGAAAGGCCATGGGTCTTGAACCTATTAATTAAAGAAGATAAGGTTTTTATGCCTACAACTAGCCTATGCGATGTGCAAGTTAATGTTTAATTATTTTTCTAGAATAATTGTAAATAATAAAATAGTAGAGTTCATTTTAATGTTTTTAAATTAGTGTATTGAACATTCTTATATTGAAAATTTTAAGAGAAATTTTTTTATACATTTCATTCCTTTATGGGCCTTATGATCTTCTAAATGTGTATTTTGGTACTTTTGGAATCCAAGTTAATTTCTAGATATCCATTTTATGGTGTGGCGAATGAATTACAAACAAATAAAAACACAACTAAAGAATGGAATTTTTTTATATAACTATATCATGTAAGTATGTTTCCTTATATCCATGGTTAATAAAATAATTAATCAATGTTATGATAATAATAAAAATAAATTTTTTTGTCCAAATACCCTTTTTTTGAACCATTGGCCGTTTATATAATAACATATTTATGAATTGAGGTCCCCAAATTTTATTTAATAATACAATTACTTTTTATTGATGACCTCAATCACTCCATATAAATATTTATGCTTTTTATCCTTGTACAATTCACTCCCAACCAATGTTATCCAATCTAGAAACCTAGTTATAAGTTACTTTTGGTAACCGTTATGGTTCCAATATTCCCTTTTTAAGGGATGTTTTAGTATCCACTTTTACGACATGGGTTTCTATAATTGAACCTTTATAGTATTAAAATGTAGATAAACTAGATGGATTTTGAAGGAGAAATTCATTTTACGGTGGTAAAATGTAACACCGCAAGAATTTGTGAATTATTTTTAAAAAATTAATCTATCATTTTTGATATTTTTTATTTCACACAATAGTGAAGATAGTTTATTTTTTATTAATGCACTATGATTGGCTTGAGATATACAAAACACCAAGTTAATAATGAAAAAAACATAAAAATTAGCTTTCTCTACAATGAATAATGTGTTTATCTTTCATTACACACAACAATGACTTTCCTTGATGGACTGCATAACATGCAAGATAGTGTTTTATCAAACAATAGAGTATATTTAATATTTTATTACATAATGTAATAATATATAAAAATTATTTTAAGTTAGTGGTTGTGAATATTATTAAATAATTTATAAATATTTATGACTTGGATAAATAAAAAATTAATTATTTTGTTACTAATTATTTATAAATGAAAAGGAAAACTGATTGAATATAAAGGGAAATATTATTATTTTTATAGTCACAGAGATGTTTTACCCTAATAAATTAAATTAATTACAATTAGTGAGGGATATTAATGTAATATATAATTTATATATTCAATAAAATAATTATTATTTTCATATAGTAGGTTTTATAGGCATAAGATTAGAACAAACCCAAATTTATACATAAAACATAATACGTTTATTATGGAATATTTACTACATTTTAATAGAGAACCCATTTTAAAAACAATTTTCGGCACATTTAAAGATTTAATATGTCCAAAAAAAATTTTATATTTTAAATATTAACATAATTATTAATTTATGGAAAATTTATTGTATTTTTCGGTGAAGTGTTATTTTTTTAATGAATGTTGAAAAATACAAAATTTTAGTTTAGAACTTCTTCTTCATATTATGTATTTATAATATTAAATTATATTTTCAATTTGTGTAAAAGTTTATTTAGAGAATATTATTACCAATTTATATAATTTTGGTCATTGAGATCAACTTCCCTTTGAAATTTGGTATAAAAACTTCGAAAACTTTTGAATGTTTTTATGTTAAAAAACATAATTATCGACCCAACTTTGCGATTAATTTTAAATTAATTCCAAAAACATTTGATACATGAATTTGTAAAAATGGATTCCATATTTTTAATAATCATAATTTATAATGTATAATAATTTCTACATAGTTTTTGAAAAAAATATTTGTTAATGTAATTAAACATAATTACGTCAAGTCAGGTAAAATTAACCTTATGGAAAAACATAATATTAAGACCCAAAATAACCTATAAACTTCTCCAAAATACATTTTAAGTGAAATATTTAAACACTATACTCATTTTGATAAACTTTTAAAAATTATTTTATCCACTGTCAATAAATAAAACGTGGGTGGGGTTTTCCTTTTCTAGAATATTACAAGAGTGCCACTCCTCCATTATAAAAGGCCCCAAAAACTACTACCTCTTCATAACTTTCATGAAAATTATTATAGAACAAAATCTTACCAAATAGCTCCAAAAAATCTATCCCATAATCCTTTAATATTCCCTTTGGTCATATATCTTTACAATGAAGCTCTTTGGTGCAAACCAAAAGGAGTAACCTGATTAAAAGGTAACACCCCCACTCAATCTCCTTTCTATCATTTTCAACTCCACTCCCTAAAATATTATTATTCCAAACTTGTATAAAATAAAAATTATCCTCATTATACTAGGATATTTTTTATTCAATTTTTTTTACCGAAATTTACACACACTTCCATCTAATGTGTAAGGAGCATACTGTTAACGTGTACATCGAACTACCGCCTCACTAAACAATGATTGTCCATTTTTCCCTTACTGCATATCATGGTGTAAATTATGATGAAAATTATATTTATATATGATATATAATATATTAATTATGTAATTATTATTATATAATTATTTTAAATTCCATGTATTTATATGTTTTATTTTTTGTTCATATGATCATTTTGTTTGAGGAAATGTGGGCCACCGACCCTCAATGTGGTCTGATTCGTTCATACACTACATGGAATGTATTATGGTTGGGTTTATTGAAAATATATGATATATAAGAAATAATAAGTATAATTTGATAATTCTATATATTCATATATATATATAGACATATATATCATTTACATTCATTATTTCAACACGACAATTAAATGGAAATATTGTTCTTGTGTACATACGACTTACCATCTACATGAATAGTGTATTACATATCATACATGTATATCCAATGGATTATTATAATAAAAATATTATGAATATATATTATGTATAAATCATGGTTTAAATTATGTAAATCATGCCATAAGTATAATGACCAAAGATATAACAAATTAAGAAACATGCGAAAAACAAAGAATATATTAACCAAAGGGATGCATTAACATAGAATTGTTAAAAGTCATGAAATATAACTGAATAATCAAACAATATATCTGATTAGATGTAATAATATGGTTCTATTATAAATTTTTAATGAATTTTTATTTTTTATATAGGAGGATTGAATGATTGTAATGAGAGTGAAGACACAAGGTAAGAGAATTTCATCTCACTCTTTTTTTTCTTTAGATAAATTCCTTATTCACCACTCAATTCAATTGTGTGGTGTATATATACTACACAAGAACTAATTACATAAATATTATACATAAATATTTTGATATTTAAATAACCATTTTATGAACTTTTTTTCCTGGGCATTAAGTTTCAGAAGATACCAAATTCGTAAATTATTTTTTTCTCAATTTTCCTTCATTGAGAAACATTCCATGTTATTCACCAAAAATTTTATATAAGGTGTATAAAATAAATTATAAATATTATTTCATGAATCTTCTTCATTTAATGGTATTTTAATTTTCATGTAACTTCATTCTCCTACATGGAGAGTGTGATTAATATTTTCCATTTGGTATGAGTTTATTGAAACAATCTCACTATTTATCAAGAATGATAATGATCACATATTTATTGATCATGTTATATGATCAATATTTCAAAAAAAAGTCATAAATGTTATTATACTCTGGTTATTCATGATTTTTTTATTTATTACTACCATTTTAACTATTCTATGGTCTATAAGATATTTAAGAAAACGTTTTTAAGAAAATTTGACCATACCTCTCTATTATCTCCTAAATCCATGTAATTTCAAAAGCTAAAATTACAAAAAGGTATTAAAAGAATACTATTATAATATATTATGATCATAAAATGAAACTTTTAACTGATTTTAAATTCTATTAATAGTTTTATTGGAATCTTCATACCAATTTCCAAATAATGAATTTTTTAACATTTTACTATAAAAAGGGAATATTTTTTTCACCTAATAAAACATATATTATTTTACCCACTGTTATTTCATTAATGTTTTTTTAATACTTAAAAGGATATTTTTTAAGAAAATTATTTTAAAATAAACTTTCAAAAAAATCAAGTCAATTTTAATCATTATTTATAAGTTTTATATTTATTTTTCATGGAATTTATTTTTCCGTAATTTTTTATTCTTCATTTTTATTTTTTCAATGGAAAATTGTTTGAAAAGGATTTCAGGATTTTAAAAAGTCTTTCAAAGGAAAGATGGCTTTCAAAATGTTTTCAATATTTACATTATATGTTTTAAATGTTATTTTCTTGTAAATTATTTCAAAAATTATTAATGTCTTAAAAAATTATTTTTCAATAAAGAAATATATTTTCTTTAATAAATTTTTTAAAAGATATTTCCAAATTATTTTCCATCTAAGATAAAATCTATTGGTGTTACTCATTCATTTCCAAGAAAATGATTATATAGTTCAATTAATATTATTTCTCTTAATGGTTTTTGATTTGTTGGAATGCTTTTTATGAAATATATTTCCCTTAAATGAGATATATTCTTTTATGGGTTATGAGTTTGATGAAATTATTGTTAAGCTTGTATATTATTCCATAGGTTATGATATGATTACTTATTTATGACACCCATTAAATTGCATTGGTTATTCTATGATTGTTTATGATGTTGTAGAACATGAATGTTTTAATTCATTATGAGATAGGTGGGACCTATATCTCCCTATAATGTATTGGGTAAATATTTATACTTAATGAGAGAGACTAAGATAGTATTTTGAGTGAACCTTGAATACTAAAATGGTTAAGTGAGTGAACCATGACTACAAATATAGTATGTGGAGTGCACTCATTCCACTAAAATGGCCATGGGGGTGAACCATGAATACTAATATTGTATGGGGAGTGAACCCATACAATTAATATAGTCATGGAAATGATGTGCTGGATACTATGAAAATAATATTATATTATTATGGGTCTTCTATAATTCCATGTTTTATTCCTGTGTTATACTTTCAAGTATTATATTATTTATTTCCTTATGACTCGTGTCTTATGAACTTCAAATATTGTATCCATAATTCATGTTTATGATCATTGATATGTAAGTTATGATCTTCTATTTCCTTAATTAGGTTCTCATACCCTTGTGCTCTAGATTATTCTTACATTTATCCTTTATTTACCCTTACTGAGCACCTTAGGTCTCCCCTTTTTTATATTTTCCTTTCATAGGATATGAATAAATTTCTTATGTTGAAGTGTCTAAGAATGATAATAGTCAAGAATAACCTAGTGGGAGATGATATAGCTCATTTATTTAATAGTGTTTATGTTTCCATGTTTCCAAAGACACTAGACTAATACAGTATTAGAGCATCTGTCTGTATAATTTGTTATGTATTTCAAAAAAAGTGATGTAATGTATATTTATGTTAATACTAGGTTATTATATGGTTAATAGGTATAAATTTATCTGACATATTAGTTTGGGTAAGACACCACTACATGTGTTTAGTCTATTCAAATACCTGTACAGTTGGGTGGAGGAACACATGGGGGCATATAAATATCCAAATCTAATTTCTAGTCATGTAACAAACTATAAGATGGTGATTATAAATATCAGAAGATGTTTTCTATTAATCAAGGACATGGAGGATGTGCTAAATAAAGTCATCCTAGCACACCATTATACCTTCCACCCATTTCTCCAACCTATGGGGGTAATAACAGTTGATGAATTTGGGACTAATGAACATCGGTCATATCGTCTCACCTATCGAGGATGAGTGTTGGTGGGAATAGCTAATTGTGTGCCAATCAATGAACTATAAAACCCATATCAATTAAAAATGATTTTTATATTCCCATAAAGACTAACTATGAATTTATATTTGTAGGTACACCGTGAATGACATCCATCAGTGTTGAGGTAGCTCTTGCTAAGGTTCACGAGTGCTGACCATAAGATTAGGAATGAGCTACTTCTACCCACTTCCACATTCGTTCTGATCCATCAATATTCTAAGAGTTGAGAGGCCTACTACACATGGAAAATGTTGATTAAATGGATCATCCAAGCTAATAAGTGAGTGGTATATCTTCCTTAGGGATGAGGTAAAATGGTGGATAGAGAACATCATAACAGCATGGATTGTGAACATAATGGTCGTAGAGATACAATATCAAATCTGACAATTCATGAAGCCTCACTGACCTATGTTGTAGGAAGAGGGAATTATATACCAGGTATAGCGCTTCTAGTTATAATGACATGGGAAGAAGAAGATCTACCAATGGGGTTCTGTTGAATGTTTTTTCAGGCCCCCAGTAAGCAGTTTCATTAAGTGAACATTCCTGATGGAACAATATTTCCTGAGACATGGGAGAACTGGGATGTGAACATGAAATTACAAGGTCATCACGGGATGTGGGGGAACCTCAAATGTTATGGGATGTACCATTCTAGGATTGTATATGCCAGGGATAGCTTCTTGTCTTCCATGGAAGAGGGGGAGCGGTTCATGAAAAATCTTGTAGATCTACTGGATTCTTAGGGCACTACACCCGCATTAACTGACTGAGTAAAGATTCTTCTAGGAAAGTCCTCTCCTCCATAACTTATAGAAGGTGATCTGTCAGAGGGTTTGTCTGATGAATCAGATCAGTCGTGGGGGGGGAGAAATGCCGATAATGGTAACCCCCTAATGATTGGTGAGATTAGAGCCTCTATAGGGGAATTCACTAATATTCATGGAGTATGATTTAACTCATTTTACCATGTTTTTACTTCCCTAAAAAATTCTATTGATATATAATTTTAAATATGATTCATTAAGTATAATTATCTTGCAAAAGAGGCTACTGCATAAGGGGATGAAGGTACCATAATAGGTGCGAGGGAGGACACCCAAAAGCCTATTCATGTGGAATAAGGAACCACTTGGTCAACCGAAGTAGGCGAGGTTAGGGCATCAAACTTCTAATCCCTAAAGCCTTCAAACCTGTATGAGGAACATTACATGGTATCAAATTGATGTGAACCTAAGAGAATGACCCCCACCACATGGCTTTTGTATGTTTCCTTCCATAAAGTGTCACATACAGTGTTTTATTGATTAGGTTGGCATAAAGGTTTCTTTCTTGAAAAGAAATAGAGTAGGGATGTGATTTAATATATAAAATGTTTAGTATACCTTAGATATCTTTTTCGATTAGGGTTACATTATACATAGAGCTATCTATTTGATCTGAACAGGCCACATCCTAAGGTGAATAGTCAGTTGTGACAGTGAGTAATTCTACAAGTGGGGTGAAACTCATTGCTAATAGGGACTACTCTATTAATGTGGGATCATGTGAGGTTTATAAAACACATGACATGAAGCCCAACCCATCTGACAAGCTGTGAGAGGAATATCCCAATGCTGATCTGTTGGCTACATTACCGGAGTTTGATCCTAGAGATCCAAAAGATCCGGATGACTCAGATTGTAATGGGATGATTAAATTCACATCATCTAATGAGAGTAACAGAAATAAATTATATGTTTCATTTTGATGACCCTAGATACATAATGGGTAAGCCAGATGATTTCACTTTTCCACTGGTTTAACAGTTTGTGCACGAGTAGATTTTAGGACCTCATGGAGCCACATGGGAGTGATAATGACCTTATATATTTTTAATTCAATGTAAAGATAAATATAACATAATTAAGTATGTTTTTCTAAAACTTTTTTAATATATGGTTATATAATTGATCAATTTGACTATAAATAGTTATTATAAATATAAATATATTTCAAACATTTTGATATTTTATTTATAGTTTTTATAAATTGAATAAATTTATTTATTTATCACACAATGAGGATACAATTATTACCTTATTAATGAAATATTAATATAAATGATATTATAAATATTGAAATAAATGTAATTTGATCATTTTTATGTCATCCAAAAATATTTTGGATGAAATTCATAGGTGAGGAATGAGTTAGTTCTTTTTTAAGGAATCATGTTGTTATAACTATAACCAAATTCAATTACTAAATAGTGTCAAAATGGATATAAATGAGTTTTTTTGAAAAAATAAAACTTTACTAAATGATATAATAGTCTTAAAAACTAATATTATGTAAAATTTATTAGATACTATTAAAAATTTCATTAATGATCCACTTGAGGTTATGTTGTAATTTTATAGTAACTATAGAAACCATATATTATGAATATACAAGAATACCTGGTAAGAGTTAATGTTTTTAACTATGGGCTAAAGCTAAAAGATAAGGTTAATTTTGAGACCTAAAATTGTCCACAACCAATTGGTTGAGATGATTTATACCCCTAATAATATTATATTTTAAATAAATTTGTTTGGTACCATTAATAATGGGAAATAAATTTATAATAAACTAATATATAAAGACATTCATAATGCGGCCCTCACCTCTCTTATAAAATGGAAATTCTTATTCTCTTTTACTCACCCCTCTGAAGCTATTTTACTTGGCCAAACCCTACCCATTTCCTCTACCAACTTCTATAAATTGATTATATAGGCAACAATTTTGGTAGAAATCCACTCTAAAGGTATCTTTTGTTCAAATCAAAAGAAGATACACGAAAAAGAGGTAATTATTTTATCCCCTATTTCAAAATTATTGTCTCCTTCTACTTTGTCTTATTATTTTGTTTCAATAATAAAGTCATTCATATAGTATCTTATACATGATTATATGTTTTTATAATTATGGTAAAACCTTATACCTCTTTTTATCCATCCTACGAATAACAATATCACCATGTCTAGGATTGTACGACTTACCGTCTCCACGATGTGGTGTAATTTTTTATTAATAAATAATTAATTTGGATGGGTATAATGATGAGTATAATGGATTTAAATAATTAATATAACATGATAATTATTCTATATAATTAATATTCCATCCAATTCCATACCATATAACCATATAGTGAATGATGTCATCTCTCGTGTGTACGTACGACCTACCGTCTCCACGACGCGATTAGATTCATCACATTAACCATTCAAGAATGGTTGTAAACTATATATAATAAATAAGAGTAAAACATATGACATTATAATTATACGATATTTACTTATAAATATATATTCCATTTAATTTCTTCCATTCAATTAAACAAGGAAACAAAAACAATGTTCATGCATACATACAACCTACTTTTTCCATGAATAGTGTATTCCATTTAATTTATCTACCTATTATACTGAACAGTTAGATACATAAATCATGGTTTACATTTTGGAAGTAATAAAATCATGATCTGAGTAATAAGATCGTGAATAAAAATTCAAAACTTGTATGATAAATAATGTGATTATTACCCAAAACGTTGATTTATCATGGAATTGATAAATAAACATGTAAGAGAATGTCATCAGTGTATTATATATGTATTTTAGATTTTAATGTGGTTCTGTTACAAGTTAATTATATCTTTAAACCCACCAGATATGAGTTTTGGTAACATACTAATGAAATCATACTTATGGTAAGGTATAATTTTTAAATCTCATTATTATCCGAGATTATTTATTTGTAAGTATTTATTGGTTTATATTTATCATTCAAATAAATTTTTACATAATATATAATATTGTTTCTATTCTTATAATATTGTTTAAAGTCAATTTTACCAATTAGTGAATTTTTTATATTAAACGGAATGGAAGGGATCTTTCTTTCATTTTCCATACGAGGTATTTTTTGACTTTTCTGGAAAGAGTACGAGAAGAATGTTTTTTTATAATATACGGCTTAAATGGGTTGTTAAATCTCCATTAAATCTTATTTAGACGATTCTTCCTTTACACATTTTTATGATTCTTTTCAAATAAATTCATTTCTTTTAAAATTGAATGTTATTTTGATAAGTGAAAGCTTTTTTGAAGAAGAAAGGATATTTTTCTCAAGAATTAAGTTCGAGTGTTTTATCAAAATTATTTTCCATCTAAGATGATAATTTTTAAATAAGGATATGTCTCTATCCTTATTATTTTTATTATTTGAGTGTGTTAATGATGGAATGAAATTTTAAATGGTTTATGTTATGCTGGAATGATTTTTATGAAACCCATTTTATTTATTGGGTTATTATATGATGAATGATTTATGTTTTGGTGGCACATGTAAGATTGATTTTATTATGAGATGGGTGAGACCTATATCTACCTACAATGGATTGGGTAATGGTTGATATCTCATGAGATAGACATTACTAGAAAGAAAAGTAATTTTAGTTCAGTAATACATGGATGGAACCTGAAGTAAATCTGGTTCAGTAATACTTGGGTGGAATGTAATGTAAACCTGGTTCAGTAATGGACTTTTGCAGCTATGATGGTGTTGGCTGAAATTCCTTGTCTACTATGGAAGTCACATTAAGTGTTTATCAATTTTCAACAATTCCATGTTTTATGCCAATGATATTCATCATGTTTAATGTTAATTTTTTATATATGCCTTATGTACCATCATGATTTATTTTATGACACAATATTTTTATATTCAAACTTTATGTTCATGTTTTTACATTTTTATGGTTATATTTTGTTTTATGTTTTCAATATTTACCCTTTCTGAGGATTTGAGCTCTCCCTTTTTATGTTTTCTTTTTCCCATGTATATAAAGAAAGGTTTTAGGCAGGAAAACCAAAGTGGAATATCTTTATGGGAGATGTTGAAGATATTTCCCCAAGTTAAAAGATTATGTTCCGTGTTTACAAAAATAGTAAACTAATATGGTATTTGGGTGTCAATTTTTTTAATGTAATATGTATTCTGTAAAATAAATTTATTGTCCATATAAGTCATGCTTGGGTCATTTGAGAAGGTATTAGAGCGAAGGTCTTGTCAACCATTATAATTTAGGATGTAAAAACACTAGTAAGATCCCTAGAAATATTTCTAAGGATATGTCAAGGGATTTATTAAGGATATGTCATGAATAAGATAAAATCCTAAGGTTTTTGTGATAATAATAACTAACTTAGGGTTAAAACGAATATATCATAGATTGAAATATTATAAGTAACTTACCTAACTTATGTGATTCTAATCAATGATATATATTTATCACACTTTTTTTAGTCTTAGTCTATATCCCATACAACATAGAACATAGTTAAACATTGTATTTTTCAGATGTGAAAAGTATAGGAATTGTTAAGATCGATTTCCTATGATGAAACATCATGAAGAAAATCATGATGATGGTACGAGTATTGGTCATACTATTAAAGATAAAGAGATTGTAAATGACATGTGAATGTTATGTGATGTTCTTCCAATATAATTTACATTTAACGAAATAATATTGAGTTTTAGAATCCTTAAGTCGTGATTCATATTTTATAAAAAAACAAAGATGATGGATCATGAGTAATGGTTTAATAATAATGCTAGATGATTGAGGTGTATATGTTTTGGAATTAAAAGATTATGTTACATGAATCATGAAATATATAAGTGTTTTTAGTGTAAGTTTTTCATTAAGTATTGGAAAGGATATATTAAATATTTATAAGGAGGTAAAAATTATTTTAAGTATAAGGTGATATACTTAGAGAACACATAATTAAGAGAAATATAACCCTTAATATGTCCTTTATGTTAAGATAATGATGCTTTTCAAATGTTATAATGGATTTCAATAAGTAAATTAGATGACGATAGTTTCTTGATATATAATTATGGAGTTTCTGAAAAGAGGTTTATGATATCTTGAATAATGTAATAAACTTTTTGGGACCTAAGGAATAAATCCCATAATCTTTGGAATAAACAAACATCCATGTTTTCAATAAGGATATCAGATAATTCAGGTTGTTACTGTGACTCAAGAGAATACATGATGAAGTTGTTCAAGTTTTTGGAATGTGACCAACCAAATATATGTTATGATATATGTGGGATAAATATTATGATGAGTTTGTGAAACCTTATATATATTTTTATATTTTCATATTTTAGATGGACTGTATATTTATAATTTTTTTGGAATGTTTTTGTTAAGGATTAGATGAAAATTGTTAGAATAAATATTATCTCTCTATATATCGACTTATGAATGTTTGATAATTTGTGGTAACATTTTTTTGATAAATAAGGATGTAATTAAATATCATTAATTTTAGGGATCATGTGATCTAGTATATAACACCTCAAGCTTCCACAGTATGCTTCTCTTTGAATAATACAGTAGCGTGTGTTGTACGCAACTTCGAGTTGTAATACACACCACAACCAATCAAACTAGCCATTATAAAAAGTAATACCTACTTTTTGAAATTTTATAAATTTTATCTTTCATAATGGACTTCATTTTTGGATTCGGAATATCAAAATTAGTTTAGGGTGAATTTTTTGTATTTTTCTTGAAAACAATCAATTTCAGATGAATGGTGAAAAAACACTGAGTTATAGTTTTATAACCGAATTTTTATTTAAATAGTTTTTTACTTAAATTTAATCAAGGTCAAAATAGATACATATTATCAATATACGCTCAATTTAATTCATTGGAGTTAGTTTAGAATAATTATAGATATATAAAAATTTTATTGAACTTTTCACAGTTTTTTACACACCTCCTGGGAGAATTTGAAAATTCACATAAAACATAATTTTACTACTTCTGTGAGTGGAAATTTGAAAATCCGAGAGACACGGTTAATATCAAGGAGTAAAATTTGGTGAAATAAGATAAAAAGTATTTTTGTTGAATAGTAACTTTTACTTTTATTTACCATGGTTAAAAGTAAATAGGGTAATTATGGGTAAGAATGAAATTAATATTAACCTAAAACATGCCATAATTCTATTGGACAAGTGTATCTCGACCAAAAACAACCTTTGGAATAAAATATTATCATTTAGGTCCACTTGGATTAGATTTGGACATTTATTATTATTTAATTGAAATAAGAGTTAAAAGAGTTAAAATAAATGTTTAGTTACAAAAACATTTTTAATATAGAGTTATACATATGATAAATTAGATTATAAATATTCATTATAAAGATAAAAATATTTCCTACATGATTTTATTTTATTTATAATTTTTAGACATTAAATAACTGAATTTATTTATTACACAATGGTGATGAATTAATTACATAATTAATGAAATATTTAAATAATGGATATTATAAATTTTTAAATAAATGTAATTTGAGACTTTTTATGAATTAAACTAGTTTTATGCGTTAATATGACATGTTATTATTGAATTAATTATGTTTTTTAGAAGTAATAATGCTGTTATGATTTTTTCAAAAATCAAATACCAAATAGAGTCAAAATTGACATAAAAGAGTTTTTAAAACAAATATTATATTATTATTTGATATTCTATTCCAAAAAATATAAGGAATGGCCAAGAGACTTATATAATTATAGGTTTATCATTAATGAACCACTTGGGGTTCTCTTGGCTGTATATGGTATGTTTATTAACCATATAATATAAAAATACAAGGAGACATTGTAAATGTTAAACTATTTAACTAAGAGTAAAATATAAATGATAAGGTTAATTTAGTGACCCAAACCTGTCTAAAATCTATTGGTTGAAATTATTTCGACCCATGCCCACCTTATCCTCGAAATAAGTAACTTTTTAGTCATTATAAACTGAAAATGAATTTATTATAAAATAATATTTTAAGTTTTGCCTAAGGTGCCCCTCACCCCTCTTATTAAAGGGCACTCCACCTTCTCACTAATTCACACCTTCAAAGCCATTTGACTCATCCAACCCCTAACCAAATATTCTCTCAACATCCATTGCTTCAACCTAGAGGAATTAGTTTGATCATAATGCCAACCTAAGGAGCTCTTTTGATCAAATCAAAAGGAATAACCCGAAGAAGAGGTAATGTTTTCACCACCCTCTTTCAAGATCCTTTATTCTTCAACTTCTTCTTTATTTGTTATTTCCATTAAAAAATAATAACTCCAGAATATTCTATATACTGTGATTTTATTATAAATATGGTACAACCATATTCAGTATTCTATCCATCCTTTGAATTACATGTCACCATACGTGCGTACGTATGACTTACCGTCTCCACGTCGTGGTATAATTGTTATTCAAAACAATATTATTTGGATGGGTATGATAATGATGTGTAATTGATGTAAATAATAAATATAAGATAATAATTTTTCTGTATATATTATATACCGTCCAATTTTATATTATTTTAATATCAAAATATTGATCATGTTGCTTGTGCGTACGTACAGACTTCCATTTCCACGAATGCAATTAGATTCATTCCCTATTGTATCCATGGAAGTCTAATTCTCATTTGTTGATTAAAAATAATGTTTAAGAACTTGATATCATTATGTATATGAATAAGATACAACCTATCCATAACAAACATGACTTATGTAACAAAACATAGAAAATAAAACGAGTAAGTAAACATCTGAATCGATGATAATACTAAGATATTATTAACAAAGTAATGTTAAAAGATCATATATGATATCATATTAATGTATATAATTCTTGTATAAATTAATAACAATTATTTCACCATTATACAAGAGGTTAACCTACCCTTAACCAAGGAAAAGTACAAGGTAAGGGTTTATTTCAAAATCTCCTCATTATCGGAGGTTGTTTATACGTAATTATCTACTGGGACCTCTTTATCATACACATCCATGTTTCTTAAAAATGTTTTTCAAAACATTCTTACTATTTTAAAGAATATTAGTTAAATTTATTTTTGTCCTTGTTTGACTTTTTATAAGATTTTTATAAAGGAATCTTTCTGTCATTTTCCAAACAAGGTCCTTTTTAACCTTTTCAATAGAATTAAGGTAAGAATGTATTTTTTTAACTTATACAGCGGGTGAAGCTATTTTCCACCGTTATAAAATCGTCGAAGATTCCCTTACAAGCTTATAATAATATTTTCAAAGTAAATTTTTTCTTTTATAATAATGTGACTTTTAAATGATTTCAAAAAAATTGATATTTCTCTCAAATATATTTGATTTCACCTATGTCAACATCCTTTGATGGATTTTAATATTTTTTTAAGTTTATTTAATATGATACAAAACATCCATATTGTATTGAAGGTTTTGTGATATGTTTGACTATATATGTTTTATTTTTATACCATTCATGGTTTATGGAAAAGTATTGACATTTCTTGTGCTAATTTTAATATGAATTTTTATGTTATGTTTAAACCTGTTCATATGAGGAATGAATTGGACTTACTAAGTGACGGGTGGAGCCCGCTCTAACTCTTAGATGCATTGTTAGGTCTCATGATAAAAACTAGTGTCTTGGCACAATCCCTTGACAAAATATTATTTTTAGTCTTGGCACAAGGACTTGACTATGTGGTTATAATAGTCTGGGATTATGCATTCCATCATTATGAATGTTTTTATTGATATTTCATGTGATTATTCGACTAGTAGAATATCAATGTGAATAAGTAAATGGAATTATTTCATTTTATTTCTACTATATTATGCTAAAGATCAATTTTAAAAGGATTTTGTTTTAGTTATACATTTCCTTAAATGTTTATGCTTATTTATGAATGTTTCCGCTATATTGTTATCCTTACTAGGCATCTGAGATCACCCCTTATATGTCTTATTTTTCCCAGGATGTGAAAATATATTTTATGAATGACCTGCAGGGATAATATTTGGGGATGTGAGTGTGGACAATGGAGACGATGTTGTTGTAGTTTTCATTTTATGATGTAGTGTAAAATTTATGAATGTATCTAGTGATTCAAGGCTACTAAACGAAGCGGTATTTCGAGACTTGATATTTTGTGATCATTACAATGTTACAAATAATGCACCGACTCTGCGTAACTGGGGTCGGGGTGTTACAGTTGGTATCAAAGGAAGTTTAGTAAAAACCTTGGATGCTAGATTTAGATAAACTCTGATTAGATCATATAGCCCTAAGATAGACTTTGAGGATTAGTATACAAGAACTTCTAGAATGTTGGTATTGTAGTGATTTTGTATGTTTTCCGAGCAATACATCCCTGTCTGGATACGAGAAGGTAGAGGCGTCTCTGGCACAGATGTACCAAGGGGTAAAACCCGAAAACACCGCTTTGAGCTAGACTCGAACGGGAACTGGTACACGACAACGGGCCTTGCTGCACTCTTGGTTACGACACTCCCGGGGGATATGCTTGGGATAATTCTCATTTTCTTTACAAACCATTATGAAGGGTTTATGAGTATATACTTCCTCAAAGAAAACATTTTTATGATTACGGATTATGTCCATAAACTATTCAATTTATGTTAAGTGTTTTATAAGTTTGGAATTATGTATTTCAATTCATTAAACTAATCTAGTTTATGCCATTGTTTAGAAATACGCTTAGTGGAAGAAATGGAAACCGTATCAATTCACACACTCCTTTTAGGGATTTCCCTCCTGCTCAAGATAATTATAGTGGAGCTGGTGATGCAACTAGTGCTGATCAGCTAATAACCATACTGGGATAACTCACTCAGGTTATGAATAATAACCTTACCTGAATGGAGGACCCTGATCCGTAGTGTGGAGGATCAACGTTAGATCGTTTCATGAGGAAAAAACTACCAACATTAAATGGTAGTAAAACTCCCTTAGTAGCTGAGCAATGGATAAATTCCTTATAGGAAATATTACATGCCTTGGGGAGTAATGAAATGGAAAAAGTTATCATGGCAGTTTACCGCCTCACTGGAGATGCTGACCAATGGTGGTCATTGATTCAAAACGTGAAGGAAGATGATAAAGTATAAAATATTGAATGGAATGAGTTCAAAGAGCTATTTTTAGAAAAATAATTTTCTCGTGACCATCGAGAAGATATGGAAAGGCAATTTCTGAGTCTGAGGAAAAAAGAGGATGAGAATGTCGTAAAGTATGAGGCTAAATTTACACAGTTAGCAAGGTATGCTGTAGATTATATATGTAACCCAAGAACTAAGATTGATCATTTCTTTGATGGGTTAAATATGTGTCTCCGCCGAGAATTTGTCTCACAAACCTTCTCGTTGTACGAAGATATTGTCTCATGCGCTATCAAGATAGAAAAATAATTCTCTAAGTCTTACGACTTTAAAGAAAAGCTAGAGAAGAAGAGATATGATGATCAATCTGGAAATGGAAATAAGGGGAAGAAGGGAAAATTTGATTATCCATCCTATAGTAAATGTGGGAAGAAACACCTCGGTACATGCTTGAAAGGAATGGGAGTCTGTGACAAGTGTTGTAAAAAAGGCCACCAAGATTGTGATTGAAAAGGGAAGAAAGAAGCTACCGATGTTCAATGATACAACTATAGCGAGATGGGAAATTATGCAAATGAATGTCCTAAGTATTAGGGGAACTTACCTCAGAAAAGGCCAAGGGATCAAGGCTTAGCATATTCTATCACTACTGCTGAGGTAAGAGCTTTGAAATATGTGGTGGTAGGTAATTTTATGGTTTCCTCAAGTTTAGAAAATGCATTATTTGATTCTGGATCATCACATTGTTTCATATCTTCCCATTTTTCTAAGAAAATCAGATATTTCCAATTTGATTTAACAAGAGAGTTGTCAGTTAAAACTCCTAATGGAAGTATCATTGCTACAATGATCTGTGGATCGATCCCCATTAGATCACATTAATGTTCTTTATATGCTGATCTGATCATCATACCCAGGATTGAATTTGATATAATCCTTGGTATGGATTGGATTTCGGACCACGATGCAAACATTTATTGTAAGAAGAAGGCTGTTATGATTTTTGATGATGATGATAAGGAACACCTTATCTTTAGAGAATAATCGTCACCAACTATTTCTAATCATGATCCACTCTCAATAGCTCAACAATATTCAATTATTGGGGAGGAATAGAATGAAATTATTATGGGTGAGGAAAGGAATGTTCAAATATATGATGTACCTATTGTGAAATAATATGTAGATGTGTTTTCGAACGATTTACCTGGACATCCTCTAGAACGATAAATTGTGTTTCCATTGGTTTAATTCCTGGTTCAAGGCCCATATCGAAGACCCCTTGTAGAATGGAGACTGTGGAATTAGTTGAACTAAAGAAACAACTAGAGTAATTGAGTTATAATGGATTTATTTTCCCTAGTGTTTCTCCATGTGGAGCCTGAAACCTTTTTGTTAAGAAGAAAGATGGATCTATGAGGTTATGTATTGACTACAGGGAAATCAATGCTATAATAATAACGAACAAGTGTCCCCTACCTCGTATTGATGATTTATTTGACCAAATGTATAGAGCTCAATAATTTTCAAAGATTGACCTTCTATCTAGATACCATCTGTTGTGTGCGAAGAAGGAAGACATTCTAAAGACAACATTTCAAACCAGGTATAGGCATTAAAAGTTTACAGTAATGCCTTTTGGATTGACTAATGTACCTTATGTATTCATGGATCTAATAAATAGTGTTTTCAAGGAATATCATGAAGACTTTGTAGTGGTATTTATTGATGACATCTAGGTATACTCAAAAATATATGAAGATCATGAAAATCACTTGCGCATTATACAGAAAACTCTGAGAAGACATGAATTATATGGGAAGTTTAGCAAGTGTGAATTTTGGATTCAGGAGATTTATTTTCTTGGCCATATTATCTACAAATATGGAATCTCTATTGATCCTTCTAAGACAAGAGAAATCCAACAATGGCCAGAACCGACGAGTATAACTAAGGTATGTAGTTTTATTGGTTTAGTAAGTTATTATCAACGTTTCGTCCAGAATTTTTCTCAGCTGGCTAACCCATTAACAAAGCTCACACGTAAAGGGGTTAAATTTGTTTGGACAAAAGAGTGTGGAGAATTTTTTGAAGAACTTAAGAGAAGATTAGTCAATGACCCTATATTTACTCTACCAACGGGGAATGATGGGTTCGTTATTTATAGTGACACATCGAAAAAAGGATTGGTTGTGTCCTTATGCAGAATGATAGAGTTATTGCCTATGCATCACGACAGCTGAAAATTCATGAGAAAAACTATCCTACTCATGATATTGAGTTAGTTATTATAATATTTTCTCAGAATATATGGAGACATTATCTCTATAGTGAAATATGTGAGATTTATACTGATCACAATATTTTGAAGTATATTTTCTCACCGAAAGAACACAACATGAGGAAAAGGAGATGACTCGAACTACTCAAGGATTATGATTTCATGATACACTACCACCCGGGGAAGGAAAATAAGGTGGCAGATGCTTTGAGTAGAAATTATCATGGAGTTTTCAACAAGATGAGAATTTAAAGGGCTCCTATTTTTATGGATCTAGTAAAGATGGACACGGGAATGACCATGGAAGGCGAAACATCAATAGATTTTCAAATGATTGCCAAACCTTCTTTACTATAAAGGATAAAGAGTTCTCAGACCGACGATGAAGTGTTTCAAAAGAATATTAAAGCTGTGAATGATGGGAGATTGAGTGACTTTATATACGAGGATGGAATTTTGAAATTTGGGAAGAGACTTTGTGTTCCTGATATACCCGATCTAAAAAGGGAATTCTTGTATGATGCTCATAGTTCCAATTTCTATATAAACCTCGGGAGTACCAAAATGTATTTAGATTTGCAGGAACATTTTTGGTGGGACAACATGAAGAGTGAGATTGATGATTTTGTGCCATGATGTATGGTTTTTCAACTAGTGAATGCTGGAAGGCAACAGCCTCGTGGAGTATTGCAACCTCTTCCCATACCTGAGTGGAAATGGGATAATATCATGATGGACTTTGTCATGGGACTACCAAAGACTCCTAGAAGGAATGATGCGATATGGTTCATTGTTGATCGTCTTACCTAGTCTGCACATTTTCTTGCTATAAGGGAAGATTTACCACTTGAACGTCTAGAAAGACTATATATTAATGATGTTGTGAGGCTTCATGGAGTACCCCTGTTGATTTTTTCTGATCGTGATCCCTGTTTTACTTCAAGATTCTGGAAGAGTCTTTAGAATGAATTGGATACTAAACTTCATTTGAGCACTGCCTACCACCCTCAAACAGATGGACAATTAGAACAGACTATTCAAACCTTTGAAGACATGTTGAGATCTTTCTCAGTTGACTTTCAGGGTATGTGGGATCAATATTTACCTCTAGTTGAATTTTCATATAACAATAGCTTACATTCAAGTATTCAGATGGCACCATATGATGCGTTATATGGAAATAGATGTCGCACACCAACCTATTGGGATGACGTTGGTGGAAGAAAACTTGTAGGCCCATAACTGGTGGAGGAAACTATGGAAAAGGTAAAGGTAATCCAAAACCACATCAATTCAGCTCAAAGTAGGCAGAATAGCTATGCCGATAACTGAAGGAAGGATTTGGAATTTCAGGTAGGAGATCATATTTTCTTGAAGGTATCTCCATGGAACGGAGTTAGACGTTTCGGTAAGAAGGGTAAATTTAGTCCCAGGTACATCAGACCTTTTTAAATTCTTGAACGAATTGAGGTCATAGCTTACCATTTGTCAATGCCGCCAAATCTCTCCAAAGTTCACAATGTGTTCCACATATCACTGTTGAGAAAATACATGCCTGACCCAACGCTTGTACTCACCTATGAGGAATTAGAACTGGAACCCGATCAATCTTATTGCGAAGATCCTAAAAATATTCTTGATACGGGAGAATAAGTGCTGAGAAACCGGACGACTCTTCTGGTACAAGTTCTATGGAGAAATAATAAGATGGAAGAGGCAACGTGGGAACCCGAGGAACTTATGATGAAGAACTACCCAAGTGTTTTCATGTGGTAGTATTCTAGAAATTTAGAGGATGAAATTATTTTAAGGAGGGGATAATGTAACACCCTAAGCTTCCACGGTACCCTTCTCTTTGAATAATACAGTAGCGTGTGTTGTACGCAACATCGAGTTCTAACACACACCACAACCAATAAAACTAGCCATTATGAATAGTAATACCCACTTTTTTGAAATTTTATAAATTTTATCTCTCAAAATTGACTTCATTTTTGGGTTCAGAATATCAAAATTAGCTTAGGGTGAATTTTTGGTATTTTTCTGAAAACATTCAATTTCCGATGAATAGTGACAAAACACTGAGTTATAGTTTAAAACCGAATTTTTATTTAAATAATTATTTCTTTAAATTTAATTAAGGTCAAAATAGATACATAATATCTATATATTCTCAATGTAATTAATTATAGTTAGTTTATAATACTTTTAGATATATAAAAATTTCATTGATCTTTTCACCGTCTTTTACCCACCTCCTAGGAGAATTTTCAAATTCATATAAAACATAATTTTACCACTTCTTTGAGTGGAATTTATAAAATACTAGAGACATGGTTAAGATCAAGGAGTAAAATGTGGTTCAATAAGATAAAAATATTTTTTGGCGAATAGTAACATTTTACTTTTATTTACCATGGTTAAAAGTAAATTGGGTAATTAAGGGTAAAATTGATATTAATATTATCCTAACACATGTCCTAATTCTACTGGACAAGTGTATCTCGACCAAAAACAACCTTAGGAATAAAATATTATCATTTAGGTCCACATGGATTAGATTAGGACATTTATTATTATTTAATTCAAAGAAGAGTTAAGAGTTAAAATGAAAGTTTAATTACTAAAACATTTTTAATATAGGGTTATACAGAAGATAAATTCGATTGTTAATATTAATTAGAAAGATAAAACTATTTCATACATAATGGTATTTTATTTATAATTTTTAGACATTAAATAATTTAATTTATTTACGACACAATGGTGATGCAGTAATTACCTAATTAATAAAATATTAAAATAATTGATTTTATAAATATACAAATAAATGTAATTTGATAATTTTTATGAATTTATTAAATTTTATAGATTAATATGACATTTTAGTATGGATTTAATTTTGTTTGTTCAAAGTAATCATGCGGTTATGATTTTCACAAAAATAAAATACCAAATAGTGTCAAAATTGACATAAAAGAGTTTTTAAAACAAATATTATATTATTAATTGATATTCTATTCCTAGAAATATTAGACTCGTCCAAGAGACTAATATAATGATAGGTGTATAATTAATGAACCACTTTGGGTTCGCTTGGATGTATATGTTATGTTTATTAACCATATAATATAAAAATACAAAGAGACAAGGGAAATGTCAAACTATTTAACTAAGAGTTAAATATAAATGATAAGGTTTATTTAGTGACCCAAACCTATCTAAAATATATTGGTTTAAAGGATATCAACCCATCCCCACCATAGCCAAATAAGTCACTTATGAGCCATTATAAATTGAATATGAATTTATTATAAAATAATATTTTAAGTTCTTCCTAAGGTGGCCCTCACCCGTCTTATAAAAGGGAACACCCCATCTCACTAATTCACACCTTCAAAGCCATTTGGCTCGGCCAAACCCTGCCAAAATATTCTCTCAACTTCCCCCAATTCTACCTAGAGGTTTTAGTTTGATCAGAAAGATAACCTAATGTTCCCTTTTGATCAAATCAAAAATGAAGAACCTGATGAAGTGGTAATGTTTTCGCCACCCTCTTTCAAGATCCTTTCTTCTTCAACTTCTTCTTTCATTGTTATTTCCATTCTAAAATAATAACTCCAGTATATTCTATATAAAATGATATTATTATAAATATGGTACAACCATATTCAGTATTCTATCCATCCTTTGAATGACTTGTCACCATACGTGCGTACGTATGGCTTACCGTCTCCACGTCGTGGTGTAATTGTTATTCAAAACATTATTTTTTGGATGGGTATGATAATGATGTGTAATTGATATAAATAATAAATATAACATTATAATGATTCTGTATATATGATATACCATCCAATTATATATTATTTTAATATCAAAATAATGATATTGTTGCTCGTGCGTACGTACGGACTACTGTATCCAAGAACGCGATGAGATTCATTCCCTATCGTATCCATGAAAGTGTAATTCTCATTTGATGATTAAAAATAATGTTTAAGGACCTGATATCATTCTGTGTATGAATAATATACAACTTATTCATAACAAACATGACATATGTAACAAAACATATAAAAGAAAATGAGTAAGTTAACACCTGAAATGACGATAATACTAAGATATTATTTAAAAAGCAATGTAAAAATATCATATATGATATCAGATTAATATATATGATTCTTGTATAATTTAATAACAACTATTTCACCATTATAGAGGAGGTTAACCTACCATCAACCAAGGAAAAGTACAAGGTAAGGGTTTATTTCAAAATCTCTTCATTATCCGAGGTTGTTTATACATAATTATCTACTGTGACCTCTTTATCATCCAAATCCATGTTTCATAAAAATATATTTCAAAACCTTCTTACTATTTTACAGAATATGAGTTAAAGTAATTTTTACCCTTTTTTGACTTTTAGTATGATTTTTATAAAGGAATCTTTCCGTATTTTTCCAAACAGGGTCCTTTTTAACCTATTCGACAGAATTAAGGTAAGAATGTCTTTTTTTAACATATACGGTGGGCGCTGTTATTTTCCGCCATTATAAAATAGTCGAAACATCTCTTACAAGCTTATAAGAATATTTTCAAAATAAATTTTTTCTTTTATAATTATGTGACTTTAAAATTATTTAAAAAAAAAGAGATATATCTCCCAAATATTTTTGATTTCATCTATGTCAACATCAGTTGATAGATTTTAAGCTTATTTGAAGTTTATTTATTATGATAAAAAACATTCATATTGTATTGAAGGTTTGGTGATATGATTGACTGTGGATGTGTTATTTTTATACCATTTATGGTTTATGGATAAAGTATTGACATTTTGTATGCTAGTTTTAATATGAATGTTTATGTTATGTTTAAACTTGTTCATATGAGGAGTGCATTGGACTTAATAAGTGACGGGTGGAGCCTGATATAGCTCCTCGATGCATCGGTAGGTATCATGAGAAAAACTAGTGTCTTTTCATAAGGCCTTGACAAAATCATATTTGTATTCATGGAACAAGGCCTTGACTATGTGGTTATGATATTCTGGAATTATGCATTCCATCATTATGAAAGTGGTTATTAATATTACATGTGATTATTCGACTATTAGAATATACATGTGAATATGTAAATGGAATTATTTCATTATATTTCTGCCATATTATGATTAATTTCAAGTTTAAAAGGCTTTATTTTAGATATACATTGCCTTAAATGTTTATGCTTATTTATGAAAGTTTTTGCTATCTTGTTATCCTTACTGGGCATCTGAGCTCAGCCCTTTCTTTGTTTTATTTTTCCTAGGATGTGAAGAAGTATTTTATGAATGACCTTCAGGGATAGTATGATGGGATATGAGTGTGGACTACGGATACTATGATGTTGTAGTTTTCATATTATGATTTAATGTAAACTTTACGAATGTATCTAGTGATTCAAAGGCTACTAAACTAATCGGTCTTTAGAGACTTGATCTTTTGTGATCATTCCAATGTTACGTAATAATGCATTGAATCTGGTTAACTGGGGTCGGGGAATTACATAGTAAAACTTTAGAAATGAAAAATTCAACATCATTTCTCGGAATAAAAGATGAATTAGAAATTATTCAAGGCACAAACAATTACGAGATTGTACTAAAATGAATTACGTATTTCTTTTCATGTTTTTAAACTTTAGAAAAAGGATCTAGAAAACCAAAAAATTTATCCTTGTAACATATTATTCGACGAACCATATAGTCACTTAAATCATCATACATTTATGGATTTCTAGTTGTTCACTTTCTCCAAACCTTGTTTTCTATCCTTATCTAACCGAACATGATTTTTATATTTTACCTCCATATCCATGTTTTCACTTCCCACATATATTCTTCTATGTGGAAACCCAGTGATGAGTTACTTTCTGTAATATTTATATTTCAATCATTCCTTTTTAAAATGATATTTTTTTATTCCTTTTTACAATGTGAGTTTCTATGAAAGAAACTTTCAACTAGTAAACCTTTTATAAACATGAAATATTTTGAGGGAGAAATTCATTTAAAGGGTGGTAGAATATAAAACCTAGAGTTTTTATGGACAATTTTTTGAGAATAAAATTTCATTTATATCTTGACAAGAACCATGTCAGTCATTCCTTCAATAGTTAACCGACTTGTCGTATGTTACACGCAACACCGAGTTTGCGTATGATACACACAAAACTAAGTATAGATTTTGATCAATTTATAAAAGCACTATTTTTGGATTACACTATAAAAAACATAAATGGAATCTTGAACTACACACAACACATACATGGATTGTGTTACAGGGAAGAGCGACCTTTCTCGATATCTTGCATTGTACGCAATACCAAGATTCACTAAACAACGATATAATATTAAAATATTATTATTTAATGGGATATAAAATATCCATTATAAATATTATTAACCAAATTTGAAATTTTATATAAATTTAACATTCATCTTATGTATTTTATAGAGATTTTATATGAATAAATTCAATTTCTTTTCAAAAAAGAAGTATTTTTCAACAAATGTTGTTTTCCTCCTTTTGATGGCGCACCCATTTTAAATCAGGTTTTTTCCAATTTTGTTATTATATTTGAAAAATAAAAATATTATTTAGAAGTATGCCATCAAAATTCACATTGGATGAATTTTAGGTATTTTTCTAATAAAAAATATTTTTTTAATGAATAGTAAAAAATACTTAATTTTAATTCAAAACTGCCTTTTCATATAATTAAATTATACAGTTATATTATCTTTTTATTTGTTATAAAGTGTAATTGGATTATATTTTTATCATTTAATCCAATTATTTTCATTGGATATATTTTCACATTTATATTGGAAATAATCACATGTCTATTATTTGAAAGTTTTTATTTCTTAAAAACACGCTTTTTGGTTTTGACGAAGGGAATTAATTTTAATTTATTTTTTTCCCATTAACTATTTTGATTTTAAAAAATGGATTCCATATTTTGAATTAGATGTTCCAAATTATTTAAATTGGTCCCCATTAATTTTGGACATTAGGAATAGTAACTTCAGTAATTATTTTTATTTAGCATGGTTAAAGGGTAAATCCAGAAAATAAGGGTTAAAAAATAATATTATAATAATTTAAAACTACCCTAACACGTCTCACGATCCTATTGGATAAGATATGACCAACCATGGTAATCCTTGTGTTGATTTTAGTATCCCTTGGATCCACCTGGGTGTGATAATGACAATTTTTAATTTTTAATTTAAACTAAAGAGGAATAGATCAAAAACATGTATCTTTTGATAAATGATTTTTACTATTGGGTTATATAACTGATATGTTTTACTATAAATAGTCATTATAATGATAAAACTATTATCAACATCATTGATGATTATTTAAAATTTTTATAAATTAGATAAATAAAATTATTTATGACAAAATGATGATGTAGTGATTACCTTATTAATAAAATATTCTAATATATGAGATTATATATTTTGAAATAAATGTAATTTTATTATTTTGATGTGAAAATTGAATTTTTTAGAATAAATTGAAATTTTATGGATAATTTAATACCTTTTATTAAATGTAATTATGTTTCTATGACTTCTAAAAAAATAAATTACTAAATTGTTTCAAAATTAAAATAAATGAGTTTTTAAAAACAAATTGTTTTATTAAATGCTATAATAGTCCTAAAAATATATGATTCCTCAAAATGACATATATAATGTTATAAATCTCATTAATTATCCACTTGAGTTTCTCTTGTTATTTTATACTAACTATAATAACCATATATTATGAAAATATGAGAATACAAGGTAGAGTTAATGTATTTAAATAAGTGTTAAAGCAAAAAAATAAGGTTATGTTTGCCTCCAAAACATGTAAAAAACCTATTGGTTTTAATTATTTACACCCATAATCATCTTATATTTGAAATAATTTAGTTTGGGATCATTATAAAATGAAAATAATTTATAATAAATTAATATTTAAAGACTTTCCTAAAGTGTCCCTCACCTCTCCTATAAAAGGGATTTTTTCCTTCACTTTTAATCACAAATCTAATGCCCTTTTTCTCAGAAAAAAAATACCAATTTATTTTCCCAACTTCCATAAATTCACTATAGATTCCAAAATTTGGGGATAAATCCATCATATGGATACCTTTTGTGCAAATAAAAAGGAGATGCTCAAAAAGAGGTAATTATTATATCACCTATTTCAAAATTCTTTTCTTATTCTACATTTTATTCTTATGTTGTTTCCATAATAAATTAATAAATCCATTTTCTTATACATGTTGAGATGTTTTTATAATTATGGTACAACTCCATACCTTCCTTTATCCATACTACTAATAACAATATCACCATGCGTTCGTGCATACAGCTTAAAATCTCCATGCTATGGTGTAATTTGTTATTCCAAAATACATAATTTGGATGCATATAATGATGATTATAGTGTATTTAGATAATGAATATATCATGATAATTATTATGAATAATTAATATTACTTAAAATTCAATACCATTTAACCATTAAGTGAATGATATCGTCGCTTATGTGCATGTACGACCTACCATCTCCATGACACGATTAGATTCATTCTCCACGTTAACCATTAAAGATTGAATATAAAGTATATATAACAAATAAGTATGAATTATGTGAAATAATAATCCTTTAAGATTTATGTATATTTATATAAGTCATTTATTTTCTTCCATTCAATTCAATAACAACACGAAAACATCATTCATGCGTAGGTACGGCCCACTGTCTCCATGAATGGTGTATTCCATTTCATTTATCTATATATTATATAGAATATTGATGATATATATATATATATCATTTTTTACATTTTAGACGTATTTAAATCATTATCTATGTAACAAGATCCAGAATAATAAGTCAAAACATATACAATAAATAATATGATTATTTCCCAAAACATTTCTTTGACCTGTAATTGATAAATAAAATTGTAATACAATGTCATAGGTCAATCATATATGATATCATAGATATTAATATGGTTCCGTTATAAGTTTTTAACATGTCTAGACCCACTATACAAGTGTTTCAGACACATACAGATGAAATCAGACCTAATGTAAGGGATAATTTGGCAATCTCATTGTTATCCGATATTTTTTATCTGCAAGTATTTAATGGGGTATATATATCATTAATTTACAAATTTCCAAAATATATAATATTATTTATATTATTTTAATACTTTTTAAATTCAATTTTCCCTCAATGGTGAACTTTTTTAATTAAATGGTATGGAAAGAATCATTCTTTCGTTTTCCAAACAAGATACTTTTTTACATTTTTGTGTAAGAGTATGAGAAGAATGTTTTTTTAACATATATGGAATGAATGGTGTTTTACGTATTCTTAACGCCTTATTTCCATGAATCTTCCTTTATGCTATTTCATTTTTATTTTTAACTAAATTTGTTTCTTTTAAAATTGAATGACATTTTGATAAATGATTTTTTTTTTGAAGAAGAAAGGATATTTTCCTTATGAATTAAGTTAGAGTGTATATCAAAATTATTTTCCATCTAGGAAGATTCTCTTTAAATAGGATTATGTTTCTATACCTTCTATTACTATTATTTGATTCTTTTAATTATGTAATGAAATTTTATATTGTTCTTGTTATGATGGAATTATGTTTAAGAAACACATTTTATTTCTTGGGTTATGCTTTGAGGAATGATTTATGTTTTTGGGAACTTGTAAGAATGATTTCATTATGATATGGGTGGTACCTATATCTCCCTACAATGAATTGTGAAAAGATTTATATCTCATGAGATGTACATTACTAGAATGAAAAGTAAATCTGTTTTAGTAATAGAGGGCCATAATGTCAAGTAAATCATGTTTAGTAATACTTGGATAGAATGACAAGTAAACCAGGTTCTATAATAGAGATTTTCCACTATGATAGTCAAGGGATCAATTCCTTGGATACTTTGGAAATCATTTTATTTTCTTATTTTTTTTTCCACAATTCCATGTTTTAGGCCAATTCTATTTTATCATAGTTAGTGTTCCTTAATGATATATGACTTACATATTGCCAAGATTTATTTCATGACTCAAGATTTATATATTCAAACATTATGTTCATGGTTTTACATTATTATGTTTATGATTTGTTTTATGTACACAATTAATACCCTTACTGAACATTTAATCTCAACCATTTTATGTTTTCATTTCCCCAGGATATAAAGAACGGTTTTAGGTAGGAAAAAGAGGGAGATCTTGACTGGATATTTTGAAGATCTTCCACCAAGTTAGAATTTTATGTTCCATGAATCAAAAGACACTAAACTAATATGGCATTTGGGTGTCAATTTTTTTAATGTATTATCTAATCTGTAAAATAAATGTAATGTCCTTGTACATAAACCTTGGGACATTAGATAGACTCCTAATATTTGGGTTCCATATGGATCAGACTGTACCAAGAGTACCCATCCATGATGGAATGAGAATATAACCCAACCATAGTATCGATCAAAAAATCTATCAGTATAAAAGGAATATCATTCTTCAAAAAGTGTAGGTTGAGATCTTAGAATTAGATAATGAAAAATATATTCCCATTCATCCTCCTGACTGGGATGATATTGGGTGTCCACTTTGGGTACTGAACATCCTTGAAAAACATGGATTTGATTAACTATTCAACATTAGACTCTACCATAACACAATGGGATGGGTACATCTTAATAGGAGGATAGATGAAATCGTGATGGATTACTGGGAGAACAAGATAGTGAATGTGGAACCGAGGTTCCAGTCCTGACATCTCATAATAGCTCCATTACTCGGTAGGCTTTGTTGTACTGATCAGTGTTAGCCTTAGATCTTCCTTGGTACCAAGATTTACCTGAACCTTCTCATTGATGGTGGTGGTGATGCCTTCCTAAAATGTGGGAGTAAATTCTTCCAGATCATAATCATAATCTGAGATAGGGGATGTATCTGGAGGATACATTTCATCAAAACTAATTAATTTTGAAGGAACATTGGTGCCTACTTTGATTGTGGTAGAATATTCATTGAAGCACTCCAACTCTTCAAAAATCCTGGTGAATGATATTATCATGATGATTCTATCAGGCCTTTGACCATGATGTCCATACTTAATAAAATGAAATAGTGATGGGTTGGTTTGTGTTGGTTTGACCTAGCATGATAAAAAAAAGCTTGTCTAATGTATTTATATATCCATAGGGTGAACATCTTGATACTTGATAGGAGTAGGGGGTTCTAGTTTCACTCGACCCCGACCCATGTAGTAGTGCAGGTTAATCTAACAATGTAAATTATATATATGGATGTAGTGCACTTTCCTATTATAAATGAAAAGGAAAATCCCCATGTCTAGAGTTGTTCCCTCTATGTGGTAAATCGGGAGGATCAATGGATCATCTAAATCATTCCATGGGATGGAGGATATGGAAGTCTGATCAACCTTGTTAGTTTTCACTTTCTCATCCTTATTCTGGTAATTGAAAACATTTTTATAATGGACCTCACAAGAGTTGAAGGTAGACACTTGACCTTGAAGTATTCATACTCAGCCATTGAGGTATTACATGAGGCATTGGTGGTACGATGAGGGGACTACTAGATACAGATGTAGCTAGGTCCTACCCATCAAAAAATTGAAAGAGGTTTCTTGTGAGACAATGATGAATTATGTGTTTTCTATGAAACAATTGAACTATGTATTCAAAATAATCCTACCACACATTATTTATTTGGTCTTTTAATTCCCCTGATTCTTCAAGTAAAATTGGATATTGCCATCTTCATTAAGTCCCAACCTACATAGAGTCCGGGTTGGGATTGGATTGATATCTAAACCTATGTCATCTAGACAGTGACAATGTTCCATACCGTTGAACTCGATGATTATGTACATCATGAATATGATTCAATAAATGAGATAACATTCAAATATTCTAGAGAAAGAGATGAAGATCTGGAATTATGACTACTCAACCACCTTAGTATAGAATATATATTTTTCGACAATCTATGCTTCAAACTGGAGGTCTCCTTCAAAAGCTTCTACATGGGATCCTCTAATATATTAAAATACAAAGAGATCCTCAAGGATTGAGATCTTGGATGGAATTATTGACAGGTTCATAAACACATCGTATTTCTATTCTAGACAAAAAAAATTACCCTAGGGGGTTTCTACTTGGTAGGAATTATGACAGGTACAAATTTCTAAACTAATGGATTTTGGATGGTGCTAGAAACATCCTACTAATCATAAGATATACTTCCCAGAACAACCACTGGTTGAATATCATCTTACTGAGTCCTCATATTATCTGGACATGACCAATTATGGTGCTATCTTGATTGTTATGTTTTCTCAAATAGCATGGTCAATGGTGGATGTGGATCTAGTAGTGTGCGACGGAAGGACTGCGTAGGTTGAAATCTGCACAATAATTTTTGTCTGTTCTCAGTGGTATGAACAACATATAATTAATCACTAGACTGAGCATTCCAGTGGTTCACATGTCCTCAAATTCTTCAATGGAATCATCTGGGAACATTTTGTGGGATTTAATAAAATTCACTATTATCAATAACCATTTTGGGGTCTAACAGTTCAATGGTATACATAGAGTCATAGTCCACACCATCATTAGAGGAGTTTTCCAATACTAAATGGAATCTAGGTGTGATTCCCATCTCCGGTGGCTTGAAGAAAATTAGGGTATGAAAAAAGTTTAGCACCGATGGGGGACTTTTAATTTATTTCAGCCATCACTTCATAATCTTCTGATACATTGTAGACTGAGAGGTGGAAGCAGGAACAACAACTAGAGAAGGCGCAATGACTTCACGAGGTTCAGACTAACCAAGGTGCCTACAGATGACACTATGGGCCCAATAAACTACTCTATGATCCTAATAATAATCATACATATAATTCCCATGATTGGAACCCATTTTTCATTAACCTTATCTCTCACTATCAATTTTGAGTTCAGCTGAGATATGTGATACTGGCCTTGGTACTTCACCCAATATGATCACATCATTAACCACTTGGTCCTGGAGAAAATCCTTGAACACATAGAATTTCTTGATGTTGTATCCAAGTATCCTATAGTAAATACATTGTTCAAGACTATTATTATTCTTTAATTCATCTATCTTTCTTAATTCGGGTAGCTTTAAAATCCATTGTTCTAGGGAAATGCATAAATAATAGGGAATCTTAGCCTATGGGAAAGAGTTTTTTCGGTTTCCCTTATCCAGAAAGGGTGCTTGTGGATCATGGTTCTAATGAGGGGATGGTGGATAATGATAAACCAATATAAATTATCTCATTTGGGTGGTGGTTCTTATCTTGTTGGTGCCTTCTAATTTTAATCATGTTGAGGTAGATCTTTTTAATGTTATTGTACTTAATAAGGCTGATATTGGAATGGTTCTACTAGAAACATCCCCAGTGAATCTTGGGATCTCACATTCTCTGTGGAAATAATATATTTTTTCAAGACTCTCGTTAAAGTAGCTGTAAGGGGCATATGATGGGTCTTATTGAGTTTATACGAGGAATAGTCTAGGTGTTGAGCCTTGTTGGAGAAATCCCAGAATCCACCTGATAAATTATGAGTGATTTGGTTGGGAAACAGTTCAGTCTTGATGTTATTGACACATGTCATAAATAGATACCATTGATTATATGACATATATAGTTGTCATGTAAAACCATTCCACAAGAAGATGAATCCTATGACATGCTCATTTGGAAGTTACATGCACTTGATGAGGTTGATGATGAATTTCATGCATGTACTAGAACTGAGTTGGTAATGAAATTTCATGCGGGGGTCTTCTCAACTAGTGATCAAACCAATGGTAAAATCGATATACCAAATGAATTAAGGGCCATCATATTAATAAATGAATCATCATAGATTTTCTGCTTCCTGTTGCTCGGGGGTTCCCAACATGGGTATGCATCTTTAGATGAAGTGGTCTAAAATCCATAGTGGGTCTCCGATCCCATTGATGGAGGAAAAGGTTGGATTATTGAAATTTGAGGGTGTTCTCATGTCATATTCACAATCTAGATATGGATTTAAATTTTATGGTATTGAAACCTATCTCATTTCCAAGCCTTCAAGTCGAGAAGTGAGAGCAGCTTGCAGATTGTTCTAATCGGGATTCCTATCTTGCTGAGGAATCTTAACAACTATTGGATTGATCAGATCATCAACATAATATATTGGACTGAAAACATGTGGAGTGATCTATATAGTGTCCTGTGGAGTTTTCTGATTTAGGTCCTGAGGTTTCTAATCATGATGTTGAGGAGGACTTGGTGATGCATACCATGGTCTCATACCATTAAACTAGGTCTCTAACCTATCAGGATGCACGAGATTGCTGAGCTCGACTGGGAGAAACAGGATAATAAGGACTTATAACTACCCCTTGTACCATGGTGTATAAGGACCTTGATCCTATCAAGGGTAACCATAGACTAGTTGTCACTTGGAAATGATCTCATTGATGGTCTGGTCCTGATCTATAGTCTTCTATTACAAATGATACATTGTGGATCATTCAATATTTTTTTCATGACATTAGAAGGATCTGAGGGATCAAGATGTCCCTTACCGATGATGATAATCTTGCTGGTGGGAAATGATGTATTGGTTTCTCAAAGGTTAAGAGTCTTCATTTTTATGTGAGTGAGAAAACCTATGTGAGGGTCAACATAATATTATGTGACCCTAGTAGGCTAGAGATCATTATCTAATTATATTTCTATGTCCCCATTATTTTGAAATTTGAGCTCATCTATATTCATTATTAAGAAACCTGGGTGTCTATCATCAATATCTATAGGATTATTGGGCTTCCTCCTAATAGGACTAAAGTATAAGGAAACTTACATTCCCCAGTCACAGATTTGCATTTGTGGGGTTACTTCCTCAATTATTATACAGAGCGCTGTGAATATTTTAACACATATCTATCGAACGGTCCAGTGGTAGATAGGTGATGAAGAATGTTTTGCCACTATGTGTTATTCTATATCGACCTTTTGACATTGTTGGTCGATGTTGTAAAAGAGATCACAGATATTTGGGTAGACCAAATTAATGTCACAAAGATGAAAATTCATCACCCAAATGATTCGGTGAAAGCATGTGACCTCATCCTGGGTAAGGGACTCTGGAATGTCAATGCTAGGATCCATGTTCATCCAGAACAATATAGACAGATGATGAGTATAAGGATTTTCCATAATATTTCCTATTTAAAAGTAGAGACTAGCTCCATGTTATCCCATGCTCTGATCAGATATGGTCGAGGAACTAATGGAGACACTGTTGTAGATTGATGTGGCAGTGAAATGGTTAGTGGAGAAGCCACTGCAGGATATGGATGACTTCTGCATGCTGGTTCTTCTCTCAGGGGTTGTGATAACATCATCATCATGTGCAATTAATATAAAGTACTAACCTAAACCATATGCATGAGTGCAAAGACAATAATCTACATGTCTACGGGGTGCATGTGGTCTATCAAGTCCCAAAAATATATCTCCTTGATCTCTTGTAGAGGCTATAAATGACATTAGAGATGAAAAAATATGTCTTCTTTGTAAGACACCATAAGTGTGCCAAATAATCATCCTCTTACATATACCTACGAATGAATTTGGTAATCTTGTGGACCTCACCTTTTGAGATGGTGAATCTCACTCACTAGGCCCCATACCTAGGCTCTAATGCCTAAGACTTGGGGGAAGACTCCATCATCCATTCTCAGTCAGTTTCCTAATATGATAAGTGGATAGAATTTACAATTATCTGGGTCTTCTTGGGGGTTTTCCTAAGTTGGTAGTGATTCTCCCATCTTCCCCTAGATGATTCTTTAGAGTAGGAATGCTCTTCATCATGGATATGACATTTGTGCTAATTGGCAGTAGATTTTGGAGGACCACCACTAGATCTATCTAGGAAATAGGGAGGGCCTCAATTTCGATCATTTATGGATTAAGGAGGATCTCTAAATTTAGTGGTCATGGTATGAGGAGGTCCTTTTCATTGGTTGATATGGGCAGGTGTAGGACATTCATATTGGCCATTGATGGTACGAGGAGAAACTTCAGACTGATCGTTGATGGATTGGTGGGGACCTCCTCTTCGGTAGGTAATGGAGTGGGGAGGACCTCTGCTGGAGATGGAAATTGTTAGAGGAGGACATTCGCTCGAAAATTTGGTGAATTAGAGAGGACCTCTATATCTGTAACTATAAGTTGGGGGAGGACCTCTTCCATAGACGTTGATTAAATGGGTAGGTCCTTACCTTTTAATAATGTTTAGAACATGGCTTGGACATCCATGTTGGTTTCAATAGTGGGGAGGACCTCCCCAATGGATGAAGACTGCATGGGGATGACATTTATATAGGGTCTGATTATCACATAATATCTCGTGATTGTTATTGGGAATGTCAATGGTTGATAGAGTCAACCCATCCATCCTAGGGGAATTTGAGAGATTGAACCAAATCGATTGTTATGGATTCCCTAGTTTTTAGTAGTAGAGATTTGGAGGAGTACGTTGATTGTAGAGGCTTCCACTGGAGTTGTGGAAGTTGATTCCCATGATAGTAATTCTCCTAGGCTTAGGATGAACTTTGGAATTGAGTAGGTTAGACTGTGACTAGTAGAGCAGGGGTGTAGACCAGCTATTCATCTTTATGAGGGGCTGGTCATTTGTGACTAAGATGAGGCATAGTGGGAGCCCTCATTGGTAGCTCTTGGGTTTCATTCGTGGCTAGGTTGACCCTAACAACCACTACCTTCATGGCATAGGGAAGTGAGTTTAATGATCACTTTGGGGATAGGTTTTAGAAGTGTTTAATTGTTGGAGTGGTGAGTATTATCTCCCTATATATACCCTATGGGCGGTGGTTTTGGGAAGACACAAAAACCTCCATGTCATAGTGAGCCATATCCCTTATGGGAATGACTCCCTCATTCTGTTACCATCATATGAGGGTGTCCAACACCCTCTTTAGGATCATTTTAGAGGGTGATATGGGGTGTGGGATCCTAGTAGATGATGGCTTAGCATTATTCCGGGGTGAGGTGGGGTCATGCATGATGGATAGGTTGAAACATCTATTTCCCCACATCGGTATGCATTGGGTGAGCCATTTACTATAGGTTGGGTATTGAAATTTAGTATAATTAAACATTCTATATAGATACAGGAAAAACAATTCTCAATGCCCTTTCCTGATCTAATATTCCTTGGATGGGGAGTTCCTTGTTGATGATTCCACACACCGGGATGCCCAACATTTAACTATTCCAATTTCAAGTGAGTTCCATGTTGGGCCCCCTATTTTATTTTTAGTTCATGTTTCCAGATAGTTAGATTCATTGATATGATTATCTAGAAAATTGATGATCAAAATGGACAATTCTCATGGTTTAAGTCGAAAAGATTCCATTCAGGTTCACTGTTTCTGTTTCAGGTGCTTTCACTGGGGTGTGCTTCCTTGTGTGTTATTTTCTGCCAATGTTACATTATTACCCAATATTAATTATTTCGAAAAGGTGATTAATTTTTTCACTTTCTTGGTGATTTATTATTCTTTATCAAAATGGGATGATGGTATTTTAGTTTCCCCTTCCATGGATTTCTCCTCATAAATCATTGCCTTGTTTGGGTCTCCCTCATAGATTAAAATGTGTTTGTGAAACTCATTCATGGTGCCATCTCTATTTAGAAAATGGTGAAATACACTAATTACATATAAACATTATAAGGGGTCTTCACAGGGTAGCAAAATTCTATTAGGGGAGTAGTCACGTTGGGAATTGCTGGAATGTCTGGACGCTAGAACATTGGTCACCTGTATTCTTTCTCTCATGATGGAATCATATAGAGACATATCGTTCATGTAACATAAGGCATATCATGTTGGTCACATGGTATATGATTCAAAGGGAATATAGTTTTTTATATTTTTCTCATGAATCCTAGGTTTAACAAGGTTTAGCAATGTAACCGGTCACGAGTTTAACAACTTTTGAGGATGAATAGATGCTGATCAGAACACCCGGTGGAGACAATTCAAGAATGGGTGTTTCTAGGAGGGAGGGATTGAAATTTTTAATAGATCGATGGGTTTGAACACCTATGGAGGGAAACCCATGAGCTATATCCTGTAACAAAAGTATTCCATACCATGAAGGGATATGTACCAGGGAGGGATGTGCCAATGTTTACCATTGGTTGGGATTGAACCTTGTAGAGGCATCCTACATACCCAATTTAGAGTTCTAGGATCAAATATCACATAGTTATTTGGATGGCGTGTGTATTACACATTGGAGATTCATTTTTCAAGATTATTTATTTGGGTTGGATTGTGTAGGTTGTTTGGGGCATACACATTGGATATGTCTTTGTGCTTCTAGGAGAAATAATTATGTGGTTGAGGATTATATAAAGGAACAACCAACATAGATGGCATGATATCACCATAGTGCGGCAACCTAGGTAAAAGTTGGAAGGATGTGGATGAATTTTTTGGTGTATTGGATGTAATTGATGTATTTTTGGGGGGGTTTTGGGCCTAATCCTCAAAAACGATTCATACAAATCCCAGTTAGTTAGGAATCAAAGTCCATGTTGTTATATGAGGCGTATTGGTCATTACACATAAGAAGGTGGACCAATGAAACTAGAGTGTATTTTGGGGGATTAGACATTAGAGTGGCTTTGTGGAATGAGGATTATCGGGGCTTATACCTAAGGAGAATCCCAATTAGATGAGAAATGTTGGTAATTACATATATGAAAGACTCATTGGGAGATGAAAAATGGGTTTAGTCTAGGAGGGATTAAAATTATGATATTAGATAGATCTCATAGTATCTAATAACATCTAAGACCATGTGAGTCATGATCTATGTTTGAAACAATAGGAATTAGTAGACCTGATGCTCATGTCATGATAGAAGAGTCAGTTAGAGATGTTGTGGGGCTTATGTATAGAAGCTTCCTGAGGAAGATCTCATTATGCGAGAGGAGGATTTCATTCCATGTGAGAAAGATCGCATTCCATGCTAGTCATTCATATAGTATCATATCAAATTTGTTCTCGGGATTATGTGTGGAAACTGCACAAGGCGCACATGGAGACAAATCTCGACGGGAGAGGTTTTGGTGATTGAGAGTGTCGGAAGCGAGAGGTTCCTAGTTCCCATATCTTTTGTGATAGTATGTGGAGGATGTAATTCCATGTGAGGAGGGTCTCATTCTAAAAAAAATACCTAGAGATATCCTGGGCTTCTATAAATGGTGTGATCATAGTTTACCATCATATGTTTAGGATGTTAGTACTTACAAGTTTCATGTAATACAACTAAGACATTGGGGACTCATTCGTCACCCCTCTCGCTAATATAAACATCTTTAATCAACCATTGAGATTATGATTTCTTCAACAATTTCAAGTTACAATGATGGGGAGGAATCATCACTCAAATGTTATATATTAGCATACATATTCTGAAAATAAAGAGGCATTATGATACATATGATGAAAACAAAAATGTAAACAAGAATCTCAAGACAATAATGGATTGGATTGGGCCACAAGAATGGATAGTGCAGGTCAGATAAGGACATGGAGTGCAGCTAAATTGATCCTAGAGGGGCATGGAAGCCTGTAGAACTCATAAATTATGAATTGATGTCATCATAAGGGAGGAATCTTGGTGATTCCCAGGATAATAGATTTACAAAGTAGGGAGCCTCACTGAGAATCTCTTCATGTAGCACGGTTTATTCACTATGGTCAAGGGATTCATAATGTAATGGGATTCATTAAGCATGGTGACCTTGTGTTTAATTGATGTCATGATTTGGTAATAGTGTGATTTGTGAAGGATTAATGCTCTACAAATCCTCTTGTACCATAGAGGGCCTTCTTTCTCCATGAAGGGCTTAATGCTTCACGAAAGGCATCCCCAACATAGTTGGCAATATTTTGGAACATTATTAAAGTGTTTTCTTGATTATAAAATTGCTTGGTTTATTTTTTTCATTTTGGTTGACATTTCTAAGGTTCTATGGGAATTGGGAGATCCGAGGTCAAAAGGTTGGGGTATCCATCCATTTAAGATTGAACGATAAGAGTATTTATAGTCCCATGTGTTTTATTGTTCTAAGAATCTCACTATGAAGAAAGGGAGGGTTCCAGGATGGGTCAGAGCTCCACCAGACTCATGGATCACTCTATCATGGCCCTCATATGGTCACGAGGCTCTATCCATCTCACATAGCATTCCATCGCATCCTTCTCATGCTCAAATTGATTAAGTGATCATTATAAGAGGGATTTTGAAAACAACCACAGTATGGTGGTTTTGGGTCTATTTGAGCATGGATTCAATCTCGAATGGATTTAGACTCCTCTAATAATCTCAAGGAATGTATTTTGGTGCACACAATTATATAATCATTATATAATAATCCAATTCAATTTTTCATCTCCTCAGTTTAATTCTGATTATTTTTAGTTCAGAAAAATTTATCTCTCTTTGGTACTCATATTATTCAGAAAATGATTTTAATAAAAATTTAAAAAATTTATTATATTTCGGTGAGACATCCTTTTTCTTCAGTATCAATGTTTTATAAAAAAAATCATGATTTTATTATAATATTATTCAATGATTTTGAAAAAAATTTTTCCAATGAATGAATTTTTTTAAGAAGGTTTAAATATAATATTTGTGTCATATTATGAATAAGTTACTTTTTTATCGAAGGTATGGGAAAAATGTTTATTTTTTATGATAATTACATGAAAGGAATTTTTTTCATTGATGAATGCTCAATTATTTAAATATTTATTTAAAATTATAAATGTTTATCATGAAATAAATCATTCACCATAATAATTTGAACATTGTTTGATTTTTAATAAGTTATTTTAAAATGAAATGTTTAATTTTCTCAAGAAATTAGCTAGAGTTATTTTAAATGATATTTATTTATGAAACAAAATACTTTGGTCTTACTAATTCTTCTATAAAGAAATGATACAATGATATCATTTTTATTATTTCATTTGATGTTTATTGATTATGGTGATGAAATATTGATTAATCCCATTTTATTTTCCAGTGGTTTATATATAATGAAATGATTAATGTTTTCATGACCATGTAAAATATATATGAATGGCTTATTATTATTATATGGTAGTTTTACCAGTAAATCACTCAAATTAATTAGGTAATGTTATTTAATATCTCATGATTTAATGATGATAAGAATGGATATTATTATAAATAGCTTTGATCATATTTTTATGTGTGAGTATGATTTCTTATTTTTATTACCCCAAGATTATATGTGGACATGATTTCAAATGGGGATGTGCACATTTTGAGTTGTGAGTACGATCAATTTCTACCAATTATTATAATATTATTCAAGGACAATATAGAGATTAAAAATATTCAATAGATTGTGGTTTCTTATTATTGTGATTCTATATGTAAATGTTATGAATCTTATATTATTGTCATGACCCCTAAATAAAAAGATACCACATTTATGGGAAAGAGATGGTGACTTCCCGAGTCCCATCCCCCAAAAGGCCCTGGGTTGGTGTCTAGCACCATGGGAATAATAAACCTGAGTTTGAGATCAATTACCCTCTAATACAACATGTAGAAGTGATAGAAAATAAGTACACACCAAGAAAACACCTGATCAAACATATATGTATAAATAAAGAAACCCCAAGTACAAACATGGAGTTCCATACAATACTATAATAACAAAAAGGAAAACTACATGTAATAAAAATTAAATATTGAAACAACCATGGAGGAAATCCAACTACTACAAATAAATGATCTATTCATATTTTTCATGATATCCAACAAACCCCAATAGACCTAAAATATAGATTATGTGTACACAGGGTGAGTGTAAAAATATAACTAGTTGGATCCTCCATATAGCCTCTAGTGAAAGAGATAAAGAATGAATTTGGAAGCACCATGAAAAATAGTTAAACTAACTCATCACCTAAACAAGTATCCTAATTTTTTATCCTAACAATTTCTAACTCTCACCAAGTATCACATTCCAAGAGAATATAATATTATAATGAAACATAACTGATTCCCCACTGCCACATTATAATTGGGTTGTTTATCCTCCTTAAAGTCTCATGTCCTAAGGAATCTATCTCCAAAATTAAACCAAATAAAAAAAATATGGGAATGATGTCACAAAATGCACCTCATGAATCACATCATAACATAATCCCATCCACATATACATATTTGGTATCCATGTAGTTTTTGGAATTCAACACAACCCGCATCACCTGTATCATATATAGAGTATTATAAATCAAGATTTTATATCCCATACATTGATTACATACCTCAATCCATCACAGCCAATAAACATCATACCTTTAATAATCCTTAGGATTATATATTCTGGATTGTTTTTGTTTGAAATAAACACAAGACATCACAGCTCTCTACACACATTTTGGGAAATTGACTACCATGCATACCAGCACAAGTAACAACCAATAGAAGTGTGCATGGACAGAGGCTATAGTAATCCATCCATTCTTCCAATAGGATGTTGGGGAACTCCCTCCCATATTCTACTGGGTGATAGTTTCCATAACCAACATATATGGGGTAGCATATTTAATCATATAATATACAGGATATAATGCAGCTCACAACCACACTATGGTCGTATCCTAGTCTTAGAATCTACTACAGCTAACATCGCCCTGAATCCTAGATACCACTTCTATGAACAGATATCCTAAAATAATTATATCATTTTAAAGAGACATATTAAATTCATTCATTTAATTATATAATTTTCCCGACATTAAGTAATTCATTAATGATTAATTAATAATTATAATTATTCTAAATTACATTACAATACCAGCAGAGTAAACTCTATTCCCTCCAAGAATAATCCAAATTGTGGACTCTGTTTATCACGATAACAATCTTATAGGATTTTAATTCCATCATTTCTAACTGCACGGGTAATGAATTATTTATTCATAATTAGAATCACTCAATAACTAGGTACTCTAGGAAACCATCATAAACTACCACCAAGAGTAAACATGCTACCAATAACCTCCAGCTGCCACAAGTTATGGGGAAATTAATGTGGATAAAAGATGAAACCAAAACATAAACCATCAAACGTATTCATAAATGAGTGTATTTTCTATTAGAATAAAATTAATGAGAAATCCAATCTTCAACACATTTAATCACCTCTGGTTCTATCCTCGACACCCACATTCACATCTTGATGCATGCCACCATCATTCGGGATCCCCTACCCCATAATATCATCTATCCTAGGCTCACCCATCCTAGGATAACAACTCATCACATAGAAAATCTCACTTATTGAGAACACGAAAAAATTAGAAGGAAACAAACAATCATTTCCAATAGTGAACTCTATGTCCCAAATCAAGCCATCTATCCCTAACACATAAATGAACTATCATGTCTCCAAAATCAAGGGACTCATCCCTGTAAAAAAAATATGGGAAAATAAGTCCGTAGAAATTATCTTTATCAAAGAAACAAAACTTATTCCATCATGGATTAACCGATTTAATAATAATATGTTCAAACTATTGGAATCCTAAATCATCATTGTATAATATGATATAAAAGGAAAAAACATTCTCTCAACATTTATTCTTATTTAAAAAAACCTAAAGATGTACATTTCTGAATTATTATTCCTTTTATGATTATTTAAAATAATTAACAATATTTACATACTTTATAAATTACATTATTCACAAATAATATTAAATTTAATTAAGCATGCATACTATCATCAATTTGTCATCATAAAATTACAAAAACACTGGATTTCCATATGCCTCTAATTTAATTATTCTTAATCCATGTAATTATTAATTATTTCATAATTTATGTCCTTTATCAATTTAAACATGATATTACAGTCATAAGAAAATTCTAAATAATTATATCATAGATATCCCTCTATTTAGAAAAATAAGAGGCACCCCACTCTAATGGTATAAAGCATCAACATTGTTAAAATCTGATCACATTCCAATTCCATTATTATGGTAAAATAATTATTATTCTAATTCCATTTTCATTAAAAGGGATAAACCGAGATCAATTCATGATTTCTTGTAAACATTGTAAGAGAATTAACAAATTCCCTACCTTAAAGGAATTAATGTTCTTCACATGAGAATAGACCAACGTTGTAGATCCTAAGCGCCTCTCTTGTAAGAAGTTGTATACATACAAGGATTTCATGAAACAATCACACAAACTAACATCAAAGGAAACTGCATTAGTAATATAGGAGATGATCCACCATCACATAGAAAGAAGAAACATGAGGAATAAAAGGGAATAACGAGGAAGGGAACACAAGAAATTGATATAGAACTCTCCTAGGATTACCATAAATCGAAGACATAAGACATAGATCAATCCCTATCAAATAAATCACCAAAAACATAATAAAGGTGTCAACAGATAAATTGGAGTCGAGTGGGTCATATGGTTTTCATGAAAGTCATGAGCATTACACCCTTTATAGATATGTTTTGAAATGGATTTACACTCATTGTAATACATAAAAATCATGTAAATATCATGTTTGAATGGTTTTTAAAAAAAATCATCTCAATCCTTTTAATACTAAATATATACATGTCATAAATTACCCCATGATCCATCCTAAAAAATCCATGAACTACACATACACAATGTGAAAACCCATTACACATCATTTATTCTCAAAGATTCTGTATTTTCACACCTAAACCACTCTATACTCACTCTAAGACTCCTATGGGTTCCCCAAGCCCACAGAATATGAAAAGGGTTGGTGTAAATTGAACCAGGACATTATAATTATGATTATTATGTTTACACCCTTATTGATCATGATTCTAGATTTGACATAATTTTAGAGTTTAGCATCTATGATTATTTATGTGTAAATATTTCTATTCAATATATTCTCTTTATTATGTATTCATACAATTATTATCATCTTATGAATTCGTATGTATTGACATACCCTATATTTACACTTACTGGGAATAAGATTCCACACTTATATTTTTCTTCCCTCTTTCATGATGGAAATATTTAAATGTGATTATTTTATTGGGGTACCTTATGTAAAGAATGATGTTTGAGATAATAAATATTATACTTAAATAAGATGTTTACGTATCTAATAATCAATTTAGCTAAACAATTATGGTTCTCATGAATAATTATTAGGGAGATATATTGAATACTCATAAAACGATTTTCTATTTATATATTTAATTTCCGGATATTGTAGTTCTTATCAAATCATGATATATTTTTTTGGAGATTTTTTTGTAGGAAATATGTCTAAAGTACCTTAAAAACTATGGTGATCCAAAAGTGACATATGATAAAAATAATTTTTCATAGGAAAATAAGAAGGTTTTATAATTTAAGACATCTCTAGAACAATTTTTATTAATATATGTTTTATCACTCTGATTAATGTATCACAGTGGTTAAACTATAATTTTGTTCTAAGTAAATGGATTGAACCATAAGGAATCATATGAAAAATTAATATTATAGCAAACTAAATCACTTTCCCTAAGATAATACAAATGTATTTAGAGTTGGTGTGAAATATAACATGACTATAATCACTCAAATATCTCAATATGTAAGATTTCGAGAGAATATTTTTGAGATTACAAATGCACTATGGAGGGTGATACATACCATTTTGTATTATATGTGACAACATTCACCATCCTTCTGTGGATACATTGGACCACTAGATTCCATGAAATTGATCAATGGAGTGTAAACTATATTTACCATTATCCAGGGCCCAGACCAGGGAAACATTTTCTTATTTTGATATCTATTAGAAGGTTAAGTGAATCAATATTAGAATGTTATCATGGAAAAAAGGAGAGAGGAAAAAATAAAATAAATTTAATGTGTGTAGTTTAACATGGTATTTCTCAATAAATAATTTTCTATAAATATCTATACTAGGATAGATAGTGTCTTTGTGGAGATGAAACTTAATGTTGATAAATTCATTGGTACATAATAAGAATACATTTCAAGAAATTTAAGGTATTATTATATATTTATAATTGACCATAAAATTAAAATTTAATGACTTTTTTTCAGAAGAAAAAAAAGTCCTAGAATGGTGTTTTCCATAAGGGAATTTGGAAACTATGAAGAAATTATTCAATGTGATATAAATTTTTAAATAGAGAGTGGGAACTCTAATTATTATTCTATTTTTGGTGAAAAGAAAATAAAAACATCATTTTTTGGAAACTATAATGGTAAATACCAATAAGTAATTAAATTCCAACAACCTATGTGCATCTTATTTTTGGAAAATCACTCTGGATATTTTCCTAAGGGAACAATGAAATGTTTCAATTGGGGCGAAGGTTTTCCATCAATATATTGATTTTCAACGAGGGATGAAAAGGTCAAAAAATGAAATAACAGAGAATAAGGGCTCAAAAAATAATTTTAAATGTTTATGAGTTAGGTATATTGAGAATAATGAGAATTAATACCCTAATTCATGAGATAATTAAGATGGTATCCCTCAAAACAACCTAAAATAAAAAATAAATGGAAGGCCTTTGCTGTCACAACTGATGTGGGTTAGGAGAATGTTGTTGTAAAATGTACAATCACCATAAGTTGCAGAATTTAAAATATCATGTTTTATTATATCTCTACACCATATTTTATATATAAATAATTTTCTAATAGTGTCACATCAATACCTCAATTATTAGACATTGAGTTGGAAACAAAATCCATTAATGTGAGGATGATCTCATATCATGTCTATATATAGAGACCCAATCTTTTCATATATTATAATTACATCATTTTAAAGATAAAAAACATAATATTATTATACATATAGGATCCAAAGGTTTGGTGTCTTTGGAAAACTAAGACTATACATAACAATTACAACATCAAGCATATGCATTTATTTAATTCCTTCTTCTCTAGATTATTATTGGCACATGACCTCTCTCAAGTACATGTAGTCACGTGAGGATATAAATTAAAAGGGGTGAGATAAAATCCCAATTATAGGATATAAAAGAAAATTATAAAAATGGATGAGCATAACCATATCATAGGCAAATGATCATTAACATGAGAGGAAGCATTAATTAGAGATTTGAAATGTGGAAATTCATAAAAATGAAACATCATGTATTAGTGGTTAACTACCACACATACTTGTGAACAAAGCTAGAATATTGTTCACACATAATTTCATATTAACTCATGAGATTGATAACTGTACCCAATTCATGGGAGCGCTGTATACTTTCGGGCACACCGGTCACATTGAAACATTCATATTGCGCTATATAATTCTGGGCGCACCCGTCACATCATAACATTATCATTTATCATGCATGTAAAAATGAACATATATCAAAACTAAACATAACTAACCCATAAAAAGTGATGGGTCTCATCTCATATGAACACATTCATAAAAATTGGGTTCTCAAAATAAATAGGGAATAACATACATGTTACAAGAACTGTTAACCTTGAATGAGAAGTAAAAGGTGTGTTTTCAAAAGAAGAGTTCTTTTGGAAAACATTTTGTTGGAAATAAACACTAGTGAAAAATTATATATCCCATAAAAGGAATGAAAATTATGAAAAATTTATTTTTAATTAGTAACCATATCAAAAAATAGTGAATGTGGGAGAACCCAAAGGATGAAAGTTGGGTTCGAAAATTTCCCCTTACCTTGCATCTGAATGTTTTCCTACCTTTAATGTCCTGTATAAACACATTAGATTCATTAATTGACAATTAAATAATATTTTTTATAGTAATTTGGTAAATAATGGTTTCATTAAGTTATTTTATGGGCCTTTTGATGAGTTATAGAGTTTAAAAACATTGTTCGGGAATGTTCATTTTTATGGTTTTCTTGAGCGGTTCACATGTATCCATAAATGGATGTTCATGTAGAATTGGATAAACATACTGAACATATATTTAATGTAATTAATGATATTAAGGATGTTAAAATGATCTTATAATGAAATATATTATATACCAATTTTTTGAATCATTGGATGAGAATTAAATGATGACTGTTTGGCTTTATTTGGGCGGTTTTTTGACCAGAACAAACTTGTTTTGTTTAATCATTTTGTAATTTGTACATAAGTTAGTTAAAGAACATTAAATTGGAAAAAATAAATATAGAATATTCTGTTTCAACCATAAAAATGGTTTCATGACCAGATCTGAAAGTAGAAATGTAAGAAGGATAACATGTCTTTCTTGAAGGTGATAGATTAACACCTAACGAACAACCATTTATTTTATAAAATAAAAGGAAGAGGGAAAGGGGGTTGGATGGTATAATATACCAATAGTGACATAACATTATATTATATGTAGGATAATATATTTAACATACCATTTGGATGAATATAATTTGGGAGAGAATAATAAAAGAACACGAAACTGAAAGGAAATTAAAGGAAAGTGGAAGAGAAATTACCTCTTGAATCCTCCTCTTGAGATCCTCCATAAGTGACCAAGGGTTGGTATTGTGATGATAACAGAAGCTCTTGAACGTGGGGAAGGGGCTAGGGAAGATTCCTAGGAATATTTTAGGGATGTATTGAAGTCGGAGAGGTGTTAGGAAATGAGGGTGTGAAGGGTGGTTTTTATAGTGGAGGGGAGAGAGGATTTCTCAATATAAAATTCATTAATTTATTATTTCTCCACAAGACAAGGAATAGTGACTCTTCCATGACCAAGAATAGTAATTTTACCATGTTATCCTGAACCAATTGGGATTACATCATCAAAACATCAAACATGACTCAATAATTATCATATTTAGCTTATTTAGTAAATTATGTTATTTCAACATTCATCCAAAATTCACGTATTTCAGAAAAATCCAAAAAATTAACCCTAACCATTTTTCGACATGTATAATCCAAAAAGGAGTCAAATTTTCAAAAATAAATTTATAAATATTATTAATTTAATATTTAATTAAAATCATAATTTACTTGAAAAAAACATTTTTTAAAATTAAAAATTATTTTATAATGCTTTCAAAAATTACTTAAGGTAATATAAAATTATCTTAAATCTAGGAGACATATATTTGTTAATTTATGAACACATTTTAAGGAAATAAATTTTCTTTAAAATTATTTATTTAATTACATTTAAGTATTTATGACATACAAAAATACAAATACTTTTACTATGTCCAAATTGTAACATATAAGATAACTTAATTTTATTTAATTATTCACGAGTAAGGAAACTATTTTTATGGATGATTTATTGTTCATAAAAGTCATATTTAAATTCATAAGGGAAGGTTACTATTCGTAGGGGTGTGTTACTATTCACCGAAAATTATTTTTGTTTTATTAGACTCTAAAAATCATCTTGAACACCACAGTGTATGTCAGATGTTTGAAATTAAAAACCTAGAAGTGGAAAGATTATGTTTAATGGTCACATAATATTTAGTATATTTATATGTCATTGTGATTCATAATGTAATTATACTATAAGTAATACTTATAAGAAGGGAATTCCATTGAGAAAACTTTCGTTCGTTACATTCTTCCCCCTTATGAAATTTCTCCCTTGAAATTTTGTTCTACGTAAACAGGTGAGGGTACTTCTCCTTCATCACCTCTTCCAGATACCAATTAGCTTCTTAAAACTTATGGTTCCTCCACAACACTTTGAAAAGGTGGATTGACTTGTTGCGTAGAACCTTATCTCTCCGATCCAGAATCTCTACTGGCTACTCTTCATAAAAGAGATCATCATATAACTTTACCACCTTTGAGTTTAGTACATGTGAGGGTTCCAGTATGTACTTCCTCAAGAGTGATACATGAAACACATCATGAACATGAACCATATTCAATAGAAGTGAAAGCTGATAGGCCATGACTCTAATGAGATCAAAGATCTCAAAGGGTCCAATGTACCTTGGGCATTGCATCCCTTAATTTTCAAATCGCATGACTCCCTTCCATGGTGATATTTGAAGGAATACTTTATACATAAAGTTGAAATCCAAGTCTCTTCAACGGTTGTCATCATAGATCTTTTTCCGACTCTGAGCAGCTTTGATGTGTTTCTGGATGACTTGAACCTTATCTGTAATTTCTTACACAATATTGGGTCCATGTAGCTTTCATTCTTCAACATCATCCCAATAGGTTAATGTTCTACATCACTTTCCATAAAAAGATTCATATAGAGACATCTGAATACTCGAGTAGAAGCTATTTTTGTATGAGAATTAAACCAATGGGAGATGATGGCCTCATCCACCTTTGAATTCTAGAGAGAACTCTCTTTTAATTTCTTCAGGCGTATGAATAGTTCATTTAGATTGGCCATCGGTTTGGGGGTGATAGGACATGCAGAAATTTAATTCAATAATCAAAGCATGTTGAAGGCTCCTCCAAAATTTAGATGTGAACCTTTGATCATGATCAGAGGCAATTAAGAGTGGAACACCATGCCATCTCGCCACTTCCTCCACATAAATCATTACATGTTGTTCAAGTGAGAGATCATCCTGAATAGCGATAAAATGGGCAGTTAAGGTGAGTCGGTCGACTACAACCCATATCTCATTATTTACCTTCTTCGTCTCAGGGAGACCCATGAAAAATTTCATAGTAACATTCTCCAATTTCCACATGGGTATAGGCAATGGTTGAATCAACCCTTTGGAACTTTGTCGCTCTGCTTTAACATGCTGACATACCAAGAACCTAGTGATATATTCTGAAATCTCTTTCTTCATGTTATCACACCATAAGTGTTCTTGCAGATCCTGATACATCTTGGTACTTCCTTGATGGATAGAGAATATTGAGCTATATGCATTTTACAATAGATCCTTATTTATCCCAAGTGATGAAGTCACACAAAGATGTGTTTCAAATTTAATCACACCATCATCATCGATATGGAACTCCTGAAGCTTCCATTCCTTTACTTCATTCACCCTCTTATGTATCTCCACATCATCCCTTTGGTATTCCTTAATCTTCTCTTGGATGGATGGTTACACGATCATTTGGGCAAGGTAGGATTTATCCCCTTCCCTTATGATTTTTAAATCCATCCATTGAATATCCAAGAGGATAGGGTAATTATCAATCCGTAACATGGTCGAGTATAAGGTTCATTTCTACATAGAGCATTGACTACATTGTTTTCCTTTCTAGGATGATAGTGAATAGATAAATTGTAATCCTTGATTTTCTCTAAAAATCTCCTTAGATTCATGTTCATCTTCTTTTGTGTGAATATATACTTTAGGCTCTTATAGTCTGTGTATATGTCACACTTCTCACCATAAAGTTAGTGCCACCATATTTTCAATTAAAAAAATCATGGCTGCCAACTCTAGATCATTCGTTGGGTATTTCTACTCATGTATCTTCAACTGCCAGGAGGCAGAGGCTATCACATTGTCATTTTGGATGAGTACACAACACATGCCTTTCTTTGAAGCATAACTGTATATCGCAAAACATTATATCCTTTTTGGTAGTGTGAGTACAGGTGAATTGATCAGTCCTCCCTTTAGATCCTTGAATCTTCCCTCGCATTCTTTCATCTAGACATACTTTACCCCTTTCCTTGTTAACTTAGTTATCGGGGTTGACAATAATGAAAATTTTCTAAAAGAATGTCGATAGTACTCAACTAATCTAAGAAAACTGTGGATTTATGTGACACTAGAGGGCCTAGTCCATTCTCCAATTGCCTTTGTTTTTGAAGGGTCCACATAAATTCCCTTACTTGTGATCACATGTCCCAAGAATGTGACTTGCTTCATCCAAATGTAACACTTGATGAACTTGGCATACAACTTTTTCTTTTTGAATATCTCCAGCACAAGTCTTATATGTTCTTTATGTACCTACTTTATCATAAATTATATGATAATATCATCAATAAAAACATCTACAAATTTTTCAAGGTAATGTCTAATGAATCTATTCATAAAATCCATGATGATTTTAGGGGAATTAATAAGTCTGAAAGGAATCACCAAAAAATCATAGTTCCCATAACATGTAAGGAAGGCAATATTCTAATTATCCTTTTTCTTCAATTTTAGCTGATGATATCCAGTATGAAGATCCACCTTTGAGAAGTATTGAGCTCCTATTAACTGATCGAACAAGTCATCCATCATTGGAAGAGGATACATTTTGTTTATAGTGATCTTGTTGAGTTCCTGATAATCAATACACAACCTCATTATTCCATTATTCTTCTTGATAAAGAGAACTTGCACACCCCAAGGTGATGTACTGGGGAGTCTGACCCCTTTTTCCAGATGCCCTTGTAGTTGTTTCTTTAACTCTTTTCGTTCTATAGGAGCATCCTATAGGGACAATTTCATATAGGAGTAGCTCTGGGTATGAGTTCTATTGAGAACTCTACCTCATGATCTGTGGGAATTCATGGTAACTCTTCGGGAAATTCATCATTGTATTCCCTCATGATGGGAATTTACCCAAGGTAGGCATTTTCATTTCACTCAACCGTTTGGGCAGGGTATGCTTCTTCATAGGGAATCAACACCCACACCATGGAAGGATTTTTTTAATGGAGATTCATTATATTCCATTCATTTGTAGAGGACCATGGTATGGTTTAGAATAAGAAAAGATATTTCTTTTTCCTGACTATTGATATGTGGTCTATATAATGAAAGCCAATCCATTCCAATTATAGCGCCGAATTCCGTGAAGGGAAGTATTAAAAGATTCACTGGAATAATATTCCAACATATTCCAATAGGAGAAGAGTCAAACACCAGGGTTGCGATGATTTCACCACTTGTTATTTTTACAGATATCTATACTTCAAGGTTTCAGGGATTTGACTATATAGTTCTTGAAAACTAGCAAGATATAAATGAATGTGTAGAACCAGAATCAAATATGACTTTTTTCAAATATTGAGTTTATAGAGAGTGTACCTTGTATTACTTCATTAACTTTCTCCACTTCCATAGTAGTGATGGCATAATCCTTACCTTGTCCTTTTGGATTTTGTGGCTGCTGACACATATTACCCTTGAAAACTTGAGGTTTAGTGCACTAGCTTACATAGTGCCTTATCTCCCTACAGTGGTAGCATTAAACCATGGGTGGTTCTCTCCTTTCTTCCACCACATTATACCTCCTTTTTATGCATTTTTTACACTCTTTATCATGGATTCCTTCTTTCCCACACTTGAAGCACATCTTTATTCCTTTTAGGTGGTTCCCATGGTGGAATAACCCACATTTTTGGCATGTGGGTCGTTGAGTTTTCTTCCTACCTTTTTCATTAGATCCACATTCAGGAAACTATAGCTTTCGTTTCTTATCACCATATCCATGGGAATATTATTGAAACTCCATCCCCTCTTTGAGATCACATTGAAAAACTTCTTCATAACTCCGAATGTCTTGAATTTAAAGAGCCTTTAGAAGGTTTGTGTTTTAATCCACTAAATAATCTATCAACTTTTTTATCATTGTTGATAACAAAACTTGAATCTTACATTTCATGCCTTGTGAAATTCTCTTCATAGGTTGTGAAAAATTCTCCTTCCTTTTGATTTAGCTCTAGGTATCCTCTCTCTATCTTTGTGGGAATATTTCATGGGAAATACTTGTTATGAGACACTATATTAAATTCTTCCCATTCCATCTCTTTAATTTCCTCCCGTGGATTGGTGTTCTTAATCAAAGCAAGACAATGATCGGCCTATCCATATATATGATACATGAAATGTTTCACCTTATCCATCTAAGAATAGTAATTCAAAGAAAAGATATTATCCTTAGGGTTAACCCACTATTTCGCAACTAGTGGATCAGATTATCCACTAAACGTCAGTGGTCGTTACTGCATAAAATATTCGATAGCCAATTGATCCCTCTTTGATGAAGGAGGATTTCCCCCATTATTATGATTATTGTTCATAACCTGAGATAGTTGAGTAAGAATCAGCATGAATTTATGAACTCCACCTCCAAAATCATTGGGTACGTTATTCAGTCAATCGTTTCATTGGCCCTCGCACGAGTTGTTGTCCTGGTTTCTCCTGGTTCCCACCATTTTCTAGAATATAAAAGGTTAGAAATAAACATAATTCAAAAAGACATGAATAAATAACTTATTAATTTTCAAAATTTATACTAAAATCCAAACATATGTGATCCATATATAAATCTTCTTGTATGCATATTTTTACTTAGTCTCATACGAGATGTTTTCTCTAGGGTTCACTAATCCTAATTCCCAAATTAACTAAACCATTCCTCTAATACCAACTATAGAGACCCAAAGATTTATTATATTACTATTACACCATTTTTAAGATAAAAAACATAATAGTATTACACATATAGGATCCAAAGTTTTAGTGTCATGGGAAAACTAGGACCATACATAACAATTACAACATCAAGCATAAACATTTATTTAATTCCTTATTATCTAGCTTCTTATTTGCACTTGACCTCACCATAGTAGATGCAGTCACTTGAGGATATACATCAAATGGGGTGAGCTCAAATCCCAGTAAAAGGATATATATGAACAATATAACAATAGGTTATCATAACCATAACATAGGCAAAGGATCATGAACATGAGAGGAAGCATTAATAGGAGACTTGAAATACGGCAATATATAAAAATAAAATATCATGTCTTAGTGGTTAACTACCAGACATACTTGTGAAAAAATATAACACATTTTTCATGAATAATTTCAAATTAAATGTTGAGATTCATCACTTTACTAAATTCATGGTATCGCTGTATAATTTCGGGCGTGCCCGTCACATTGAAACTTTTATATTGCACTATTTAATTTCGGGTGCACCAGTCACATCATAACATTATCATTTATCATGAATGATATAATAAAAATATATCAATAATAAACATAAATAACCCATGACAAGTAATGGGTTTCATATTATAAGAACACATTCATAAACATTAGGTTCCCAAAAAAAGAGGGAATATAATAAAAGATAAAAGAACCATCAACCTTGAATGAGAAGTAAAAGGTGTGTTCTCAAAAGAAGAGTTCTTTTGGAAACAAATTTGTTTGAAATAAACACTAGTGAAAAACATGTATATCCCATAAAATTTAATAAAATGATGAAAAAATGATTTTTAAGGAGTAACCATATCAAAAAACGAGGGAAAGTGGGAGAACCCAAAGGATGAAAGTTGGGTTCGAGAATTTCCCCTTAACTTGTATCTGAACGATTTCTTCATTTTAATGTCCTGTATAAAAACATTAGATTAATTAATTGACATTTCCAAAAATATTTCAAAAATAATATGGTTCATTATGGTTTCATTATGTAATTTTATGTTCCTTTTTATGAGTTATATAGTTTACAAACATTGTTCGGGAATGTTCGTTTTTATGGATTTCTTGAGAGGTTCACATGTATTCATAAATGGAAGTTTGTGTAGAACTTGGATAGACATCCAGAACATATATTTCATGTTATTAATGATATTAAATTATTTAAAATGATATTATAATGAATTATATTATATACCAAATTGATGAATCATAGGATAAGAATTAAATGATTATTGTTTGGGTTAATTTGTTTGGGTTTTCAACCACAACGAACTCGTTTTGTTTAATCGTTTAGTAATATTTACATAAGTTAGTTAAATAACCTTAAATAGGAAATAATAAATATAAATTTTTATGATTCAACCATAAAATGGTTTCATGACCAGATCTGAATGTAGAAATGGAAAAAAACATGTAATTCTTGAAGGTGATAGATTAACACCTCACGAACAATGTTTTCTTTTTTAAAATAAATGGAAGAGGGAAAGGGGGTTGGATGGTATAATATCCCATTAGTATCATAAAATTACATTATATATAGAATAATGGAGTTAACATACCATTTTTATGAAGATAGGTGGGTAGATAATACGAAATGAACATGAAATTGAATGAAAATTAAAGGAAAGAGGAAGCGAAATTACCTCTTGTATCCTCCTCTTGAGATCCTCCATAAGGGACATAGGCTTGGTTTTTTGATGAGACTAGAATATATTGATGTGGGTAAGGGTCTAGAGAATATTATTGGGTATATTTTAGGAAATTATTGAAGCTTGAGAGGTGTTAGGGAATGAGGGGTGAAGGGTGGTTTTTATAGTGGAGGGGAGAGGGGATTTCTCAATATAAAAGTCATTAATTTATTATTTCTCCACAAGACCAGGAATAGTGAGTTTTCCATGACCAATAATAGTAATTTTATCATGTGATCCAAAAAAAGTGAGATTACATCAGAAGAACATCATACATGACTCTATAAATATCTTATTAAACTAATTTTGTAAATTATGGTATTTCACTAATCATCCAAAATTCATGTATTTCAGAAAAATACCAACAATTAAACCCAACCATTTTTTAACGTGTAGAATCAAAAAATGAAGTCCATTTTTCAAAAATATATTTCTAAATATGATTAATTTAATATTTAATTAAAATCATAATTTACTTGAAAAAAAACCGTTTTTAAAATTAAAACTGATTTTATAATACTTTCCAAATTTACTTAAGGTCTTATAAAATTTCATAAATCAAGAAGACATATATTTTTTAATTTATGAATACATTTTATGAAAATATATTTTATTTTAATTTAATTAATAAGTTATAATTAATTATTTATGACCTATAAAAATACCAATAATTTTACTATGTTCAAATTGGTACATATAAGATACCATAATTTTATTTAATTATTCAAGGTTAAGGTAACTATTTTTTAGGACGAATTACTATTCATAAGGGTCATATTTCTATTCATAAGGGTGGGTTACTATTTATAAGGGTATGTTACTATTCCCAAAAAATTATTATTGTTTTATTTGACTCAAAAAATCATCTTGAACACAACCGTGTATCTCAAATTTTTGAAATTCAAAACATAAAAGTGGAAAAATTATGTTTAATGGTCACATAATATTTAGTATAATTATATTTCATCAAGATTAATAATGTGATTATACTATAATGAATAATTATAAGAAGGGAATTACATTGATAAAAATTTGGTTCGTTACACTATAGCTCCTCTCTAATAAAGGTTCGCGACAATTTACTTCCTAAAATATATATGAATATCCCTATAGTTTAATTTTATATGATTTTGGGAATGGATTGGATTTCCCTATATAAAACCCATATAAATATTTGAAGAATGGAGTCTCCATTTGATATTCAGCATCAACCTGTGATTTATTATCGATGTAATGTTGAACACAAACTTATAATGGTAATTAATACCATTTTGGGGAATTAATAACTATTAAAAAGGCATATTTATTCAAATGGGTTGGGGGGAAACTAAAATGTTAATATATTATTATTTTTTGTGATTATGTTAACGTATTTCAAGATGAATTACCTGGTTTTCCCAAAACTGTGAAGTGGAGTTTTCAATTGAACTCAAACCTAGTGTTATACGTATTTCAAAGGGTCTATATAGATTTGACCCTATTGATTTGTTGGAATTGAAGAACAATCTCTAATAGAATCTTAATAAGGTGGTTATATACACTAGTGAGTCACCACAAAGTGCACTTATTATTTTTATTAATAATTAACATGGGTAAATTTATCTTTGTATAGATTATCAAGAACATAAAATGATCAATCTCAAGAATAAGTATCCCCTACCATGTATTGATGCATTTTTATCAACTATGTAGAGATAAAAACATGTCCAAGAAGAATCTTAATTCTTGATATCATGATTTGAGGGTCAATAAGGATGATATACCATTGAAAAACTTTTGTATGGGGTATGTTCATTATAAAATTATAGTAACACCATTCAGAATTACCAATTACCATTATATCATTCTGGATTTTAATAGATAATGACTTTAAATATTACCTAAATATATTAGAAGTAGTTTTTATATATTATTTTTTATATATTACAATATTAAGGAAGATAATGATGATTTTTTGAATAATGTTATAATGACCTTGAGGAAAGATTAGTTATAGCAAAATTACACAATTTTGAATTATGGTTACAAAAAATTTCATTCATGGGTCATGAAATCACAATAGAGGGTATATTGGTAAATCATTCATGGATAGATGTTATTAACCAATGTCTTAGAACAGCCACGGTAATTGAGATCTATTTTTCCATACACTGGGTTGATATTTTTGTTTCTTTGTGAGGGATGTTTCATGGTTATATAGTCAACTAACCAATTTGACACAAATATATCCATATTAATATGAAAAAATTATAAAACCCTACGATTTTTTGAATAAAAATATTTATGATAATGTATATTAAACACAACACTAATCATAAACAAACCATGAAACATTATTATTTAAAAACCACTATTATAACCTAGACATTAAATTAGAGGGTATGAATGGGACTAACTAATTTATTATATACATATAAACATCATATTAAATATAAAATTAATGATAACTTCTTAGTAAATAATAACTAAATTTTTTGTAAAGACTTTTTATTCTACAAAAATTCATTTTCTTCAAAAAATGGGGTTCAAGTATTTTTGAGAGAAAATATTATAATAAATTTATAGAAAGTTTTGACAATTTATCTTTGAAAAAGGATATCATTTTGGAAAACATCATAAATTTTTTTTCCTGAAGGTGAAATTTTTATATTTTTTATGAAAAGTTTTATTTTTCTATGAACTGTTAAATATATTAATTTTTATTGAAAAAAATATTTTATTTGGAATTATTTACAAATTAAAAATATATTTTGCATTAGTTTTAAAATTTAATTAGTTCATATTTACTAAAGTTATTTTTATTATAGTTATTTAATTAATTTTATTCTTGAATTTGGTATTAAAATAATTTTATACTGAAAACTTATTTTTTTGAAAAACTATTCTCCATTGCGTTTTTCATTTTAATATGAAATTATCATTCCCTTTATATAAAACTAATATTGAAAATTGGATTCCATTTTTGAATCATGAGTTCCAAATTTATTAAATAATTCCCTTTTGTTTTTGGTCATGATAAATAGCAATTATAGTAAGTAATTATCACAAATGTAAGGTTAAATTTGGTAATTAATGTTAAAAATAATATACTAAGGATAAAATATGACCCTAAAAAATCACATTATTCTATTTTGTGAGATTAGTTTAAAAATATCCATACCAGTTCTGAACATATGGAAACATGGAGCCCAATTTATTCGACATTTACTTTTATATTAATTTTTGTAAAGAAAAGTCAAATATAGAATTCTCATTGTTTTATTATCTCTAAATTGTTGACATATGCATAAAAATATTATATATTCAGTCATAAAATTTTCAATTTAGTTTTAAATGATTTTATTTTGTCTATTCATTTTTTATTTTAATTTTTAGTTATGTATTAATTACTTTAAATGCTTATGTAATGCAAACACAATATTTATTCAGCTAATAGAACACTAAAATAAATTCTTTTAAATATATTAAAAGTACTATAATTTGAAATAAATATTCTGTTACATGACTTATTTAAATAAATAATGCATTATAGTAATTTTTAAAAGGATTATATTCAAATAACTTTTCTTTAATATTATTTTCAAGGCCAAATTAAATGAATAGTTTCAAAAATGACATTAATGATATTTTATGTTAAATAATATTTTATTGAATTATTTAAATATTCTAAAAACATTTAAGACGAAAAATCAAGATGATAAATGTTCTAAAATGTAAACCCTTTTATATTAATGATCAATTTTCACCTTATAAGTAAAATTATAACCCATTAATATTGAAAAACCAATTGCTATGGTTAAGGTTAAAAAATGTTCAACTAGGGGTAAATCTAAATGATTAGTTTTAAAATCATATTAAATCTTAAAAATATTTTATTATATAATTATATTAATACCATATATTACTTATATTTTAATATATGTCATTTTGGAACAGATTTACTGTAGTTGGACTCATAATATATTATAATATTTCATTTATTTCAAAAAATTACATAAATGATATGATATAATAAAAAAATATTTTATTAAACAATATAAAAATCATTAGAAACATACATTTAACCTTGTGGTTTTTAGTTGTTTAAAAATATTATTCTTTTAATTTAATCGATAATTTTCCTCTTATAGTAAATATATTGACACCAAAATATGGAAAAATTCATTATCACGGTAATTATCATAAAGGGTTTTCTTAAGTTAAAAAAAGAGATAAGCATAAAAAACTAATACAAACATGTCAAAATTTTATTTATTGACAATATTTTGATCCTTAATTACCATATATTATAATTATATGAGCTTTTAGTATATTCCACAAAAATGAATTTATATAATTTAATATTTTAAGTAATTCCAAGAGTGTCCCTCCCCTAACTTATAAAATGGAACCTCCTTTAATCTTTTTTTCAAAAATAAACACAATTTTATTTCACTAAATACCTATATAATATCTTCCTAAAATCCCTCCCCATGTTCTACAGTTCTTTTTATGAAAAATACCATGCATGGAAGGCATAAGGTATAGAGATAATGAGATTTTTCGTATAAGAGGTATACTCTTAAACTGTTTTTTAGTTTTATTTCTTATGTCACAATCTTAAAATAATATTCAATAATTATGTTATAATAAAATAATTATATACTATATCAGTCTTTTTTCTTATGTTAATTTCGTAACTTAAATCCATTTCATCTTCCATAAAATGGGTAAAGAAACCATCGTTCATGGGTGTGGAAGACTACCGCCTCCTAAACCGATGTAATAAATTTTCTATCATCACCTATCATGGATTTGTTTGATGATAGTTTTAATTAAATATATATATATATATATATATATAATATATAAATGAAATTTTTAATATTATTAAAAATTAATATATCATATAATTTATTACGTTTCCGTTCGTTGAAAAATTATAACGTCATTCGTGCGTACAAGTGGATTAGCATCTCCAAAATGTGATATTATTATTTTTTATTCATCTCATCACATGGATGGTATTTAAGAGTGTATTTGAAGAAATAATATTTTATTTATGATATAATTATCATTATTTAAATATTAAATAACACTTACCTTTTTTCCATCAGGATCGTTGAAAAATGTTAATGATACTCTTGCATGTGTATGACATACTAACACTATGATTGTAACATAGTTCATTTTTCATAAACATATTTCATGTATAGTTTTAAAATAATTATTTATAAATAATAATGATTATTTTATCATGAGTATTATTCTAGTGGTGACGAAATAATGACCTCTTTGACCATAGTCATCCAACTAAAGTCATTTTGGACATATTAGACGAATGTCATCAAAACATCCTATGTGAAATTAATTTATTAAGTAATCATATATATCATCAAAATAAGTTAAATAAAAGGAATAATAATATTGAAAAATGTTCTTAATCATGTAATTAATTAACATAATTTAATTATATAGGTAGATAGATAACACACATGATGATCCATGATCGATTTAAAAGAAAAATTACATTTAAAAAAAGTTGTAAACGATTTCAGGATTTATTTTTAAATAATTATCTCCCATGTCAAAATTCATAACATTATTTTATTTATTTATTCATATGGAGATAAATGAGTTATAAAGATAATTTTATATTTATTCTGATATTTATTTCAATGGTTATCAAATGGGATATTTATTATGTATTTCATATGGAATATAAGGCCCCAGCCTAAAACCTTACTTAATATTGAATTAAATGAATAATTCACATTGAGGATCGTTTCAGGTTTAGAGTTTTAGAGAATTAGAACATAACTATTACATATCAAAAGATTACAAAGTATACACTTCTACTAAGATTCGATAATATAAAAAAAAACCCTTAAAAAGAAACATGTCTAGTTCTATGTCTTATATAGCATGACATTCCCTTAATCACATCCTTGACCTTATTCCACTTTAAGTCCTGTGAAAAACATTTCAAAAAGAAAACTTGGGGTGAGCATAAAAAGCTCAGTAAGGGATACACAAAGAATGAAAACTGTTACTTTTTCAAACATCAAGTAAACCATGTATACTCTAACAAAGTAATACCTTCACCATCATGAAGTAGTAAAAACTCTTCACTGAATAAAGTATCATTACATACCTTTTTGTAACAAAAGGATTACTATAAAACCCATATAAAGAACACATAGCATATATAAAGGTAACTTGGGACATAAACATACTTAAGTGGAATAACCATACGGTCTACTTCCACACATATCACTTAATGGAATAGCTATACGGCCAATTTCCATACAAACTTAATGGAATAGCCATACGGACGAATTCCATACCCAATGCATTGGAGGTAATAATGTAACCAACTGTCCTGGTATTCACGGCACCACCCGTCATATGGTTTATAACGTAACCACCCGTTAAAATGTCCAAGTACCAATATAAAATCATAAAACATAAAACCAATATAAAGGAATGATAACATTTCCACATCACAATATATCATAATAGAATTCTTTATCAAAACCATTTTCAATACCAAAATACATAAAAGAGTATATGGTATTTATTTTATTTTAAAAACATTACGGCTTGTTGAGGAAGCCAAAGACCAAATAATAATCGCGGCGGCGGAAAAGGTCGTTGCCACCGCGTACATTAAAAAAAACATTCCTTTTTGTCGTTTAGTAAAACGCTTCGTAGAAAAAGATTCCTTTTGTATAAAAGTAAAATTCAAAGGGGTTTATACACCTTATAAAAGAATGTTGTGTATAAAACGAAATATGCCTCAATGAAAGGAGATTGAGATGAAGTCCCTTACCTTGGGTCCGACTTGACTCGATCGTTCTTTAACGTCCTGAATAATAAACTTGAGTTAATTTTTACTTGATTAAGAGCCTTTTTAAAGTTCATTATTAATTTTATATCACTTATTGCCATGTTATAAACATTATGTAACCATTTAAGTTAATAATGTTTGTTTTGTCGATATTTGGTTCTTAAGTCGAAAGTGGACTTCTTACAATTACATGTTGTTCGTGTGGTCAAAGGTTCTTTATATCCAGAATGACATTCCTGATTTTGATATCATATATATTATATATATCCAGCATATACATGTATTTCTAATATTACATAATAATTTAGAGGTAATAAATGAAATGCACCGTTCATGGAGACGGTAAGCCGTACGTACGCAAAAATGCTACTTTCATTTCTTTGTCATATTAATGGAATTAAAACTAAATGAGAGGTATGTATATTTTAATTCCAGAATTATATTCATCATTTAGATATATCATTCATTATATATATCCATTATATACATGTACTTTTAATAGTACATTACATTTGGGGATAAGAAATGAAATGCACCATTCATGGAGACGGTAAGTCGTACATACGCATGAACGCAACTTTCATTTCTATCTCATACTTTAATGGAAAGAAATAATAATGATATAGAGGTATATTATAATTCCAGTATAACATCATATATAATTTCTTTAAATCCATCCTTTACACGTCCCACATATGGCATTAACGAATCACATCACTTTGAAGGGGCGGTAGTCCGCACTTCCTTAAATGAAGATATCGTGTTTATCCATAATGGAAACCATAAAGGTATGCCCCAAATGAAAAATACAGAGGCTTAAAGAAAACATAAAAATATTATATATCATATATAAATATAGTGACATCTAAATGGCTACCTTTGAAGGTGTTAAATGAGTATTGAACAATCATCGTTTCGGGAGGCAGAATTTCGCCATCCCCGGAAACTGTATGTTCTTTAACCATTTGATGTAGTTGTGTGAAAGTGTAGCTCGAATAAATAATATAACAACATCCTAGTATAATGAAGATACTGGTGTTGTTACAAAATAAGTAAATAAAAAGAGTTTTGGGGGTTGGAGAAGAAAAATAAAACAAATGAACAAGAGAGAATAAATTACCTTTAAAAGTGTAACTCCTTTTGATTTGAGCCTAAAGGCTTCCTTTGAAATGATTCTGCCCAAAGGGAATCCTCTAGGATGAGGAGAGGGATGTGTAGAGATTAAATGGGCAGGGTTTGGCCGAGCCAAAGGCTTGAGGAGTGTGTGTAAGGTGGTAGAGGTGGGGGCCTTTTATAAGAGGAGAGGAGAGGCACTTTTGGAAAGTAAAGAAATATTACTTTATTTGAAAATGTGTTTCGGTTTTCAAAGGTCCCACATTGATATAATTCGTGGATAAGGTGATAAGGGTTCGAAATCCACCCATCCAATAAGTTTTTTACATGTGTAGTTCATGGATTTTACATTATCTTTCCATTTTATTTAAATCATCAAATAATGATGTCATCGCTGCATCATTATTATGTCATAAATAATTTAATTTATTTAATGTCTAAAAATTATAAAAAAAATACAATGATGTAGAAGATCTTTTTATATTTCCAATGACTATTTATAATCAAAAATCTGACTTGTATAACCCCATTTTAAAAATTGTTTTAGTAAAACATATCATGTTTGTTCCATTTTTTACATTAACATTAAATAAAAGGTATTTATGTCATTTTCCAACCAAAGTGGCTCCATGGGGTCCCCAAGTTGACCCATGGCTTGTATTGGTCTTCCATGACACATCCAATGAGGGTAGGACATGTTTCTAGGTCATCTCATATTATTAAAATATTAATTTTACCTTAAACTACACTAATTACCACTAATCGCGATTAAAAACTTAATAAGTTACTATTCACCAAAAAATTATTTTAATCTCATTGAACCACATTTTACTTATTAATTACAACCATGTATGTCGTGTTTTTGAAAATAAAAACACAATGATGGCAAAATTTCATTTAAACGGAAAAATCAGTTTTTATAAGTACCACTTAGTGGTTTCACCATTCATCAAAAATTGAAGTTTTTCAGAAAATTACCAAAAATTCACCCTAAGATATATTTGATATTACGAATTCAAAAATGAAGTCTATTTTACAAAATTAAAAATATATAAGTCACATTAATTAATTTAATAATTAATTCCCGTTGTCAGAGCAAATAGCGTGTTTTTATGAAACAATAAGTATCAAAAGATTGACACTAGTTTAAGTCCGATTTCAAAGTGAAATTAATTCCAATGACCACTATTGGATTTAATGGTAAAAATATTTTCTAATTTCACTTTAAAACAAATTCAAAAGATAATCTAATCATATAAATAAATTAGATTAAAAAGATTTTTTGAATTAAAATACAACATTTTACACTATTCATTAAAAAATGAACTTTTTCGGAAAGGTACCAAAAATTTACACAAGGTAAATTTTGATGTCCCGATTCTAAAGAAGAGTTATTTTTGGTCCAATAGAATTTATAAGATTGATCAAAACTATATTTCATGACGGTTCGCCGTCAAAAGGTGATAAGTGAACCCTTAGTGAAAATTAGGGTATAAATGCCTAAAATTGAACTCTTTCCGTATTTTAAGCCTTTTTCTTTTATTGGGTAAATGTAAAAACATTTAAAAACATATATAATCTTATTTTAGTTATTTCTATCCATTCCCGCCAGTACAACGGTTACTTGTTAACTAACATTTAAAATAATATTATTTTATTACTTGTGTGCAACGTAAGTTTTCAAAGAAACTCATCGTTGCATATCGAGTACGCTATCGAACGTAGAAACCCCTTTTAATTAAAATTAATATTTAATTCGTAAATATTAATAAATATGAAAATTATTTATTCTTTATTTACCTGGGATGTTACATCCTTCCCCCCTTTTGGGAATTGCGTCCTCGCAATTTTAAAATTGGGCTTAGAAACTTCATTGAAAGCGCCACATCGGAAATGGAGTAAATTAAACTATCACTTTAAAAGAAAGAAAGGGGAGTATAGAGGTCACCTGAGTTAACCCATACTAGGATTCCATGTAAGAAAACATGGACATGAAGGGTAAAACCAAGGGTTATGTTCCGAGGGAGAGTGATAGAAAACATGTTTAGGAGAAAGTTTACCACAAGAAAATCACAAAATTGTGATGGGTTAAACGGTATTTGATTCCCCAGTAGGAAAATTTAATAGACAACATTTTTCTTTTAAGTTACTTTTCATTGAGGAATTTATTTTTGATCTTAAGGAAACATACTTACTTGTCATTTTGACTTTCAACTCTTTCTAGGTTTCTTACACAAACTCATAATAGCATACCTTGATCATGGCGCCCACTCGGTTTCATCGTCATCTTGTTCACGTAGGTAGAAGTCCCATGCATTACAACAATGATTTAGAGATCCTTCAAAATCATTTTCTTCCTCCATCCAAATACACCTCGTACAACATGGGTCATATGGGTGTTCATAGAAAAACAGTTTTGGAAAATAATCATGTATGACGTATAATTCCAAAACATATGATAAAAAATGATTTCTAAAAAATTGTCGGACCAAAATTGAGTTGAAACTTTCTATTATTGGTCCTTTTAAAATTCCATAAGTATGTGACATGAGACTATATTTTAAAATCAAATATAAATAGGTTGTGTAAGGGTCTCCTTCCTCAGCACCATTTTTAAAATCATAATATGCTTCAAATTATTGTGATAAGGTAAAATATTTGAAAATACCTTGATAATATTTACCTTTCTTGAAAATATGAGAATATTGTGAAAATAATATTTGTCTAAAAACAACCCATTATCCACGATGATAACGAGGTATAGTATAGGTTTTTGATATCTCAAACAACTTCTTGCAAGTGAGTTGTATGCTAGAAAAAGTTTCACAATCATCCGAGGATGACTTTTCAATAATTATTGCAAGCATGTCATCAGGAATATATAGTAATGTCATTTGAGATCCTTCTCCTTCCATTCGTAACCAACTTTACATGACCTGAAAAAAAGTTATAAAACAAGGATTTAAATGAAATAATAGATATAGGGACTAATCATGTGTCTCACAAGAACTCCAAATCCCTAAAGTTGTCTAAACCGACCTCTGATACCAACTATAAGGACCCAGCCTTAAACCTTACTTAATATTGAATTAAATGAATAATTCACATTGAGGATCTTTTCAGGTTTAGAGTTTTATAGAATTAGAAAATAACTTTTACATCTCAAAAGATTACAAAGTAGACACTTCTACTAAGTTTCCAAAATAGAAAAAAAAACCCTTAAAAAGAAACATGTCTAGTTCTATGTCTTATATAGCATGACATTCCCTTGATCCCATCCTTGACCTTATTCCACTTTAAGTCCTGTGAAAAACATTTCGAAAATAAAACTTGGGGTGAGCATAAAAAGCTCAGTAAGGGATACACAGAGAATGAAAACTGTTACTTTTTCAAACATCAAGTAAACCATGTATACTCTAACAAAGTAATACCTTCACCATCATAAAGTAGTAAAAACTCTTCACTGAATAAAGTATCATTACTTACCTTTTTGTAACCAAAGGATTACCATAAAACCCATATAAAGAACACATAGCATATATAAAGGTAACTTGGGACATAAACATACTTAAGTGGAATAACCATACGGTCGACTTCCACACATATCACTTAATGGAATATCCATACGACCAATTTCCATACATACTTAATGGAATATCCATACGGCTGAATTCCATACCCAATGCATTGGAGGTTATAACGTAACCACCCGTCCTGGTATTCACGGCACCACCCGTCATATGGTTTATAACGTAACCACCCGTTAAAATGTCCAAGTACCAATATAAAATCATAAAACATAAAACCAATATAAAGGAATGATAAAATTTCCACATCACAATATAACATAATAGAATCCTTTATCAAAACCATTTTAAATACCAAAATACATAAAAGAGTATATGGTATTTATTTTATTTTAAAAACATTACGGCCTGTTGAGGAAGCCAAAGACCAAATAATACTCACGGCGGCGGAAAAGGTCGTTGTCACCGCGTACGTTAAAAAAACATTCATTTTTGTCATTTAGTAAAACGCTTCTTAGAAATATATTCCTTTTGTATAAAAGTAAAAGTCAAAGGGGTTTATACACCGTATAAAAGAAAGTTGTGTATAAAATGAAATATGCCTCAATGAAAGGAGATTGAGACGAAGTCCCTTACCTTGGGTCCGACTTGACTCGATCGTTCTTTAACATCCTGAATAATAAACTTGAGTTAATTTCTACTTGATTAAGAACCTTTTTAAAGTTAATTATTCCTTTTATATCAATTATTTACATGTTATAAACATTATGTAACCATTTAAGTTAATAATTTTTGTTTTGTCGATATTTGGTTCTTAAGTCGAAAGTGGACTTCTTACAATTACATGTTGTTTGTGTGGTCAAGGGTTCTTTATATCCAGAATGACATTCCTGATTTGGATATCATATATATTATATATATCAAGCATGTACATGTATTTATAATATTACATAATCATTTAGAGGTAAGAAATAAAATGTACCGTTCATGGAGACGGTAAGCCGTACGTACGCATGAACGCTACTTTCATTTCTTTGTCATATTAATGGAATTAAAACTAAATGAGAGTTATGTATACTTTAATTCCAGAATTATATTCATCATTTAGATATATAATTCATTATATATATCCATTATATACATGTACTTTTAATAGTACATTAGTTTTGGGGATAAGAAATGAAATGCACCGTTCATGGAGACGGTAAGCCATACGTACGCATGAACGCTACTTTCATTTCTATCTCATACTTTAATGGAAAGAAATAATAATGATATATAGGTATATTATAATTCCAGTATAACATCATATATAATAACTTTAAATCCATCATTTACACGTCCCACATATGGCATTAACGAATCACATCACTTTGAAGGGGCGGTAGTCCGCACTTCCTTAAATGAAGATATCGTGTTTACCCATAATGGAAACCATAAAGGTATGCCCAAAATGAAAAATACAGAGTCTTAAAGAAAACATAAACATATTATATATCATATATAAATATAGTGCCATCTTAATGGCCACCTTTGAAGGTGTTAAATGAGTATTGAACAATCATCGTTTCGGGAGGCAGAATTTCGCCATCCACGGAAACTGTATGTCCTTTAACCATTTGATGTAGTTGTGTGAGAGTGTAGCTCGAATAAATCTTATAAAAACATCCTAGTATAATTAAGATACTGGTGTTGTTACAAAAGAAGTAAATAAAAAGAGTTTAGGGGGTTGGAGAAGCAAAATAAAACAAATGAATAAGAGAGAATGAATTACCTTTAAAAGTGTAACTCCTTTTGATTTGAGCCTAAAGGCTTTCTTTGAAAGGATTCTGCCCAAAGGGAATCCTCTAGGATGAGGAGAGGGATGTGGAGAGAGTAAATGGGCAGGGTTTGGCCGAGACAAAGGCTTGAAGAGTGTGTGTAAGGTGGTAGAGGTGGGGACCTTTTATAAGAGGAGAGGAGGGGCACTTTTGGAAAGTAAAGAAATATTACTTTATTTGAAAATGTGTTTCGGTTTTAAAAGGTCCCACATTGATATCATTCGTGGAAAAGGTGATAAGGGTTCGAAATACACCCATACAATAAGTTTTGGACATGTGTAGTTCATATATTTTACATTATCTTTCCTTTTTATTTAAATCGTCAAATAATGATGTCATCGCTGCATCATTATTATGTCATAAATAATTTAATTTATTTAATGTCTAAAAATTATAAAAAAAAATACAATGATGTAGAAAATCTTTTTATCTTTATAATGAATATTTATAATCAAAAATCGGACTTGTATTACCCCATTTAGAAATTGTTTTAGTAAAACATATCATGTTTGTGCCATTTTTTTACATTAACATTAAATAAAATGTATTTATATCATTTTCCAACCAAAGGTGCTCCATGGGGTCCCCAAGTTGACCCATGGCTTGTCTTGGTCGGCCATGACACATCCAATGAGGGTACGACATGTTTCTAGGTCATCTCATATTATTAAAATATTATTTTTAACTTAAACTACACTAATTACCACTAATCGCGATTAAAAACTTAATAAGTTAATATTCACCAAAAAATTATTTTAATCTCATTGAACCACATTTTACTTCTTAATGACAACCATGTATGTCATATTTTTGAAAATCAAAACACAATGATGGAAAAATTTCATTTAAACGGAAAAATCAGTTTTTATAAGTACCACTTATTGGTTTCACTATTCATCAAAAATTGAAGTTTTTCAGAAAGTTACCAAAAATTCTCCCTAAGCTATGTTTGATATTACGAATTCCAAAATGAAGTCTATTTTACAAAATTAAAAATATATAAGTCACATTAATTAAATTAATAATTAATTCCCGTTGTCAGAGCAAATAGCGTATTTTTATGAAACAATAAGTATCAAAAGATTGACACTAGTTTACGTCCGATTTCAAAGTGAAATTAATTCCAACGACCACTATTGGATTTAATGGTAAAAATATTTTATAATTTAACTTTAAAACAAATTCAGAAGATAATCTAATCATATAAATAAATTATATTAAAAAGAGGTTTTGAATTAAAATACAACATTTTACACTATTCATTAAAAAATGAACTTTATCGGAAAGGTACCAAAAATTTACACAAGGTAAATTTTGATGTCCCGATTCTAAAGAAGAGTTATTTTTGGTCCAATAGAATTTATAAGATTGATCAAAACTATATTTCATGACGGTTCGCCGTCAAAAGGTGATAAGTGAACCCTTAGTGAAAATTAGGGTATAAATGCCTAAAATTGAACTCTTTCCGTATTTTTAGCCTTTATCTTTTATTGGGTAAATGTAAAAACATTTAAAAACATATATAATCATATTTTAGTTATTTATATCCATTCCCGCCAGTACAACGGCTACTTGTTAACTAACATTTAAAATAATATTATTTTATTACTTGTGTGCAACGTAAGTTTTCAAAGAAACTCATCGTTGCGTATCGAGTACGCTATCGAACGTAGAAACCCCTTTTAATTAAAATTAATATTTAATTCGTAAATATTAATAAATATGAAAATTATTTATTCTTTATTTACCTAGGATGTTAAATGGAACATTTTGACATTCTTTACAAAAGAAAGAATGTTCAATTTCAAAATATACAACATCAACGGTTTTTTCATCTTCTGAAATAATTAAATGATGTTTCGATTCATTATTAATATAAATTATAATTCAATTAAAAAAACAAATTTCCCATTGTTATAATTATTTTAAAACAGTGTTTTAAATGGAAATGAAGTTTTGAAATCTGGAAATGATTTTATTTTGGGTGTAAGGGGTCTTTCAAATACACCCTTTTTCATTGTGATATAAAAAGTTTCACTAAAAATTATTTATCTCCCTAATTAATTTTATATATTACTTCTTAATTCTTTATATATGTCTATTACATATATAGATAGCTTATTTTTCCTTCCATTGATGGGTTAATTCATGCCATAAATTCATTTCCCATATTCCTTATTTAATATCATTTCTATGTGAAGAGAAATATTCTATTCCTTAATATTTTTATGTAATGATATTTAACTTTTTTACTATAAAAATAAAGGCACTATTTTTAGACCTATAATTATGTTCTTAGTAATTAGAATCCCGAATCTTTAATTCCATATTCTCTTAGGAATCTTTATGAAATTCCCATTGATTGTTATATGTGGAAAAATTATGTATCCCATTTATTTATATGGTCAATTCTTATTATTATTACTTATAATTGATTTCATTTTGTGGAACATGTAATAATTTACATTTTATGATAATTTTACCATGATATCACTCCAATTCATTGGGTGAAGTTGTTTTTCTCATGAGATATTAAGTATGGTATTAGTGTGTAAACATAATCCACGATAGGAATATATCAACCATGTGATGTTGAATTAAAATTCAGCCTTCACTTATGATTAAATCATTCTTTAGGTTGATTCAAAATTTCCTATGTAACAATGATATTATGGGACCTTTTTTTCATATTGTTATACCATATTATTTTTCTGAAGCTTATGTTTAAAAGAAATTATATGTTGCATCGTATTGTATAAAATTATAACTTTTTTGAAAAATATTTTATAATTTTTTTTGATTAAAAAGGGACATGTCTGATTTTTATTTTATATTTACAAATTTTAATTAATTTTTAAAAAAATTTCAGAAGAAAAGATGATTTAAATAGAAATAAAAAAATTATTTTTATGAAAATATTATATTTTGAAAATTAAAAATCATGTATATGTAATCATGACCTCAAATTGATATTTTTTTATATGTACCATAATGAGATTTTTTATCATCATAAGTGATTTAAAAAAAGTATTATGTATTTATGCATGATTAGGGACACTGATGAGATAAATATGATAATTGTGAATATATTTCATGAATAGAAAACTTATCATATCATAAAAGTTTTGTTTTTGTGGGAAAGACAATGTTAAGTGGAACTGTACACATTGTGATGTAATATTTTTTGTGTAAGGGTGATGACCAAATTATCTCACATACTAAACAATAAATATCTTAAATTGTAATAAAATTAATTCTTGACATAAAGCCCAAGATTATGAAATGTTTAAGGTGGGATCCTTATACTTGGTATTAGAGGAAAGGTTTAGGTAACTTTATATATTTTGATTAGATATATTTAGTGAAAAAATCTAGGTATAAGACATTGAATATGACAATATCCTAATCTTTTGGTAATACATTGATTATGTTTTTTTCTTATAAATAATTCCAAATCTGGATACAAAAAATGGATTTGTTTCGGGAACAAATTCATCTTGGAGTAATAACCATGCAAATGTTTGGTTGAGTATATCTTATCCATATTTCTAGTTCATAGTGAGTGTATCCTTAAAACCCACATACTTCGACACTCCTAGGTCATAATATAAGATTAATTAATATTTTCTTTATGAACCACCATTGATTATTTGAATAGATGATGATAAATAATAACATAAGTATAACCTAATGTGTCATTTATTTTAAATAATTTGAAATTATTGTTGACATCCTATAAATTAATTTTTCGAAATTATGATTATTCTTTCTCACACCATGTTTTATGGTTTACGTGAATAGAAAGAACAAATTTAAATGATGTTAACGATGAATGTTAGGATAATGTGGTGATTATGAGAATCCAAATGGTATTATTACTCAAGTGAAAGATATTTTTATTATGCATAATAATTTATCATTATATATTATTAGAAACTAATTCCTCGACTAAATCTTAAACTCAACAAATAATTGAATGATAAAGTTTGATAAGGGGTCAGATGGTGGGGACCATGGTGGAATGCAGGTTAAATTTCCTTTATGTTAGATATTTATAAAAGACACCTGAGAGAATGTCAGAAAGGAATTGTAAAATGTTTTATGTATGGAAAATAAGGTTGTAGGGAAATAAATTATTGAGAAAAAATGAGGAGTTCAATGGAGAGAAATAAAATACATCATAAATATACAATAATAGTTTATTTACATAAATTTTTGGAACCTGGGAATTATCAATGTCAATTCATCTTCTATAAGTTAAATCCTAGAATATTGAAGGATCTGTGTTTGAACAATCATCGATATGGGAGGATCAATGTTTCTATATATTTCGATTAAATAATTATATTATAGAAGTATTCTTATCAATAGAATATTGGTAATAAGAATCCTGAAAAATCTATGTATTGTTCCAAAATAATATTTATTTAATGATTTGAAATAATATATTGAACAGTAAGGATAACCTAGAAGTGTGACTTAGTGTTAAGTTGGTTTTTTTGTGAAAATAAAATATTAAAGGAAACATAACCCTTAATAAAATATTTTCATTAAGATAATTATTTTTAGTTGGGAAAAAAATTTGGTTGACATTGTTGAATTAAATGGGATAATTATATAATAATAATGTGACTTAAGCCATCTTTAATGAATATTTTTTTCAATTTTATCATTCTGGAATATATTTAATAGTACTTGACTAATAATAAATTAGTTTATTTTATAAGAATATATTCCTAAGTTTAAGGTTAACTTAATAGTTTTAGATACCATCATGGTTTTATAAGTTTAAGGTTGATCACATGTTAAAAGGAAAAGATACCCCTTTTAAGGTTTTATATAATTGGATTTTTCAGTGATTTCAGATATTTTCTGGGTTTAGAAAAAAATACCTATTTAGAGGTAAACAAACCATTAGGTAAGTATATGATTTGATATTATCATAATTGGATAGTGAGATAAATATAAACTTGACAATTGAAAAGTGATTCACTAACAAAGAGATATTTTTTGAGGTATTTATGGTCAAGCTAAGGATAAACATTCAGATTAGTCTCTAAATCTGATTCATGATATTTTGGTGAATTTAACTACATTGTAATAATATATAGTTATATATCAAGGTCAATATTAATATTTTTAGAGATAATTCTTTGGGTTTAGATATATTTAATGTTTATGAAATGTGACTTAGCATGAACGATTATTTGGAAAAATGTAATTAATTTTTATTGATTGTAAGATGAAATATATGAGATAAACTTTGAGGATAAAAAATTATTTAATATTAAAGTTATTATTTTTATTTTATATTTTGTTTTATTTATGAAATTATCAAAGTAGATCCTTTTTTGTTATTTTTTAATTTTTTTTGATAAATATATATTTTCATTATATGATGTTTTATAAATTTTGGATATTATCAAACCATGTGCCAAAAATTGAGTTTAAGTTAATATTTAAAATATAAAAAAGATATTAATATCTTTTTGCAGCATATTAAGATGATTTTAGTGCTTCTAACATAAAAAAAACTCATCTTTAATTATCATCAATTTGGAAAAAAGATGATATTATGGTTGAAATTGATTAAATGGTGATATTTTACTTGTTAAGTATATTTCTTTATGTACTTTGTCAAGATGGAAAAATTATTTCTCAAAAATGGGAAAAGTTTTTTGAAAAAATATTATCCAATTACTTCCTTTTTCAATGAATAGATGGTATTTTTACACCATTGTTATTGTTTTGTAGTCATTAACTTTATCATGATCATTAAATCTCTTATAATAAGTAATCTCTATCAATATTCTTAATTATCTGGATAATATGATTTTTCCTTTTCAATACCTTCACATCCCACTTATGTTCTCCAATTTGGATGCCCAGTGATGTGTTAGTGTAGATGATATGCATATTAATTTTTCCCTCTTTTCAAGAGGATGTTTCATTAACCATTTTAATTTTGTGTGATTCCCAAAAAATGTATTTTTCGATATCAAAACCTTAATTTTTGATATCATGATCAAATTTTAAGGACATAATTAATTAAAAGAGCAAGAATGTAAACCATGATATTTTAAATTTTAAATTATGTTTGATAGCATATACGACACTCAACATCGTGACAAATCAAATAATGAAGTATTATTATTTAAATATAACTACTATAACCATGTCATTAAATTTGTGGGTAAGAAAATTATTAATTGATTAATGAAATATATATAATGCTCATACTTGATATAAAATTATTGATAACATCTTAGTAAATAATTTCTCAATTTTTAGTGGAGACATTTCATTTTTAAATAACACATTTTCTTCAAAAATGGTGTTTTTTGGTTTTATGAGAAAATATTATGATGTATTTTTAGAATATTTAAAAAATTTACATGGTAAAAATAACATAATTTGTTGAAACATCATATAAAAATTAGTTTAGGGTGAAATTTGGATATTTTTATAAATAGTTATATTTTTAAATGAATAGTGTTAACTAAATTTCTTTATTCAAAACATTATTTTATTTTTATCTACTCACAAAGTAAAATTATATTTTATATTAGTTTTAAAAATTTAATATGTTAATTTTTATTAAACTCAATAAAATTATAGTATTGGGAATGAATTTTAGGCTTTAATTTGGTTTAAAAACATTTGTATACTTTGATGGCTTTTTTCAAAAAAAATGTTTCTCATTGAGTTTTGGGAATATTATTAAATTAACCTTTCCACTTATAGAAATTTATTATTGAAAATTTTATTTCATACATGGAATTAGAATGTCCAAATTTTGTAAATATTCTCTTTTTTTATTATGAATAGTATCCATAGTAAATAATTATCACTATGGTTTGGGTAAACCTGGTTAAGGTTAAAAATAACATGATAAAAAATATAAAATGTATATAAAACATGATTTCATCCTATAAGATGAGTCTGTTTCGGAAATTTCAATCCATGTTTTGAAAATATGGAATATTGGTTCCATATTTATTTGATTTTGATCTTTATATAATTTTATGTAATGAGAAGTAAAAAAGTTCAATCTATTTGTTTAATAATCAATAAATTTTTGAAATACGGATAAACGTAGGATATATTCAGTTATAAAAGTGGTATTTTAAAGATAAAATATTTTTTTATATTGATATTTTTTTATAAATAGGAAATTCCATCTAATTAATTATTATATATATAGAAAAATAAAATAATAGATTTTAAATATATTAAAATTAATATAATTTTGATGAAGTATTGTGAAAAAATAATTTTTAGATAATAAGTTCTTTTAAATGATTCCATTATTTTTATATTGCCATATTGTTTTCGAAGTCAAATTAAACGAATTGTGTCAAAAATAACATTAATGATGTTTTATGTTAAAAAATTAATTAAATTATATAAATGTAATCAAAATCTTGAAAAAGGGAAATTAGGATTATAATTACTCTAAAATATCATCCCTTGGTCATTTTTGAGAAAATAATTACCTTATAAGAAAAATTTGAACCATTAAATATTCAAAAGGTCATTACCATGGTGATGGATAAAATTTTTTAACCGTGGGGTTAATCTAAAATATAATGTTTAAAATAACATAAAAACCTATAAAACATTTATTCCATGATTATATTAATACAAAAAACATCATATCATTGAACCCATGTCATTTTCGAAATATTTTACATGTATTTGACATGTATTGTATTAGAATATTTCATGTATTCCAAAAAATGGATGAAATGATAATTCATAATAAAAACCATTTTTAAAATGATTTAAAATTCATTAAAATCCCATATTTGGCCAAGTAATTTTTTTATATTTACATATATAACATATTTTCCATTTATGGTCCAATTTTATATTTATAGTAATTATATTTTCACCTAAAGAGTAATAAATTTTTATCGATGTAATTATCCAAAATCGGCAACAAGAGTAAAAACAAATATAAAACGGTAAATTTCAAATATAAAATTTCCAAAAAAATTTGGATGAGATATGTTCTTCCCGTACACATTTAATATTTAAATTATATCGACTCATATATTTTTTTCTATGAAAATGAATATAAAATTATTCTATATATTATGTAACTCTAAGAGTGCCCCACCCCTCACCTATAAAGGAGAACCTCCTCTTTTTTTTATTTACTGAAAATGAATTTTATTTCATAAAATACCGAATAATATATCTTCTTAACATCTACCCCAATTTTTTAAAGTTATTTTTTCCGAATAATATCAGCCTTAGATGACATTATGTGTAATGTTCCGAATATTATCTAAAGAAGACCTATAATATTTGACCAAATGTTTGTGTTTTATTTCATCACTTATCTCCTTGAAATATTATAAAAAATGATGATATAATAAAATCATAATATTAGATATATTTAAATGTTCTTATGGGAATTTAATAACCAAAATCAATATCCTCTTCCATCACATGGAAAAAAGAACCACTATTTTTGTGTACGATGAACTACCACCTCACGAACCGATGTGACCCATTATCCAACATTACCTCTAGTGGATGTTTATCATGAGGGATTTAATAAATATGTATGATAATCATGAAATATTTATAATGTTTAAAAATAATTAGATTATATATTTTCTTACCTTTTCATTATTTAAAAAATGATAACACCGTTTTTCCGTAAGAGTAGATTACCACCAGCACGGAGGGATGTGATTCATATTTCATTAATGCATCACATGGATGATATATATTACTGTATTTAAAGAAATAATATGATTTTCAGGATACAATTATCATTTTTTAAATATATAATAATACTACATTCCTTAAATCATGGTCCTTGAAGAAGGGAAACATTAGTTATTTGTACTTATGACCTACCATATTCATGATTGTAACATAGTTAATTTTTATAATAATCTTCCATGATTGGTTTTAATGTATCAATAATTAATAAAAATAATTATTATGTCCGAAATATTATATTTGATATTATTAAATAATAACCACTTTGACTATATTGAACCTATGGAAGTAATTTTCTGAAAAAGAGTCGAATTTCACAGAAACATTGGATGGAAACTTAATTGAGTAAGTAATTTTATATAAAATGGCAATATGTAAAATAAAATGAAAAATAAAATTGATAAATGTTATTATGAAATTTACTAATTAATGTAATTTAATGTTTTTGGAATATAAATGTTGTTGCTAGAAAACGCATCCACAAATTATTTCAAATGCATCCATACATGATCTAGGACCATAGCACGTTTCACATGCTTCAATTTTACTGGTTGTAGAGGTCAAATGGAGTCACGGATTATGAGTTATTAGCATTCGAAGTTGGGGTGGAAAATTTGTTTTCTAGGGACATTCGTGAAGCTCCCTCTACGATTGTAGAGAAAGGAAACATGACTGGAGCCTCCACGAACATCATAAAGGTGGTGATGGTCAACTCCATTATTACAAAAACTTGAGGAAACTGCATCCAGTTGCTGAGTTTGACTTCCTTTGCGGTGTAATTTTCTCTTCGCAGAGCGCATTTGTTCTTCATGGAGTGCTCTACCAACCTCTATCGCCTATAAATTGCTTTCTCACCCCCCCCCCTCATAAGCATGGTTACACCACCCCTTCAGTGGCGGATCTACCATTTCGTGGTGCCCCTAAGCACAATAAAGTGATGCCCTTCACAAAGGGATTTTCTCTTTGCGAAGGAGGTATCTTCTTCTGGTTGGTTGAGGATCCGTACAGCCCCTTTGCTTTGTGACACCCTAGGATCCGCGAAGACCATTACTCTGCAAGACCCTAAGCTCTATGAAGCCTCTTTTCTCTTCAAGACCATGTGCTCTGCAAGGCCTCATGCTCCATAAGACTCAAAGCTCTGCGAAGCCCCATGCTTTGTGAGACCCCATGATCCTCAATCACCATTCCTTCACGAGACCGCATGCTCTGAGAGCACCTATCCTTCGCGATGATCCTACTTTCATAACCACCTATCTATATTGTGGGGGTTTCTCCTCCTAACCCCCATTCTAGATCAGTATTTTTCTACAGTTTCATCCCTCCAGGTCAGTCCCTCTACTTCCGTCACTAACCCCCATGAAAAATGGATATTCTCACCTCAAACATTTCTGTCTAGGATGTCGACATTTTCCATTGTTCCCTTATGAATAGACCCCTTCCACATATCGAATACCATTATTTGAGATACTACTACACAATCCATAAAACACATTGAGTTGGAATATTACTCTTGGTCTCTTTCTCATTTCATCATTTGAGATTATCGTCATAAATACCCGAGTACCTTGAGTCAAACCATTCCTCAAGAAACTCATCTAACCCCCTTCACATGACTCCTATAACAGGTTAAAGTAGAATAGGGCTGCTCTGGAATAAGCCCGAACACCAGCCATTTCTAGGATCTTTATTCTAAATAATCCTATCTATATGAATTTAAACTATAGTGAACCCTTTGTAACAAACATAATATGCCTCTTCCTCCAAACCATATATTCCTTATGCGCCATGAATAAGATGCTAACAGTCCTTTCTACATGACTATAAACTGTAGTACACCCTATTTAACAAATATAGGATACCTCTTTCACAAACAAGATATGCCTTATGTGCTATGAATAAGATTCCAATAGTCTTTTTTATATGACTATAAGCTATATTACGACCTATATGACAAATATAGGATGCCTCTAGCTCTAAAAAAGAGATGCCTTATTCTCCAAGCATAAGATTACAACAGTCCACTCTACATGACTATAAACTGTAGTATGTCCTATCATTCAATAATAGTTTGCCTCTTTCTAAAAAAAATAGATTCATTAGGCTCCAATAATAATATGCTAACAGTATTCTCAACATGACTATAAACTATAGTACACTCTCTATAACAAATACAGGATGCCTCTTTCTCCAAACAAGAGATTCCTTATGTGTCAAGCATAAGATTACAATATTCTTATCTATATTACTATAAACTATAATATTCCCTATATAAAAAATATAGCATACCTCTTTCTCAAAAAAAGATATTCCTTATGCTCCTATAAAAATATACCAATATTCATCTATTTATGACTATAAACTGTAGCATGCCATATCATTTAATAATAGGATTCCTCTTGATCCAAACAAGATAAGCGCCATGCACCAAGAATAAGATGCCAATAGTCTTATCTACATTACTTTAAATTGAAGCATGCAACATCATTAAATAATAGTATGAATATTGCTCTAAACAAGATATTCCTTATACTCCATGTATAAGATTCCCAAAGTCCTCCAAAATGACTATAAACTATAGAACACCCTATATTACCAGTACAAGATGCCTCTTGCTCTAAACAAGAGATGCCTTATACGAAACCCATAAGATGATAACTGTCCTCTCTACATGAATATAAAATATAGTATTCCCTATCATTCAATAATAGGATGCCTCTTTCTCCAAACAAGATATTCCTTATGCAACATGAATAATATGTTAATAGTACTCTATACATGACTACAAACTATAGTATACACTATATAAAAAATATAGGGTGTCTCTTTCTCCAAACAAGAAATGCCTTATGCTCGAAGCATAATATGCCAATAGTCATCTCTAAATTACTATAAAATATAGAATGACCTATCATTTATTTATAGGATTCCTTTTTCTCCAAACAAAAGATTCATTATGCACTAATTGTAATATGCCAACAGTCCAATCTATAAGACTATAAACTGTAGTACTCCCTATGTGACAAATATATGATGCATCTCTCTCCAAACATGAGATTCATTATGCTGCAAGAATAATATTTCCACATTCCTTTCTCCATGACTATAAAATTTAGCATTACCTATCATTCAATAATAGGATTCCTCTTATTCCAAATAAGATATGGCTTATGTGAAAAGCATAAGATACCTAATTTTTTGGTTACAGTGGCATAATTTCAAGAGTTCTGGAATCCTTTAGAACATTCCATCACTCCACCTCATGCTTCGTGTGTCCTACATTTGGATCTTCATCCTCATTAATGTATGAAGGGACCCACTAAAGGCTTGGTACGATGCCACCTCGGATCACCTACCATTTTGGTCCAATGCCCCAGAAGACTTTGGAAGGCACATCCAGTCTAGTCATGTGTTTCGAACATGGTAAGCCCCATTCACCACCCATTGTGGATGAATATTTGAAACAAGATCGGCTTTTCTATTTTTTTCAATTTTTTTCTCACACTGAGAATGAATCATGTGAGCTTAGAGTAAACAATGACCATGAAATCCTCCCTAGAGGGAGTTCACATGTAAGACCTATTCCCCCTTCCAAAATACATGGACTTTGATCTTTTTAACTTTCCAAGAGAGGTATGTAGGATTCCTCCCTAAGGTTTAGGACCAATACCCATTGGTCTCGACAACTTCAAGTCGATCCACCTTCATCCTGCATAACTTGAAACTATATTCACCAAAACAGTACTATGTGGACTTTGATCCTTAACCCAATCCGAGCACAGTTTGTAGGAAGCCTCCCTATGGTTAAATCCCAACAACTATTGGTCTCAACCACTTCACGTCAATCACCCTTCTTCCCATATGAAACTAAATTGTATTCCCACATCCTAAACTATGTAAAAATTGATCATTTCCCCTCTCTGATCAAGGTACGTAGGAATTCTCTCAAAGGTTCCAGCCCAACACCCATCGGTCTTGACCACTCCACGTCGGTCCACTCTCGTCCAGAATTATGATAAACTATAGACCCCCCTTTCATCCCACTTGATGTTAAGTTGTATTCTACTGAACTAAGTGGGATTTGATCCTTAGACCTTGAATATGGTACGTATGAAGCCTCCATTAGGTTCAACCCCAACCAGTGATAAGCAGTTAGAAATCTAACTAGCGGTAAACGATTGTAACCCTAACCAACTATAAGCCATTGTAACCTTAACCAGAGTTATTCCATTGGAACCACAACTTGTGGTAAGCTATTGTAGTCCTTAATTGATGATAATCCATTGTGATCCGTAGTTGATTATATGTCGTTGTGATCCCAAATTAATAGTAATCCTTTGTGACCCCCAAACAACAGTAATCCATTGTAATCCCAACCAACATTTGTAGCCCTCAACCTGCGGAAATTCATTTTCATTCCTTTCATTTAGACGCATATCTCTGGTCTTCCCCCATGGTGTTAGGCCAACCCGGGCCACTAACCATGTGTAAGCCCCAACATGACTTTTTTTCGTTGTCCTATGTACACACCATGATTCCATGGCTGATCCCAAACTACATGGATTTGATTCCATACAACAGGGATATGTAGGAATCATCCCTAAGGCCCAAGACCATCACCCTTGTCTCTCCCCGATCTCTCCCCTGAGCCCCTATGCTTTGTGAAGGTCATGCCTCAACCCGTATGTTCTACTTCATCTAGGTCCCTTCCATGCATCCATTTTCATGGGCTGCCTCCTCAAGTGTCCCATCAACTCACAAAACTATTCATCCTTTGATTCCCTACTAGGGAGATACATTGGAATACTCTCTTAGGTTCAAGCCCAAAACTGTTGTCACCTTCACAATTGTTCTTTCTTATTACCCCTTCTCTTCCTTAAAATCTCCATCATCCATCCTGATTCTTACCTGGATAGCCACAACCCAATGGGATCACGCCATTCCCTCAGGCATCTAACCACACACAAGCCCAACCCATTCTATAATAATTCAACCATGAGTTTCCAACTTGTGGTGGGACCCTCTCCATGCGTAATCCCTAACATGTATTTGAGTTTTTTTCTTTAGGCACTTCCCAATTCATCACCCAATCGAACTATGTGGGTTTTGATCCTTTTCATCTACATAGGGTATATAGGAAACCTCTATGAAGTAAAATCCCATCCAATGGTAAACCTTGGTGCCCCCATTTGAGGGTGCACTCTCCCAGATCTTCCCATAGTGGTGTCCAGATCAGCCATCATGGTGTGACGTCTTCCCTCTATGGGACACACATCCCTAGGTATTCTCTCATTTGGAATTCTAACTTATCCATCTGGTGTTCCCCTTTCTAGGGCTCACTCTTTCTGATCCTCCCTTAGTGGTGTCCAGATCGTCCTTCATAGTGTGATATCTTCCCTTTATAGGACACACCACATCAGATCTATCCTCATTGGCCATTCTGATCCATCCATCTGGTAAACCTTCAATGTGTTTCATCCTAGGGATGTAATAATATAATTCTTATCTATGTAATGTTCTAATAACCCTAATTATATCTCTAAAAGATGCTAGACTCGCCACCTACCTTGTATTAAAAATCAGATGCCTGAAGAAAACCATGGAAGGAAAACCATTAATGTAACCTCCTCCAAAAGATGTTAAAATAATGACCTAACACATGTTAAGAATGAGTAACAGAGGAAAACCATAGTGACATGACTCTATAATAAGATACGCTGCAACCGATGTGGGATTCCTTAGGTTCTGCACCCTTGAGATTCTCTTTTATAAGGAATAATACAGGTTCCCCAATGTCCATGCATCTAGATATGCCCCTACATGCTTGATGTTGTCATCTACTCCAACCAAAGGTTGCTACCATGTTTGGAACCAATGGAATGTTCTGACAACAGTAGTGTAATTAACCATCATCCACAAAGTTATGGCACCAGGAACAAGATTCACAAACCATAACTCAAATATATGCGGGATACCTATAATAAGTAATAGATTTTGAGGAGTATTCCATGGAAGGAGAGAATATCATCCCATCACCCATTTCAATCAATGAGAAAAAATCCACAAAGAAGCGACGAATGTATCCTATATTTGAAAAATAGGAATGTAGGGCAATAGTCTGCACATCCTCTACCGATGGATGTTCACCCTGACGAAAAAATCCGAAACAGAAATGGTGAACTAGATATGAATATCATCTCCTTCAACAGTGAGTTGAAAAAATATTTCTGGAAAATCGAGGAATCCCCCATGTGATTCCCCTCTCTTTTATGTATGGGAGGATGAGAAAAAATGGGGGAATGAAGACTACGGTCCATCAAGTCCTCGCTGACCTTGCCACCTTCAGTGGCCACGTAGTGGGGCATCTGCCCCTTACTCCATAGGCTCCTCGCCAACCCTTCCGCCTTCAAATGCCACACGTGGTTCATCCGTCCATGACTCTGTCAGCTCCTCACTGACCTCACGGCCATGAGAGGCCACACGGGTGGCATCAACCCCCAACACCATCAGCTCCTCACTGACCCTGACACCATTATAGGCTACGCTGGGGGTATCCACCGTCTCCCCCAACTCCATCGGCTCCTCACTATCCTCTCCTCCTCTAAGAGGCCACGCACGGGGTAATCCCTCTCCCCTCATGTTAATCAATTCCTCTCTGACCCCACTGCCTCCATGAGGCTGTGTAGGGGGATTCCTCCCCTGAATCCATTGCCTCCTCACCGACCCCACTACCTTCCCAGTCCATGCCAGGGGAATCCACTCATCGTCTCCATTGACTCCCCGCCAACCTTTCCTCCTCCATATGGCCACGCAGGGGGGGGGGATTTCCCCCGACTCCATTGGCTCCTCGTCGACCCCTCTTCCTCCATGACATCGCGTAAGTGGAATCTACCACCCGAATCCATTGACTCCTCACCAAACCTACCACCTCCATGAGTCCGAGTAGGGGGAAACATCCCCCGAATCCATCATATCCTCGCCTACCCCACCACTGACCTATGGCCGCACAGGGGGCATTTTACAATGACTCCATCTACTCCTCACCGACCCCACCACCTTTAGAGTCCATTAAGGGGGGAATCTTCGCCAAACTCTATTGGATCCTTGCCGACACAAGCACCATAAGAGGTCACGCTGGGGGAATCCTCCCTTAACTTCATCGGCACCCTGCTGAACCCACCATCTTAAGAGGCCACACAGGGGGAATCCACCCCCGACTCCATAGGCTCCTCACCAACCCTGCTACCTTAAGAGACTACGCAGGGGGAATTCTCCCCCGATTGCGTCAACTCCTCGCTGACCCCGCCGTGTCCATGAGGCCGCGTAGGGGGAATCTGACACTGACTCCATCAGTTTCTCCCCAACCCTGCCGCCTTTATTGGCCATATAGGGAGGAATCCATCCCCAAACCTCATCAGATCCTCGCCGACCCCACCTCATTAAGATTCCGCACAGGGGGAATCTGCCCCTTAACTCCATCGGCTCCCACCAAACCCACTGTCTGTAGAGGCTACGTAGGGAGCATCCGCCCAAGACTCCATCGGCTCCTCACCAACCCCATCACCTTAAGAGGCTGCGTAGGGGGCATACTCCCCTGATTCCATGTCTCCTTGCTAACCCCACCACTTTAAGAGGACACACTATTGGCATCTTTCCCCAACTCCATCGGCTCCTCACCAACTCTGTCGCCAGCAGAGGCTGCACCGAGGGCATCCGCCCCCGACTCCATCACCTAATCACCAACCCCGATGACTTTAGAGGACACACAGGTGGAATCTGACCTTGACTCCATCGTCTCCTCGACAACCTCATGGCCCAAAGAGGTCATTCTAGGGGAATACTCCCCTAACTCCATAGACTCCTAGCAAACCCCGCCACATTAAGAGGCTGCGTTGTGGCCATCCGCCCCCTGAACCCATCAGGTCCTCGCTAAACCCAATGCCTGAGGAGGCCCCTCTAGGGGAATCCCCCCACCCAATCCATCATCTCCCTGGCGACCCCACCACCTCCTTGAGGCTAAAATGGGGGCATCCTCCCACAAAATCCATCAGCTCCTCGCCAACCCCACTGCATAGATAAGACACGCCAGGGGTTTTTTTCCACCAAATCCATCGGCTCCTCACCGACCTTGATACCTCCATGAGGCAGTGTTGGGGGAAACCACCCCCACCCCCACTCCATAATTTCCTCACCAACACGACCACCTCCATGAGGATGCATAGGGGGGAATTTACCCCAACTCTGTCAGCTAATTGCCAACCCCACCACCGTTAGAGCTCGCCCAAGGGGCATCCTCCCCCCCCCAACTCCATCAACATCTCAATAACCCTACCACCTTCACAGGCCACCTAGTGTCTTCCCCTAACTCCATCAGCTCCTCTCCATCAATGCCGCCTTCATAGGACTAAAATGGGGAATTCTCCCCCTGAATCCATCAACTCCCCACAGACTCCACCATCCTCATAGGGCGTGAAGAGGAAATTGCCTTGAACCTAATGGAGCATTCAGTAAAAGAAAAAAAATTAATTACGATGGTCCTCCCTCCACCTCTATCATAAGTCACATATTCTTACCCATCACCATCTTTAGTCACTTTCAGGTTCCTCCCCTCACTACAATAATCAGGCATTAGAGTCATCCATATCAACATCATCAGACATCGCGAATGTCATCCTCGCACCGAAAGAATTCATAATGGATGTCCTATCAATTTGAAACATCAAAAATTATGTAGGTACTCCCCATGTAACTACAAAATCCATCACGGAGGCCTCGTCATACCGATGCTCCAGGCTTCCACACCTTCCCGGCTCCATCACCTCCATCATATAGATTCTCCATGATTCCACACCTACTGGGATCTATCACCCCCATTGTATCAACTCCCTAGGCTTCCACACCTTTGGGTCCCAATAGCCCCATCATACTGATTCTCAAGGCCTCCATGCCCTCCAGGCTCCATCATACAATCGTATCGATGCTCCAGGATTTCACCACTTCAGAGACCCATTTCCCCTGCGCTACCGATGCTCCAGGCTTCCAAACCTTCTGGGATCCATTCCATCATCATACCAAAACTCTAGGTTTCCACACCATCTAGGATTAATTGCCCCATCATACCAACGATCCATGCTTCCATGCCTTTCAGGATCCATTGCCCTGTCGTAGAGACATTCAAGGCTTCCTTGCCATTTGGGATCCCTTGACCATCATACAAATGCTCTAGGATTCTATTCCTTCTAGGATCCATCACCTTGTCAAACCGAAACTCTAGGATTCTATGCCTTCCAGGCTCTGTTTCCCCATTGTACCGATGCTCCAGGCTTCGATGCCTTCTGAGCTCCATCGCCTCATCGTACCGATGATCCATGCTTCCACGCCTCCCAGGCTCCATCATCCCATTGTATCGAGACTCTAGGATTCCACGCCTTCTGGAATCCATCACCCCATCGTACCAACGATCTAGGATTCCATGCCTTCTGGGCCCCATCTCCCTATCATACTGATGATTCATGCTTCTAATCCTTCCATGCTCTGTCACCCTGTCAGGCTGTGGGCATGCTATCATTCTTGCGACCCTTGTGACACTCTATGTAATCCCAACAACTATATTAAATCAACCTTATAGGTCCTCCATGTATCCCCAACCCAATATTCTTGAATGCTGACCATAGGATTTCCTAGCTTAGGCATGGATAACACCCATGCATACACTGCAAGAATTTTAGGGTAATCCCATCATACGGATTCCCCCTAATCCCAAACCACCAAAATGGGGTAGAGATGATTATCCCTCTATTGAATAAATCCTTGTAGTTCCACAACATAGTTTACTGAAATAAAATTTGTAACAACCACATCCTAGTTCCAGGACATTAAACTACGTAACAACCACGTCTATGTTTCATGAAGTTAAACTATGTAACAACCAGGTCCTCGGTACATGACATAAATTGTGTAACAACTGTGTCCTAGATCCGTGATGTTAAACTTCATTATAACCATCATCATGGTTTCATAACATTAAACTTTGGGACAATGTCATGGTTAGATGGTTTTTAACTATAAAACATTTTGGTCAATGCTACATGACCTAAAACTATATCAACCAATGTTAAATCTATGTGGCCGTATACTCCATCTATCATTCATCCTAGATACATGAAGTTAAACTATGAACTAGTTCTGAACTCTTTGACCTTAAATATAGAACATTTGGTTCAATAAATAAGCCCTTAAACTATCTGCAACACAATGGTATGTTACTTTGAGTCGAGAAGAGTCTTCCCACTGACATTCTCTAATTTGATGTGGTGTAGAACCCATAGTATTAGAAACTATTTGGATTTATTAATTTTTTCATGTTTGAAGGAACCCTTTAGTAGTATGTTTGATTAGCCAATGGATCACCTAATGTTCTAGGACAACACCTTTGAAGACTTCAGATGACATTTTGTGACAGGTCCTCTGTTTTGAACATGGTAAGCGGTATACCCTCATTTTTCTATCATTATTGCAGGTAACATGATGTGGATGTTGTGTTTCAAACATTGTCTACTGTTATCTTACATCATCACACCAACATCATTGTGATCTAGATATCAGATTCTAAGATGCACCCCTTTTTTCACATCTCTATGTTTAGGTGGAAGTCCAACAACCTTGGTGTTACACTTATATGCATCATTGTACATTGAGTGAGAGGGCCAATACTGTTGGGTTATTCCTAGATGAACATCACCATTATTTTTTCTATGTGCTTTTATGTGTAAGTAAAATCCCATCATAGCTCCTTTTTTCCACATTGAGAATGACTCACATGGGATTAGTATTTTTGGTTGGATGTGTACTGATATAGTTGAGTGACACATACATCCTTATCTTTCATGACATTGAACTGATCATATACATCCCACAAGACATTAAACTGAATTATTATCCTACATGACATTAAACTATTCATCTTGTTCATCATGATGTAAAATTGATCATTTTCATCCTGTACAACATTAAACTGCTCATGTTCGTCCAGTACGACGTTAAACTGCATTATTGTCCTACATGAATTTAAACTGCTTATCTTCGTCCTGCATGACGTTAAAGTGAATTATCATCATGCATGACTTTAAGGTAATCATCTCATCCATCATGACGTTAAACTGCTCATTCCAGTCCGACATGACCATAAACTATGACGTCTTTAACAAACGATGTTAAAATGTGTGATATGTCTGAGATGAATGGCGTAATACTACACATCACCTAGCTACATGAAAATAAACTGTATCTCATCCCCCATGACGTTAAACAATGTCTAGTCCTTCAAGACCTAGAAATATTTCATCCTACATAATGTTAAACTGGTTTTCCATCCTACATGACATTAAAATGAGAGCGCTAGATATACCGTTGAGGTCCGAGCTCTACGACCATAAAATAAGATACCATCGCATCCTTATCGCATGACGTAAAACTACATAGCACCTCAAGAACTACGTATGGATTGATTCTATTCCTCATGGGATATGTAGGAATTCTTGGATGCCTCATTATAGAGTCCACCCCCAAAATTATTCTCTTTGACTATCCCCTTGGGTGTTTTAATCTTGGAGGATCCCACATGGTGTAGTGTAGGATTATTTTGTGCCACTCATGTTGGGGTTACGACGGTCACACTGTGTTCCCCTCCTCGTTCTTCTATCCTCCTAAGACTTCACCATGTGACATTAAACTGCGTGGCCCCTTTTAGAACTACGTATGGATTGATTTCCATCCTTATGGGATACATAGGAATTCCTGGAAAGTTCATCCGTAGGCCCAACCCCAAACTTTAGGATCTCACCTTAGGTCGAAACACATGGTATAGTGCAGGATGTTTCCTTCATTCACGTTGAGTTCATCATGACCACATTATGTATCCCTCTCCTTAGAGATCTCCACCTATTTCATCTTCCTTCATGACGTTAAACAGCATGGGAATATTCATACTTCACATTCTCCTTTATTTGGGTCTTCAACATATTTCACACCAAAAAGGACCCCCTGAATGGAAATGATGCTAGCCCTATTGATCTCTTACCATTTCGGAAAAAATTCCTTGAGGATCATGAACGACAATTTGATACACATCCTGTGTTGCGGATTTTCCCAATGGTGGAAACCTAACTATTTCCCCCCATCATTGGTCTCACAATACAAATACTATTTTGCGAACATGGTCAATAATTATCCTTGATCATTGTGGCCTTTTTGTGGTCTCCCACATGGAAGGTGTGATGATTCACCCATTCCACCCATATATCCCATGCACATGACATTAAATTGGGAATCTACGGTCTGAGATCTATGACCATAATCTAAGATCTAATATGTCCTTACGACTTGATGTTAAACTACATGGATTCTACAATACTACGTATGGCTTGATTCCCATCCTCATGTGATACGTATGAATGCCTGAATGTTTTGTCATCGGGCCCAACCCTATTTCTTGGAAACCTCCTCATATCTTTGGCCCCCTAGACTGAGTCCTCCAAGAGGATGGGTGTGTGGAGTAGTATGGGATTATATACTCATTCACATCAGGTTTGTAATAGCCACTCCATGTACAATCCCCATCTTTGGTTGTTCACCGGTGTACTCAGGAGAACTATGGTTTAGGAATGAGAGTGTAGGATTCTACTTAAACATGTTATCGCCCATATTTCATGCCTCATGTTCCCCTTTATTAGGTAATTCTTCATCATTCAAATCTAAAAGGACCCCCAAACAACAAGAATTTTAGGTGTTAGGGCTCTCCTACCATTTCAAGCTAATAACCCATGGATTTTAACAACAGTTTGATACAATTCCTGTTTTGTGAATGCAGTCTGTGGTCGATGCTCATTTGTCGTTCCAATTTAAGGTCTTAGAATATGGATGTTGTGTTTCATATATGGTCAACAGTAATCCTCCATCATTAATACAACCCACCATAAAGCCCTAAATATTTTGTGTATGATTCACCTCTTCTCCTGCATCATTTCTAAGTGTAATTTTGATGATCTTAGTGATATCCCTTAGTGCATGTGTGCATATTAAGAGGATGAGTACGTGGTGTGGTGTCATTCGAGACACCACACTCATTCCAATTATCTGAATTCCATACATCACGAAGACCTTATATTCCCTAGTTTCCCACATAGAGCATGTCTCACATGGGATTTGGGATTTGTTAATGGATTATTCCCTCTTGTAAGTGTCTCACTTTATACGGTCCATGTTGTACAACAATAAACTATGATTTTTCCCCATTATAATCGTATGACTTTACACTAAATGGATCTTTCCAAAACTACGTAAAACATGATTCCAATCCTCATGGGATACATAAGAACGACCATGAATCTCTTCTTCGGGTCCATCTCAGGATTAAATAATTATCTCTTTTATTCATCCTTTTTAGAACCAAATTTCATAGGATTGTGTGGTGTGGCATGTGTGTGATTATGCACTCATTCACGTCGGGTGTGTAATAGCCTCACCACATACACCCTTTTAGGAGCTATTCTCACCTTCCCCACATCCCACATGACATTAAACTCCCATATGAGAACTATGTATGGCTTGATTTATATCATAATGGGGTACATAAAAATGCCCAGATACTTTGTCTTGGGCCCGGCCCAAATTCCTCCATCTACTGTCCTCTAACCTAATATTTTCTAACAGATTGCATATTGTGGTTTGGACTGGTTATGTCCTTATTCATGTTGGAATATGGACCACACCCCACATTTTAATTCTAGGTAACAATTTTCTCAATGCATGACTTTAAACCGTGGCCCTTCTTTAATCCTGACCGGGATGCCCCATGATAATTATGGGACTCATCATCTTCCTCACAAGAGAGGATTTCCCTCACCAACGTGTGTCTATGACAATACTATGCTCAAGAACATCATTTGGATTGATTCTCATCCTTATGAGATACATAGTGATGACCATGCATTTTGAATTGGGCCCATCCCTAGGAAAATTAAATTTCCTAGCCATTTTCCCTTAATCAATGTCCAAACTCTATGAACATAAACTAAGATCCTACATTCTGTGAAACATGAATTTAAACTATTAGCCTTGGTCCAGGTAGTATAACCTTAAAAATATGTGCAACATCTAGGTCATATGACGTTAAACTATTCTGTGCATCATCCACACCACATGATGTTAAATTACATGTCTATCATCCTACTTGGCATGAAGTAAAACTACAAGGCATTGTAGGACTCACCAAAGTGTTCCTTTATAGAAGTAGGTTTGGTATTTGATCATACCAATGCACTCCAATAGTGTGTTTTTATCTTGGTGGTGTAACTTCATGAGTGGGAATCTATTCAAATAATCCATAACTCCCACCTATATTCCTCATGTTACCTTTATATAGACCCTCATCGTCTTTCATGCCTGATGGAACCCCCTAATAGTACAGATGCTCAGCCTATGGCTAACCTACTGTCATGTTCCAATATTTTTGAAGACTATGGAAGAAATTTGAAGTCAGGACCTTTGTTTAATACATTTTTAGCCATCATATTTCATTTTTTATCCACAATTTAGGATAAAAAAATGGATATACTATGTTTCGAACATGGTAAATAGTTATCCTTAATTGTCATTCCATCCCTATAGTGTTCTGAATTTTGGGTATCATGACTCACTCATTCCACTCCCCTCTGTTTGGATTGATTCAAATTCCCCTGGTGTTAACCCCCTCATGAACCAAAGCCTGTTCGGAGAAGGAAGTCATCCTTTTATAGAGCCCCATTCTCCATTTTAAATCCCACTCATTTAGGACACTCTCAATGGCAATCGATGCCTCGTTACGGTCCTTGAACATATTCTGTTGTTTGGCACTCTCGTATAGGTGAAGGACCTTCTACTATATATTTTTTCCCACAAAAATAATCTCTCATGTGGGATTAGAGATTTATTTGGCTATTTCTATAATAATATCGAGATACAATGGATGCCAAGGATAGCATTTTCCTCATATGTTTCCTAAGAATGAGGTCTACCTCACCCTCCTCGTCCTCGTTAGACCCCATTCTTAGGGGGCATTTTTTTGCACCAAAAAATGCATCCAAAAAATATTTCAAATCCTTCCATAAGTAAATCCAGAGTTTAGTAAGTTTTACAATCTTCAATTTGACTGGTTGTAGAGCCCATGTAGAGTTAAGAATTAAGATTTATGGACATTCGATGTTGGGATGGAAAATTGGTTGGCAAAGCCCATTCATGAAGATCCCTCTACGATCGAAGAGAAAGGAAACATTACTAGAGTCTATGAGAGTGCCTTGAAGGCTGTGATAGTCATATTTCTGGTTAGGATGAACTTGGGGGATCTTCCACCGTTTTCAATGATTGATTCCCTTTACATCATCATTTTCTCTTCTCAAAGCACATTTGTTCTTCGCGGTGTGAGCCGCCAACCTATATCTCCTCTAAATAGCTAGATCACCCCCCCCCAACTACCTAAGAAAGGTTACACTTACGTTTCAGTGGTAGATCTCCCATTTTTTGGTACTCTTGAGTTCTACTATGTGATTCCATTCGCAAAGGGAACCCCCCTTTGTGAAGGAGGGAGCTCCTCTGGGTTGCTCAAGGCTTCGCAAATCCCTTTTCTCTGTGAGACCCTAGGCTCTGCGAAGACATTTTCTCCACGAGACCCTAATATTCTCGAATCCCCTTTTCTCTATGAGACCCTATAATATATGAGTCCTCGTGCTCCACGAGACCCAAAGATCTACAAATCCCCATGCTTTGCGAGAATCATTGCTCCACAAGAACCATTCCATCACGATGCTGCTTTGCATGACCCCAGGCTCTGCGAGTAGCATTACTTCATGAAGCTCCTACATTCATGGAAACCAATACATACCATGGTGGCTGCACCCCCACACCCTAACTCCGGATGAATTTCATGATGTGGTCTTATCCCAATGGGAAGGTCCTTTTCCATCCGTCACTAACCCCCATTACAAATAGAGAGTTGCACACGAACTTCTCGGGTCGAGAGGACAATGTTTTTCATTGTTCCCTTATTCCCAGCCTCCTTCCACCTCTGGAATACCATGATTTGAGATACTCCACCACACTCCATTAAATACCTTCTGACTACATACTCCTCTTGGTCACTTTCCCATCTAACCAGTTGAGATTCTCATCATCAATTCCTAAGTACCTTGAGTTGATCCATTCCTCATGGAAGTCATCCAAACCCCATCACCAAACTCTTATACCAATTTGAACCCTGAAAGGTCCACTCTTTCATATGCCCCAGGACCAACCATTTCTAGGAGCCTTATGACTAGTAGTCCAATCTGTATGACTTTATAATATAGTGAACCCTATGTTACAAAAAAAGGACGCCTCTTGCTCTAAACAAGAGTTTCCTTATGCACCAACCATTAGATGCTAATAGTCCTCCCTATATGACTATAAACTGTAGTACAACCTATATTACCAATAGAGGATACCTATTACTCCAAACAATAGATTCCTTATGCACCAAGAATAAAATTCCAATAGTCCAATTTATATGACTATAAACTATAGTACGCCCTATATGAACAATATAGGATACCTCTTGCACCAAACAAGATATGACTTATGCTCCAAGCATAAGATGTCAAAAATCCGCTCTACATGAATAAAAAATATAGTATGCCCAATCATTTAATAATAGGATTTATCTTCCTCAAAAAAAAATAGATGTCTAATGAGCCTATCAAAACATGATATCAGTCCTCTCTTTATGACTATAAACTATAGTAAACCATATATAACAAATATAGGATGCATCTTTCTCTAAACAAGAGATTCGTTATGCGTGAAACATATGATGAAAATAGTCCTATAAATATAGATATAAAATGTAGTATTCCCTATTTGAAAAATATAGGATGCCTCTTTCTCTAAAAAAGAGATTCCTTATGTTCAAATCATAAGATGCCAATAGTCCTTTTTGCAAGACTATAAATTATATCATTCTCTATCATTTAATAATTGGATGCTTTGTGCTCCAAATAAGATATGCCTTATTCCCCAACCATAAGATGCCAATAGTCCAATCTATATGACTATAAACTCCAGTATTACTTATCATTCAATAATTGGATGCATCTTACTCTAAATAAGATATGAGTTATAAACCAATTATAAGATTCCAATAGTCCTCTCTATATGTCTATAAACTGCACTACACCCAATATAAAAAATATAGGATGCCTCTTACTCATAACAAGATATGAATTATGAGACATGAAAAAGAAGCCAATAGTCCTCTCTACATGAATATAAACTGTAGTATTCCCAATCATTCAATAATAGTATTCCTCTTACTCCAAACAATAGACGACTTATGCACTAAGCATAAGATGCTAACAGTCCTCTCTACATGAATATAAACTATAGTACACCCTATATAAAATATAATTGATGCCTCTTACTCCAAACAATATATCCCTTATGCTCCAAGAATAAGATGCTTATAGTCCTCTCTTCAGGACAATAAATTGTAGCATGCCCTATCATTTTATAATAGGATGCCTCTTTCTCCAAAAAAGAGATGAATTTTTACCAAGAATAAGATGCCAATTGTCTTATCTATATGAATATAAACCATAGTACTCCCTATGTGAAGAATATAGGTTGCCTCTTTCTCCAAACAAGAGATTCCTTATGCTCCAAGAATAAGATGCCAGTAGTCCTCTCTACATGACTATAAACTATATCATTCCCTATCATTCAATAATAGGATGCCTATTGTTCTCAATAAAAGATGGATTATGTGAAAAGCATACAACACCTCATTTCATGATTATTGTGGCATAATTTTAGGAGTGGTGGAATCCGTTCAAACATTACATCACTCCACATCATGCTTCATGTGGTCTAAATTCATATCTTCATTCTCATTAATGTCTTAAGTGACCCCATAACAGCCTTGTCCAATGCTGCCACGACTCACCTACTATTCTGGAAAAACACCTAGAAGACTTTGGATAAAACATCGAGTTAGGTCCTGTGTTTCGAACAGGGTCAATAGTCAACCCTATTTTTTTTGTGCCAATTTTAGACTAACACAATTTGGATGATGTGTTTCAAACACGGTCAAAAAGTATCCTCAATTGTCAAAAAAAAATCACCACATTCTAAATGTCAGGCATGTGATTCAAACCTTTCATCTCCCTTTGTTCAGAATGATTCCAACTCACATGGTGTTATCCTGCTTTTTCCCTATAGCATAAGTGTAGACCTCAATTATATTCCTCAACCCACCAATGTTTTGGGATGCCCTCGTGGCCAGAGATGAGGAATAAATTATGGGAAACGTCCATGCGTAATCCCATTCCACCATTGCTACTCCTTAGTGGCACTCGAGAAGAATCCATACATAAGCCACATACACTGTTTCCTCTCCATAATATCATGAGATATCTTCCATGTGCAATCCCCATTAACTATTTCTACTCCATTGAGGCACTTGAGCAGCATCAATGCATAAGGTCCATCCAGTATTGACACTCAATAACAACACCTAGATAGAATTCATTCATAAGACCCATCCACTATTTCCACTCAATAGCAGCACCAATGAAGCTTCCATGCATATACCCTATTCTACATTGTCGCTACTAAGCCATACCCATGAAGATTCCATGTGTATGCTCCATCCACCCATGCCTCTACTTTACGACCCCTAGGATGTTTTTCATGCATAAGCCCCATTCCCCACCCTTCATAGCCACACCTTTGTGCCATGATCTATGGGTCTATTATTTTCTCTTGTTTATCGCATCGAGCATTACTCACATGATCATGAAGTTTACAATGACTGTGACACCCTCCCTAGGACACATTAGCATGTAAGCACCAGGAACCCTTCTGAACTATGTGGACATTGATCATTTCCCCTTTCCATGTTAGGTACGTGGGAATCCTCTTAAGGATCAAGCTCAACAACCATTGGTCTCAGCCACTACATGCCAGTCCACCTTCACCCCACAAGACGTCAAACTATATTCCGCCAAACCAAACTACATAGACATTGATCCTTGCCCCAATCCAAGAAAGGTACGTAGGAAGTCTCCCTGAGGTTCAAGCCCATCACCCATTAGTCTTGACCAATTCACGTTGGTCCACCTTCTCCCCACAAGATGTTAAACATTATTACCCCATTCTGAGCTATGTGGAATTTTATCCTCTCCCCTATTTGAGCAAGGTATGTAGGAATCCTCCCTGATGTTCAAGCCCCAAACCCTTCGGTCTCGACCACTTCATGTCAGTCCACTCTCATCCAACATGATGTTAAAATGTGTTCCCCCTTTGGTCCTATATAATGTTAAAATATATGCTTCCTAACTACATGGGATTTGATACTTGTCCCCTAGATAGGGTACGTAGGATGCCTCCCTGAGGTTTAACCCAAACCTGTGATAAGCCGTTGATATTCCAACCAGTTGTAAGACATTGGAACCCCAACCCGTGATATGCATTTGGAACACCAACCAGTGGTAAGCCATTAGAACCCCAATCAATAGTATGTCCTTGGAACCCCAAATAGTGGTAATCTTTTTGAAACTACACTAGTGGTAATCCATTGTAGTCGGTAATTGGCGGTAAGCTGTTGTGATCACCGACTGATGGTAACCCGTTGTGATCCCCAATTGATGGTAAGACATTCTGACTCCCAATCCATGGTAATCCATTGTACTCCCATCCACTGGTAATTATTTACAGCCCTCAACCAGTGGTAATCCATTTTCAGACCTTTTGTTGGGAACCATATCTCTAGTCCACCCCCATGGCATTAGAACAACTTGGGCCGCTAACCATGAATAAGCCCTAGCATGCCATGGGGTCACTGTCCTCTACGCACACCTCGATTCCATGCCCCATCCCGAACTACATGGACATTTATTCCATAACATAGGTATATTTAGGAAGCCTCCATAAGGCTCAAGAACATCACCCATATCCCATTCCAATCTCTCCCTCGAGCCCCAGTGCTTTAGGAAGGTGAAGCACTAACCGAGATGTTCTAATTACACCAGGTCCCATCCCTGCGTCCATTCTCAAAGAATGCCTCCTAAGGTGTCCCTTAGCCTCACTGAACTACGAAGACCTAGATTCCCTACCATGAGGATATACAAGAAGCCTATTTGAGGTACAAGCCCAAAACTACTATCACTATCATGATAGTTCCATTTCATTCCCCCTCCACTTCAGTCAACTATCCAACATCCATCAAAATTATTACCCGAGATTCCACATCCCAGTGGGATCACGTCATACCCTCAGGAATCAAACCACATATAAGCCCCAAACAATCCATATTTATTCAACCTTGAGTGTCACTATACAAAATTGGCCATAATCCATTCATAATCCCCAGCCTGTATCCAGGTTGTTTTCCTTTTGTGTACACCTCGATTCATCACCACTTCAAACTATGTGGGTTTTTCTCCCTATCATGTACGGATGGTATGTAGAAAAACTCCACAATGTTCAATCCCATCCAATGGTAAACTATGGTGTCCTCCATTCTGGGGTTCACTCTGCCTGATCCTCCCTGAGTGGTATCCTGATCAGCCTACATGGTGTGACATCTTCCATTCATGGGACACATTAGCATAGGTTTGATCTCATTAGGATTTATGAACTATCCATCTTATGTTCCCCATTCTGGGGTGCACTCTTTTTTATCTACCTTTAGTGGTGTCCAGATCATCCATCCCGGTGTGATATCTTCTATCTATGGGACACACAACCTTGAATTCATCTGTATTGGGAGTTCTGATGCATTCATCAGGTAAACCATCCAGGTGTTCCCTCATAGGGATGTACCAATCTGATATATCTCTTTGGGATGTTCTAATCACTCTCATTATGCCTCCGTAATACGTCAAACATGGGACACACCTAGTATTAATCATGTGATGCCTACAGAAAACCATGGAAGACAAACCTTTTGCGTAACTGTCTTTGAAATACGTTAAACTCATGAAATACATCATGTTAATCATGAAAAGATATAGAAAACCTCAGATACATGACACTGGAATAAGATACCCCATGCCTAATGTGGGATTCCTCGGTTTCTATGCCCTTAATATGCCCTCTTATGAAGAAGAATACAGGTCCCCAATGTCCATGCATCCAGAGGTGCACCGCCATGCATGATGTTGTCATCTACTCTGACCTAAGTTTGCTACCATGTCAAGACCCCATGGTATGTCCTAACAAATGTAATGTAACTAACCAGAATCCAAAAAGATGAGTAAATATGAATGAGATTCATGAACCATGACTCAAATCTATGGGGGAGACCCAAACTAGGTAATGCGTTCTGAGGAGGAATCCGTAGAGAGAGAGACTAACATTCCATCATCCCGTTTTGATCAAGGAGAAAACATCCCTGAACCAGAAATGGATGCCACCTGCCTTTGGTAAGTGGTAATGCAGAGAAATACTCAGCACATCCTCTACAAATGGATGTGTGTCAGGAAGAAATAATTAGAAATAATAAGGAACACACATGAAAAGTCAGACACAAGCTATGGGTCACTTTATATTTAAAGCCTAATTTTAAATGGTGTATCCTTTTATTTTATAAATATTTCTATACAATTTCTATATTCATAATTTTATTTTAATGATTTATTTATATATAAATAAATAAACAATAAATTAAATTTTATGTCCCTTTTGAATTTCCTTCAAATGTTTCAAAAGGAGTATTTTCATATATTTTATATGGAACATTTTCATCTTCTTTTCAAATGATAAAAAAATATTATTTCCTTATTTATATGGTGTCAATGTGTTTTTACAAGATCCATAACTATTAATTTATGTTTACATTTCCCTAATATATTCCATTTTTTATTCAATTAAATAAACCACTTTCCATTTTTTCTTGATTTTTTCAAAGGATATTTCAAATTGAATTGATATTTTGATATTTGGAAACGTTATGATTATGGGTTTAAGGGATCTCTCAAAACCGCCCTTTGTATTTGAGATATAACCATTCTAACTCTAACTCACTCTCTTTATCCCTTTTATTTTATGTATTTAATCTAAATTCTATATATATGTCTCTAACATACATAAGTATCATTATTATCCGTTCCATTGATGGGATAATACATGAAATAAATTCATTTCTCTAATTCCTTCTTAAAAATCAAAACCATCAAAGGGGAAATTTTCGTTTCCATAATGATTTTATATATCAAACATTTAGAGTTTTTAATCCCAAATGAAAACATTATTTTGGGAAGTATAGTTATTTATTTATATATGAACATACATAATTATTAATTCCTTCTTGTCTTAGGAATCATTAATAAATTTCCTTTTATTATAATATGAGGAATGATTATGTGACCCATTTATTTCCCAGGGTAATTCATATGTTTATTTTTTATGATCAATTTATTTTTTTGGAACACATAATCATGAAAATTTTATTATGGTTTTTCTCATTTAACTCTCTAATTCATTCGGAAATGTTATGTATCATGATACATTATGTATTGTATTAGGGATTAAACCTATTCCATGATGGTTCTCTGTCCACTATGTGATGTTTTTTTATAGTGAGACATGTCTTATGCTTATGTCATGCTTCGTGTTGAATCTATATTTCCAATAATTATAGAATCATATAATACAATTTTCATTATTTTATTTTCCAATGTGATTACTCATGATATTATATTTAAAATAAAGTATATGATACTTCATAATGGTGGAATATATAATGTTTTCTATAACATTTTCATATGTTTTTAATGATTTTAATGGAACCTTTATTATTTACATTTTCCACTGTGATTTATTATGAAATTATTTTTTAGGAAAAAATTATTTCTTGGGTAATAAAATGTTTATTTTGACGCCAATGTTTAAATCCTATAACGAGAAATATTATATAAGTTTTCATGAACTAATCAGTATATTTATTTCTTTTTATATTCGCCTTTCTAATATTTTTGTTCCCATCACACATTTTTAATTTTTTTCATAGGTTTTTAGGGTTGATTATGGATAAGTATGGGATCTAAATTAAAATATTGAACATATTTCAGGAAAAAGAAACTTTTTATATCACCAATTTTTTATTATTTTTTTGGAAAAATGGAAATTGAGTGGAAGTGTACACATTGTTATGTAATATTTATTTTCTAAAAGGTGATAGACTAATTTTCTAAATCTCTAAATTTTAATGATAATAAAATGTAATAAAATGAATTCATGACATAAAAATCAAGATTATGTAATTTTTATGGCTATTTATTTACATAGATGAATGTGAGGAAAATTTTAAGGAGTTAAAAATAATGTTGATCGACACACCAATGAACACACTACCGCACTATGAAGAAGGTATTTTGATCTATAAAAATGAATCAATGAAGAGAATAGTGTCCTTCATCATGAATAATGATATAGTGATATTATATTCCTCTCGCTAATTGAAAATACATTATAAAAATAACGGAACTCCTGATCTGTAACTGGAAGTGATAATTTTTTGTGATAATTTTGTAATAGAATTATATGTGTTATAAGTGATTTTATATATATAATTTTCATAAAATATTTAAGATTATATTCATATTGAAGGATTTTAGTATCAACTAAGGTAGATGATTATAATTGGTTAAATATTATGAATGCTCTATACAAAACAACACTATGAAGGTGAAAATGGTGTCTGATTCTCTTTTTCAGAAAGACCATGATTGTTTATCCATGACAAGGATTAAAATATAACTAATATTAATGAATTTGAAGAATATTGATCTTGAAATCAAGATAAAATTGGATATTTCATATATTTATTACATGAATGTTCTACTACACATCCATATGAGGATTAATGAGGGATATAAGAAGGATGGAGAGCTATAAGGATATTGCATAGTATCCATGTTGATGTCTATAATATAGAAATTTTAAGATTGAGAGAAAACATTTCAATGATATTTTACAACTATTTCCCAAACCATAATGGATATGGGATAAAATTTCCATATATTTCATTATCAGCCACTCCAAAACATTTAAAGGGAATAATTATATTTTGATTATAGTTGACCACCTTATAATATTATCACATTTATTTACAATAAGATAATATTTATCTTCTGAAAATTTTTCTATGATTTAAAATCATTTAGTAGTAAGATTTCATAGATTACCATATTCTATTATATCTAATTGATGTATGATGTTTATCTCAATTTTTTGTATAATTCTTCTGTAGGAATTAGATACAAAGTTGAGTTTTAGATCTACAAATTATCCTTAAAGATATGTTCAATCTATATTGACTACTAAAACTATAGAAACAATATTGATATCTTTCACTATTTATTTAAAATATGTTTTATATAAATCACTTTTTAGGGAATAATTTTCTTACAATAGCTATCATCACTCGATAATTTTGATGGCTCTTTATGAAGCCCTTTACAGTTAGAAGGGAGATATTCCAATGTTATGGGATGAAGTTAAAGAAATAAATCTATTGGGACATAATCTTTCTGAAGAAATGAAAAAAATGAAGGATCCATTTAGTAGAATATAATGGTATCGAAGAGTTGATATAAAAGTTATATTGAAAATTGTTCAGGAGATCTAGATTTCAATGAACTCGAGAAGTTATTCCTATAATTTTTCCATGGAAAATGGTTCTGAGATTCTGGAAGAAGGGAAATATAAGACCCTAATATATTAACCCTTTTTAAATTATTGATCATGTTAGGATGGTTTCTTATTGACTGATACTTCCACTGAATCTCTTTAAATTTCATGATGTGTTCCATGTATCAATCCTAAGGAATTATATAAATGATCTTTAACATGCAATAAAAATAGAGGGTGTACCTCTAAAGAATGATCGATTCTATTAGGAATTACTAGGGAAGATTATATATCAAAGAGATAATGTTCTGTGAAATAAGACAAGTCTCCAGATCAATTTTTTATTGTGAACCCACCACTTTGAAAATGAAATGTGGGAACCTCTAGATTTGATGAGGCAGAGTTATCCTTATTTATTTGTATAAAAGTAGGGAAATTTTGAGGAAAAAATTATTTTAAGGGGTAGAATATGATATCCATAGATTATAGATTAATTTTTTTCTTTTAAGATATACATGAAGTTTCGAATAGATATTTTAACATGAAACACCATGTACAAATGAAAAGGATATACTATACCATTATAACCTAACCATTAATTGGTCATATAAATTGGTTTAAAGAAATGAATACTGGGGGGTTAAACTAAGAATAATGGTATGATTACCACAAAATATTTATCAACTCCTATTAGATGGAAATATTTTGACCCCATCTCATCACAACTTTGAATACAATTCATTTGGAATTCATTGGATAGAGTATGAAATTATTATATTTATACTCTTTATAAAAATTCCAAGTGTTTCATATCCCTCCCTAACAAAAGGACACCACTTATCCTATCTTATTCACACTTAATGAACCTTATATATTTTCTAATACCTACCATATTCCCATACTAACATCCCTCCCAACATTTTAGAGTTTATAGTTTAATCATACTATAATCCCACTAAGACTTATATTGTAATCCAAACTAGGTTTATCAATGAACAGGTACAACAATTAACCGAATAATTTAAATTTTATTAATTCTTTAAACTCCTACTATTATATGGTAAGCATTATAAAATGAAAAAATTTCCGTATTAAATAGAAAAAATTGTTATTATGATTATTTGTCAATAGTTTTACCACCTTTCCATCAAATGGGAAATGGAAAACTTATCTTGTGAATTCATTTGGATTACTGCCACCATGAAATGATATACCATTATAATTATTTCTATAGATGATTATTTGTTATGATGATGACATCTTGATGAAACGTTTTTTCTTTACCATGGGATAAACTATGATTAAATGATGATTGTTTTAATTAAAATTTAGAGTAAATATGAATAAATTATGAGTATTTAATAGGGGACTGTTTATATCCTATAATTCATTGGATAACATGGTGTTGATATCTCATGGGATGATGATGATATGGATGATCATTATAGTGAATATATTTTTTCATATTTTGATGCATGATTATCATTACTTCTATATAAGATCACATGATTAATAGTGGATAATATTTTGAAAGACTATGGTAACATTTTGATGCTTGAGCATGATCACTTTCCTTCTATTTATATATGATTATACATATACATTATTGTGATTAGGTGTGCTAACAAGATTATTATTTCATATGCTTATGATTCCACATTTCAATGTTATTACTCTAGGATGGTGATTACTGATTTAAAACCCTTACTGATGAGGCTTCTATATACGACTTAGTTATAAATTATATAATCTATTATTTCATATGTTTGAATTTTTATGTTATAAACAATTACTTGATTATATCATCATACGATTATGATCATCATTTTTTAATATAATTTATACAACCCATTTTTACCCTTACTAAGCATCTGAGATCCCCAAATATTTTTTTCCTTCTCCTTGTTTTGATGGAAATATTTGTGTGTGATTAGTCAAGAAGAGTACCTTATGTAAAGAATGATGTCTGACATGATGAATATTGTTCATTAATTAGATGCTTATGTATCTTGTATCTAAGAGCAGTAAAACTGTATGATTATCATGAATGGTTATTATGGATATATATTGAATATTATAAAAAAGGTATAATATATGTGTTTGTTTTGTTTTGGTCATAATATTGAGGTTATCATAAAATAACCAAGGAAAGAATAACATGGAATAGATAAAAAACAATCAAATATTCCATATATATAATTTCATGAAAGAGGAATATTTCAATAGATGAAATAACAACATAAATAATCACATATATAATAATAATTGGTTTCATAGTGAGGGAATTTATAATGGAGAACACCATAATCTTACCATCATGGCCACAAGATAAGGAATCATACACAAATAGGCTAGGCATACTCCAAATACCCATGTAAGATTGTCTCAGAAGACATCCTAATGAATCAAGGGGATGTGAAACAAACTTCTTATCACATAATATTTCCAATGCATTCATCATATAAAATGAATTAATAACCAAATAAAATAGATAATTATTACTCCAGGGTAGTAAAAATTTATATTGTAAAATTAGAGTATAAAATGTCAAAACTTTCAATAGTCAATAAATAAGCTATCTTTCTTGGTAAATATCCCAATTTTATTTATGAAAAATATGTTGTTTACACCATATATAACATTGGTTATATGTATAATTCAATAATATAAATGATGTAGAATACACTCATAAAAATAAAGAACAAGAAGCTGAATGAGGAACATATAATAAAATGAGTGTTGAAGATTGATAGGGATCAAAACTACAAGGAATTGAAAATATTTATTATTAAAAAAATAAAGCAATATTTAATTATAAATTATTGTTTTAAATTAAATTAAACTATTTTAGAAATTATATTGGAAAATGGATGTAAAAATATAAAAAAAATTCTAAATGTTTTTAACATATTGTAATTAAAATGTTATAATACAATTGAAAAAAACCATTTCAAGAGGTTTTAAAGATAAATTAAAACATTATTTGTAAAATAAAGAAGGAAAATGAAAATTTTAAAATAAAAAATGCTTAATTAATCAAATATGGAGTGGAATATAAATATATACATAAATAAAATATAACCAGATAATCAATTTTCTTGAAAAAATATTATCCCTTTTATATTTTTTAAATTTTAAAAATAAAATTTCATATAATAATGTTATTTGGATTTTAATTTAGAAAATTTAAAATGTAAAATTAATCTTGATAATGAATAATAACTAGGATTTTAAGAAATTATGGTAATGTGGTCAACAACAATTTTACTCATGCATTCTTAAAAAAAATAAAAAGTGACACATATAGAGAATTTTATAAATAGTCCTTTATAAAAATTTGGAAAAATGTATAATATAGTTGAAAATTACATTGAAGAAGAATTATAGTTTATTGAAAATTATTCTAGAAATAATTTAGTTAATTTGGTCACAGGAGAAAAATATATCTTAGAAAAATGAAAAAAAGTTTTGGTTTTCTTTTAAACATTATTTTAGTTATTTTTTGAACTAAAGGGGGAGGAAATAATTATATAACATATAAAACTAAATAATATATGGAGGAGAAGAAAATATATGGGGATTAATATCAGTACATGGAATAATAGGTCCTGAGCTGTGACTAACCAAACACCACTTCCAATAGGCTAGGGGTAAGAAATTTGTGTCGAGTAGGCATATTAAGAACATGAGATAGATTAGCCTAATTTTCTTATACATATAAATTCATCTAAAAGACCAAAAAATGATTAATTGTAAAACAATCAATAACCATGAATGCATAAATCTAAAATTCCACCATCAGAGGATGAAAACATGTACTTGAAAGCATGGGGCCAAATATAAGGCCTCCAAAAGAAACTGAAATAAAGTCCAAACTGTGAAGTGGGTGAGGAGTGTGTCAATGTATACACCTATATAAACCTTATTCAATTTGTCTCACTAAGATTTACCTAGTCCTGGTCCCTCAAGGGCCCCTTCAAAAGGTCGATCAACTATATAATACACGACACCTGAGGGAAAAGTGCATGTAGGAGTGAGTATATCAATACCAAGTTGGACACCCAAAATCTACAAATAATATACAATAATGAATAAAATTTATCATATCATAGGTATAAATCAATGAAAATATAACAAGAATATCCATATATTCTTAAAATAGAGACATAGTCTCAATTAAAGGTCACAATCATAAATCTAACCTAGGATTTTTTATAAAATGTTTAATAAGAACATTTTATGAGAGAACACAATCCATAAGTATGATAGATCTTATTGGGTCCATCAAAGATGTCATGATCATTGGGTCTCACCTTAACAAGTACATGCTACAGGTCTAAAGTGAACAATAATTAGATTAGGATCATACCCAAGTCCATGGGGTATACTAATAATCTAATACCGATTAAACAAATAAGTATCCGATCAATGACGACATAGGGTGGGATATGATGATACCAAGAACCCCATATAGAGAAAATAACGGTGATAGAGGATCTCACTCGAGGCATCAAGAAGGGATTCCAAATACTATATACAAGACTGAAGTTCCCCAAAGTGGATCAGTATCCAATAGTTAAGACATAAATTTATACTAAACCCTTATGGAATAGATCAAGTAAGAATACTCTAATGTGATTAAAGATAATCCCATGATGGCAGCACATTCCCCAGGGGAATTCTCAAGATATCATATCAATTCTGATTCCTCATCATCCTTTTGTTTCTTCCCCTCAAAGGCATCTTCTTCTAAAATTCATATATCACTATCGATAGTTCTAGTCTCTCAAGCCTCACATAATAAATTCTGTGATGTGTCCTTGAGTTCCACCGCTCCACTCTAGGTCGGATCTGGAGGGAAGGGTATAACGATGCATTGGGATTTAATTTTTTTGGTCCAGTGTCCTATCAGGATCTCTCCTTTTCCTAATCTATAGTTTCATCCCTCAGATAATTTTTAGGGTTTTTCCCTCGAATTTGTGATCTTCAGTTGTCTTCCAATTTTTTTTTATGTTTATTTACTGATTTCATTTAGGGTTCCATACCCGCTCTTTATTTCTTGTTCATAGTGGTTTTTGGTTTTTTTTTATTAGGGGTTTTAATTGGTTATGTTCCCCTAGTGATGGTTCGATGATGGTTTTATTGGTGATGTGGTGACGGAATGAGCGGATTTTGTGGTGCGATGAGTATGATTGCAGAGACGGTGAAGTAATGATAGTATGGTGTTTTTCCAAGTTCTTCCTCGATCTGGATTCTTCTATGCTCTATTTTTTTGAAAATTTTCTCTTTAGAGGAGATTCATGAGTCCGTCTAATAGTGTTTAAGGGTTTTAGGGGATTCTGAATAGAGTGTGCTGATGGGATTGTGGTTTGGGGATGGTGATGATGTTCGTATCAACGAAGCTATTCTAGGATAATGTTTTGAGGTTTGATTTGATCATGATTCTTATTCTGGTGTTTATTTATCCCTAGTTCATGGTATTCTCAGTCGGCGATGGTGATAGCTTTTGTTTAGTGACATCTACTATGTTGTTGTTCCTTCTCTGGGATGTTGTGATCATGTTTTAAAATAGTTGGTGGCAACATGATGACGATTTAGCTCTGGTGACGTTGTGGCAGCATCGATGGTTTTGGTTACGAGAAGTGTTATGACGATGGAAAATTGTTGGTAGTGATGATGAATAATTGATGTGAAGGTTATGATGGTGATGAGTTGACAAAGTCAGCAATGGTGACATATCGTCTCTCATTTTGGGTTCTTAAGAAGCATTTTTTTGGTAGTTTTTTTTTGAAATTTTTAAATTTGATCATTCAATTTTGAATGTCGCTTTTGAAAATGTTAAAGTTGTGTAATGAAGGTTTAAGTGGGAGGTGTTTTTAAAGTTTCCCTCCCACCAAAAAGTGGATTATTTTAGAAAATGAAAAAAAGGTATTTGGAATGAATGAAGGGAACATACCCTAATGAACATGTCCAAGAGGAATCAGAAATGGGATCAAATAAATCCTTGAAGGAGTATGTGGTGTGTATTAAAGGTACATGGTTTGTTCTTTCAACATGAGGTTCAACCCATGTATCACATATCATGCTAGTGCTTGTGTCTGAGTACATGGTGTATCCGACCCCATATGCCCCTGACTGTGTCGGGGGACGACAAGCTGTTTCTTTGTATAAAAAGTCATGTCTATATCCATGTACCTCCCTGAGTACATCCCAAGACACTAGGTAATGATCACATGTTTTGTGACAGGGGTCACATACCATGTGATACTTAAATCCATGTGAAATTTTAAAACTATACCTAGGGATCTCAACACATATTTTATTCCCAAAATACAAATCATAAAGCTCGTAATTTCCTAGAACTTGTATGTTCTTAAGATAAAATCCAAATCTTTCACTACCACCATAAAATCCTCCACAAATCCCACTCATGGATTGTGGATATGGGTAAATTGAGCTTAATTGTTTTTGTAGATCTGATTGCAGCCAAACTACTCTCTCTAAAATTGTTCCATAACTCAATCATCTTCACAGTGCAAAAACACACACTCTCACTTCACTAATATGGCTCAATCCATCATCACCATTATTGCAGCATGATCCTGTCATTGATATGAACATATTTATATGATATCAATCCTTTTCACCAAGAAACACGTGTACAACAAATGATTATCCAATATTTTTTGAACCTACAGCCACAATGAATTTTGGTGATGAATGAATGATGATGAGATGAAGAAATAAAAGAAATATAATATAGGAATAAACTTTATCCATTTTTTGGTTGGCCTCAATTTTTTCCCATTGGATCTAAAATGGATGATCCAAAAAATGTAAACAATATCTCCTAAATTCCCCACAAATAATCCAGCACTCAAAATCTAATCGTTCTGAGAATCAATATATTAGTCGGTTGATTCACATTCATCATAGGATAATAAAAATGGGGATAAATTCACATATATAAACATCCAATCTTGAGATTTTTCAAAAAATGAAAAATAAAAAATCTATATTTTTTCCGTTGGTTAGATCTTCAAATTTAGCTATACACTGATTGACGATCCATGATCTTGTGGTTCTTCATCTGATAACGAGCTTAAAATTCCCCCTCACAAATCTCCAGGGTTATAAGGTCCACCCTTGGATTTTTCTATAGAAAAATATTTTTAGTCCATTCTAGGTGATGTTAATTTAATGAAATAAATTAATATAGTCAACTAATTTATTTAAACATTCACCCAAGACCACACCCTACCAAAAATCCAATAAACGCCTAATTTAAGACACTCCTAGGGTAAATTACATTATTTGACCAAAGCATAAGCTGCAGATTTTAAATCCATGACTCTGTTTTGATGTTATTCCACTTTTTTAAGAGAACTATTCATTAATTATAATTAATATATTTGATATATTTCAAAAAATAATTTCAAGATCACTGGGCCTCAGAATCTCACAACATATTATCGCTTAGATTTGAAAATAGTCAATATATTTTTCCAATGTAATAATTTTAAACATTAGAGTCTTTAAATAGCCCCAATTTAGGGATTTACATCTCACAAAGATAGAACAAAAGGATGAACAAAGAGATGTGGGTACTGAGCCTATATCAGGGTATCCTGTTCCTAGGTACTATCCTAAAGATTCCCATTCTTCCAGTAAACACACACTAATGGAACCGAATATCCATGAAGGATACTATCCTATTTATCCTCAATCTATATTAGGTATTATTAAAAAGTATCCCCATCCTAAATGACCATATCACCCCAGTCAATATAATGTCATTGGTTGGTTACATACCTTTCCATCTGTGACAGATGGTAGATTTCATGTACTATTTCCAACTACATGAGTATATATTAGTGGTATTACACCTATCTAAATCTAATCATTACCTCTAAAGGGTTGTTAAATCTTAGATATATCTTTCCACCTCATCTAAAATCTCCACAACCATGTCAGCATGTGACACCCAACAACACACGGTCACCCTTCTTGAACTCTAAAGACCTATGATGTATATTCATATAGGATTTCTGAAAAATCAATGTAGTCCACATTTTTCTTAAGATGATATGTACATTCTCTTTTGTGTCTCACAGCATCGTCAGATCCCGGAGTATTAACTCTCTAGCATTTGGGGGACCCATATGGTTGTGAGTACAAGGCCTCGATTCGTTCCACACCGATGGTGGAATGGCAGTGGTTATAGTATTAAAACTAAAATAAATTTACACAATCCTACCAACTCCAACCAAATTTTAACATGATGGTCTGTAACATTTCCTCAAGGTCCTGAATGGTCCTCTAAGTCTAGCAGCCAGTCTGAGGGTGAAATTTCATGCTCAAATGAAACTGATTCCTAAAGTCCTTCTTCAATACCTTTCATAACCGAGATTTGAAGTGTGGATCACAATTATATGTGATCATCAAGATAACTCCATTGAGCTGGAATATCTCTATAAAATAAAATAATCCCAATATCTCTACCTAACACTTTCCATAGATAGATATAATGGTGGATGACATAGTGAGTCTGTCTTTGATAACCCAAACGTTATCATGACCTCTTAACTTATGTGGTTTCCACATCACGAAGTCCATGGATATTTCATCCCACTCCCATTCTGGAACCTCAAGGATTTGATGTAATTTTTTTACAATCTGGTGTTCGACCTTCAGTTTTAGGAATGTAAGGTATTGTGAGACAAACTCTACAACTCCCTTCTTCATCACTGGACAATAGAACTGCCACTGAAGGTCCTGTTACATCTTTTCCACACCTTGATGTATCTATGAGGGTAATTTATTGAAATCCATTTATACCTCATATTTCAGTTCAATTTATACCATCGTGCATTTTCTAAAAAGAACTACATGCTTCCCACCATCATAAAATCCCTCAGTAGCATGTCTAGTGGATATTTGAGTACGTTGGATCTCACAATCATTACCCCCTAGATATGTTTCCCAAAGTCACTATAAAAGTGTAGGGGAAAAAACCATTGACCAGAGTTAAGATACTCAATCCCCATAAAAATGATTAATGTAATGAGTCCAACTGCTTAGATTTCTTGATTAGTAGCTAGAAAAAATATCTCTTTCTAAGAGCATCCATCACCATGTAACCCTACCTTTGAGTATATAAAATATTGAATTAATACACATGGTGGAACTATATCCATTACCTATGTATCAATGTAAGATACTTATAAGATAAAATATAATTGAGACTATTATTTTTATAATATATTATAATTCGATCACCCATCAGGTAGAATCACCGCTTCTTTAGTGCAATGACTACCACATTTAACTTAATATGATGGGTGACATATTTATGCTCATTTGGTCTCAAATAATGTGAAACATAGTCAATAAAATTCTTTCTAATAATCATAGCATAACTAGTCCTGGTCCATTATTCATATTCAAATAATACATACACTACACCCTCCTCTACCAATATCAATATGGGATCAATCTTTGATCTCTAACTCAAATCCTAAAAAGCCTACTAGAACCTCTCCATCCACATGAAAGGCATCCCCTTTCGAGTCAATGATTTAATGGGAGATGATAACATGGAGAAATAAGATATGAATATCTAAGAATATTCTATCATCCAATGGTATCTTTTCACCCCAGTCAATCTATTGTGAGTCTCCCAAGAGTACACCATCATGACACTCACATGGACCACTGCAACAACATCTGCTGAGATAACATGTACCCATATGTGGGCCTCAAAAATATATAAACGGAACTTAAATATATTACCATAAATATTGTTTTTTAAGAGTTAGTCTATGACCATACTCAAGGGTCTCACATTCTCTTCCATAGACTCCGAGTTCACTAGGATATCATCATGGAAGACTGTTAGAAACCAGTCAATGAAATGAAGAAGGATTTAGTTCTTTAGTCCCATTGACACTACTAGGGTGTTCTTCAAGATGAATGAAATCACCAAGTAATCATATTGATAGTAAAGACATCTGAATGTAATCATCAGTATATCCTTGACCCGTACTCATAGTTTGTGATATCCTGATCTGACGTCAATCTTCAAGAACCATCATATACCTCATATCTAATCTAATAGGTCATCAATCCTCAAAAGTAGATATTTTTTATGTTTAATTTAGTTAGAAAATTTTATAAAAAAATTTAAGAACCCGATTCTTAGTTTTGAGGTACGGGTTTCTTCTTTTCTCTTTTCCTTAAGTGTTTTTCAGAAAATAAGGAAGATGGGGGAAAATCCTGAATTTTGGAAGTACACGCCATCTACTTTTTCCACATGCTGTGTGATTTTGGCCGTGTAGGATGAGTACACAGGGCATGTATACTTGTTGGCAACTAAGGGTGTAAAAACTGACTACACGCCATGTAGTGGCCCTTTAAACACCATTTAGTCAGTCGGCAGGAAAATAGTAATGTGGTGGCCAGCTGTGCGATAGAAGATGCCGTGTACTCAAGAAAACACGTCATGTATTCATGTCCGCAGATGAATAATGCCACGCTGGCGGGGAACCGCCAGAGGGACAGTTAAAAAATGGGAATTACACGTCATGTACTTTGAAATACATGCCGTTTACTTTGTTTTTTCTTCTTAAAATGGGAAGTAGCATCCCCTATGCACAGGGAAGGATTAGAACGGGAAGGAAGAGCGGGTTAAGGTGGCCGAAGCTCTGGAGATGCACCGAGTGCACGTTGGGAACCCGTTTTCAACACCGTCAATCTCCATGGAACCACACGGTTGAGCTCTCCCTTCACCTAGAGTAGTTCTTACCATTTCTTCCCATAGGGAATTTATTTAAGATTGAACGAGGTTTATTTTCACCTCAGATATACGCCGTTCTAGGAAGAATCAAGGATCGTTGTTCGCGTATATCATTCGTGGGTGTTAAAGGTAGGTGGCTTGGTGTTTATTTTCCAACTGTTGTGCATTTTGTTTGTTTTTTGGGCTACGAACCCATATTCGGGGTATCATTTGGCTGAGGCTGTGGCTATTTTAAATACCTAGAAATGTATAGGTAATTCAATATGATATTAAAATGCTGTTTGGGATCATTTTTTGGATCCAGGACCACCCCGGGGGTGCATTCCTCGGTTTAGCTGTTTGTCCAGGATACCTGAGGGTATTCCATGTTGACTATGCAGTATATTTTCCTTGAGAAGAATTGTATGTAAATTTCTTGTTTATATGTTGGGCATGGATCAGTTATTTATGCCTGAGGGAATGATTGTATTTTCCTGACGGCGACATTCTATTCCGCCTGAGGGAAAACATTCATGCCTGAGGACTTGACATCTGTGCCTGAGGGTGACACTTCCTACGCCTGAGGGAAATTTCTGTTACGCCTGAGGGAAATACCTTCTGGTTGGATTCTGATTACTTGAGGGTGAGGTTTTGTGTGTTTGAGGACGCTGACTTCTTATTTAGAAGTTCACTGTGGTGGTTTCTTAACATTAAATGGTTAATGAAGAATTGAAATGGAAATATAACTGGTTAAGTTAGATACTTTTTAGTATTGCTTAGTTTATTTCATTTACTACTGCACACTGCTGTATGTTTACACACAATTGAGCACGAGCCTTTGGTGGGTGCCTACTGGGATTCATTTCTCACACCCTGTTTGGGTCTTTCTTTTTAGCCCAAACAGATTACGTCTCTGCAGGTGTGGATAAGGGCAAGGGTCCTTATACTGGTACTCGATTCCTACTAAGGAGTTGGGGAGTATGGGATCGGGCTTAGACTTGTGATGCTACCAGCTGTTTTGTTTTGTTTTTCTTTTCTGTACTTGTACTGTACAGATTTTTTGTGTACCATGTTTCGGCTGTTTTCCTAGAATTTGAGACATGTTGCACCATTATTATATATTGGTTGGTTATACCTACTGTAGTTGTTTATTTCAGTTGCATATTGTTTACTTATTCCGCTGTTGTTGTATGTTTTATTTCATTCTGCTACGCTACACTTTGACAAATGAGGTCATAGTTTCCCTACTATTATACTTGGGCCTTTGCTACTAGTCGGAAGCCTCTGGTGTTTTGGGAAATGCGCTTGAGGTCATGTTGTGAACCGGGTTCGGGGCACCTGTTGAGTGGCACCCAGATCCGGGACGTTACAAAGTGGTATCAAAGGGGTGTTCTTTTCATTGAATTACTATTTGGAGCCTTAGTCAGGGATAAGAAGGAAATGGTAATTGGTAATAAGATGTGCTTGGGCGTAGCTAACCCGTGTACAGGGAAAATCTAATTTACCTCGTATTACAATTTTATTGATTTTTCAATTTACGGTTGATATGATTTTCACTGTTGGGTGATGCACTTGGATTGTGCTATTTATATTTATTAATGGGTTCTATTTAGTTGCAACCCAATGAGAGGAGGGTATTCCATCTCATTCATCGTTTAGGCACATTCTAGAAATCAAATTCAATGCATAGTTCCATGCCTTGTAGGTGCATTAGAAATTTCATCTTGCTATGATAGTTGTTGTGCTAGAAAAGCATGTTGTTGTGACAGATGCTTTACTAAATACCTTTTGTGTGATAGGGTATTTTCTTGTGTGAGATGATTTATATAATGGACGCCAAATATTGGTTTTTGGGGAGTACGGTCACCCATTGAACGGAATTTGGTGGATCATTAGTCATTTATTTTGGTATAACACATATAAGATGTCAAACATATATTAGTGGGGAGTATGGGCCCTCACGGATCGGAATTTGACACTTAGGTGTTGTTTTTCAGTATTTTCTGGGCTCCTGAGTAGTTTCTGAGGCATACTGTCTGGAAAACCCAGTATACATGATGTGTAGTACTTTACACATGTCGTGTATGTTCTTCTGTTCGGGATGAAAAGGAAGCTTTTTGAGTACACTCTGTGTACCCAGAGTACACGCCGTGTAGTCTCTTTCCATGTCACAAACCCTGTGGGCGGAGACACATGGAAGGGAAGACCTTGGGGCGAACACACCATGTATCGGATGTACACGCCATGCAGTGTTGACCCGGAGTCCGCCCGTGTAATGAGCAAGACAGACGAAGGAGACTTAAGACATATACACCGTGTCACTGATGAACACGTTGTGTTGTGTGACCTGGGGACTTGACCATGTAACTAACAACATGGGTCGGTGTCACCTCTCCTAGAACACCCCATGTACCTGTGGGACACGCTGTGTAGTATCGTCCGAGGACAGACCAGGTGGACTTAGCTGTGTGACCGAAAAATGGGGTAGTGTACACGCCATGTTTGGGTGTCACATGCCGTGTATTATCAATCTGAGTATTCGGCCGAGTCACAAGTGACACGGGAAGTTGGAAAATTACACCATACATGTCGTGTAGTCATTATACAAGCCGTGTAGTTTTGTTCAATGGGAGTTGTGTGGCTTAGCCATGTAGAAAGACTCAGGCAGGGGAAGGGAAGCCAAGTACACACTATGTAGTCAATATACACACCGTGGAGTCTTGTTTTTAAATTTTTGAACTCCTTATTCCTAGTGTTCCCTTTTGGGTTCCTTCATTTTCGGTCTTTGATAATCTTGTTCTAAGGTGTGCATTTGACCTTGTAGTGTCATGATTCCAAGACGACCCCGCATTGTTCGCTAGGAGAGCGATGACGACTATACTCTAGAAATGGTTGGCCATGGGCTACTAGTGGATCCTCCAACAGAGCCAGATGCGGCACCAGCCGTTATACCGGACATAGGCACGGAGGCGCAGTTCTGTGAAGGCTTCATGCAGTTCATGCGTACCTTTCAGGGGGCACCGCATGCTGCCACATCTATGGCTGAGCTAACTCATGTCTTCCAGTAGCAGCATCCGCCTACGTTTTCAAGGGATGGAAGACCACATGCTGTAGAGTCTTGGCTGGGGTCGATGCAGATTATTTTTGAGCATCTTGAGATGCCTTCAGGGCGGAGGGTCAAGCTCACGACTTACATGCTGCGTGATTACTCCATGAGGTGTTGGGATGTTACCACCCAGTCAGAGCATCATAGAGACATGGCATGGGATGATTTTTAGGTAGTCTTCTATTACTTGTTCTTTCCAGAGATGTTGCAGGAATATTGATCTCACGATTTCTGGAATCTACAGTAGGGCACTATGTCAGTGATGGACTATTCTGCTCACTTTACCGAGCTTCAGTGCTTTGGACCCGTTCTGGTGGGTGATGAGACGTTGAGGGCCAGGCTCTCTAAGGATGTTCTTTGTTATGACATCTGAGAACTGGGGAATGTTTTCAGGTTACCTTCAGTACATGCTATTGTGAATCAGCTACTGATCACAGAGAAGAACCTGCGGGAATCTAGTGGTGTGGGCTAGGGCGGTTCATCACAAGTTACTGGTACTATTTCTACTGTTAATAGGAAGAGACAGATGAACTTCTATCATGGTGGCAGTACAAGTGAGGTGGTTTCTTCAGGTGGTCAGATCAGGTGCTACCAAGGTTGTAAGGAGGGGCACAAGAGACCGCAGTGTCCACGTGATCTAGTGGAGTGACGAGCTTGCGGCAAGATGGGGCATCTACAACGCTTTTGCAGGGTGTTTCTACCAGTTGCAAGTGAGACGGGTTCTGTGCAGACGCCGCGTGCGGGAGCAGGACCAGTGGCTTCTTACCAGTTAGGGAACTGGAATACTTCATGGAGTGTAGGCCGAGATGGTGGTCGTGGTTGTGGTATCCAGACACCAGGATCTCAGAGGCAGTATGATGGGAGATCTCAGGGTAGCCAGGCTACGTCATTGGGCCGCGGCAATGGGTAGGCATATGCAGTGCAATAGACCCAGCAGGAGTAGGATCCCGGACCTTCTACAGTCAGAGGTACTATTCTAGTATCTTCTACCTTGTATTATATACTTTTTAATATGGGTTCTATGGATAGTTTCATATATGTACCTGTTTTAGAGATCCTTGGGCTTTGTGTTTCTTCTTCTTCTGATATCATGACACTAGACACTCCGTTGGGGACTAGAATGGCTGGTGTGCGTCAGTGTAAGGAGTTCCCCCTTGAGGTTAGTCGGTGTCACTTTATTTGGGACCTCTATTTCTTTGAGATGATGGATTATGATGTCATTCTCGTGATGGATTGGATGGTTCCCTTTCGAGCCTTTGTAGACTTCTATCGTCGCAGGGTGCGTTTCACAGCACCAGAGGACAGAGAGTTTCTATACAATGGTGAATGGGATGTTTAGGCGATTCGAGATGGACCAGAGCATCATGGGTGTAACACCAGAGACTTTTATGAGAAATATTTTGTTTTTATGTTATATAAATCATCAAAGGAATCTTTCACTGCACACAACACTAGCTTGGCTTGCTTTACACGCAACCACGGCCTTCCTCGATAGCTTGCGTCGTACACAATACCGAGTTTCACTAAACAATGATATGATATTAAAATATTATTAATACTAGACATTATGAATAGTATTAACTGAATTTTTAATTTTATAACATTTTAATTCAACTTATACATTTTCTAGAATGAGGTATAAAAGCAAAATCAGTTTTTTTTGGATAAAAGAAGTATTTTTCAAAAAATACAGTTTTGCCGCCTTTTGATGGCGTACCCACATTAAAGCTAGTTTTTGACATGTGTATAAGTTCAATTTGAAAAAAATACAATTCTTCTTTTGAATCAGGGTATAAAAATTTACTTTGGATAAATTTTTGATATTTTTCTGATAACTTTCACATTTTGATGAATAGTAAAAATACGCTAATTTTTAATTAAAAACAATTTTTTTCATTGAGATAATTTATATGGATAAATTATAATATTGAATGGTTTTAAAGTATAAATATAATATGTTTTTACCACTTAATATAATTTATGTCATTAGCATTAATTTCACATTGAATTCAAAGGTAAACACATTTCAATCTTTGGCAATGTTTTAACTTCTAAAACCCGTTTTCTTAACAACGAGATTTATTTTAAATTAATTAATACAACTTATATGTTTTGAATTTTTAAAAATGGATTCCATATTCAGAATCAGTGGGTCCAAATTATGTTAATAGGATACTTTTTATTTTTGGGCATGATGAATAGTAACTACGGTAAATTTTATTTACTATAGTTAAAGGTAAATCGGGTAATTAAGGGTAAATATAAGATTATAAAATTACCCTAACACCTGTAAAAATCCTGATGGATGACTAGAAGTCGACCCATATCACCTAAGGTTCAGATTAGATTCATTTAATGGACTTTTTTCCATGAAAATAATTTAATTATTATTAAATCCAAAGAATGTGACAACATGTCACTTTCTTAAATCTTATAAGTAGAATAATTTTAATTTAGTGATAAACTTCATGAATCTTCGAACATGAATAGTATACAGAAATCTAATATAATTATCTACATCATAGGAATTTATTTATAATTTTTAGGGATTAAATAATTATCATTTATTATGACACAATAGTGATGTTGAAATTATTTTATTAATTAAAATATCAAATAAATGGTTTTAAAAATAATAAAATAAATGTTATATTAACTATTTAATGTGCTCCACTAATTTTCTAGATACATATGACATTTTATGGATCTAGTAAATCTTTTAGTTCGAACATATCTTCTGTATATATTTTAGTGTCAAAATTGACACTATTGTTATTTTATAAAAATAATATATTATAAAATTGTTTAAAAATAACAAAAATATTTAAAATTTATAAATTAAAATTTATATGGTCGACAATGTCATAAAGATTCATGTTATGGAAAATTCACAACACATAAGTAATTATTTATAATAATTTAAAATTTAGAATATTATTACCACAAATAAAATTAAATTGATAAATAAGGATAAATCAAGTTGATAATGTTTAAAATAAATTACTAACATGTCTAAATTTTATTGGATGATGCGATTACAACCCTATCTCATATAATATTTGGATATGGGTCATTTTGGAAGTTTTTAAGTGGGGTTGGTATTTAATATAAACTAATATTTCTTATATTTCCAAAGGTGCCCCTCTCCTCCCTTATAAAAGGGCACCTCCTCCCTCTCCTCCTCACACCAATTTGAGCCTTCAAGATCGGCCGACCCCTACCACATTATCCTCTACACTTCCCTAGAGACATCCTATAGGTCCTGGTCTTCTTCAAAGACCAATTTAGTGCCTTAAAAGGAGGTCTCAAAGAAGCACCTCAAAGAAGAGGTAATGCCTATTACCAATTCTTTCATCTTTATTTCTTATTCCACTTCTTCATCATTAGTTGTTTCATTATGAGGTAATGAAATCAGTATCACTCATATACTGATATGTTATTATAAATATTAAACAACCCTATTTCACCTATTATCCATCCTACGGAAAAAGAAATCAACGCGCGTGCGTACGTACGGAATACCGTCTCCCCGCCGTGGTGTAATCTATTTTCCACCACCACCTTACTTGGATGGGTATAAGGGTGAAAGTAATTAATATATATGATTATTTTAATGTGGTATAGATTCTTAAATAGTATACATACACTCCAATACAATTCCACGATCATGGGAACGATATCATCGCTCGTGCGTACGTACAGAATACCGTCTCCACGATGTGATGCGATTCGTTCTACATGATCTTCATTGCATAATGATTATATAAATGAATTGAATGAATTAATATGATATATATTACACTAATACCATTCTGTAAATGAGGTATCTATAACCTAAAGAGAAGAATAAGAATTTATTCGACAAAACACGCATAAGAACAAAAGGTAATAAACACCTGAATAAAAAGTAGTAATGAAATATTACTAATAAGAAGCTAAGAATATAACCATATATGATATCATAAAAATACGTATGATTCTGGAATAAGTCAATAAGATTATTTAAATCATTATACAGGAGGTTCGGACACTTACGAAGCAAATCGGACCTAAGGTAAGGGAAAATATCACAATCTCATTTTATCTGAGATTGTTTATACTTTGGTATTTACCGGGGTATATTTTATCATCCACATCCATGTTTCCTCAATATGTAATATTGTTTCCATCCACCTATAATTGTTTAAATCCAATTTTACCCTTTGGTGAGTTTTTAGTAAAATATATGAAAGGAATCTTTTGTCGTTTTTCGTACGAGGTACTTTTTGACTTTTCCGAAAAAAGTATGAGAAGAATGTTTTTTTAACTTATACAGCATGAATGGATATTTAAAACATTATTTCCAAGAGGCTTCCTTTACAAGTTTTCAAGTTTATTTTTAATCAAATTATTTTAGTTTAAAATTTTATGACATGTTAAGAAAGGAAAATGTTTTTGAAGTAGAAACGATATTTTCCTCAAGAATGGAGTTCAAGTGTTTTATCAAAATTAGTTTCCATCTAAGATAATATAGGGTTCTGTTTCTATCCCTATTATTACATTGATTTGATTATGTTGTGATGGAATTATTTTTATGAATTCTTTTATCTTATATGAATTGTTTTATGATGTCATTTTGTTTAAGAATCCCATTTTTATTACATGAGTAATGCAATGATGTATGATTTATGATTTTGTGGCACACATAAGAATGGTATCATTATGAGATGGGTGGTACCTATATCACCCTCCAATGCATTGGGTAAAGATTTTATATCTCATGAGATATACATGGCTGGAACGGTAGGTTATACCGGTTCAGTGAAATAGGACTGAAACGAGGAGTGAACTCGGTTCAAGAATGGACTTTGTCCACTAAGATATTCTTGGAAATGAGTCTTGGCTAATAAGAAATCATTCTCAATGATTATGTGTGTATGACAAAAAGTTTCATGTTTTATGTTTTGATTATTGGGTTTACATTTCACTACTATGATTTATCCCATGTTATGATATTGTGATCTCTTTTGCAGGTTAAGATTTCCAAAAGTTATGTTCTTATGTATATGATGTGATTGATATTTCTTTTGTTTACCCTTAATGAGAATTTGAGCTCACCCTTTTGTATGTTTTATTTCCCCAGGTCAGGAAGAAGGTTATTAAGTATGATATGCCAAAAAGGGACTCTAGATATGATGAAATAAATGGGAGGCAAGGTAGATGCTTTATGAACCAGTTGTTTATACTTTCTAGTTTCTAAAGACACTATACCTATACGGTCCTTTCATGGTTTTTTCATATGTTGTAAAAAGTGTGATTCAATTTTGATGTAATAAAAATGTATGTAAATTATGGGTTGTTATAGTTGGTATCAGAGGAAAGGTATAGTCAACCTTTAGAAACTAGGATATGAAAGCCTTATTATGAACCCTAAGGATAATTCTAAGCATAGAACACAATCTTAGTGTTTTAGAAATGACCATGAATAACCTAGGATAAGACCTTAAGTGTGAAATTTTATTATTGATTATGTGGTTTTCCTATTATAATTAGTGTTTCTCACACTATTCTTCTTGGTTCTAGTCAATGGATGGAACCCGAAGGAACCGTGTTAATGCGGAATGTGACGGGCAATGCAATGATTGTCCCCCTTAGCAACCAAACATTATGGGAGCTGGAATGAAAAATCTTATAGCCATGATCACACAACTTTCTCAAGCTATGAATCATGTTGGACTTCCAAACAAGCAAAGTAAGGATTAACATTCTGTTGAATCTTTCATGAGGCAGCATCCACCTTCATTCAGTGGGTCTGTTGATCCATTAGTTGCTGAACAATGGATCAGTACTACTGAAAAGATATTTCCAGTTCTTCAATGTTCTGAACATTATAAAGTCATCCTACCAGTGTATCGTTTGGAAGGAGATGCTGATCAATGGTGTAATCTTATTAAGAATACGAGTCAAAGAGATGAAATTGAGTCCATGGAATGGGATGAGTTCAAGAACTTATTTTTTAATAAGTACTTCCCTCGTATTCTCCGAACAAAGATGGAGAAAGAGTTTCTTGAACTAAAGAAAAAGTATGATGAATCTGTTGGTACCTATGAAGAAAATTTTACAAGACTTGCAAGGTACGCTTCTTGTATTATTATCCAACCTGAGAGTAAGATCGATCGATTCTTTAGTGGCTTAAAACCAAGTCTTCGAAGGGACTTAGCCATAAGGGACTTTAATACCTACGAGGAAATCATTCGATGTTCTCTCAAAGTTGAGATGGATATTGGAGTAACCCATCAGTCATATGTGTTTGATAAGAAGAGGAAAATGGAATTCAAAGGAAAATCTAAAGGTCACACTAAAATGAAGATGAGCTTTCCCTTATGCTCAAAGTGTGGAAAGAAACATGGAGGGATTTTTCTTATAGGGACAAGTAAATGTTTCAAATGTGGAAAGGAAGGTCATCGGGCATTTGAATGCCGCAATGATGGGAAGAAGATGTCTACTGATGCAAACAAAGGAAGGGACACACAGAATGAACCTATTACACTTCAATGTTTCAAGTGCAAGGAGATGGGGAATTATGCCAATAATTTCCCTAATCCAAGGGTTGTTGATGATGATCGACATCAACAAAATCATAAGGCTAAAGACAAAGGAAAGTCACATGCAATTTCTATCAGCGATGTGGAGCATGATAACGATGTGGTGAAAGGTACACTTACCATCTACTCTAAAGTAGTAAATGTTTTATTTGATTCTGGATCCACCCACTCTTTTATTTCTGAAGATTTTTCTAAGAGTATCACCATATTACCTCAACAATTTGATGTTGAGTTAGCTGTGACAACCCCTAATGGCACAACAGTCGCATCAAAAGTTTATAATTCTTCCCCGATTGAAGTTTGTGGGAAAGTGCTTCCTTCAAATATTATGATCCTTCCTATAGTGGAATTTTATGTGATTCTTGGCATGGATTGGATTTCTTTATATGGAGCTCATATCAATTGCCAAAGAAGGGAAGTCACATTTCATATTCCAGATCAATCTATGATCGTCTATCGATGCAAGGATGATCATAACCTTCCAGTGGAAATTTATTCCATCTTATGGGTCTTGATTACACTAAATTAGGGTTATTTATCTCAAATGGTTGGTGAGAAACTCACGATTATGAATATTCCTGTTGTACGGGATTTTGATGATGTCTTTCCGAAGGAATTTCTGGGTCTTCCACCAAATCGTGAAGTTGAGTTTTCAATAGAACTCGTATCAGGTGCGTTGCCTATTTCAAAGACACCTTATAGTATGGCCCCAATTGAGTTACAGGAATTGAAGAAGAAACTCCAAGATAATCTTGATAAGGGATTCATACGCCCTAGTGCATCACCTTGGGGATCACCTGTTCTATTTGTTAAGAAGAAAGATGGATCAATGAGACTCTGCATTGATTATCGAGAACTTAACAAGATCACTATCAAGAACAAATATCATCTCACAGGTATTGATGACTTATTTGACCAACTATGCGGAGCTCAATACTTTTCCAAGATTGATCATCGTTCAGGGTATCATCAATTAAGGGTTAAAAGGGAGGATATACCAAATATGGCTTTCCGTACAAGGTATGGACACTATGAATTTATAGTGATGCCATTTGATCTTACTAATGCCCCTGCTATCTTCATGGATCTGATGAATAGAGTCTTTAGAGACTATCTTGATCAATTTTTGGTAGTCTTTATAGACGATATTCTTTTCTATTCAAAGAGAAAGGAAGAACATGAAGATCACTTGAGAATTATATTTAAGACCCTGAGAAAGAAGAAACTTTATGCCAAATTTACCAAGTGTGAATTTTGGCTTTAAATATTTTCATTTTTGGGTCACATAATCTCAAAAGAGGGGATATCTGTGGATCCAGAAAAAGAAGAGGTTATCTAAATATGGTTGAGACCAACAACAGTAACTGAGATTCGAAGTTTTCTTGGTTTGGCTGGATATTATCGACGTTTCGTGAATGATTTTTCACGATTATCTAATCCACTCACTAGGTTGACTCGGAAAGGAGTTATGTTTGTTTGGATGGAGGAATGTGAAGAGAATTTCAAGGAGTTGAAAAGAAGGTTATCCAGGGAACCTGTGCTCACACAGCCTTGTAGTGGAAAAAGGTTTGTGATCTACACTGATGCATCCAAGAAGGGGTTGGGGTGTGTTCTTATGCAAAATGATATGGTGATAGCTTATGCCTCACGATAGTTGAAAATCCGTGAGAAAAATTACCCAACACATGATTTAAAGTTTGTTGCAGTAATCTTTGCATTAAAGATTTAGAGGCATTAACTTTATGGAGAAAGGTGTGAAATTTATACTGATCATAAAAGTTTAATGTATATTTTCACACAAAAGGAGCTGAATATGCGCCAAAGAAGATGGTTGGAACTGATTAAGGATTATGACTTCTCAATTCATTACCACCCTAGGAAAGCAAACAAGGTGGCAGATGCATTAAGTAGACAAGACCATGCTAGCTTATCCATGATGAGGATCACAATAGATCCAATATTTAGGGATTTACAAAGGATAGATCTTGTAATTTTAATGGGAGGGGGAAAATTGTATCTTTCTCAAATGAATGTTCAACCGTCTATACATGTGAAGATTATAGAGGCACAAAAAGAAGATGTAGAGTTACAAAAGAAGGTGAGAAATATTCCTGAATTCAACCTTGATTGTGATGGGATAATAAAGTTCAGGAATCACGTTTGTGTTCCTCCCATCCCAGAATTAAAGAAGGATCTCCTGGATGAGGCTCATAGTTCTTCATTCTCTATTCATCCTAGAAGCACGGAGATGTATAGGGACCTAAAAGAGTACTTCTGGTGGGATGGCATGAAATGAGATGTTGCTGAATATGTCTCTCGATGCTTGGTTTGTCAGCAAGTTAAAGCTGAGAGACAGATGTCTAAGGGGATGTTACAACCATTACCCATACCCGAATGGAAATGGGGAAAGATCACTATTGGCTTTGTCACAGGACTTCCTAAAATATCCAAAGGCAATAATTCTATCTGGGTTATAGTTGATCGTCTTACAAAGTCTGCACACCTCATTGCTATTAGAGAGGATTTCTCTCTGGATCAGCTTGCCAGGATATATGTAAAGAAAGTGGTAAGATTGCATGGAGTACCACTTTCTATTATATCTGATTGGGATCCTAGATTTACCTCGATGTTTTGGAGAAGTCTTCAGCATACTCTAGATACAGAGTTGAGTTTCCGCACTGCTTATCATCCTCAGACAGACGGTCAGTCTGAGAGAAAAATTCAAACTCTAGAAGATATGTTGAGAGCTTGCTCTATGGATTTCAAAGGTGGTTGGGATCAACACCTACCTTTAGTGGAATTTTCTTATAATAATAGCTTTCACTCCAGTATTCAGATTTCTCCTTATTAAGATCTCTATGGAAAGAAATGTAGGACTCCAACTTTCTTGGATGAAGTTGGGGAAAGAAAGATATTAGGACCCGATCTTGTTGATGAGATAGCATAAAAGGTCTGGTCGATTCAACAACACATAAGAGCAGCTCAGAGTCGACAGAAAATTTATGCCGACAACTGAAGAAAAGACCTAGATTTTGAAGTGGGTGATAAGGTTTTCTCATGAATATCTCCCTGGAAGAGGGTCATGAGATTTGGAAAGAAGGGGAAGTTGAGCCATAGATATATCAGTCCTTTCGAAATACAGGATCGTGTTGGAAAGGTAGGTTACCGATTGGCGCTTCCACCGAATCTCTCTCAAGTTCACGATGTGTTCCATGTATCTCTCCTGAGAAAGTACATACCTGATCCTTCACATGTACTCAGCTCAGAAGTTGTACCACTGGAGCAAGATCTTTCTTATGAAGAACAGCCGATAGATATTCTTGATCATAGTGAAAAAGTCCTATGGAACAAGACCACTCGGTTGGTGAAAGTTTTATGGAGGAACCGCCAACTAGAAGAAGCTACATGGGAGCTTGAGGATATGATGAGGGAGATGTATCCTCATCTGTTTGTTACAAAGTGACGAATTTCGAGGGTGAAATTCATTTTAAGGGGGGTAGAATGTAACACCCGATAATTTTATGAGAAATATTTTGTTCTTATGTTATATAAATCATCAAAGGAATCTTTCACTACACACAACACTAGTTTGGCTTGCTTTACACGCAACCGTGACCTTCCTCGATAGCTTGCGTCGTACGCAATACCGAGTTTCACTAAACAACGATATGCTATTAAAATATTATTAAAACTAGCCGTTATGAATATTATTAACTTAATTTTTAGTTTTATAACATTTTAATTCAACTTATACATTTTATAGAATGAGGTATAAAAGCAAAATCAGTTTTTTTGGATAAAAGAAGTATTTTTTAAAAAATACAGTTTTGCCGCCTTTTGATGGCGCACCGACATTAAAGCTAGTTTTTGACATTTTTATAAGTTCAAATTGACAAAATAAAATTCTTCTTTTGAATCAGGGTATAAAAATTTACTTTGGATAAATTTTTGACATTTTTCTGATAAATTTTATATTTTGATTAATAGTAAAAATAGGCTAATTTTTAATTAAAAACAACCTTTTTAATTGAGATAATTTATATGGATAAATTATAATATTGAAGGGTTTTAAAGTATAAATATAATATATTTTTACCATTTAATATAATTTATTTCATTATAATTAATATCACATTGAATTCATAGGTAAAAACATTTCAATCTTTGGCAATGTTTTAACTTCTAAAACTCGTTTTCTTAACAACGGGATTTATTTTAAATTAATTACTAAAACTTATATGTTTTGAATTTTGAAAAATGGATTCCATATTCAGAATTAGTGGGTCCAAATTATGTTAATAGGATACTTTTTATTTTTGGGCATTATGAATATTAACTACGGTAAATTTTATTTACTATAGTTAAAGGTAAATCTGGTAATTAACGGTAAATATAATATTATAAAATTACCCTAACACCTTCCAAAATCCTATTGGATGACTAAAAGTTGACCCATATCACATAAGGGTCGTATTAGATTCATTTAATGGACTTTTGTCCATGAAAATAATTTAATTATTATTAAAACCAAAGAATGTGACAACATGTCACTTTCTTAAATCTTATAAATATAATGATTTTACTTTAGTGATAAACTTCATGAAACTTTGAACATGAATAGTCTACATAAATCTAATACAATTATCTACATCATAGGAATTTATTTAGAATTTTTAGGGATTAAATAATTATCATTTATTATGACACAATAGTGATGTTGAAATTATTTTATTAATTAAAATATCAAATAAATGGTTTTAAAAATAATAAAATAAATATTATATAAACTATTTAATGTGCTCCACTAATTTTCTAGACACATATGACATTTTATGGATCTATTAAAGCTTTTATTTCGAATATATCTTTTGTATATATTTTAGTGTCAAAATTGACACTATTGTTATTTTATGAAAATAACATATTATAAAATTGTTTAAAAATAAAAAAAATTAAAATTTATAAATTAAAATTTATATGGTTGACAATGTCATAAAGTTTCAAATTATTGAAAATTCACAACACATATGTAATTATTTAAAATAATTTAAAATTTAGAATATTATTACCACAAATAAAATTAAATTGATAAATAAGGATAAATCAAGTTGATAATGTTTAAAATAAATTACTAACATGTCTAAATTTTATTGGTTGATGAGATTACAACCCTATCTCATTTAATCTTAGGATATGGGTCATTTTGGAAGTTTTTAATTGGGGTTGGAATTTAATATAAACTAATTTTTCTTATATTTCCAAAGGTGCCCCTCTCCTCCCTTATAAAAGGGAACCTCCTCCCTCTCCTCCTCACACCAATTTGAGCCTTCAAGATCGGCCAACCCCTGACACTTTCTCCTCTCAACTTCCCTAGAGACATCCTAGAGGTCTTGGTATTCTTCAAAGACCAATTTTAGTGCCCTCAAATGAGGTCTCAAAGAAGCGCCTCAAAGAAGAGGTAATGCCCATTACCGATTCTTTCATCTTTATTTCTTCTTCCAATTCTTCTTCATTAGTTGTTTCATTATGAGGTAACGAAATAAGTATCACTCATATAATGATATGTTATTATAAATATGAAACAACCATATTTCACCTCTTATCCATCCTACACAAAACGAAATCACCGCGCGTGCGTACGTACGGAATACCGTCTCCAAGCCGAGGTGTAATCTATTTTCCACCACCACCTTACTTGGATGGGTATAAGGTTGAAAATAAGGATTATATATGATTATTGTAAAGTGGTATTGATTCTGAAATAGTATACATACACTCCAATACAATTCCACGATCATGGGAATGATATCATCGCTCGTGCGTACGTACGGAATACTGTCTCCACGATGTGATGCGATTCGTTCTACATGATCTTCATTGAATAATGATTATATAAATGAATTGAATGAATTAATATGATATATATTACACTAATACCATTCTGGAAATGAGGTATCTATAACCTAAAGAGAAGAATAAGAATTTATTCGACAAAACACGCATAAGAACAAAAAGTAATAAACACCCGAATAACAAGTAGTAATGAAATATTACTAATAAGAAGCTAAGAATATAACCATATATGATATCATAAAAATACGTATGATTCTGGAATAAGTCAATAACATTATTTAAATCATTATACAGGAGGTTTAGACACTTACGAAGAAAATCGGACCTAAGGTAAGGGAAAATATCACAATCTCATTTTATCCGAGATTGATTATACTTTGGTATTTACTGGGGTGTATTTTATCATCCACATCAATGTTTCCTTAAAATTTAATATTTTTTCCATCCACCTACAATTTTTTTAATCCAATTTTACCCTTCGGTGAGTTTTTAGTAAAAGATATGAAAGGAATCTTTTGTCGTTTTTTGTACGAGGTACTTTTTGACTTTTCCGAAAAAAAGTACGAGAAGAATGTTTTTTTAACTTATACGGCATGAATGGATATTTAAAAAATTATTTCCAAGAATCATCCATTACAAGTTTTCATGTTTATTTTGAATCAACTTCTTTTAGTTTAAAATTGTATGACATGTTAAGAAAGGAAAATGTTTTTGAAGTAGAAAGGATATTTTCATCAAGAATGGAGTTCAAGTGTTTTATCAAAATTATTTTCCATCTAAGATAATATAGGGTTCTGTTTCTATCCCTATTATTACATTGATTTGATTATGTTGTGATGGAATTATTTTTATGAATTCTTCTATCTTATATTAATTGTTTTATGATGTCATGTTGTTTAAGAATCCCATTTTTATTACATGAGTTATGCAATGATGTATGATTTATGATTTTGTGGAACACATAAGAATGGTATAATTATGAAATTGGTGGGACCTATATCTCCTTCCAATTCATTGGGTAAATATTTTATATCTCATGAGATAGACATGGCTGGAACGGCAGGTTATACCGATTCAGTGAAACAGGACTGAAACGAGGAGTGAACTCGGTTCAGAAATGGACTTTGTCCACTAAGATAGTCTTGGAAATGAGTCTTGACTAATAAGAAATGATTCTAAATTATTATGTGTGTATGCCACAAAGTATCATGTTTTATGTTTTGATTATTGGGATTACATTTCACTAATATGATTTATCCCATGTTATGAAATTATGATCTCTTTTGCAGGTTAAGATTTCCAAAAGTTATGTTCTTATGTATATGATGTGATTGATATTCCATTTTTTTACCCTTACTGAGAATTTGAGCTCACCCTTTTGTATTTTTTATTTCCCCAGGTCTGTAAGAAGGTTATTATGTTGGATATGAAAAAAAGGGACTCTAGATATGATGAAATAAATGGGTGGCAAAGTAGATGCTTTATGAACCAGTTGTTTATGCTTTCCAGTTTCTAAAGACACTATACCTATACGGTCCTTTCATGGTTTTGTCATATGTTGTTATAAGTATGCTTAAATTTTTAAGTAATAACAATGTATGTAAATTATGGGTCGTTATAGTGGGTGAGGTGGAGTCACATCCCAGATTGCAAGTTTATATCATGATGATCAGGGGACCTGTCAGACGGATTTCACTCTAGTTGTTGATCGTTTCAGGGATGTCCTCCCAGATCACTTTTCAGGTCTACCTCCTAGGCGAGAGGTGTATTTCACTATTGATCTTGTGCCAGGAGCAGCACCAGTGTCCATTCCTCCTTATAGGATGGCCACGCCTGAGTTGCAGGAGCTCAAGAGACAGTTAGAGGAGTTATAGTCAAAGGGTTTTATTCAACCGAGTACTTCTCCTTGGGGTTCTCCGGTCCTTTTTGCGAAGATGGCGGACGATACCCTCAGACTCTGTGTAGATTATCGGAAGCTAAACTAGTTGACGGTTAAGAATGGATATCCATTGCCGAGGATAGATGATATTTTGATCAACTTCGTGGAGCCCGAGTGTTCTCAAATATTGACATGAGGTCCGAATATCATCATCTACACGTGAGACCATTAGATATACCACTTACAACTTTTCAGAGCAGATATGGTCCATACGAGTACTTGGTTATGCCATTTGGACTCACGAACGCGCCATCAGTTTTCATGGCTCTGATGAATTGTGTCTTCCATCCTTATCTGGATTCTTTTGTGGTAGTATTTGTGGACGAAATCTTGGTTTACTCTCACACTCGACACGACCATGCCACCCATATTGAGATCGTATTGAGTACACTGACATAGCATAAGCTATATGCTAAGCACTCCAAGTTACACTTCTGGATGGACCAGATTCACTTCCTGGGTCATATCATTTCAGAGGAAGGTGTTTTAGTAGACCCAGAGAAGGTGAGAGCAGTAGTTTCCTGGGAGCATTTTAAGAACATGTTTTAAATACAGAGTTTCTTAGGGATGGATGGTTACTATAGATGCTTCATCTAGGACTTCTCCTTCTTAGCAGCGCCATTGACAGATTTGAATAAGATGGGTGGGAAGTTCGTTTGGTCAGAATATTGTGAGGAAGCTCTTCCGGATCTGAAAGGGAAGTTGACATCAGCACCATTCTCGGTACTCCTGGATTAGGGGAAGAGCTATACAGTTTACTGTGATGCATCAGGTATTGGGCTGGGAGTAGTGTTGATGCAGGGAGATCGAGTTTTTGTGTACGGGTCTCTGCAGTTGAGGCCGCATAAAAGGAATTATCGGATGCATGATCTCGAGTTGGCTGTAGTTTTTCATGTGTTGCAATGTTGGAGACATTATCTATTGGGAGAACTTTTGTGGTTTTCACCAACCAAAAAAGTCGCAAGTACATCTTTACTCATCTTGACTTGAATCTAAGGCAGAGAAGGTGGGTCAAATACCTTCTGTCCTTCGATTTTGATCTTGCCTATACACCTGGAAAGGGAAATGCAGTAGCTGATGCACTGAGTAGGAGGACTCAGATACAGGATGTGCAGGAGGCCAGTGATGAGTGGCAGCTCATGGCTTTGTTCTCTGAGATGCATTTGGAGGTGCATGTCATCTAGGGGAAGACTTATCTTTCCACCTTAGTTGTGACTTCTACCTTCCTGGATAGAGTGAGGATGAGACAACTATCTGATTCAGAAGGCCTACTTCTATGGGAGTTGGTGGAAAGAGAGGACACTCCTCCTGGTTAGACGATAGGAGATGATGAGGTTCTGTGCTTCCATGGATGAGTATGAGTTCCAGGGGATACACGCAAGGAGCTAATGCGAGAGTTTCATGATTCATCTTGGGCAGTTCATCCTAGGGTTACCAAGATGTACCGTGACTTGAGACGTCAGTAATGGTGGCCAGGTATGAAGAGGGATGTATCTGGTTTTGTTACGAGATGTTCCAACTGTAAGTAGGTGAAGGCAGAGCACCAGAGACTACCTGGGCTATTATAGTAATTACCCATCCCACAGTGGAAATGGGATGATGTCCGATGGATTTCATGACTGGTTTGTCGAGGTCACCTAGAAAAAATGATGTCATGTGGGTTGTTGTAGACAGACTCATGAAGGTAGCTCACTTTTTTCTGATCAAGGAGACCTTCGGTGTTGACGAGCTCAGAAAGGTGTATATCAGAGAGGTCATACTTCCACATGGGGTCCCTCATTCTATTCTTTTGGATAGGGATGCCTATTTTACATCTCGTTTCTGGAAGATTTTTCAGAGGGCACATGGTACACAGGTGCTTCTGAGCACATCATACCACCCTCAGACAGATGGCCAGTCAGAGCATACAATACATGTGCTAGAGGACATGTTGCGTGCATGCGTACTAGACTTTGGGGGATCTGGGAAGAAGCATATACCCATGGTCGGGTTTTCCTATAATAACAGCTTTTAAGAAACTCTTGAGATTGCACCATATGATGCTTTATATGGTGGGCCTTGCCGATCACTTTTGTGCTGGTTAGAGGCAGGTGAAGAAACTTTACTGGGACCACATCTTGTGCAGGAGACTTCTGAGGAGGTCCAGTTAATTTGGAAGTGGATGGCTACCACACAGTCCCATCAAAAATCGTATGTTGATCATCGTAGAAGACCCTTAGAGTTCATGGTCGGGGATCAGGTTTTATTGCGTGTTTCACCAAGGATGGGACACAGGCGGATCAGGAGACATGGTAAAATTTCACCGAGGTATGTGGGTCCATTTGAGATTCTGGAGAGAGTAGGTTCGGTTTCCTATCGGTTTCAGTTACCGCAGAGGTACCAAGCCATGCATGACGTCTTCCATGTATCTCAGTTGCACCGCTATCATTCAGACATGTCTCACATATTTCAGCCAGAGGAGGTTGAGCTGGAGGAAGATGTGTCCTTTGAGGAGCATCTGATCCGTATCATTGACAGAAGCACGAAAGTTCTCTGAGGCCGGTCAGTTCCTCTCGTACAGGTGCTATGACAGCACGGCCGAGTGCAGGACGAAACCTGGGAGCGGGAGACTGATGTACGTTCTCAGTGGCCGGAGTAATTCATGGAAATAACATCACCACCCTTTTAAGGGGAATTTGGGGATGAATTGCTTTAAGGGGTGAAGTTTTTAAGAACACGGTTCTTAGTTTTGAGGTACGGGTTTCTTCTCTTCTCTTTTCCTTAAGTTTTTTTCAGAAAATAATGAAAATGGAGAAAAATCCTGAATTTTTTAATTACACGCCGTATACTTTTTCCATATGTCGTGTGCTTTTGGATGTGTAGGATGAGTACAAAGGGCGTGTAGCCTTGTTGGAGACTAAGGGTGTAAAAAACCAACTACACACCATGTGGTGGTCCTTTACATGTCGTGTAGTCATTCGGCAGGCAAATAGTAAGGTGGTGGACAGCTGTGTGATAGAACACGCCGTGTACTCAAAAAGACATGTCTTGTAGTCATGTCGGTAGATGAATAGTGCCACGCTGGTGGGGAACCGCCAGAGGAACAGTTAAAAAAATGGGAAGTACATCTCAGGTACTTGGAAATACACATCGTGTACTTTGTTTTTTCTCTTAAAATGGGCAGTAGCCTCCCCTGTTCACAGGGAATGCTTAAAACGGGAAGAAGTAGCAGGTTAATGTGGCCGGAGCTTTGGAGATCTATCGAGAACACTTTGGGTAGCCGTTTTCTACACCGTTGATCTCCCTGAAACCGCACAGGTGAGCTCTCCCTTCTCCTAGAGTAGTTCATACCAAATCTTCCCAGTGGGGAAGTTATTTAAGTTTGAACGAGGTTTATTTTCACCTCAGATCTATGCTGTTCTAGGACAAATCAAGTATCATCATTCGTGTATATCGTTCGTGGGTGTTAAAGGTAGGTGGATTGGTGTTTATTTTTCAACTATTGTGCATTTTGTATGTTTTTGGGATACGAACCCATATTTGGGGTATCGTGTGGATGAGTCCATGGATATTTTAAATACCTAGAATTGTATATGTAATTAAATATGATATTAAAATGTAGTTTGGGATCGTTGCTTGGATCTGGGACCACCCCGGGGGTGCGTTCCTCTGTTTAGCCGTTTGTCCAGGATATCCGAAGGTATGCCATGTTGATTATGCAGTACTGTTTCCTTGAGAGGAATTGTATTTAAATTTCATGTTTATATGTTGTGCATGGATCGGTTATTTATGCCTGAGGGTGGTGTTTTACTATGGCATGAGGGAATGACTGTATTTTCCTGAGGGTGACGTTCTATTCTTCCTAAGGAAAACCTTTCATTCCTGAGGGCTTGAATTCTGTGCCTGAGGGTGACACTTCCTACGCCTGAGAGAAATTTCTATTACACCTGAGGGAAATACATGCGGGATGGATTCTGATTACCTGAGGGTGAGGTTTTTTTCGTCTGAGGATGCTGAATCCTTATTTATAAATTCACTGTGGTGGTTTCTTGACATTAAATGGTTAAATGAAGAATTAAAATGGCAATATAACTGGTTAAGTTAGTTACTTTTGAGTAATTCTTCGTTTATTGCATTTACTACTGCACAGTGCTACATGTTTACACACAGTTGTGCATGGGCCTTTGGTGGGTGCCTACTGGGATTCAATTCTAACACCCTGTTTGGGTCATGCTTTTTGGCCCAAACAGATTACGTCTCTGTAGGTGTGGATAAGGGAAAGGGTCCTTATACAGGTACTTTATTGCTGCTGAGGAGTAGGGAATCATGGGACTGGGCTTAGGCTTACGATGCTACAAGCTGTTTTGTTTTGTTTTTCTTTTCTGTACTTGTACTGTACTGATTTGTTGTGTAACATGTTCTAGCTGTTTTTCTAGAATTTGAGGCATTTTGCCCCATTATTATACACTACTTGGTTATACCTACTACAGTTGTTTATTTCGGTTGTGTATGGTTTACTGCTTCCTCTATTTTTGTATGTTTTATTTCATTCTGATGCGCTACACTTTGACAAATGAGGGCATAGTTACCCCACTATCAGACCTGGGCCCTCGCCGCTAGTTGGTAGCATCTAGCGTTTGGGGAAATTCACTTGAGGTCATGTGGCGAACCGGGTTCAGGGCACCCATTGAGTGGAACCTGGATCTGGGATGTTACAATAAACATAATAAATATATCGTAAGGATTCTTGGAAGCTAACCTTAAGGATTCCCATGGTTAAACACTTGTTCTGATAAATCTCTTCCTCTAAAAGTTCTCCAAATACACCATCAGCTCATGAATCTTGATGAGTGACATCTGATAAGTTGATAATGATATCCGGTTTATAATTGGGTATAGATCAACGTAGATTTCTATCTCCCAGTGGGAAGTTGACCCTAGAACATCCCTAGGAAAGACATACTCATACTCCACCAACACTGCATGAAACTGAGAACTCATAAAATCTAATTCACCAAGATTCATGCTTACTAACTAGTGTGTAATTGGAATCCCCATCCTATAAGAGAGTCGATTATTCTCTATTAGGGTTAATTTTTCACCCACAAAGGAAATCCTTGTCACATCACTACGAACACACCACTTCTTCTACCTGAAATAGTATATTTGGGAATTAACTTTATATAACTAGTTCATAGGAATGGTGAAATCCTAAGCCTCATCACTTCCAAAAAGTAATCCAAAAAGAAACAATCTCCTCTTAGAGTTAAATCACACCATTTTTAGAAGTTTTTGATCACAGATTTTCCTCCAGTAGGAGCCTTTAAGCATAAGTTTAGAGCCAAGGACTCAACTCTAATATCCATGTCTTGAACCGGAATAGTGAAAGAAAATAATGACACACACCTTTTCTATCTGTACATAAGATATGGCTATGAAGAAATTGATCAATCCATGTATCTGCACAGGTGAAATTTTTTTATAACCCTCAATTTCATATAGTTTCCGGCACCCATGACCACCAACCCAAAGAGCCTGGTGGTGACCACTAGGTGTTGGTGGTTATAAAAAGTCATAACTTCTTCCACCTATAACTACTCTTCTAGCTCCTCTGCCACCTCTCATGCCTTACAGACCTGTCTAATCCTACCACTACCTCAATTTAAGTGGAACATCCACTATCTCCTTTTAATCTACGCATTAGGTCATATGATATCATGTAAAAAATCCCTAATCATGACAAGAGTATAATTAACTATCTCTTGAATAATTACAGGCATCATGTTATACCTGAACCAGATACCCTATATATTAGGATTGCCTCCTAAAATTTCTAATATGTTCATTTCCTTGTGTCTTTCATCGTCTCCCTGCTTCTATTGTCTCATATCCCATGTTCCCACTTCTAGAACCAACTATATAAATCTACTCTTCTAGGAAAACCTCAAATACCAATGAATTCTCCAATACCCTATCAAAGGTAGAAATAAATAGAGACATGACACTAGATCATATGTCCTTGTGTTATCTACTCTATATGGTCAGAGCCTAAAAGAACATACCATTCCCCGTATACATTGTGTATTAAGAGTGGTTAATTACCTAGGATGAATACCCAACAATAATCATACTTCCCTGATAATACTATAAAATATCCTTGATGCATAAAATCATCAATGTTGAAAATAAATACTCCTCTTTGAAATGTTTCTTGAACTCTGACCATGAAAGTATCTCATAATTTTATGACTAGGTAACTATTACTCCGCATCATTTTGAAAATCTATAGAGAAAGATCAATGGTAGAATCAAAAACTGATCTACTAGTTTCCTGATAAGAATACAGTCTCACATCACCACCACAATTTAGTCTTTATCCACCTAGGGGTTGGGATCACCTTGGATCCTAATGGGTTTACGTAACTAAATCTTAGGATGTGCACTCAGACTACACACCTTGTCCACTGGAAGTTCATGTACCATATGATGCTTGACAAGTGGGGGTAAAAATGATACCCTACTTCAAAGTAACACCACCTTAATAGGTACCTATATCCAATCCGCATAACCCATGGGTTCATCCTCATGATCCTAATGATAAATTCTATCTTGAACATGTCATAGAAGAATCCTCAAATACACCCGATGTACCATTATCAATGAGTATATCTGGGTTGAAAACTCATGAATGAAATAGAAACCCCAACCTATTCCTATATGATTCGTGTACTAATTTTTTTCTCTATAACTATTGTCTATATGTAACAAGGGGGAATAAAGGTGATATGAGTCATGGTGAATGGATACATAAACTACTACACTAACATTAGAGTCCCTTGGCTGAAATCCATACTCGATACACTAAACACTATTCCCCAAAACCAATCTCACAAACTCTAATTCCAAGGTATAATCAAGAACCTATGAACCACTCCTTCATGAACCATCCCAACAGGGATTGATTCATGACTACCCCAATACCACCTGCAATAGGCTAGGTGATAATGACTAGAACCTAGTAGGCATATCACACAAACAGTAGGACTTAGACTAATGTACCTATACTATCACTCTCTCTATCTCACTCACACAAAATAATATCAATATATTTATATACATGGAAATTACATTAATTTTCTTAAATACATAACACATTACACATCATACACCCAATACCGTATTAGTTTAGTGTCTTTGGAAAACATGTAATAGATTCTTCTAATTTGGTAAAGGAGCTTAAAAATATTCAATAAAAATATTCTCTATTAGTTTTACAATGTAAACCGATTCATTATATCCTAGGGAAAAGAAAAGCATATGAAAAGGGTGATCTAAAATGCTCAGTAAGGGAAAGTAAAGAAAATATCAAACAGAACAAGGACATAAGAATGTAAAAACACGAACATAACTTTTTAAAATCAAACCACTTATAATATATATAAAAATATTTATTCATGAAATAAATATTGTTATTTTATAAGTCTTAAATTATAAAGGAACAATATCCATGAGAAAATAGCATTGGCATATAACATGGAATTGTTGTAATCACATAAGTAAAGGAAATAATTTTCATATTAGCTAAGGCTCATTTCTAAGACCATCATAATGTAAAAAGTCTTTCACTGAACTTATGTCACTACTCATTCAAAAATTATATTATTGATCCATGTTCACATACCATTAAAACCATGTTTTACTAAACAAAGGACATTTCCTATTCCAGCCCTGTATAACTGAACCAAGATCATTTCTCATTTCTTCCCTATATTACTGAACCATGTTCTTTTCCCATTCTATTATTTTCTATCTCATGTGATATAAATTATTACTTATTGCATTAGATAGAGATATATGTCCCACCCATCCCATATTAAAAGCATTATTATGTATTCAAAAAAAACATAAATCATTCATCATAGCATAACCCAAAGAATAAAATTGGTTTCTTAAATATCATTCCATCATAACATAATCCATGTAAAAAATGGATTTTATAAATAGAATTAAATAATAAAGTAAATATCAAACCATCGTAGTAATAGAGAAATTATACTAGAATGATAACCCAATTAATGTATTCCATCTTATATAGGAAATAATTTTGATTGAAAACTTTAAAATATTTCTTGATGAAAATATACTTTCTTCTTAAAAAATGTTTTCTTTTATAAAAATTACACACATTTTTAAAATAAAAAATTTATTTGAAAATAACTTTGAAATATTATAAAGAAATATCAATGGAAATAAGGCATTATGAAAATAAACAAATTATTTCATGCTATATTTGTTAAAAGAAAACATTCTACTCATACTTTTTTCAGATAAGTCAAAAAGAACCTTGTTTAAAAAAATATTCTTCTTAAAAAGTGTAGTAAAAAAGTAAAAATTGATAAAAATGACTTTAAAAATCCATATTACAATATTAATAAATGTTATGAAATCATTTTTTGAAAACATAGACATGTATGGTAAACAATCCCTATTAAATACTTATATATAAGCAATCTTAGATAATAATGAGATTTTGAAATTAACCCTTACCACCTTATAATTAGTCAAATAATATGGATAATAAAATAAAGAAGATTATATAAATGTGTAAATACAATAAAAATAAGAATAATAATCATAGAAACATTCATGGAACATATAAACACCACACAAAAGAAACAAGTGGTGTATAAGGCATAAATCCCACTGAAATAAAGGTCAGACAAACAAATCCCATACCTTAGGTATGGGTTCATTAGTATGTGATTGAAAAAACATTATAAGAGTTTATATAATGTTATCAAATTATTCCATAACCATATTCTTTTTTATGATATCAAAAGAGATCATATTGTTACCTGTTTGTTAATAACATTATTACTCATCCTTCGGCTATTAACTGGTTTATTTTCTTACGCACGTTTTGTCAAATATGTTCTTGTCACTATTATTATGTTATATTTACATAATTTCTAGAATTATATTAATATTATATATATAATATTTATTCATTCATTTATATAATCATTCTTTAATGATGATCATGTAAAATTAATCACATCACATCGTGCAGATGGTAAGCTGTACATTGGATCGAGCGATGATATCATTCCCATTATTTCGAAATGGTATGGATGTGGATGGTATGTATATTATTCATGAATAAATATAACATCTTTATAATCATATATAGTTATTATTTCCATAATTATACCCATCCATGTAAGGTGGTGGTGAAAAATATATTACGCCACGGTGTGAAGACGATATGTCGTATGTACACATGTGTGGTGATTTCATTTTTCATTGGATGGGTAGAAGGTGGAGTATGGTTGTTACATAATTATAATAACATCTCAGTATATATGTGAAGTAAAAATTATTACTTTTTAATGGAAACAAATCATGTAGAGGATGTATATGAAGAAATATCGATGAAATAATTAGTAGAGCATATTACATCTTCTTTGACGAACTCCCTCTAGATCTCCTCTAAGATGAAATATAGTTGGTCTTTCAAGAATTAAAACACCAATATAATTTTAATATATAAGTTTAGAATAGAAATAGTCAGGGTTTATTTTAAATTTAAGGCTCAATGTGATGTGATATTATGGGGGGATGTTCCCTTTTATAATTGAGGTGATATGAACATTTGAAATGTCCAAAAATATTAATTTATATTAAAATAAACCCACCCATAAACCAATAAAATTACATATTTTAAAATATAATATTAGATAAATTTGAAATATCATAATACAATAAATTTTATACATGGGTTTGTTAAAATTTAAACCTAACTATTTCAATTAACACTTAGTTATTCAATTTAATTTCTAACCAAGGTAATAAATGTTTCAATATTAAAAGGGTGTTATATGTACCTATTTGATGACATTTAGAAAAAAGTGGAATAATTGAAATCATTTTACACCTTATAATAATTATACAATATTTTCTAAAAAAATTAATGATTTTTAAATAATTTAACACGACCTTATTTTGATAAATAATCAATAATATTAATTTTGTCACTATTCAATTTATTGAATTTAAAAAATATCAGGATATAATTTTAACCTCTAAACAAATATTTTATTATATCCATATAAGATAAATTTCATCATGAAAATTAATTGGATATATTAATTATTCCAAATTATATTTATCTGAGTATTTTTAATAGAGTTAATTTAATATCTCCATTAATAAAATAATTACTACATAAATTTTGTGTAATTATTTAATATTGTAATTTTTTAGTTAAAAATTATAAATAAAATAAAATAAATAATGAAATTATTTTATATTTTTGAGGAATTTTTTTAGTTAAATATATATTCTAGGAAATATTATTTTCAAAATGATATATTTATTAAAACATGAATGTGACAACTTTGGCATCACATTAAATAAAATATTGTAAGTGTCACAATATTTTCCATGTGGCTCTAAATGTCCTATAATTATACTCTTAGATTGTTATTTAAACATATAATTTTAAAAAATACTTGTTCAAGTTATTTTTTCTTTTAAATGTTATTTTCATTTTAATAAATAAAAAATTATTGATTTTCATCAATAAAATAATTTATACATCATCATTGTATAGGACAATAAGGTAATTATTTATTTCCTAAAATTAAAAATAAATTACCGAGATAATTAAAAACATCTTAGATTTCAATTGATTATTTATAGTTGAAATTATCTTCTTTATAACAATATATTAAAAATAATATAGTTTGTAAAATTTGAGTAAGACATATTTATCATTTCTAAAAATATAATATTTTAAATGTACTAATATCATCCATGTGGCTTCTAAAAGATACCATTTTCACCCATGGATGATTTAGGTTGAAAAAAACACATAAAATTATATTACTACAGGTGTTAGGGTAATTTTATAATATTACTTTTACCCTTAATTACCCGATTTACCCTATTAATATATTAATGAAAACTGTTGAAGTTACTTTTCATAATGACCAAAAAAACAAAGTTATTTACATAATTTGGTACCACTGAATTAAAATATGGAATCCCTTTTTCAAAATTAACAACACCAAAGTTTCAATTATTAATATAAAATTAATCTCATTGTCTGAATGAGAAAATATATTTTAAAAGTTAAAACATTGCAAAAGAATGAATTATTTTTATACAAAAATGCAATATAAAATAAATGAAAATGACCTATACTAAACTAATTTATAAAAATATAATATATTGATATTTTAAAAATATTAAATAATATAACTTATCCATATAAATTATTTAATTGAGAAAATTTAGTTTCAATTAAAATTTAGTATATTTTTTTCTATTAATCAAAAAATAAAAATTAATAGAAAAATTTCATAAATTCATCCAAAATATATTTTAATATATAACTTTAATATAAGAAGTTTATTTTTTAAAATATATTATTAAAATTTGTTATAAACATGATTTATTATTGGTGCGCCATCAAAAAGAGGGAAAACTGCATTATTTTTAAAATACGTCTTTTATCAATGAAATTTAATTTGTTCCCATATCATGCATAGAAAACATATAAGATGAATTTTAAATATATTAAATATATATTTTATTAATAAAATCCCTCAAGAGTTATTTAATTTTTTTATAAACATAATTATTTTCTTTTTAATAGTTTTTTAGAAAAATGTTTCCTTTTATTTAAAAAGGGATATATTTTCATTTATAATTAATTAGTCACCAAATAATTAATTATAAATACATGTATAAATAAAAATTTTCAAATTCAGTTAATAATTTTCATGCATTCCGTTATAATGAAAAGGTTATAAGGTAATATAATAATATTTATTTGTTCACTTAAACTCGGTATTTTTTGAAATTAATTCTATCAAAAGAATTTGAAATTGTGTGTAACACAAGAAAATAATGATGTTGCAAATACCTGAAGATAAGCCTGTGTTTCATGTAGAGCAATATTATCTTAGTGTAGTGTAAAAAATAAGAAAAAAAATAAATCTAATAAATCTATCTCATAAAAATATCAGGGTGATAAACACACACACATATCCAAGCCCATAAAAGGATGAAACCTATGAAAATGAAAAAAAAATTATGCATACATCTATAATCCCACCATCAGACTGCGAAAACATGTATTGGAAATCATGGGACTAAATAAAATCCCACTAAAATAAAATAAAATCAAGCCTAACCTATGAGGTGGGTGATGCATACTATTGATGTGACCACTAGAATACACATCTATCTATATATTTCACTAAACTCTTCCAGGTCCTGGTCCCTGAAGGACATTGTTAAAAGGGAATTCATCTTCATAATACATGACTAGTGTGATAAACACTAACGCATGGGTGAGTATAGAAATACCTAGTAAGAAAACCGAAAATTATTAAGTATATATCATCAAGAAGAATAAGTGTATTTAAACATAATATATAATTATAACTCTAAAATATTCTAATAGTAGACATAGATACTCAAGGTAAGGTCACAACAATAAATATAACCATGTATTTTTTCTTGAAGGATCTATATAACACTTGTTTGGGTGAACACACTCCTAACTCAATATAATAATTACACACTTTACATATAAATAGAATGATACATATATAGGGATCACACCCAATGACATAGGGTATACTAAAAAACCAATTCTAAAAAACAAAGTATGTAGGGGATCAACATTCACATAGTGTAGGTCATGAGGATACTAAGAACCCCACATAGGGTAATTGATAATGATAGAGGATCTCACTCTAGGCCTCATGAAGGGATTCCAACTACTCTATCCATGACTAAATTTCATTAGAGGGGATCACCATCCTCTGGATAGGACACAAATACATACTAAACCATTATGGAATAAATCAGGGGAATGTTCTATAATGATATTGTCTAAAAGAAAGAGGAAAAAGGATCCAAGATATCTTTGAAGGAGTAAACAACACAATACTTTTTCACTAGGTCCTAATAGTGCATCAAAACCCATGCCAATATCCATGTATAAGTATTGGATGTTTCTATCCCCATGTACTTATGTGAGTGTCCTTATATGGTTGGCCATGTCCATATACAATAAACCATGTATATTTTCATGTTTCTACCTAGGTAAATGTTGATACTCAAGGTAAGGGAAACATTTCATGTGATATGGGTCACACGCTATGTGATACTTAACTTCATATGAAACCCTAAAACCATATCCAAGGATCCATACATAGTGTGTGTTCCCAAAATTCAAGAAGTGTAGCTTGAAATTTCATAGAACTCAAATGTTCTCCATGAATAATCCCAATCCTTCTCTTCCACCACCAAACTTATAGTAAAAACCTCTTCAAGATTATAGATCTGTGTCAACTGAGCTTTATTGTCAATGGAGACCCAATTTCTAAATCTCTCAGTAACTTGAAACTCATCCCATAATTATACATTTATCCCAATGATAAAACATGTTCATGCATTTCCCTATCCTATTACTGATCTTTCGTCTCAATCATCATAGATTAATCCCCTATTTGATTAAAAACCATATCTATGATATCAATGTATTGTATCATGAAATAGGCACACAATGATTTATTATCTTATATTTTTTGAACTACTAGAAACAATTCCCATGATTAATGAATGATTAATAGTGTGGGATATCAATGAAGAACGAGAATGTGATTAACCTTGTATATGTTCAAGATGGCCTCAATTAATTTCCATTATAATGACAAATAAAGATCAAAATAATAACAACACTTTTTCTAGAATTCCCCTAAATTAAACCGATAACTGCAATACGATCGATTTGCAAATCAATATGTTGTTTGATTAATTCATATTAAACATAAGATAATAAAAATAGATAAAAATAAAAATAAAAAACATATTACCTTTATATGTATCAATAAATTATTAAGAATAGATCAAAGTCATTTTCATTGGTTAGATTCTTGAATTCCACTGCACACCGATCAACGATCCATGATCTGGTGGTTGTTCTTCAGAGAACGATACTCCAACAATATCTTATATATATCTAGGGTTATGTGGATAATACTAATATGTTTTCTTAGTAAAAAATTTATATACCATTCTATTTTATGGTTATTTATTTGAATAAATGATTTTAATCCAATAATTTATTTAATCATTCACCCACGACCACGCCCAACATGGTATGCAGACTCTCTCAAGGTTAATGTTATGCCTAGAGTAAAACACACACTATAAAATCAATGGTTTCAATATATTTATGACTAAAAAATGTTTTTAAAATTTTTTCCAATTTTTTAGGAAAATCATAAAAACAAGATATTTATTATATTTAATATATTTCATAAAATAATTACATGTTCACCGAGCCTTAGAATCTCACAACTTTTGAGGTCTTAGATATTAAAATAACTCATATAAAATAATAAAATAATATATATAAAAATAATTTTTTAATATTAATATATATAAAGTGAATATAATTTCCCCAATTTAAATTTAAAGGTAAACAACATTGAATAAAAAGGATATCATAAAATAAAACCTTACGATATAGTTCTACTTATTCAGATGCTTTTAATCCTCTTTTATAATAATTTTTTTATTAATATATATTAGAATCATATTTATATATATCATTATATATATTATTTATTTATTACTAATTTTAAACTATTTAATCACATTTAATTGTTAAATTCATTTATTTTTGTGTTAACCGTAATGTTTTTCATGAATAATTTTTTTATAGTTCCAAACCCTGAACCATGGTAATAATATTATCAAATATTGAATTTTAATTATTTTATATATATATTATTTATACATAATTTTTTATAACCATTAATGTATGGTTATTATAAAAAATAAATTACATCACTTCGTGGAGGCTTCAGTTCGAATGTACACGTGCAATATTTATATTTTCCATCGATTTAGAGGGAAATAAATAAGATAAATTTTTTTAAAATAATATAATTTATGTTATAAATATAATATGTGTTCATTAAATTAATATATATAACATTCCATGATAGGTGGTGATGAAAAATTAAATAGGTCGCTTCTTGTTGGTGGTAGTCTCAACATATGCGTGGGAAATATTTTTATATTCCCTTAAAAGGAACAAAGTTATAAATTAGTTGTGCCACTAAAATGACAACATTATACCATAGTAAATATACTTAATTTTATTATTTTTGGATATTTATATATTTTTTAGAGTAGTTATAAAAACAAATAAATCTAAAAGAGTGTGGGAAGAACATAAACGTTTTACCATGATAAACTCATTTGATAACACCTTAATGATTCTGGAATGGGTATTTTGGGGAGACCATAACTTATTTGTCATTTTTATAGGTGTTTTAATAGTATTTGGGTAGATTTTTTTTATGAAATAGGTATTATATGAGGATATGTGGTGTGGGGAATGAATCCCTTTACATGTGGAATGGATGACACTTTTTCCAATATCAAAAGATTTACAGAAATCAAATGACACTTTCAATGTAAAGTTGATAAAAAATAAGAATAAAATTGTGAGTGGGTAACCCTTAGATAATAAAGTTATCATTGAAATAAATAAGTTATAGTGTTTGATATATTTTATGTATATCCCCATGATTTTACTTTTCCCCAATTTACTTTTATAGTGGTAACTTGTTTTTTACCTCAGTAACATATTCATATGCATAAAAAAAGTAAAATTACTGGTAATTTTTGATATGTTGACTCCAAATATGATTTTTTATATTTAATTTTCATAGGTTCTGAAAATTAATTATAATATATTTATAGAAAATACAATTAAAAACATAGTTTAAAAAGATGTCTTTTAAAGCAAAAAATGATTTTACACAACAACGATGTATATAATTTATTTTCGTGACATTTCCTAGTTTATAAATAAAAAATATTTTATAGGTGACTTTAAAACCAATACAAAACTGAATGTAACCATATAATTACATAACTAATGAAAAGGATCAATAATTGTTTTTTATTAGAATAAAATAACACATTAGTTCTAAATTGTCAAACATGGTTTTATAAATTGACTATAATATTTTTATACTATTTAATTTACTTATTCACTAAACATTTCTTCGATATAAAATGTTTTACAAAATTTTAAATCATTCTAATATCATAATGATTTTATTAAAATTAAAATGTTATTAAACATGCCATTTTCACTATTCACCTTAAAATCATCCTTTTTTGAAAAATCCTCAAAAAACAAGTCCAATATAATTATTAAATTATGAGTAAAAATATAAAGTTAATTAAATTAAATTTAAATTATAAAATATATCAATTTATCTTTTAAATTAAAAAATTAAATATAATGAAAAACAAGTTTAATAGAAAATGGCATTTTTGTACTTAAAGATTTCATAATCTTATTTAAGATTAACATATAAATAATTTAGTGTTAAATAATTATTTCATAAACTGATGTATTTTAAAATTGATAAAATTATTAAAATGGAAAACACAACATAAATAATTACATTGATATAAAATTCATTTAACTAGAATTAAAATCATATCACACAAATTTATTCTTTCAAATAAAAAAATAAATCAATATAAGTATCATAATTGATTACTATATTTATTTTTTTACTAAATTTTTATTATTCGAATAATTATAATATGTCACAACTCAATGTTGTTAGGTGTTTCATGTGTTACAAAATATTCAATATAGTTTTTAATGGAAAATAAGTACTAGAATCTTGGCGTGTTATTTTCTCCCCTATTAAATAATTTACATCCCTATAATTTTATATTATTATTACCAAAAAAATATATAATGATATATTTATACTCTTAAATGTCGATTTTTTCTTTAAAATTAATTCTTACGTGACTACTAGGAGTCATAGTTAATCTTAATTAAGTATTTGGAAAACCCTGTATGTAGCATTATAATACACATACTTGTGAATGAATTTCTATAGGAATAACATGATTATAGAGAGATATTTTACACATAATAACTGTAAAATTTGTATTCTATTGTTTTATATTGATTAACTCTTTTACCATTGATAAAACAAATATACTTACTTGACATATTTTTTTATTTTATAAGTGTAAATTCATCCATTGATAGTGTTTTGATTAGTTTTTCCTCTTATATCCTTGATGATGATAAAACATGGTGAAATTTCCATCCATGAATCACAAAATTAATTTTTAATTGATCAATTGATATATACAAGAATGATAATTGATTCCTCCTATCATTATAAACAAACTAAAACAAAAATGGTGAATCTGAGTTAAAATAACATCAAAAGAAATACTAACCATTAAATAATGAAATATTTTATTCATTATCTATTAATTAATTAATTATAAAAATTTATGAAACACGCCAAAAATAAAGATTATTTTGAAGTCAATCATAATTATATCAACTAGTTTTGTAAGTGGGGAATGACTGTTAATCCTAATAAACACCACTTGATATATTATTCTTATAATTAAATTCCCCTTAGGTGTCTTAATTGAAAACTCCATCCTCATTATATCATGGAAGTATTTAATGTTAACATAAAACACAAATGATATTAAAGAGTGTATATATTTGGAATCCAATAAACCATTAGCTAACTTTGAGTTTATGTTCAATACACCAACTATCAAAACATAAGGGTCTTCCACATATGTAGTTGAAATTGAATATGAATGGACATTATATATTGGAATCATAAAATGATATTTTCCTTCATTATTGGGGAACTTGTTTGAATATTTACCAATTACCTTACGGTATAAATATTGTATATTTTTGGATTATTAATTTCCCTTGGATTTATGAGCTGAATTTCCCCAATCTAAAAAGATGTAAAAGACACCCATTCCATTTATGTATGTATCTTGGCGTTTCATTCCACAATTTTCACATATTAGATGTTTTATATTTCCCATAATCACCCTTACCAAATTTATTTCTCCTTTGAAATGAACTATCATCTTTTTATATAGAATTCATTTGAAAATATATGATTTTTAGAATTACTTATTTGTCCCAATGAAACTCGAATCCATGTCTTTATATAAAGAAAAAGTTTGAAAGACTAGTTCCCTATAGAGGATTGACTTAAATATATAGTTAATGTAATTCCCTGACCCTAGTTACCAAGAGTCGTTGCATTATTATTACATAACATGGGCATGATAAAAGGAATCATGTTCCAAAAGATAAATTAGTTTAGTAGGCTTGGAAGTACAAGATACATACATAAGTTCTACATTACATCATGAGAAAAAAAATTGCAACATTCTGTCCCCTTTGAACACACTTATATCCCTTAGCCTATCACTACTGGTTAGCCATAAAATACTTCTTCACATCCTAGGGAAAAAACAAAAAAAGGGGTGAGCACAGATTCTCAGTAAGGATAATAATATAGCAGAAACATTCATAAATAAGAATAAACATTTAAGGAAAGGTATAAGACTAAAACAAAATCCTTTTAAACTTAAACATCAGCATAATATGTAAAAGGTAAAATCAAATAATTCCATTTACTTATTCACATTGATATACTACTAGTCAAATAATCACATGCAATACCAATACTCACTTTCATAATGATGGAATGCGTAATTCTATACTTCATAACCACAGAGTCCAGGCCTTGTGCCAAGACTACAAATAAGATTTTGTCAAGGCCTTGTGACAAGACACTAGTATGTCTCATTAGACCTACCGATGCATCTAAGAGCTATAGCGGGCTCCACCCATCACTTACTAAGTCCAATACATTCCTCATATGAAAAGGTTTAAAAAAATATAAATATTCGTATTAAATCTACCATACAAAAAGACAATAATTTATCAATAAACCATGAATGGTGTAAAAATAACACATCCATTGTCAGACATATCACAAAACCTTCAAGAGAATGTGGAATATTTGTAACATAATAAATCAATTTCAAACAAGTTTAAAATCTATCAATAGATTTTGACATTGATGAAATCAATAATTTTTGTAGAAAAATATATTTTTCTATTTTGAAATAATTTAAAAGTAATAATATTATAAAAGAAAACATTTACTTTGAAGTTATTAGTATAAGATTTTATGGGAATCCTCAATGATGTTATAATGACAAAAAATAGTTGCACCCTCCGTATATGTTAAAAAAGACATTCCTACCTTAATTTTCTCAAGAAGGTAATAAAGTACCTTGTTTGGAAAACAACAGAAATATTCCATTCAAAACATTTTATAAATGGAAAAAAGGGTATAAATTACTTTAACCCATATGGATGTGGAAGATAAAGTGGTCCTAATTTATACTATGTGAAAGCAACCTTGGATAATAAAGAGATTGTGAAATTAACCCTTACCATGTATTTTAACATAGTCAATGGTATTTTAACCTTTTTTATAATAGTTAAAAAAAATTATTAAATTATACAAGAATAATATACATAAATATGATATCATATATGATCTGATAATATTTTTTTATTAATAATATTTTAGTAGTATCATCGTTTCAGGTGTTAACAAATTCATTTTCCTTTATTTGTTTTCTTACATAAGATTTGTTTGTTATAGATATGATGTTTTTTTATTTATATAAATATTTATATTATGTTTTTAAGCATTATTTTTAATCATCAAATGAAAATTATTCTTGAATTTTTACGATGGCGAAATTAATATCATCGCATTGGTGGAGATGGTAATCTATACGTACACATGAGAGACAATATCATTTTTTTGATATTAGAATCATATATGAATGGATGGTATATCATATATATAGAATCATTATCATGTTATATTTATTATTTAAAGCAGTTATACTCATTATTATACCCATCCAAATAATGAAGTGTTTGAATAACAAACATCACCATGTCATGGAGACAGTAAGCCGTACGTATGCACGTTTGGTGACATTTTCATTTATCGGATGGATAGAATAAAGAATATGGTTGTACCATTTTTATAATAACTTCACAGTATATAGAAGATAATGGATTTATTATTTTATAATTGAGACTACAAAGAAATAGAAAGTGGATGGAGAAAAGAACTTTAAAGAGGTGATGAAATATTTACCACTTCTTCGGGTTCTTCCTTTAGATTTGATCAAAAGGGATCCATAGGTTGGATTTCTAACCAGATTATGGCCTCTAGGATTAAGTGAGGATATTTATGAGGTTATTTGGGTAGGGTTGGATGATCCAAATTGCTTTGAAGGTGTGAATTTGAGGGAATGGGAAGTTCCCTTTTATAAGAGGGGTGAGGGGCAACCTATAAAAAGATTGAAATATTAATTTATAATAAAATAATTTTCGGTTTCTAATTGCTTCAAAATGATTTAGTTAGAGGATAAGGTGGGTATGGTTCAAAAACACTCAACAAATAGGTTTTATATAGGTTTGGGTGCCTTTATTAACCATATCTTTTAGATTTAACTCTTAGTTAAATTGTTTGATATTTACCAAGTCTCTTTCTATTTTTATATTATACGGTTAATAAACATACTATAAACAGCTAATAGAACCTCAATAAGTTCATTAATAACATATATAATATTATTAAGGCACTTTGGCTGAACCATAGATTTTTAGAAATATTATATCAACCAATAATATAGTATTTGTTTTAAAAACATAATTATGTCAATTTTGACATTATTTAATAAATGATTTTGGTTAAAGTCCTAAAAAAATTATTAATTAGAAATAAATTCATATATTCAATAATAACATGTCATATTAACATATAAATTTAGTTATATTTATCAAAAGTCTCAATTTAAATTTGTTTGGATGTTTATAATATCAATTATTTTAATATACTGTTATTACGGTAAATACCGTGTCATCATTGGGTCTTAAATAAATTAAATTATATAATGTCTAAAAATTAAAAATAAAATTTAATTATTTAATAAATATATTAATATTTCTAATGAAAATTTATAATCGATTTTATATTAAGTATAACCCTATATTAAAAATGGTTTAGTTTTTAATCATTAAATTTAACTCTTTTAACTCCTCTTTAAATAAAATAATAACAAATTTCCTAATGAAATCCCAGTGGACATAAAGGATCATATTGTATTCCTAAGGTTTTTTTGGGTCTAATTACACTTATCCAATATAATTAGGACATGTGTTAGAGTAATAATAATACCATTTTACCCTTATTTACCCTATTCACTTTTAACCGTAGTAAATAAAAGTAAATAGTTACTATGCTACAAAAAATTATATTCATCTTATTGAACCTAATTTTATATACTGATATCAACCTTGTATATCAGAGTTTTTAAATTCAACTCACTGAAGTGGTAAAATTATGTTTTAGGTGAATTTGCAAACGCTCCTAGTAGGTGGTAAAGGATAGTAAAAAGTACAATAAACTTTTATATATCTAATATTATTAGAAAATGACTCCAATGAATTAAATTTAACATATATAAATATTATTTATCTATTTGTAACTAAAATAAATTTAAATTAAATAATTAATTATTTAAAAAAATCTGGTTTTAAATAATAACGTAGTGTTTTTCGCTATTCATCAAAAATTGAATGTTTTCAGAAAAATACCAAAAATTCACCCTAACCTAATTTTGATATTTTGAATCCAAAAATGAAGTCCATTTTGAATGATAAAATTTATAAAATTACAAACAGTGGGTATTACTATTCATAACGGCTTTTTTAATTGGTCGCGATGTGTTAGAGTTTCGAAGTTGCGTACAATGAAAGCTATTGCATTATCTGAAGGGAAACATACCGTGGAAGATTGGGGTGTAACATTCTTCCCTCCTCAAAATAATTTCATCCTCAAAATTTATAGAATGTTACCGCACAAAAATATTCGGGTGGTTCTTCATCATTAGTTCCTCTACTTCCCATGTTTCCTCTTCCATCTTATGGTTTCTCCAAAGAACTTTTACAAGACGAGTCGTCTGGTTTCTCAACACTTGTTCTCTGGTATCAAGAATCCTGATAGGCTATTCACAATAAGACAGATTAGGTTTTAGTCCAATTTATACCTAGTTGAGTACATGCATTGGGTCATGCATGTATTTTCTCAACAGTGATATGTCGAATACATCGTGAACCTAGGAGAGACTTGGAGGCATTTCCAAACGGTATTCTACAACACCAATTTGCTCTAGAATTTTTAAAGGTCCAATATACCTGGTACTCAAGTTACTATTCTTACTGAATATTATAATTTCCTTCCATGGAGATACCTTCAAGAAAACATGATCTCCTACCTAAAATTACAATTCATTCCTTAGGTTATCAGCATAGATCTTTTGCCAATATTAAGATTATTTTGATGTGGGTTTGTACTAACTTCACCTTTTCCATCATTTCTACAACATGTTCTGGGCCTATGAGTTTTGTTTCACCAACATCATCTGCACAAGTTAGGGTGAGACAACTCATTTCATATAATTCTTCATATGGTGCCATCTGAATACATGAATGGAAGATATTGTTATAGGAAAATTCTATCTGAGGTAAATATTGATCCCACATACTGTGAAAGGTATGTGAGAAAGATCTCAACATGTCTTCTAAGATTTGAATAGTCCTTTCGGATTTTCAACCATTTTGAGAGTGGAAAGTAGTGCTCAAACAATGTTCAGTATCCAAGGACTTCTGAAGACATTTCCAAAATCTTGATGTAAAATAGGTATCACAATCAGAAACAATCTATAGGGGTACACCATGGAGTCTTAAAACTTCATTAATATATAGTATTTCTAGACTTTCAACTAGTAAATATTCTCTTATAGCAAGAAAATGTGCTGACTTGGTAAGACGATAAACAATGGCCCATATTACATCCTTCCTTCTATGAGTCTTTGGTATCCCCATGAAAAATTCCATAGTAATATTATCCCATTTACACACAGGTATGGTAAGAGGTTCCATGTCTTATATAAGATGTTGTCTTCTAGTTTCCACTTGTTGAAAAACCATACATCTCGACACAAAATCAGCAATCTTTCTCTTCATGTCGTCCCACCAAAAATGTTCTTTCAAATCTCTATACATCTTGGTGCTCCTAGTGTGTATTGAGAAATTGGAGCTATGAGCATCGTCTAAAAATTCTCTTTTTAGATTAGGTATATTGGGAACACAAATTCTCTTCCCAAAATTTCAAAATTCCATCTTCAAATATGAGGTCACTCAATCTCCCATCATTTATAGCTTTATTATTCTTTTGAAACTCTTCTTCATTTGTCTGAGAACATTTTATTATTTATTATAAAGATGGTTTGGCAACCATTTCAAAAAGTTTTGATATTTCACCTTCCATGGTTATTCCCATATCCATCTTTACTATATCCATGAAAATAGTAACCCTTTCATCTCTCATCTTGTTCGAAACTCCCTGATCCCTTCTGTTTAAATCATTTGCCACCATATTTTTCTTCCCTTGGTGGTAGTGTGTTGTGAAATCATAATCCTTGAGTAGTTAAAGCCATCTATTTTTCCTCATGTTTAGTTCTTTTTATGAGAAAATATACCACAAACTATTATAATCAGTATAAATCTCACATTTTTCACCCTAGATATAGTGCCTAAATATCTTCAGAGCAAATATTACAGTTGATAACTCAAGATCATGAGTGGTATTGTTTTTCTCTTGACTTTTTAGCTATCGTGATGCATAGGCAATAACTCTATAATTCCTCATAAGGACACAACCAAGTCCTTTCATTGAAGCATCACTATAAATAACAAACTCATCATTCCCTGATGGTAGAGTCAAGATAAGAAAATTGACTAATCTCCTCTTCAGTTATTAAAAACATTCTTCACACTCTTTTGTCCAAACCAATTTAACCCCTTTATGTGTGAGCTTGGTTAATGGGTTAGCCAACTGGGCACAATTCATGATGAAATGTCGATTATAACCTAATAAACCAATAAAGCCGCATACCTCTATTATACTGATCTATGCTGGAAATTATTATATTGCCTTGGTATTTTAAGGATCAACAAAGATTCAATCATTAGAGTCAATATGTCAAAGAAATGAAATCTCTTGAATCCAGAATTCACAGTTGTTAAATTTCCCATATAATACATTTATTTTAACATTCCTTCGGATAACGCGCAATTGATTTTCATGATCTTCATATATTTTTGAGTATACCAAAATATCATCAATTAATACCACTACAAAGTCATCAAGATATTCCTTTAAAATTTTATTAATTAGATCCATGAAGACATAGGGAGAATTAGTCAATCCAAAATGAATTACTGTAAACTCGTAATGCCTGTAACTAGTTCAAAATGCTGTTTTCGGAATGTCTTCCTTCTTCACACACAACTTATGATATCCAAATAGAAGTTCAATCTTTGAGAAATATTGAATTCCATGAATTTGGTCGAATAAATCATCAATGCAAGGTAGGGGATACTTGTTCTTTATTTTTTTAGCATTGATCTCCCAATAGTCAATTGACAACCTCATAGATCCATCTTTCTTCATAACAAAAGGACAGGGGCTTCCCATTGAGAAAAACATGATTGAATAAATCAATTATAACTCAATACCTCTATTTGTATCTTTAGTTCCACTAATTCGACATTGTCCATTCTATAAGGGGTCTTCAATATAGTGCTTGAACCATGAATTAAATCAATGCAAAACCCAATTTCTATTTCTGGAGGATGTCCTGGTAAATCCTCTGGAAACAAATAAATATATTATTTCACAATAGGTGGTCCTCTATTCTAAGATTATTTTCCACACCCATAATTATTTCATTCTCTTCTTCCCCACTAATTGAATTTAGTTGAGCTTCTGGGGTTATATCTAGATAAGAATCATGTGGTGACGTTTCTTCTCTTATGATAGGGCACTCTTTATCATCATTGAAAATTATAACCTCCTTCTTCTTACAAATTTTTTTTCCATTAATGGTCAAAATCCAATCCATTATGAGGATTATATCAAATTAAATCTTGGGTATGATGATGAGATCAGCAGATAAAGAACATTTATATCCCCTAATAGGAATTGATTCACAAAACATTTTTGTGATGATACTTCCCTTAGGAGTTGTGACTAACAACTCCCTCGTTATGTCAAATTGAAAATATCTAATTTTATTAGAAAACTGTAAAGATATGAAACAATGTAATGATCCAGAATCAAATAAAGCATTGTCTGAAATTGAGGAAACCATTAAATCACCTACCACCACATCATTTGGTGTTTCAACCTCATTAGTAGTGATCACATAAGCATGGACTTACTCCCTTGACCTTTTATGAGGTAACTTCCCCTGATGCATAGGAAATTAAATGGCATAATATCCCTTATCTCTAAAATTGTAGCATTCAACGTTGACAACCTCTTTCTTTTCCTTGAAATCACGAGCATGGTGGCCTTTTTTACCACACTTGTAACAGACTCCCATTCAATTCAGGCAAGTACTAGGGTGTTTCTTCCCACATTTACCACTGGATGGATATTAAAAATTTCCCTTCTTCCTCTTATTTCCATTTCTAGAGTGATCAAAAAATCTCTTCTTCTCTTTCTTTTCTTTGAAGTCATAAGACTTAGATAATTCCATTTCTTTCTTGATAGCGCATGAGACAATATCTTCATATGATGAGAAGGGTTTTGAGACTAATTCTTGATGGAAAATTGTTTTAAACCATCAAAGAATCGATCAATATTACTCCCTGGGATAAATATATAATCTATTCATGCCTTTCTAACCTTATAATGTTATTCTAATACTTTTCAACATTCTCATCATCCTTTTTCTGCATACTCAGAAATTTCCTTCGAATATCTTGTTGATGGTCACGAGGAATGTATTTTTCAAAGAAAAATTCATTAAACTCCCTCCATTACATGATCTATAATTCTTCATCTTCTTTTGTTTTTTTGATTAATTACCACCATTGATATGCATCTCCCATGAGGTGATAAACTGCCATGACAACATTCTCCCTTTCGCTACTCCCCAAAGCATGGGATATTTTCTCTAAGGAATTTTCCCTTTGCTCAGCTACTAATGAATTTTAACTCCCATTGAATGTTGGTTTTTTTTTCCTCTTGAATCGGTATAACATTGATCCTCTGCGTTATGGATCAGGGTTCTCCATATGGGTAATGTCATTATTCAAAACCTAAGTGAGTTGTCCTAGTATGGTGAAAATCTGATCATCACCAGTTGCATCACCAGATCCACTATTATTATCTTGAGTAGGAGGGGAATCCCTACATGGATTACATGCATTGATACAGTTTTCATTCCTTCTACTAGGCTCCATTTCTAAATAATGGCATACACTATATTAGTTTATGAATAACAATACATAATTCCCAACTTGTAAAACACTTAACTAAAATGGAACAATTCATGGATACATTCTATAATCATAAGAAAAAATGTTTTCTTTGAGGAAGTATATGCTCATAAATTATTCATAATTTTTTGTAATGAAAATGTGAATTATCCTAAGCATATCTCCTGGGAGTGTCGTAACCAAGAGTGCAGCAAGACCCGTTGTCGTGTAGTAGGATACCCCAGGTCAAACCGGAAACTCCTTGTCAATGTTTTGACTCATTCGTGCATCTGTGCCAGAGCCACCTCTACATTCTCATATCTAGACAGAGATGTATTTCATGGAAAATAAACAAAAATCTTTACATTACCAAAAATATAGAAATTTCTTCTATACCAATCCTCAAAGTCCATCTTAGGGAAATGTGTTATAATCAGACTTTATCTAAATCTTGTTTCCATGTTTTGCACTAAACAACCTATGATACCAACTGTAACGCCTCGAACCTAGTTTCCCAGAGTCCGTGCATTATTTCATAACATTGGCATGATACAAGAAATAATTGTAATGTCCAAACCTGGCCCACCTCTAAGACGGTGGCTTGACCGTTGCGTTATAAGTCCTTAAGCGCATCCCCACAAACGCCAGAGGCTGCCGACTAGTAGCGAGGGGTTTTTTTGTCTGAGGGGGAGATTATGCCCTCATAGGTAATAGGTATTATCATAGCGAATGTAAAAAACAATTAATAATTAATAGATAAAGCATATAAATGAATAAACTATAGTAGAATAAATATAAACAATCCAACTGAATAATACATAATTGTGGAAGCTCACAAAATGATGTCATGCCATGATATATGTCTAAACTGAAAGTATAGAAAACAGAACCCAAGCATGCTATCAACTAAAAAGAAAAGAAACAAAGTGCGAAAACTGCATCACGAGAAAGGTTTGGTCCTCTTCCCCAGTCTCCATCCAAAGAAGCAACAATCAATCATGAATCAGAATCGACATGATTCCCTTTATCAATAACTGCAATAATAAAAGCTACTCTTGTGCCAATGACACCCGAGTAGGGTGTGAGATAAAATCCAAGTAGGCCGACACCCAAGGTGTCTAATCCTTTCCATTTCGTCTAATGATCAAACGTAGTGTTCCATTATATAACAATTTTAGATAATTTTTTATGTGCAATGGAATAAATAGCTCATCCCGGTTCTGAGCAGAACCCATGTCTAATCATCTGCTTTGGCCCAAGACGGATGTTTGAAGGAAGTAACTTTATGATGAATATACATATCCATATATATAAAACCTAGAAGAGTAATTTAAATCAAGGAAAAGGAATACCCCCAATCTTGTACTTTAACATGGGGTCTAAGTCATGTGTCAACCAGGTGTGCTTCATCATACCAGAAAATATCTCAAATCTCAAGACTCTAACAATGACATTAATATAAACATTCAGTGCATCATTATTAAGGTTAATGTTGAGAGTTGGAGTCTGATCCCATCCTGAAGGTATCACAGTAGAACATCCTTAAATTATCCAATACCACCAAGCCCATCCAAGGAAATCTTTCGAAATAACAAGTATCACACATGGCATGGCTTTACCCTGATTCTATCACGATCTTGCAAAAAGGGGTCACGTGTCATCAAAAGCTGGCTTAGCCACATTGCTAACAGATCCGTCATGATGGGCCCTTTGGGAACTCGTATCACTCATTAGTAATAGAAATCCCTGGAAAGCCTCGGTCTGGAAAACCCAAGAACACCCTCACCGACACATAGAGGTAACCATCAAGAATGAAGGGTCAATGCGTGGCCCATAATACGAGACTCACCTCCTTTCCCCACCCTGAATTTAGTTAATGTTTTCTCTGAAATAGATATGATATAAACATATGTAATTAAAGCATGAAACCAAAATATACACTCATGCATCTCACAGTGGAAATTAAATATTTCATCATAGCAATCTTAATAAGGAAAAGTACCGCATCAACAAAACCGGATAAATAATCTTTTGAGTAAATAAATAAACTAGACCAACCAACTACCAAGATCCAAAAATTTCAAAGTTCATAATTAATCTAAATTAATTATTTAAATTAATCATCATGGAAATAGGTTGCACAAAACATGGGGTTAATTAAATTAAAAGCTCTGTCATGATCATTAAAATAAATAAATAATTCTTCACAAACAACAATCAAAGATCTGATAATTTCAATATTCATAATTATTATAAAATAATTATTTAATTTAAACAAAACAAAAATAGGTTGTGAAACACATACAATTAAATGAGTTAAATATATGGGCTAATGGAATTTATATTGAAAATGTCAGCACACCTGAAGGGGTGTCCGACCATGTTGAATCAATTTAAACAATTTAATTACTTATCAATTGGGCTGCAACAACTAGGTGAAACAATTGAATTAAATAAATTGATTGAATTTTCAAAAAGCCAATAGGCACCGACTAATGGCACAATGGTGAATCTTTATAAATTGCAAAAAATGGAGGGCAAGAGATTAGATACCCTACCGTATGGTCATAAATGATCCTATGAACCGCGATGGGCTTTTATTTGACCTAAATTGGAAGAAAAAGGAATATTTTACAAAAACCCCAAAATATCATAAAATCATTCCGTGGTGAACTCTGAAAAGGATTTGGAATGAGATCTAATGATTCTTGGTTTGTGGTATAAGACTAAGGGATAGGTTCACATCGCACCAGATGGTGAAGAAAATGAATGACGAACAGAGTCGTGAAATTTCTTTCGAAGGGAGGAAAAGGTGGTGCACACCATCGAGGGATGTGAGGTCCACCACACATAGGAGTGGAGGATGAGAGGAGGAGAGGAAAAAAAGAAATAAAAAGGAAAGGAATGAAAAGAAAAAGGAGAAAAATAAAAAAGAGATAAATAAAAAAAATTAAAAATAAAATAAAATGGTGGATGAAATGAATCAAATAATTAAAATAGGTTTACATCATTTTAATTATTTTTAATATCTCTTCAACCGTATCTATTTTATTATCTATTGTTATCCCTCTTTAAATTACTTTAATTTCCTTTAATGATTTTTAATTATTTTTAACCTAAAGGCTGTGCTATGGTGTGACGTAAAATTTTACATAAATCCTTAATAATCATTTAATTAATTTTAGTAGCTATATGGGACCCGCAACCGGGTGCGCAACAGTGCACCCTGGGTCTCTTTAATGATTTGGATTAAAAACATAGAAGTCCACCCTTTGATTTAATTTGAGACGTTAAAATAATTTATGTAGATAATTAATAATATTTTATCTACTCTCAATAGTAATTATCCACCCATGTATATATGTGTGTTATGTATATACATACACACACATTTGTATATTCATATATATACACCTCCACATGTATATATATCACTATATATATATATTTAATCTCATATATATATATATATAACTCAAATTTAAATATGCATTTATGTTTCTGTCTCAACAAATATTAATAACTATAATTGAAATTATTAATATTTAATACAACTCATCAATGATACCATAAATATTTTAAAACAACAACCATTTTAAAACTGATAGCACCTATTAAATTAATATCGATTGAAAATTTTATTTAATTAAAAAAATTAATATTATCGCATTTATTAATTTTCTCAGTTATTATTTATACCATGACACAATTTATTAATTGTGAAATAACTTTTTTTATATTTTATCATCAATGAAAATAAAAATATTAATAATAAAATCAGAAGTATTAATTCCAACTATCCAACAAAAATATTAAACACAATTAAATTATCTTCGGGTGCGATATGACCAAATGGTTGATGCTTGCAAAGGTTATACCATGTCTAGGGTAAAATCCATTTTCTCGAACTGTTAGGGGTCTCAGATTTCTCATTTGATGAACAGTTTGTGAGAAAATAATTATTTAATATATAAATAAATGGAATACATAAATATTTTAAAAATAAAAGATGGAATTATCAAATGATAGGGTATCAAACACCCTATGTGAATCAAGGTTATACCCTACCTAGGGTAAACGCGACATTCCAGACCTACAAGTGGTCTTATATTTCTCATACGACGCACTGTTTGAGAGTTTTTTTTGAAAAGAAACAAACACGTGTATCAATAAAATAAACTTAATATTTTTATTCTATTAATTCCACTATGTCGACTATAGGGAAAAAAATTTCTAACTCTCAGTTTTTAAAAACGGACTTCCTAGTTAATGAAAAAAATTTAATTTACTTCACTTTTTCATCGAATTCAAAACACGGGACATTACTACCTTCCCACTTTATAGCTTCTCATCTCCAAGAAGCCTTCAGGAACAATTTAACACTCACCCGATCGACAGGGTCATGTAGTATCGTAAAAAAGATCATGTTTCGTATCTAAACGCCCAATACACGCTCATGCATTAGTTAGGAAAGAGACATCTAAGATATTAAGGTCTGAGTCAATGATCATTTTCCAACTGAAAAACCAAGATGGTACCTATCGAAACACATTCAGCTAGAGACACGGCCATGTCATCATCACATTATCTTCTGGCCAAATTTACCTCCCACCTTATGTTTTAATGTTATAAAGAGGAAAATTCCAAGTCATGAAACCTTCCACCATAGGAATTTCCTATAAGACACTCCATTAAGAGTTTTAGAGACGTTTCTCACATGATTTCCGAAACCGATAAAACAGTCGATTTACCATTTCCTATGAAGCCCAAGTCAATCCATCTTTTTATGAAATTCCTTGGTTGAGACAAATCGCACTCGTCTCACCTGATGAAGTGAAAGGAAAAAGGTCTTTCATCGGCCTCTTCATTGAGCAAGAGAGATAACTAGTTAAGACACTTTGGCCTGCCATTTAAGAAGATGCTCGGCTTAGATGGCATGTGTTTTATGAACTGAACTATGAAACCTTCATCCAATGTATCTCACATTCACCATGAAAATGACCACCGAAATCCATACCTGACATCTGGTGATGATCCCTGATTTAAGCATCACCGAGCACAAAAAACAAGTCTTGGTACACTTGGATTGGCACAACTGGAGTGAAAGTAATATACGCAAGGTAGTCCCTACCCCATGCTTATGACAGAGACGTTGGTACAAGGGAATGATGCCCATATCAAAACATTGACTGAAGCCAGAGCAGCATCAGCCTGGCAGTCAAGTTAGATGAAATGATTGGTTTATACAAGTTCGTCATGAATTCCCACATGTAAATCAAAAGGTCACTCAATCCTAAATAATCCTTGATAAGAATGACGCATCAACGTGATACACTGAGGAAAACCACTCTAATAAATACAAACAAAATTTAAATCATTATCATGGCATATGAACGATGCTCTTGTAGTGTATCAAATATAAAGGAAAGATATGGGACATGAACGTCACTTAAGGAAGAGTTCAATAAGAATATTTGGAGATTACCGAAGGAAAACATTTAAACAAAATGCAAGAAATCTCAACCAAACTAGTTGGTGTGTAAAACCCGTTAGTATCTAGAAGTTAACTCGAGAATTAGGACAAACATGATTCCTTTAACACAGAAGTCAATTTACTACGAAGATGACCTTAAACTTATTTAATAACACATGTCATGATGATTAAACTGAACTAAACTGGTTCGTCTCAACGTTAAGAACTTGACGGCATCACGTACGTGAACACATACTACCCTGAAGTGATACAGAAACAAGATGAATTTTAACTCAGTGGATGATGTACCAATTCATCCATCACTCTAGAGAAGAGAGGGTCAAATGACCTATGAAGAAACTTTCCATACATAAGGTATTCCTAACCTGATAGAAATGAGAATTAAAAATTCTCAATACCGAAACAAAATTCAAGGAAAACAGGACCACCCATCCGAAAAAGGTTGTCATTTTAAGAAAGGGGTCTGACTAGGAACAATGACATGTGAAAGGTTCTATTCCATAGAAACTCAAGGACAATGTCAAACTACTCTTATACCAGGGTATTAATAAGAGGTCATTGCTACAGGTTCCATATCAAAGCCCTATATATTTAATCACATTTAATATTAAATCCTCAAAATAATTAATCAAAACATCATGTACCATTTTTCAAAACAAAACAAAATGTACATGATCTCAAACAACGTCTGAAGAAAAAACATGCATGTTTTATAAAACAAATTTTTTAAAAAATTTACATTAATTAGAATCCTGTCCTTAATTAGGCAATCTATCAAATAAATTCCTTTTATGTAGATAATTTGACGTACAATTGTCCCACTAAGTCGACTTGAGTTCATTTGAATGCAAACCTAAAAATAGTTGTTTAATTATTAAGAGACACAACACCCATATCGGGTTATCTCATAAGAAATGTGCACCAACTAGCCTACTTGGTCCAAGTTGTGCCTTTAGGTAGTTAAAAATTAATTTAAAATTATAACATGCTCAATTACATATCAGCATATATATATGGCTAACTATCAACCTAATAAGTGACTATAAACATTATTGTTTTTGGAATTTTGATCCCATTCAAAGGAAACCAATAAATTTTGAATGGAAACCAATTACATAACAAACATCTTAGCAGGTCACTACAAGAATCTAACAGAGAGACATGTTGTAATCATATAAGCATAAAATATTAATTATAGAGACATGATAATAGAAAAAGAATCATAATACAAGGCAAACATGGTATTAAATTGGAAATATGGAAATTACATATCATGATAAATATATCACTAAAACATGGAATATAAATAGTCATGCTAAAAAAAATAAAAGGCATGTCATGCATTCAAGGAACACTGTTTGAATCAATAGGTAGCCTAAAATGAAACTACATGGAATGGAACTATACATGTCATTTGAATTCCTATGTTCCTATTATGATACCTGTAATGCTTCATCCTTACAATAATAGGCCAAGGGTAAAATATCATAAATTACATAAATTCATAAGCAACATATTTTACACCAAATCACTTGAGGTGAAATCATATCAATTGTAACATTTAAAAGAATGAACAACAATCCCAACCCTGGACACATGGTCATTTCCCATAGGTGGGGTGATTAGTCCTAGACACGGCTATTAACCACGTGACAACACATTCCTAGTCTCCTTTCTACCAACCTAAAACAGTAAGACAAAGGAAAAAATATACCACCTCTAATACAACTTTGTAACATCCCAACCCGGCTCACTTGTAATACAATGGCTGGAAAAGTGCATCACAAGACCTCAAGAACATCTCCCCGACCACCAGAGGGATGCTGACTAGAAACGAGGGCCTTTTTGTGCCCTAGGGGGAGACTATTCCCCCATATGTAATAGGTATTATCATAGAAGAAGTAAACAACAATTAATAATAACTAGCGGAAGCATATAAATGAATAAAATTCAATAGAAGTAATATAAATAATCCAACTGAATAATACTTAAGTGTGGAAGCTCACAAAAGTATGTCATTAAATGAAATATATCTAAAATGAATGTATAGAAAACAAAACCCATGAATTCTATCAACTATAAAGAAAAGAAACAATGTTCCACAATATAATCATGTGAAAGGCTCTACCCTCTACCCTAGTCTCCATCCTAAGCAGTAATAATCAATCAAGAATCAGAAGCAGCATGCTTTTCTTTTTCAATACCTGCAATCATATAATCAACTTGGGTGTCAACGACGCCCGAGCAGGGTGTGAGCTAAAATCCCAGTTGTCCAGCACCCAAGGTTTCTAAACCATTCCATTTCATGCAGTGATAAAATGTAGTGTGCAATTATATAACAATTTCAGTTAATTTATTAAGTGAAATGGAATAAATAACTCGGCTCGGGTTCCAAGCAGATCCAGTGCCTAATCTCCAGCTTCAACCTAGGCCAGAAGTCTGGTAGAAGTACCTATAAGCAGAATGCACATATGCATACATATAAATCCTGGAAGATTAAGGTAAAAGAAATAAGATGCATACCCCCAAGCTTGTGCTTTAACATGGGGTCTATGTCATGTGTCAACCAGGTGTGCTACAATATACCAGAAAATATCTCAAATCTCAAGAGACTAACATCAACATTAATATAATCTTTCAGTGAATCATTATTAAGGTTCTAGATGAGTGTTGGAGTCCAAGCTCGTCCCAAAGGTATCACTATGGAACATACTTCAATTATCCAATTCCACTGAGCCCATCTAAGGTAATCATTCTAAAGACCAAGTATCACTCGTGGGTTGGAATTACCCTGAGTTTGTCCCAATCTCGCAAAAAGGGGTTGAGTGTCATCTGAGTATGGCTTAGCCACATTGCCAACGGATCCGTCCCGATGAGACCTTTTGGAACCGACATCACTCATAAGTGTTAGAAATCCTGAGGAAGTCTTGGTCTGGGAAATCCAAGAACACCCCTTGGCACATAGAGGTAACTGTCAGGAATGAAGGGTCTAAGTGTGGCCCATAATATGGGACCCACCTCCTTTCCCCACCCGGAATTTAATTAATGTTTTCAGAGCAGTATATATGATATCAAAATATGTAATTGTAGCTTGGAACCAATAGGTACACTCATGCATCACACAGTGCAAATTAAATATTTCATCATAGAAATCTTAACAAGGAAAAGTATCGTATAAACATAAGAAGATAAATGAACTTTTAAATAAATTAATTAATTAGACCAACCAACTACCAAGATCCAACAATTCCAAAGTTAATAATTAATCGAAATTAATTATTCAAATTAAACATCATAGAAATATGCTACGCAACACAAGGAGTTAATTAAATTAAATGCTCGGTCATACAAATTTAAATAAATAAATAATTCAGCACAAACAACAATGTTCATAATTATTCTAAAATAATTATTTAAATTAAATGCCAAAAAATAGTATGTGCAACACATGTAGTTAAAAAAGTTAAATACACGGGAAAATGGAATTTCTATCGACCACATCGGCACACCCAAATGGGTTTAAAAACACATTGCAACAATTTAAACAATTTAAATCATGATTAATGGGGCTTAAATAACTAGGTTAAACAATTGAATAAATGAGATTGGGAGAATTTTTTCACAAATCTTATGGTTGTACATGATCCACTGATATGCGGTAGGATTTTAATTGACCAAAAATGAAAGAAAATAGATGATTTTAGAAAAACCCCAAAATAGGGTAAAATCCTTTTGCAGAAAACTGCACAATGGATTTGGAATGAGGTAACATGATTCTTGGTGCGTGGGATAAGACTTACCCATTTGTTCACAACGCACCTGAAGGAAAAAAAGGACGACGAACAGAGGCGCGATGATCTTTTTAAGGGAGGAGAAGGTTGTGCACACCACCTAGGGAGGAGAGGTGTTCTACGCACAGAAGAGGAGGAGGAGAGGAGGAGAGGAAAAAAAGAAATAAAAAGGAAAGGAAATAAATGAAAAAGGAAAAAAATAAAAAGTTGATAAATAACTAAATTAGTAGAAATAAAATGGTGGAAAAAATGAAATAAATAATTAAAATAGGTTTACCTCGTTTTAATTTTTTTTATTTTCTCTCTAACTATATCTATTTTATTAATGATTTTTATACATCTTTAAATTCTATTAATTTACAATAATCCTTTTTAAATATTTTTAACTTGAACGCTGCATTATGAAGCGATGTAATATTTTACAAAAATGTTGAATAATCATTTAATTAATTTTAATAGCTATTCGGAACCTGAAACCGGGTGCGCAGCAGCGCACTTTGGGTCACTTTAAGGATTTGTATTAAAAACGTAGAAGTCTACACATTTATTTAATTCGAGAGGTAAAAATAATTTATATAGATAATTAATAATATGTTATCTAATCTCAACAATAAATATCCACCAATATATATACATGGGTTATGTGTATATATATATACACACACATCAGTATATTCATATATTTACACCCACATATATATATATATATAACTATATATCTATTTAATCTCACACATATATATATATATTACTCATATATAAATATGAATCAATGTTTTTATCTCAACTAATATAAATAAGTATAATTAAAATTATTATTATTTGACACAACCCATAAATAACACCATAAATATTTTAAAACAACAACAATTTTAAAAAGATAGCACATATTTAATTAATATTGATTTCACATTTGTATTTAATTAGAAAAATTAATATTATCGCATTTATTACATTGCTCAGTTATTATTTACACCATGACACAATTTATTAATTGTGAAATCACATTTTTTTTATCATCAATGCAAATAAAAATATTAATAATGAAATCATTATTATTAATTTAAACTATCCAAAAAAATATGTAAACCAATTAAATTATATTTGGGTTCTATATGACCAAATGTTCGATGCTGGGAAATGTTATACCCTGTCTTGGGTACACCCCTTGTTCTAGAACTCTTCATGGTCTTAGATTTCTCATATGATGCATTGTTTATGATAAAATATTAATTTAATATATAAAAAATGGAATAATTAATTAATTAAAAATAAATATGGAATTATCAAGTGCGAGGGTGAAAAACACCCGATGTGAATCATTATTATACCCTACATAGGGTAAACCCGGCGATCCGGACTGGCCGGTGGTCCCATATTTCCCATACGACGCACCATTTTATATTTATTTAATTTTTTTTGAAAAGAAACAAAAACGTGTATCAATAAAATAAACATAATATTTTTGCTCTATTAATGCTGGAGGGTTAACCATTAGAAAAAAAAGTTCTATCACACATTTTTAAAAACTGTTCTGCCTAGTTAAGGAAAAAAATTTAATTTCCTTCACTTTTTCATTAGGTTCAAAACGCAAGACTTTACAATCATGTCCTGAAAGACTGATTAGTTTAGTAGTCTTGGAAGTACTAGATACATACATCAGTTTTACATTACATCATGTGAAAAAAAAACAACATTTTGTCCCCTTTGAACTAACTTATATCCCTTAGCCCATCCCTATTGGTCAACCATAAAATACATCTTCACTTCCTTGGAAAATTAAAACATAAAAAGAGGTGTTCTCAGATTCTCAGTAAGGATAAAAATATAAAGGAAGTATTTATAAACAATAATAAACATTTAAGGAAATGTATAAGACTAAAACAAAAGCCTTTTAAACTAAAACGACAACATAATATGGAAAAGATACAATCTAATAATGACATTTACTTATTCACATGGATGTTCTACTAGATTAATAATCACATGCAATATCAATAGTCACTTTCATAACGATGGAATTCATAATGCTAGACTTCATAAACACATAGTCAAGGCCTTATGACAAGACTACAAATAAGATTTTGTCAAGGCCATTTTATAAGACACTAGATTATTTCATTAGACCTAACGATTATTTGAGGAGCTATGGCGGGCTCCACTCGTCACTTACTAAGTCCAATGCATTCCTCATATGAAAAGGATTAAACATAACATTAAAATTAGTATTAAAACTAGCATATGAAAAATAAATACTTTATCCATAAACTATGAATGGTTTAAAAATAACACATCCATAGTAAAAAATATCATTAAACCTTCAATACAATATGGAATATTTGTATCATAATAAATCAACTTCAAACAAGTTTAAAATCCATCAAAGGATGTTAAAATAGATGAAATCAAAACTTTTTGTAGTGAAATATCTCTTTCTATTTTGAAATCATTTAAAAGTTATATAATTATAAAATAGAACATAAATTTTGAATATATTCTTATAAGCTTGTATGGGAATCTTCACCAATGTTATAATGTTGGAAAATAGCTGCACCCTCCATATAAGTAAAAAAAATCATTCTAACCTTAATTTTGTCGAGAAGGTCATAAAGTACCTTGTTTGGAAAATGACTGAAAGATTTGTTTCAGACCATTTTATAAGATGTAAAACAAGGGTATAAATGACTTTAACCCATAGTATAGTAAATTTTGAATGTTTTTTTTTTGAATTCATTTTTAAGAAACATGGATGTTGATGATAAAAAGGTCCCTGTAAAAACATAATTAAAAACAACCTCGGATAATAAAGAGTTTGTGAAACTAACCCTTACCTTGTACTTTTCCTTAAATGATTGTATATTAACCTCCTGTATAATAATTTAAATTTTTTTATTAAATTATATAATAATAATATAAATAAATAATATATCATATATGATCTGATAATATTTCTTTGTTAAAAATATTTTAGCAGTATCATCGTTTCAGGTGTTAACTGATTCATTTTCCATTATATTTTTTGTTACATAAGTAGTGTTTTTTATAGATAGGATATATTTGATTTATATTCAGAATTATATTATGTTTATAAACATTATTTATAATCACAAAATGAAAATTATTCTTGAATGGGTACGATGCGGAAATGAATCTCATCGCATTCGTGTAGACGGTAATCCGTACGTACGCATGGGTGACAATACCATTCTTTTGATAATATAGTCGTATATAATTGGATGGTATAACATACATACATAATCATTATCATGTTATATTTATTATTTACATTAGTTATTTTCATTATTATACCTATCCAAATAATAAAGTGTTTGAATAACAAACATCACCACAACGTGGAGACGGTAAGGCATACATACACACATATAGTGACTTTGTCATTTATAGGATGAATAAAATAAAGAATATGGTGGTAAAATTTTTATAATAAAATCATATTATACAGAAGATACTATAGTTTTTATTTTATAATGTAAACAAAAAAGAAATAGGAAGTGGAAGAAGAAAATAGCTCGAAAGAGGTGATGAAATATTTACCTCCTTTCAGGTTATTTCTTTTGATTTGATTAAAAGGGATCCTTAGGTTGGATTTTTAAACTAATTAAGGCCTATTGGATTAAGGGAGGATTGTTTGGGGGATATTTGGGTAGGGGTTAGCTGAGCCAAATTTCTTTGATGGTGTGAATTTGAGATAATGGGAAGTGCCCTTTTATTAGAGGGGTGAGAGGCACCTTAGAAAAAGATTGAAATATTATTTTATAATAAAATAATTTTTAGTTTATAATGGCTCGATAATTATTTATTCCAAGGATAAGGTGGGTATAGGTTGAAAACAACTCAACCAATAGGTTTTAGATAATTTTGTGTCACCATATTAACCTTGTCTTTTAAATTTAACTCTTAGTTAAATAGTTTGAAATTTTCCATGTCTCTTTGTATATTTATATTATATGGTTAATACACACACTATAAACTATCAAGCGAACCCCAATAGGTTCATTTATGACCTATATAATATTATTAAGGATATTTGGATGAACCTTAAATTTTTAGGAATATTATATCAATGAATAATATATTATTTGTTTTAAAGACTCAATTATGTCAATTTTGACATTATTTAATAAATGATTTTTGTTAATGTCCTAAAACCAATATTAATTAGAAATAAATTCATATATATTCAATCCAAACATATCATATTGACCATTAAAATTAGTGTAATTCATCAAAAATCTCAATTTATAATTTTTTGGATATTTATAATATCAATTATTTTAATATTTCATTATAATGGTAATTACTCAGTCATAATTATGTCATAAATAAATTAAATTATTTAATTTATAAAAATTATAAATAAAATATAATTATTTAGGAAATTTTTGTATATTTCTAATGAATATTTATAGTCCAATTTATATTATTTGTAACCCTATATTAAGTTTTTTTAGTTATTAAACTTGGAATAACTCTTTTAAATCTTCTTTAAAAAAATAATAAATGTCTTAATCTAATCAAAGTGGATCTAAAAGATCGTATTTTATTCTTAAGGTTGTTATTGTTCGAATTAAACTTATCAAATATAATTAGTACATGTCTTAGGTAATTATATTAACATTTTTATGCATAATTACTCTATGTACATTTAACCACGGAAAATAAAAGTAAAAGGTTATTATTCACTAAAAATTATTTTTATCTTATTGGTCCACATTTTACTTACTGATATCAACCATGTCTCTCAGATTTTTGATATTCAACTCACCGAAGTGGTAAAATTATGTTTTATGTGAATTTTCAAATGCTCTTAGGAGGTGGGTAAAAGACGGTAAAAAGTTCAATAAAATTTAATAAATCTAATATTATTACAAAATGACTACAATAAATTACATTGAACATATATAAGTATTTTGTATCTATTTTGAAATAAAATAAATTTAAAATAAATTATTTATTATTTAAATAAAAAGTCATCTTTAAACAATAACGTTACGTTTTTCATTATTCATCAAAAATTGAAAGTTTTCATAAAAATACCAAAAAACTCCCAAAGATAATTTTGATAATAAGAATCCAAAAAATGAAGTCCATTTTGAAAAATAAAATTTATAAAATTTAAAAATCAGGTATTACTATTCATAACGGCTTGTTTCATTGGTCGTGGTTTATTAGAATCTCGAAGTTGAATACAATCCAAGCTATTGCATTATTCAAAGGGAAACGTATCGTGGAAGCTTGGGGTGTTACAGTTACCTTTCCTTACGCTATTTAATATTTACAAATAAGGAATATTCTTAATATGTTCTTGAATAACAATATTAAATTTAATTAATGGAATATAATTAAGAATATAATGTCTTACTTAAAATAAATTGAAAATTTATGAAATAAACATTCCCAAAATCATAATTTTCATGTCTTTGGGAATATCATCAAAGAGAAATAATTTTTCTAAATCCATTAAAATTGTTTTCAAAGATCATGTGATGCAGCAGAATCATATCCTCCAAGAGTTTCAAACAATGAGTGTAGTTATGCCTCTTTTTTCATGCCCTTGGTGAATATAGAGTTAACACCCAACTAACATTCTCATGTTTATTACCCTAAATTGCATCTAGGTAAAATCACCTATCCAATTTTTCTATATCCAAATTGAAATATCTTTTCTCGGTAAACTCAGACACTACACTTTACCATTTTTTAAATTTTTATTTTACTTATACATATGAATAGATTGTGTCATATGTTTATGTTCTCTAATATATATTTTCTTAAATATATTCAAAACATTAATACTTAAATTTATATGATACTAACATTAACAAACCCAACTCCTGTATCCTAGAACTAAAGGTTGTTTCATTACATTACTACAAGATAAACAAAATTGCATCCCATGGGAAAGGATTTTTTAGTTGTCTTAAGAGACCATATATATACAATATTCTCCAATTATATCTAAAAATGTGGAATAAAACTTAAAATTATAGTGATAAAATAATTATTTAATGTAATATATACCTAAAATAATTTAAAGATCACTTTTGTTCACTCTTGGGATGATAAAGAAAATATAAGGGTCTTCTGTAATGCTCTATAAGATAAATTGGATAGTTAAAACTACCATAGAGTAACTAATTCATGAATATTAAGGAAAAGATAAAAAATAGTCATATGTTACATGTAACTAAAATCATGTATGAATATCATAACCCTAATTAAAATCAAAATATAAATAATCATATTGATAAAAATAACAGGTTTCACAATGACCAAATTCATAATGGCTAAAATAGTAATCTTATAATCAAGTCCTTCAGCCAAGACATCATACATAAATATGTAATTTATATGTTAAATACCCAAGATTATTTGTCTAATGATAGATACCAATGAATATTGGGGATATTAAAATAGTCACCTATTATATAACAAGTCTAATTAATTATTTATTTAAAATTAATAAACAAGAAATATAATTCATAAATAATATTACTTAGTAATAAATATTTATTTTATAAAACTAGCATACAAAATCTTAATATTTTTTCTAGCCATTAAATGTGATATCCTACTTGGTGAACACCCCAATCTGATTTATGAAAAATAAGATGATTAAACCAAATATTGTAATCGATATACAACTAATTATATACTATAAATGATATATAATACGTCCATGATTGAAATTAATTTGAACTATAAAGTGAACATACAGTCAAATAATAGATGGAGAGTGATAAAGAATAAAATTACAAGGAATGAGAATATTCTATATAGAAAAAATGACATTTAAACCTTAAATAAATAATGGATTAAATAAAAACCCTGATTCATTAGAAATGAAGGTTTTTATTAGAAGGTATTTTTTTATAATTTGATATGAAAATGGATGAAATTTTTTAAAAATATTTTTCTATAAAATTTATAACTTTTGAAAAAAAATGATGTTATAGACTGCTTCAAAAAACCATATAAAAATGTGTCCAAGAAATTATTAAAACAATATTTTTAAGATAATTTATAAAAACTGAATCTTAAAAATAAACCATTTTTAAAGAAGAAAATGTAATGTGGAAGATATAAATTCACATAAATAAAATGAAACAACTTTTTTATTTTTAGAGAAAATAATATCAGTTTCTGTATAGTCAATTAAAAAAAATTTAAACTACCAAAAATTGGGAAGAAGTTTTGTTATTGAACAAGCATGGAAAATTTTAAAAAAATCAAGAAAATGAACAGTGGATGTAATGATAAGTAGCTGTGGTTAATTGGTAAATTAAAAATCATTCTTTTCACACTAAAAAAAGTAAAAAGTGAAACATCTAGAAAACATTAAAATATTATGATTTTAAACTTTATAGGGAAGTAAAAGATATTTCAAAATGTCCTTCAAAACTATTAGTTTTTATGGTATAACATTCCTGGAACATTTTAATGAATTAGTCAATTGATGGAAAATATTTTCTAACCAAATATAAAGAAAACCATCATATTTACTTCTAAATATTATTTCATTTGATTTTTGAACAAAATGGGGAGGAAATAATATGAATATATATAAAAACCAAGAATAGATAGATTAAAAGTAAATTGGTGGTTGATTTTTCATTAGAAAGTTATCTATTTTGAGACTTATAAGTTACGCCCTCTTGAATTTAAATACACCACCCATGATCATGGGATTTCTGTCATAGTGTTGATATTATATGGGAAACATTACCTTATTGGTTATCCCATTATATTATTAAATAAAAAATAAATCTAAATTACTAATTCAATAAGTGAAACATAAATTTGTGGCAGTGATGGTGGATAATGTTCCCATAGGATTTTAATTTAGATATTTCCTTTACACATTGTAAAGGGAATGTTATACTAGAAACCTTATTCCAGGTATTATGTGGGGGTGTTTTCTATTACTTTGGAGACTCATAGAGAGTAATAGATGAGTTAGAAGCATTGCACCTTGTCATTGGGGTAGTAGATAGAAGATGATGTCTTTATTAGATGATAGTGCAGTCATCTTCGGTGATGTAGGTATTGGAGTTTCAACTAGGGTATCTGAAGTTAGAGATCACTATACCAAAATAAGAATTTATAGAAAGTTTAAACTCCCAAAAAATAATTTCATGGTGGTTTCCGAGAATAATCATGAAATCACATTTCTTTAATCATTTTTTGTTGGTTATAAAAACTATTAGTGAATATGTTGTAGTGATTATATAAAATAACAAGATACTCATTTAATGATGGGTAAAAAAACTAAGTCTTTTAATATTGTTTTTACTTTTAAAAAATATGTGTATTTATTCTAATTAATTCATTAATGAAATATTTATTTGATAATTATTAATTATTTAATATGATAATATTTATTTTTTATATTATATATATATTTTTTCTATTATTTTCTATTATTTATTTATTCATTATTTAATAATTTTCTGTTAATTAGTTATAGTTTTTTTAATTATTTATGTATTATTTAACAAGGGATATATATTTTTATATATTATTTATTTATTTATTTATTAATTATATATTTATTATTTAAGAATATATATGTGTATGGTGAGATTTAATCCCCTTAACTGTTGGTTCATCTTTAATGATTTTTCAACTCCATTGAGCTCATCATATTATGACTAAACAAATGCCAATATTCATACATATATAGGTAAATATATGTGAATACATAAAAATTGATAAATTAATAAATTATAAATGAAAAATGAAAAATAATAAATAATTAGTCATAAATAATAAATCATAAATCATAAATCCTAAATCATAAACCATAAACCATAAATCATAAATCATAAATCATAAATCATAAAGAAATAAAAAATAAAAAATAAAAAATAAATACAAATAAAATAAATAAATAATAATAATAAAATATAAATAAAATGTAAATAAATATTTAGTAAATAAATAATAAATAATAAATAACATATAATCAATAATCAATAATAAATAGAAATATAAAATATAAAAAAAACAGAAAAAAATACTTAATAAAAAATTATAAGTTATAAATTATAAATTATAAATAATAATAAATTATAAATTATAAATACAAAATATATAATAAATAATAAATAAACAATAATAGAAAAAGAATAAATAAAAAATAATTTAAAATAAATAATGTAAAATAAATAATAAATAATTTATCAATATATAATATATAAATTAATAAGAAATTTTAAATAGAGAATAAGTAAATAATAGATAAATAATAAATTAATAAATAATAATAATTAATTAATTAAATAACAAATAAATAAATATTCTATAAATGTAATTACATATAAATTTATTTATACATTGTAATTTATATAAATAAATTATAAATATAAACAAATATTAATAATTTTATATAAATATATATAAATACAATCACATACACGCACAAACAGAGTGAGAGAGATAATATATATATATACCCACATAAATAGATACAAATATATATGAATATATACCAATATAAAAAAATTTATATAAATATGTATACACATATATATATTACAAAAATATATATAAAAACCCACACACACATATATAAATAAATATATGTGTATAAACATATGTATAAATACATTTAAATATAAGTAAATATAATTATGTAATTTTTTTTCTTTATAAAAGAAGACATAAAATCCCCATTATTAATATAATGATGCTGTACAAGAGAAGATGGTATGATAGAATTAGAGAATAAGTAAATGGAACAAATCCATAAGAAAAAAATCCCTAAAAGACAACCAGGAACCTAAAATGAAAAATGTTATGTGTTACCCTTAGTTCTAGGCCAACTATAGGGATGCCTAAAAATTCTCCATGACATAGTATTTTTACAATGGTCAAATTACAGATCGCTATAATATTTCCAAGATAAGTCATGTATGTACTTCCTTGAATTGGATTGAATGTTGTCTTCAATGTTGGTGGCGATCAAATCCCTAACTACAAGGTAATAATTGTATCTATAGAACACAGGTTCTGTCTTTGAAAATGAATTCAAATATTGAGTCAGTCATATATTCTATGGCCAATTCATGTACATGGGGAAATATTTCTTGAATAAATATTTAATGGGAAATTTAGAATTTTATTCTACTCCTCATTATATTCATCATTCAGGGAATTTCTAAAACTCCCATAGATAATTTTCATTTCTTTAGAAAAGTGAGGGGTTCTGGTTTTCATATAAAATAGTACTTTGTAACCTCTGTTTTATCAGCCAAACCATTTTGAATAAGCATCAATTTAGTTAATTATTTTTTAGTTACTTTTTACTATATCTTTTATTGATTAAAAATAATGTCATGGGATACAATTTGAGACCCTTTCACCCTCTCGTGAGAGTGCAACAAACTAACAGATTCATCTATGATAGAGGGATTCTTCAATATAAACATGATACTTTCCATTATAGGATACTAAATGGATGAATAAGTTTTCTTGAAATAATAATAATTCTTTATGTTTGATTTACCTTTGTTTCTTTTAGCTTCAACCATCTTATCCTCATAAAAAATTACTAATCAAAATCATCTTAAACTTCTAATTTCAAGGTAACCTAATACTCATCTTCTTCAACATTTGGAGAATCATTATCCACATACTTCCATTTACCTTGAACCATTTCAGTATCATAAATATTTCTCACCTTTTTGTCAGAAAGGGCCCCTTTTAACACTATCAGCCTAATATGACACCTCATGATACCCATTTTTTGGTGGGAACCATTGTATATTTCATTAGTTGAACATCAAATCCAACATCCTTCTCTAATATTGTAATGAGAACATCCAAAATAGAAAAACCAGAAGATTGGGTTTTCTTTCCCATCAACAGTTCAAACCCTCACACATCCCATTATATATTAAAATTCCTTGCAGCTTGTAAAGAATCATTCAATAAAAGTGAATCATTTGGTAAAAAATGTGATCAAGGGGTAAAATAAATATTAACAGCCCCAACATTCCAAAAATAGATGATTGAAATTCAATAAGGTGGTTCATCCATGAAAAAATGACCTGTGTTGAAACAATGAGTATCTCAGAAGCTAAATTCATTGACCTCTAAGGCTTGGGGAAAATTTTTATTGTCTATGTGAGAATACTTCACCTTAGTTACCACATATAACCATATGTAATGGGGATTAATAATCATACCATCAGTGGGATTCAGATCATTGTTATAACATATACATTCAACATGTCCATCAACAAAATTGTAAAAACATATAATATCACTCTTTCAGATCAACATATCATTAATAATAACTTTACAATATAAAAAATAATTGAGTGGTTATCTCATATTAAATTCTATGCTCAAATTCACAATTATCATTTGATAGGAAAACTACACCAACTAAAGGGCCACACAAATCAACCTCAACTAAAAACCAAGTGTAATGAACATACCTGAAAAATTCTATTTCCTTATCCATATTTATGGGAATGATGATGGATAAATAAAATTCATGAGGAATCCTAGGATAGGAAATAATCTAATTAAATTTGAATAATTTCCCCACAAATTACATAAATGATTTATAATCATCCATTTTATTGAATTTATTGTCATATTCAAGAATTTGAAGAAATCCCGACATGAGGGAGATAATTCCAAAACCCTAATCCTACATCTTTATTTATTCATTGGGGGAAAAAGATGGAAGAAAACTTTTCCCATTGAGACACATTTCAAATTAGAGAAACCGTAAATATTAGAGTAATGTTTGTCAAAATACACAAACTTTCAAGCCATCAGACATCCTAATAAGATGAGGTTCTCAATAATCGAGTTCTTACATAGATTTAATCATTCCAAAATTGCATCTTTATCTAGCCTCACGTGAGAAATTTCAACTTATCATCAATTTAATCTAGATCTCGATCCATTGATATGATGAATGGAGAGATCATGATCAAGGGATAAAGCATGTAGAACAAACCCACAATGAGCCTCCCTTTTCCAAACCTTCTTTATAGTAATGTAAAATAGGTTTCATCAAATTTCCCTTAAGTAAGATAGTATTCTGCCAAAAATGAATGTGATTCACTCTCTTCTTAGCAATTTCAGGTTCCATAATGACTTTTCGGGTTCTGTTGTGATGGATTAAATAAATTTGAATATAAATAAAGATAAATTCATAAAAATATCTACTTATATAAATATATATATAACCAAAAAAATATATATATAGAAACATAAACAAATAAATGTATTCAAAAATAATTAAAAATATACACAAATATATAAAAATATAGAATAAATATCTATAAATATTTATAATTATAAATGATTATAGCTGAATGAAGAAATATATATGTTATAAATAAAGACATACACACTCACACACACACACACATACATATATCATTCTAGGTTCATATTCCCTTTAATATGAAAAAGATAAAACTAAAAAATAATGAGGATATGATCGGAAAAAGAAAAACATCCCTCCTCTATTATAATGCCTTGAATGAAACTTAAATTTTGAGCATAATCCATTATGACCTTAATGGCTTCTTGAACCACATGGATGCTAATATTGAATCCACGTTCTTTCATTTATCAATGTTTCTTATTATTGTAAGAATGATGAATCTGGCCAATCACATCCACCGATATCAAATGAGCCATGTTCCATTTTCAATGATTGGTCTTGAATGTTCAAATTAGGATTAGATTGAATTTTATCATCAATTATATTTAAAAGAATATTAGAAAATTAAAAATAATCCCACAGGAATAAATCACCCAAAACCAAATTTATAAATATTTCTTCAACCTACAAATAAATATTTTCTTCCAAAACAACACTATGACCCTGGGGTGATCATTCTATTTCAAGATCCTCTGGTAAGAATTTTCTTTTTGAGTTAATCCCTTTTTTCAACTCAAATTATTCAATCATGGGCATGCCAAAATTATCAAAAATAGATTTTATTGTGACCATTGAATAAAGTTGAAGGGTTATTTCAATCAATTTCCATGAATCCAATATAACCAATTAATTGATAGGACTGATCTTACCTTAACTATAAGAGATATAATTATTTATAACTATAATTATTAGTTAAAAAGATTTGAGTTTCTCTACTCCATCATTAAACAATATGGAATTATAATAATCATCCTTCAATTATGAATAAATACATCCATTCTTCCTTGAAAAAGTTTCATTCTATTCTTTGGAATATGCCATTACTTTCATCATTTTTGGTGGCCCCAATTGAGAACCTTTAAATGGCGAGGTTTCATTCACTTTTTGTTTAAATTTATTTCCTCTATCAATTATTAACTTTTCCTCATATTTTTATTATTGATCAACATCAGCCTATTCACCCAACATCAATGAATCCTAATCTTCATCATCACTAAGATAAATAGATTCATTATCTATAAAATCCCAATCAAGGATATGAATTCCAAATTAGATATAATGGATTAACATTCCGTTAAAACATAATTTCACAATTATATGAAAACATAATATATAAATAGTTTTTATGATTGAAATATTAGTGGATGAAATGAATAAGATGACCCCCATAAATGAAACTAAAATTCCATTAAATGTTAAAAAATAAGGGCATTAAAACTATAAACTCAGTTTTTGAAGAATCATATGAATATTTTAACATCAATTAAAAAGTGACCAAGGTAATCCTAATCAATATATAATATATCACTATATATGATTTTATTTTACATATCATGGAGTCTATACGGTCATTGAGATCAAATGTTATGGATGTTTGAAGATGATGGTCAATTTTTAACTTCTCATAGACCAATAATGAATTTATTTTTATTAATATTTATCAAAAAATTATATAAATGTTTTGTATTTATTTTCTCAACCATCAATTTGATATGTAATGGAGTAGAAATGGACACCTGAATAAAAATTTATGTCCATTTGATGTTGAAGTCCAATTTTTAACTATTATTAGAACATTAGTTATGGAGGAAGTTATATCCATGATATTAATGTATATAAATATATATTAATTACGAATAAGTAATTAATTAAATTCAATTTTCAATTTATAATAATTCTTAATTCTTAAATATTAATAATTTTTAATTATTATTATTCATCTATAATATATACATACATACATATATATATATATAAATATATTATGATGATTATTATTTATAAAATTTTAATAAGATTTTATATATTTAGCGATGGGTAACTATAATTTTTTTTCTAAAATTGTATTTGAAATTTTTCAAAAAAATATTTTTTGGGGGTTCAGAATTTTTTTTAAATAAAAATTTATGTTGAAAAAACATCACTAAATTATAGATGATTCAATAAAAAAATTTAACTTATTATTGTTAGTTTTTCAAAACAACCATTTTAAAAAATAAACAATAATATTTTGCTGCATTTTGAAAATAACTACTAAATGTATATTTTTTCTTAGTGGGTTTGGCATGATCATGTTTTCTTTAGAGATGCTTTTGAGGGATTATTAGAGGATGAGTATCATCATGTGTTCCTTTATGGGAAGCATCGAACTCCTTTAATGATACATGATGTGGTACTATTTGAATTCCCTTATTATCCCAAGGTTGTATATCCATGTGTGGTGATGATATATCATTCTATGAGTGGGTAGTTTCTAGTGGTCCAATATATAGAACTCAGTTGTAGAGTTTTTCTCTCAATGTTTGTCTGTCGAAGGTGAAGGTTGAGCATCGTTCTCCCAATGGTTTGTTTTAACTATGTTATATTTCTTAGTAGAAGTGGGAGAACATCTTTATGGAGTTCATTAATGATTTTCCCAGAGATCAAGTTGGTTATGATACCATTTGGGTGATCATGGACCACCTGAAAAAGTTAATACATTTCTTACTGATTAAGGAGGAAAACCCAATGGTCTTTTTTCATGGTATTACTTGGTGAATGTAGTGAAAATTTATGAGATTTTGTAGATGACAATTTATGATTATAATAATTTTTTACCTCGATAGTGTGGGGAGGTATCCACTATTCTTTTTTATTTTTTATATGAATTAGCAAACAATTATTCAACAGATGGATGGTCAGATATAATGAACTATCCATAATTTATAGGACCTATTTAACATATAAATTTTGGATTTTTTAGGATTGTGGGTGAGGATCCAACCATGGTTGGGATTTATTATAATAACATTTATTATTCTACCATTAGAATGAATCCATTTTAATAACTTTTTCGATGGTCTTAAAGATATGTTTTGTGCTATAATGTGAGATGAGAGTTAGTTATTCTCAAATGATAATTTTTAAGAACATTAAGTAAAGGGTTAAATTGATTCATACGATAATGATGGTGGAAAAATATTTTCATAAGACTTATAGTGATTATTGGTGTAGGAATATAGAGTTTCACTTTGATGAACATAGCTTTTCGAAGGAATATCCATATCAAAGGTAGTAGAGGTTTGGTAAGGGGATTAATATTTCTCCTTTATTAATTGAACATGTTGGGGTATTAATGTGCATTATATATCTGTAATATTGGTTAGAACAACCTCCATCGATGAGTCATATTAATGTAATATTAAATGAATCTGAGAATACTCTATATATCAATGATGCTTCCCATGTCATTGATTGTGGTGGGATGTATGTTATAAATGCTATGATATTTTAGGAACAACTTGTTGGGATTCAGGGCCCTCATGAGAAGGTTATACATGTGTATATTATTCCCTTAGTTTATGTCCTGTATAGAAATAGTGTATTTTAGGAGAGAACTTAGGACTGTGAGTCACAAATTCATACTAATTATCCTATGTTTTTCAAAGGTCCATCTTCCTTGATGAGATAATTTTTATGTTTTCAAATCTATTATGACAGTTTTTTTGAACCATATTCAATTTTTGGTTATATTTTCAATTCTTTTAGGTGATTATTTTTTTATGGAATTGCCCATTTTTTAGAGGAATCTACCATATAAGTGTGTTTTGAGGTTGGTTGATGATATTATGTGTATGTTTACTTTGTTCCACTTGTAGGATGGATGTATTATTTTTATAGAAAGATCCCTATGAGGTATAAGACATGGTAGTTGTTCAAATCCCTTTATATTCTTCTGTTTTTTATAATCATTTGATTTATATACCAATGTATAGTACATGAACACCTACGATGGATTTGAATATGTTGTCGACCCAATTTACAAGAATCAAATTCATCAATTGAGGAAAAACCTATATTGGGGTTTAATCTCTGTCATATGTTAATATATTAATGAATAGTATTAAATTTTACAGTGGAAAACACATATATGAATTTTTAATTATGAATGTAAATGTTTTACACATATGTGGGAAACCTACTCCTTACCGTATAAAATCCAACTAAGTTACAAATTCTTTACAATATTTGAATATGAAATTTCAGATTTTTTAAAGGGATCATGTTGAAACATTTTTGACATAAAATTACACATGTTTGGTCACTATGTTTTTCATGTAAAAATCATATGTTATATGATATAAGTAAAGGTGTTTTTATAATGCTTACACATTCTGTTTATATAGACGGTTCTCTTCTTCCTTTATATTTATAAAGTATATATACTTTATATAGTGTGTAGATCTACACCAATTATATTATACATGCTCCCTCACCACAAAGTAACACATAATTCAATAATTTTTACCAACATAGATTATGAATGTCAGTCTATGAAACTGTATACATCATCCATTTATTTATAGAATCTATAGTTGGAAACTCAACTCACTTTATTATTCTTCTTTAAGAACTCGAAGGTTTCCCATGATTGAAATACCTTGTTTTCTTCACTATAGTTTATCACATATTCTTCTTCATATTCATATTATTCTTCTTTTTTTCTTTTAGAACTATAGTTCTTTAAGATTCTCCCATATCACACACTCTTGAATAAAAATGATTTCAGGGGATGTAACTTATTATTTTCTTCTATTCGTGATATACTAAAACGCACATGTATATTAATCTATATCAACTACACATTTCATTATCAATGTTACATAAATAGAATTTCTTTTGATAAAAATAGTAACAAATAATAATGAAATATTTTCAAATATCCAGATTTGGGTTCCCATGATTTCCCTGGTATTTCATTTCCACTAAAGGTTTCTTCCAAGAATACACTTAATAAATTCAACAAAATATTGGAAACATAGATAAATAAAATATTATTTATTCTTTTTTATGTGTGAATTATTCTTTTTAAAAGTCTAAATAAAATAAAAACATTAAATCATCAAAATTGTATAAATATATATAGTAAATCATGTTAAAATTTAGAGAAACTCATTTTTGTCATGAGAGAATGAACATGGAAACCTTTATTGAACTTGTTTTGACATTATAAAGATAAAATTAACTAATAATTACTCACAATTTCTCTCTTAATAAATTCTCATACATCCATATCATCTCTTCTTGATCACTTGAATATCCTTGAATCAACCAAACATTGTATTTTATAAACATCATATAGAGAAATGATTGTTCATTATCAAAATTCTTCATTAAAACATTATAAATTCATTATCCAAATCAAGAAATACATACTATAGAATTCCTCCATAAACATTTTTCAAGATAATTTTTATTCTTGTATAAAATAAGCTTCTTGAATTTTTGAACATTAAATCACAACAAAAAAATCATCAAATTTTATTTCCATATAATTGAGTAATTTGAGCATCTTTTTTATTTATTTTTTCATTGATCTTCCCATAATTTGGATGAAGATAAACTTCTCATTTTTATTTCATGAATTGTATATATAAATTATTATTTATCATATTTAAATCATAATATGAAAACTAGTTCATAATAACAACAAAAATTTCTTTATTATCAAATTAAAAATTTAGAAACTTTGTTTTTCATCCAAAAGATAATTTAAATTATTCAAACAATTGAATACTTATACTGATAATATAAAAGATTTATCCTTACCAAAATATATTATGAGGCCTTTATATTATCCACAATAATTAGGAAAATTTTATTAAGTGTTGAAGCTTTACTCATTTCAAAAAAATTAGTTGGGAACTTTAAAGACGTATGCTTAGTGAAATAAGACTTTCGATCATGACATTGTCAATTTACCACAAACTTCACAGATTTATGATGAATATATATATTCAAAAAATACTTATTATCAATAGAGTACTATAATTATCCATAAAGCCTTATGATCTTCAGAAATATTTACATTCAACTCTAAAAGTCTTTCATTTGACATAAAATAATTACGATCAAATTAGGAAAATCATTATATTTTGGACTAATAATTATTCTCAATAATTATAATTCCCTGATTTCTACTGGAAGATTCTAACAAATATCCTATTTCTCTAGGGTTTCTCTGAAATTATCTAAAGGACATTGAGATATCTTTTAATTATTATTAGAATTATGAGAATTATTTGGAACACATTAAACACATATTCTTGGTGTTATTGTATATAGTTTACTTAAATAAGTGTATTCCAGTGAAATCCACTACTAACTTATGTGTGGCTTCTCTCAATCAATTCTAAGAAATATCTCTGGGCATCGACCATCAGTTATGAATTAAATATCACCGATTATAGAAATCATCCTACTTTTTATTAATTGGATGGGTTTTACAGTTTCTTTTATTTATTTTATATAATTCAATATTGTTGAAAATATATTGATTATTTAATATTTAAGTTATCTAGTATAGGTGTAATGGTTGTAACTTCATCTTTTAAAATGTCATTTGATGTATAACAAACTGATATTTCACATCCTTCAAAATAAATTCTATATCAATAACTTGTGCCATAAGCTACACCAAAAAAAATAACCAAAAAATATTTATAATAAATTATTAATGATGTAAGAATTAATAATAAGATTTTTAACTATAAATAGTTACTACTATTAATATATAAACAATTAATATGAGTTAATTTTGAAAATAGAATTTTAAATTAAATTTATTTTTTATATTATCAATATATATATATATATTTAATAAATAGTAAAAAATAATAATTTATAATTTATAATTTATAATTAAAAATTTTAATTCCTCATAATAAAATTATCTTTTGAAGGATTTTTTAATTTTTTCTAAAGTAATCAATTTTCAGTTGAAAAGGGAAAAAATATATATTAATGTCATCAACATTTGAAATTATTATATAAATTAATAGAATTTTTTTTGAAACCCCCTTCAAATAATTTTTTTTAGTATAAATTAAAATATATTTTTTTAAATGAAAATTTTAATTTTTATACTAATGCCCAATATTTTGAAATGTTACGTAACATTTTAATCAAAACTATTTTTGATTGTTTTTTTCCATTTAATAATAACATATTGAAATGTGGTTTCTGAATTATTTTTATAAAAAATAATATTTTAATCATAATAGTTATTCTACATTCCTTGGTTTCAATTTCATTGATATTTCAATCCTAATAATAAATCTTTATTTCTTAAAAAAATCATTTTCAAACACAAAAAATGTTTTTAGTTATTTCACATGATAACATTAATTTATATCACTACAAATATAATGTTAATATGATAAAATGATTCGTATATTTGGGATAATAATGTTTATATTATTTAATACTAAAAATTTTATATTTAGGTACATAATTTAGAATATTAGGACTAATGTATAAAAGATGGTGGAGCAAGAGAGGAAAGCGTCGTCATTGTATCCCATAGTTTGGTCTAACCTATCTCAACTGTGCAGTATCAATCTCCATTCTTTTGAGTCATTTCCAAAATAGATTAGTGTGGCTTCAGAGGAGAAGAAGAAGGACCATGATGCTCTGAATAATCTAGCCTCCTTCAAGCATTTCTCTGGTGGATCCCTCATAACTCTTGCAAATCACGAGCCGCTTTGAGTAATTCCGAAAGGGTCAACAGCGCATGTATCGGCCTCTGAGGACGTAATAGCAGCGCGGATTGATCTGTGCAAGCATTAGTTTATCAGTCGCATCTCTTTAATGAATGGTATGAAACCCTGGCGAACATCTGATCTTATCTCTCGGTTGGCTGATATTTGGGGATTCAACGAATTCAAATGCGTGTCCCTTGGTTGAGGACTTTTTCATATCCTGTTTCCTTCTTTGGAGCTCAAAGGGAGAGCTTGGAGTATCAGATCCATCAATCTCAGGCCAGGTACGCTTAGACTTCATGAATGGAAATTGAACTTCAATTTTCTTGATTTTAAGGACACCTGTGCGAAAATATGGATAAAAATACATGGTCTTAACTGGGTTTTATGGCATGGTGAGATTTTATTCGTTATTGCATCTGCCATTGGGATTCCGATTAGAATGGATCAAGTTACAGAATCAGTAAGTTACGGCCACTTTGCTCGGGTCCTTATAGAGGTTGATCTTATTAATAATTTAATAGATAAGGGGATTTTATCTACTCAACTGGATGATATTTTTCTTTGAATTGAATGTGAAAATACTCCTGCTTTTTTCATTCCACGTCAAGTAATTGGGCATGAAGAATCTTCTTGTAGAAGAAACATTGTTTTTGACAACTTCCAATTTAAAAGGCATGACCTATAGCACTGTAGGAAGCTACCTAAACAAGGTACAACACAAAGCACAAAGCAGAATACGGAAGCCGCAGTCATTGGTATTGACCTTATAAAGGAGTCTGATGAAAATAAGGTTGAGTCTGATGAAAAATCTCAATGGTCTCTTGATGAAGAACCAAATGCTAAAAAGGGATCTTTTGAGGAACCTATCAAGAACATCTCTTCTACACAAAAACATAAGAGAGTTATTTTATCCTGGGCAGATCTAGGGGATGATATTCACTTATTCGTTAATGATAGTTCTGTTGTGGCAGATAATGGAGCCTCATTCAAAGATATTTTGACAAGGGGTATCAAAGATGAGGATGATAATGAATTAATTGATATCCTTGATGCTCTGGAAACTGCTGCTCAAGAAGATGCAGACTCCTGCCTAAAGCAAGAACAGATTTTGGTCAATGCCAAAAGTAGAAGAGGCAAAGAAAAGATGTATCTTCCCGTCTCAAGGAAATCTAAAGATAAGAAGGAGATGAATGATGGTAACTATACTTCGGCAAAGGAAAATACAAAGGTACAAACCCAGGCCTCAAATGTCAAAGACACTGATCTGTTTACAACAGATAGAGAAACATCTGTTTCTACAGCCCCCAACAATACTAATATAGAGGTCTCCCCTCTGGAAGACTGTAGGAATACAATCATTTCTGTTTCAGCCTACTCTCCACTTAAAGAGGCTAATGTGCAGGATGCTATGATTATCCATAGCTTGTGCCATAAACCCAATCTAACTAGGCAGCATGAACAGCCCAGTCCATTGAAGGAAGCTGTCCAATCTCCTGAAATGCATGCGGATTCTCCCAGATTTAAGGGAATAACAAATGACAAAGTGGAAGGATCTCCCCATCCTCCACCAAGTTGTGGCACCCCTCTATCTCAAATACATGAAGTTATGAAAAAGGTGAGTACCTATAATTTGTTTGAATTGATTGCATCTGCTAGTTGTGATGAAGACAGGAAACCAATGGATGATCGGGATGGAGTTAATCATGTGAACATTGATGTACCTTCTGAGTTCCCGGATGATGGTGGAGGTCCCTAGATGTAGGCAAAGGCTGGGCGGAGAGGGAGATATCCACGTGGCAGGAATGCTCAGACTTCTCATCACAGTATGAACACTCGTTCGTGAGTGCGCTGATATCATTTTTATACTCTTGCATTGTTGTGTTTCCTATGTCTTTACTTGTAGGAAATTATTTTTAATAATAGGGGCCTTTGCGTCTCAACCTTTTCTTAAAAAAATATCAGGACTAATTTGAATCATGACTATAATAAAGAATAATTTTTTTAAAGGGAATTTTCATATCAATGAATTTATATTTATTAAATTAAATTTAGAAGAAATAAATAATTGATCTAATTTTATTTATTATTAAATAAATATTTATATTAATTCCAATTTATTTTTTTAATCAATAATAAATAATATTAAGATCCCATGATATTTAAAATTTTATTAATCTAATAAAACTATTTTCTACACATTATCTATTTAAATTTAATAGTAATTTTAAAATAGTTTGAATTTGAATTTTGTTAAATATAGATAAAATTTAGTTCCATAAATCCCAAATTTTTTAATATTATCCTTTTTATATGTTTGATAGAACATAAAATCACATTGTTAAAAACTAGTTTCCATGTTTAAAAGTAAAAAATTAAAAAGTATAAAAAAAATGTAAAAACTGTACGAATTTTTTAAAATATTCATAGAAACACATGTTTTTACATTATTTACCATAAGACTCCCAAAAATAAAAAAATTATAAAAATTTGTGCAACTTACCTTGGAATAGTTTCCTAATATTATTGAATTATAAAATTTGATTCCCAAAGATCCTATCTCACCTATTATAAAAAGGGATCCAACACACCCATTAAAACACAATAATATAATATTAATTTGTGCATAAGAATATAAAATTTATTATATCCTAGAATTAACTCCCAAAAACATAATCCCTTGGTCACTCATAATTATCTTAATCCTTTTAATTTCAAGGGGACTTCCTAAAAAAACTCATGTCTCTGAAGGGAGTATTTTCTAATTATTACTCCACTCCAATATAAATTTTTATTATAAAGCCACTTTAAGGACTAGTGGGAAACCGTGGTTTACAAAACAAAACCACAACAAACTGAAAGAGCTCACAAAATGGTTAAACACAAGACTAAGGTTCTTTGAGTTAGACACTCTATATAGTTCCCAGTGCAGAGTACTAACCTGAGTGTCTAGATCCACTTTGATGAGTTCTACAATGTGAGTAATCATTCAGTACATTGTCTGAATGAATTCTTCCAAGGTGATTTTCCATTGGTTGATGCCCCGAGCTATGATTCAGTCTTTCTTGTCTATCCACACTTCTTGCTCCTCGGTGGCATCAACATTCAACCTTATTTCATAAATTCTTAAAATCCCCTCATTTGAGGCATTGGGCCGAATGAATTTTTCAATAATTTCTTCCTTGGAGTAGAGGATGAGCTTTAGACACCCCTACCTCTTCTTCCATCACTCATGGTTATTTTCTTGGGACTCCACATTCCCTTTCTTGTAGGCCTTTCCTTTCCTTGTTTCCATATTTCTTGGCCGACCTAGTTTCCATCGGTTTAGGAAATTAAGAGTACTCTTTGCATCCCTTGGATTTTTCCCTTGGACCACAATACATTACCTTGAGTCACAGTTTCTGTTTTTCCCCTTCTTCCTTCTTGTGTTGTGAGGCCCTTTCCCTTTGAAATGTTCCACACTGTCTGCCGAGACTGGGCTATACCCATCATCACTTGAATATTCCTCCATCTATGTTAGTGTTTGTTCTTGATCCATCAGAACATGAAACCCGTTTTTCAACTACACTCCCAAGTCTTCTCTGGGGGGCCTTGGCCTGCGCCAAAAATCGGCCTTGCCTACTTTGACCTCCAAGCCATTCTTCTTCCCCTCTCTCCCAGCCTAAATGAATGACGAGTTATGAATGGGAGTGTTTGGGTCCAAGGGCCCAAAGACACAAACTCCCTACCGCCTCCTTTTTCCATTAAGTGAATCTTTAACATCTTTCAAAAAGGACTTCCCCTGAAGTTCTATTCCAGAATCCTCAGCCTCCATAATGTTACCTCCCACAGGGGAAGCACTGCATGGGGGTGTTGTCATATTCGGGATTTTGTGCAGCTCGAATCCTTGATCTCTAGATTGAGGCTGCTTGTTAGAGTCCTCTGAGCCTCGGCCTTGCTATTCAACATGATTGGATTGACCTTCAGCAGAAAGCTCGATGTTTGGAGACTCTTTCCCAGGACTTGAACTCATCCCAGATGGAACTCTCACCCTCTTTCCACTGTTTTCAACTGGTCCACCTTTCCTAGACTCTTTGATGCCCTCTTTTCCACCTAAGGGATCACTCGTGTCTTGATGTGTCACCAGTCCTTCAATTCCAGCACCCATAATCTCTGCACTACCCTTGGAGGCCGATGCTCCAGGATTTCACACCCTAGAACGTGTTTCAGTCTTTCATACACCTCAGGAACTGTCGGGTTCTCAGACTTCTCCACTTACTCTTTCACGATGCCCTGTTCTATAATACCATGACTAGACCCTGCCAGCTCCCCCATCTACTTGACAATGATTTCGATGCTGAGAAAAAGGCACCACACCAGCCTGCACACCCTCGGCAGCCTGCAGAGTCAACTTCCTACCTCTACACTTTTCTGGATGATGTCCAATTTTTAATCACCGGGAGTAGAAATCAAGCAAGGACTCAAAAACCACTAATTGTTTATACATGAGTCCTCACCCACAGCAATCAACAAAGAGTGAACCGGCGGACTGGAGTTATCCACTTCGACGTAAATCCTCGGAGAAATCTGTTGACACACTGACCGTGTTCTACTATCAGAGCAAAGATATCGACCGAACATATTTCCAAGCATTCAGATAATGGATGGATTCTGAAATAGAAGTGGTAGTTTAGGAAAACATACGAAAATTGTCATGGTCGGTGAATCCCATTTCATATGATAGTCGTATGTCCATCGGAAGAGAAAAAAACGGGAGCCATTACAGTACCGAGGAGCATATGACCATGCCAATATCAGATAATCTTCACATGAAAACCAGATCATTAAATGCCTTGAGTCAAGGAGACCCATGGTGGCTCGCTCCTGAAGTCCCCAAGCATCGAAGATAAACTAGTCAAAGAGATCCACGAACAGATGTCATTTCATGAATCGTGCTATAAAGGTCGTATTCAGCAAGGAGTAGGCATCCGTGAACTCCCGAGTTAAGATCGATAGCTGCGAGATCCCATCAAAACGTTCTAGAACATTGGGAGAAAGGGGGATTTGGGGAAACAAGATCATGGAATTAGGATCAAAGAAGGGAATGAAGCGGCAATCACCAGGAAGCGGCAGCAAAGATCCCCCACCCCCCACCAAGGGAGGAAGGGCCAGTCCGGAGGCCATCACCCGTATTTTCTAATTCTTATGATTTTAGTTTTTATCTAAATTTTACATATATAATATCAAAATTATATTTTTAGGAATTAATTATCACAATTACACTAATATATTATTATATTAAAGGTACACTCATTATTTATTAACTTCCATCCATGTATAAAAAAATCATTAGTGTTTTTTCACGAACTACCACCACCTTAAAGTGACAACATTTTTTCATTACTACATTTAATGTAACAGATTGATAGTGTTAATTATAAATAAATATGATATATATCATATAATTATGTTTTTTATATTTCATTTTAATATCCACCTTCACTGCCCTCACACATTGAGAAATTAGAGCACTAATCATGTGTATATGCATATTACAATCTCCATTATGAAATATTTTTCAATTTTCATTTAGATTTTCATAAATTATCTAAATATATTCAAATATTATTCAAAACAATAATGTAATTAAAATAATATCATTAATTTTCTGTTATAGTTATCTTATTACCAATGAATCACATCCTTAACTAACCTCACTAATTAAACTAAAGAGTGTTAACCAATTACATGAACAATGCTTTAAAATATGATTATGAATACCTATAGGAATATTAAAACTAAATTTATTATATTTTATGATGTAAGTAATTATTAATATATTGTTCTGAAAATATTAGACCAAGTATTCATCATTTTTTTAATGATTTTTTTTCTAAAATTATTGAATGAAGCCGTTATCAATTTTGTTTCCTAATAATGTAACAAAAAAGTATATGCGATGAAATAATAATAATTTAAATCAATATTAGTTCTATATTATTGAATATTAAATGATATATCAAAAAATAAATTGGTATCAAATAACGGATAGTGATATCAAAATTATTAAAGATGCATAAAACAATTTAATTTATTAACATCTGAAGGTCATAATACACTAGAACTTATTAATTTAATCATGATGAAGAATTATATTATGTATTATAAAAGGTAATTATTTGTTAGTAATTTCATAAAATAGGTTTTTATGTTTGGTATTTTTGTTTTATAGGATGTTAGATTTTCATCATCTAACAATGGAAGTATGGTATGGGGTATTGTTAAATGTTCACTTTTGTTGTGGCTTTATTTCTTGTTTTTTACCTATTTATATTAAATATGGTAAATGTACTGCCCAAATGAATTAAATAACCATAAATCTTCCTTTTTAATGAGATATAAATGTTTATTTAACAATATATCAAACATATAATTTCAATCAACTCACTTCTCAAGTTTTTAGAGTTTCTTTGTCTCAAATTTGAATCCCTTGGCACATGTTTAAGTTGAATACCATATTTCATTTAAAATTGTAAAAATAAAACCCTATTGTAATATTTTATAATTAATATCATAAATTTCATGATATTATATATTTTATTTTGAAAATACCTTAATCCCAATAGCCTAGAGTTGGTGCCCACATTATTACATTACTATAAGATACAATGATCATTTCTTATAATATAGAATAATTTATTAGTATTGATAAAAATTTACATAAAATATTCCCATATTAAATATTAATAAAATTATACAACATATATTTTTTGATAATATCATTACTCACTTTATTATATCCTTGAATTTTATTCACACTACACTTCCTAGATTCCCAAGAAATGAAACAAAAATAAGGGTGAGAACAAATGCTCAGTAAGTGTTAAGTAAAGAGGAAGCTATCTTGTGTAAATAAAGAGTCATCAGTAAGTAATAATCAATATGTCAAGTTCAATACCTAATAAAACATTCCAATTAATCAATAACTGTATTATCATGTCTAGATAAGGAATATTCAATATGTAATTGTAATTAACTGAATACACTTTCCATTTAAATAATATAAATATCAATAATACAAAAGAAATAATCAATATGTTAAGGTAAATAAATGAAAAAAATATTCAATTTAAAACTTTAATATCATTAATAGATGTTTAATAATCAATATCGTAAGGTAACCCACTAAAAACACATGCCATTTAATTGAATAAAAAGAATAAAAATGTACCCCAAGAAAATATAATTGTAAAAACAACATGGTTACAAATAACTTAATTCATAATTAATGAAATTATATATTATTGGACAGCATTTTTATTGTAATCATGAATCCTCTACAGTCTAGATCATTCACAAGATAGTTCAAAACTGATTTTTAGGTAAAAAAATAGAAAACCATTTAACTTTGGTTAGAAAACCGATTCTTCTCATGAGACTACCAATGCATCATGGAGATATATATAATTTCGAACCAATCATATATACACATCCATTTCATTCCTAATATATATTGTGATTAATTTAATTCATGAACAATATGCCTTTCAAAAAAATCCATATTGTGTATGGAATATAGATTAATAATAAATTTCATATCATTAATATAACATCAAAGTAAAATATGTAGGAATCATGTAAGGCATAAGTGTTAAAAAATGAATGATAATTAATATGAAAATTTAGGGGAAATTTATATTACAATTATCACCATAAAATAAATATTTCAAGGAAATGTTACGATTATAGAAATTAATAAATAATTTGAATGTAAAATACCTTCCATGGTCAAACTGATAATAATACACATGGAATAAATAACTTCAAATGTAGCTTTTAATACCATCAATATATTTAGATTCACGATATTTGATATCGAATTGGAATAAAAAACATGTCATAAAAAATACAATTATATAACCAACATATGTCCCAAAGAAGAAAATTTCAGATGAGAAACCCTTAAACAAATAATAATGTTGAAGGGACAATTAATTAATGAATTTTATAAGTTTATAAAATATAAATAAGCATAAAAGGTGAAATATAAAATAAGATAATATAATATAATTTCCAAAATAATGTAATAATACTAAAGGCAATAATGAATTAATATATCCCAATGAAAATAAATTGAGTTATGAAATTAGTTTCCAAATGGTAAATTTAAAATCAAATCTATTTGTATGAATTAATTAAAATTGGAACATAAATTACCTTAAATTATGAAATAGTTATGATATTAAATTTAAAATTGGTAGTTTATACACCATATATATGAAATTATATGCATAACATTACACATTCCCCATTGGAGGGAAATTGTGATGATGTCCCTTACCTCATGCTTCCTATTAGTTGATTGTGCTTTAACATCCAATATAACAAATTTAAAAAATTTATAAACTTATAATAGAATTATATTAATATTTATAATATCATTTATTATCCTTTTAAAATATCATATCACCCATTCATTAATAATATTTAATTATTATTAATGTTTTAGGGATGAATCCCTCGTTTTCTCATGCAAGTTTTAACATGAATTTTCCAATTATTGAGAATATTACATATTTAAATGATCTCGTTAATTATATTAATTTTTTTTAAATGCAATTTTTCTCATTATATAAAATTTTATAATCATTAATTAAATTTTAACTTGGATAATAGATCACATCTATTCACAAAGATAGTTTGTCACACGTAAGTAAGAGTGATGTTGTCATTTAGTAAATGGGTAAAAGGGTAAAAAATGGGTGATATATTAATTTTCAATAATAAATATCATGTCATATATATCACATATATTCAATAAATTAATCCTTATTACATTCCATGTAAATAATAACTGAAAAATGAAACACACCACTTCACAAGGCGGTAGTTCACCGTATACATGAGCAAAATTATCAAAATTTAAATGACATGGAAATAAGAAGGTACATGTGATTTTACAATGACAAAGTATAAAAATATCATAAATATTATAATAAAAATTAAATCCACCGTTAAATTATATTTTTAGATGTGTTGATGGAAAATGAGTTGCATCAGTTTGTAAATCAGTAGTTCGATGTTCATAAGATCACTGATTTCATTTCCCATTGGATTGAGGAGGAGATGGATAAAGGTTCTGAAATTTAAATAAGAAAATATCAGTGAATGTGATATATATTATTTATTATATTAGAATTATTGAATAATATTTTAAGGTGGTGGAAAAATTAAAAAAATAGTAACAACCCTTAATTAATGTTACTTCTTCGTGAGAAGACCTATTTAGGTTTGCACCAATATCCTTCTTATGATGTGTGTATGATTAAAAAAATGATACAAGATTATTTTATGGGAGTAAAAAAGATGTTTGGGTAGGTCTTGGTAGAACAAAATGGTTTTGGATGTGTGATGAAAGGAGAGAGTGTTGAGTTTTATAAGTGGGAAACATAACACACATAGAAATTTTGAAAAAAGTCAATTACACATATGTTTTTATATAGCTAAAAGCCTCCAAAATGGGTCATTATAGAACCATATAGATTCTAATGTAGAAATAGGTCTATAAAATGGGTTTTTGGAAGACCATTTTTATGTCATTTTAACCCTTATCTTTTTACCTTAACCCCCTATAAATCAGTTATTACCTAAACCACTGTAATTAATTTTTACTACCCTTACTATTTATTATTGTCAAAATTGTAATAGGAAAATAATATATACTATTTATCATTCTTATTAAAAATAATGAATAATTTTTTAAAAAATTAAATTTATAGAATATTTAAAATCAATATTTAAATTATACCTACAGATGCAACTAAAAAGCTGGTTTACAAAGGGAAAATTCTCATAAGTGTAGATGATTTTAGTTTCAAAATTAAAAATGATATTCATTAAAATGACCTAAAATATATTAATTGAATATAATTAAAATAAATTTATTTGGAAACAAATTTAAAATATAAATTTTCTTAATAAATAATTAAAATGAAATTCTATTTTATAATAAAAATAATTATTTTCCACTATTCATGAAAAAATTATTCTTTTAGTAAAATACTTAAATATTTATCCAAAGGTAAGCTTATGAGATGATTAAAAAAATTCAATTTATTTTTAAACATATGTTTCATGATGGTTGTAAAACATAATTTTATATACAACTTCAGCAGTTATCTAATTAAACCATGTATTTTTCATAATTGATATAATATTATTCGTACACTATAATTTAGATTCTAGGTTATAACATAATACTTTATTAGGGTTCATTTAGACTCGGGGTTATGTGATCTATAAGCTATCGAAGAGGTAAAATTTAATTAAAAAGAAATATACCATAAAGTCTTAGGGTATTTCATTCTCATCTATTCTTGGTGTTCCATGTCATATATATTATCAAATGAAATTTTATTCTTTTATAATCTTTGCCTCTTACATTTTCCCCACCTTTATTAAATTATTTCCTCACAATTTTAACTTTTGATAAAAAGTCAAAAAATCGAAAAATTATTTTTTGAAAAAACCACATCATAAAAATCGTTAATAAAAATCATATTAAAAAGGGTAATTAAAAATAGTAAAGGACGATTGGAATAGAAAATAATTAGGATTCCATGTCGAAGAATATAATTGGGAAGTGGAGATATTGAAATGGAAGAAAATTGTAATGCTTAAATAATGATGGAGGGTGATAGTAGTTATTTATCACATGAATATAAATGATCAGGAAAATTTAAAAAAAATAAAAATAAATATGTAATGCGTAAAAATACTACTGATTAATTACATATGATGGTTATATGATAAAAAATTTGTTTCAAGACTATTTTTTCTAAAATTAATTATTTCTCACTAATAAAATTTAACATATCCAATCAGTTTGAAACTATTGGTGTAGCCCATGAAACCATTAGGATAGCTGATCCCAACGGATTTAGGAACCTTTGGTATATGTTGTTTTGGTATATCCATACACGAAATGTTTCTATAAAACAGTTTGTATAGGATTTCTCAAGTCACTCTATTTGAATAGTTTTAATGAAACTGTTGTTATATATGTATACCAATAGTTCAAGAACAGTGGTATACATACTATCGATCATAACTGTATACCAAGGGTATACAAAACCATTGTTATACCATCTTTTATCTAGTACATCATTCATTACTATATACAAATGGTTCTATAAACCATTGGTATATACATCTCTCCCCATGAAACAATTCGTCCATCAGGCATCTCTTCCTAAACCTATAAACATGAATGCTTTGAATTTGAGTTTCTATGGGAATTCATCTATATAATATATTATTGGAAAATTCTAAAACGCTCAAGATTTTTATTTTTAATTTCTAGAAATTTTAGGAGACTTCTAATTTTTAATAGCAATTATTCACTTAATTTTTTACACTATTTTTATAACATAACTAAGGGGTTGATATTGATACTGATACAAAGTATTAAATTGTTTTTAACATGAAGTAGTGGGTTTTAGGTAAACATGATTTTCAATATTTTTTATATTTGGAGATTAGTGGATATTTATATTCCTTAATATTTATAATGAAAGACCAGTAAATATGGTCTTTCCTCTATCATATATGTAAGTAACATTTATGGGGAATCATTTGGTAGGAAACCTATATAGGGTTGTGAAGAAGATAATATTTCTATGATGTTATTTATATATTTTTTACTACGACGTACATGTAGGTTAGAAGAATTCCAATATTTCCAATGTGGAGGGAATGGATGACTACAATATGATGAATATATTTTAATCTATAATGAGAGTGATACTAGATATGTATTATAATACCTATTATTTATCTTGGAGGAAAAATTACATAGAGGACCTATTTTATTATTATGTTTATGAAGTTTGAATATATCTATAATTATATAAAATCACTATTATATAGTGATAAGTGTGAATGTGATCTATGTGTGTCTTGATAAGTTTCCATTATAATATTGTTATTATGGGAGAGTATGTATTGTTATTTTTATTTTATTTATCCAATGTTTATTGATAATATGTGTAGAAAATTGGTATCCTTGGAGTCAACTCACTAATTTTGAAATTTATTCTGATGATTATATCCCCCTTTAAATGTATACGTGGGTGTTTTATGAACCTATACTGATCTAGATAATTATATAAAAATGGTATACAATTATTTTAGGGTGAATATATATTTTAGAAAAGGTAGATATTTGAATAGTTGTTTCATTATAATTACTAAACTTGTGTTCTAAATATTCTCTCTTATATATATTTTGGATATAAAATTTCTATCTGGTAATCAAGATTTCATTACATTATTTTGTAGAACTATTGTAATACTCATACACATTATAACATATTAATCAAAACTCTTACTCTCGCACTCTATAGGTCTCTAATTTGAACACTGGTTGCAGTCCCTACATAGTTTTATTCCCTCCAAAAATCTTTCTCCTATACTACTGTTACCTTATCATCAATGGACTCGATGGTATTTAACCTTTTCAGTGGTCCTCCCAATATTTTTCTTAATATTTCTGAGTTATCAGATGCATTATCCCTCTATCTCTTACCACAATGAGATTGTTTGGGCTACTAACACCCCTCAATCAATATTTATATCAAAGCCTTCAATGGATTTAGGGGTCTTTAGATTTCAGATAATGGTGGAACTAATTGAATCTAGGAAAATTCTTATGAATTTCCCTAAACATGAAAAAAATGATTACTTCTATATCATCCACCATTGTTTTTTTTCAATTATATGAATTTCTACTATTACAGATTTTCTTTGAACTATATTTTTCTATAGGATTATCCCTCTCAAAGGTTTCGGTAAGTGTTCATATCAAAACCCTCCCTTTTAAAATTGATTCCATCCATAGGGTGATTGGAAATATGATTTGGAATTATCTATGTTTAGACCATAGAACTCAATATTTATATCATCATATCACCAGGTGTACTTTCATAGGGGTAGATATATTGATACCCCTATTTAATTCAACCACAGATGAAATTTAAGGCTAGTAAATATATAAATATGATATTCGATTCTAGTTTTAATCACAATTTTTTAAAATATGTAAACAAAAATGGAATTTTTTTAATATTTTACACTATAACTATAAAGTTATTACATCGTGAATCTAGGGAAAAAATGTAATGATATGATGTTATACTATATTGAGGTCTCTAATAAGAATGTGGCATAATCTAGTCTACCATATTATGGGATTTATTGAATTAAGAACAATTTTCCTTCCCAAAACCCATCCGAAAATGTTTCATCTCAATTTGTTTTGAGAGTAAATCACATAGATATGGAGTGTCGACCAATGTGGATGTATTTCTTCCCCTACATCCCACTGAGAAAAAAAATGTAAATACCCTTATAGGATTTCAATTATGAAGTAGTTGTGATACATCTATCTCTAAAAGTGTACAAGTTTGATGTAATAGATGCTAAGGGTATTAAATAGAAGTCATAAAATGTTTTTATTCATCAACATAAATTTTCAATGTAGTTAGAGGCATCATAAATGGGTAATAGTGATATAAATTAATGGTAGAATGTAATTATTAATTAAAAAAGAATCTAAGAAGTGGAATTAATGAAATTGTTAGTTCTTTAGAGGTCTAATACAAAGGACCAAATGGTCCTTCTCTAGAAAATAAATGACCAATGTCTGTTCTCTAGCTTCCTTTGATTTTTAGGTTAATAGGATATTTGTGTACTATATTCATCTAGGTAAAAACTTTTGAAGGAAGGGATATTTTTATAGAGTGGGATACCAGACAAATAAATTATAAATATAGGAATTGAAACTACAATTCAAACCTACCAAGGAAAATGATTACATTATCATAAGTCGAGGACACCTGAAATTGGATCCTTTACAAGGCACCTAAATAAGTTTATTAAGTAATAAGAGGTAATTTTGATCATGTTAAATATATTTTGAAAGAAAAATAAATTTATGTTTATAAATATTTGATAGTTATTAAGCCTAAAAATAACATCACCAATGAGGGAACATGGGAAGCTTATCAGGATGTTGCTGAACATAAAGAAAAAAACTATGGATAGAGTGAGAAGACAAATCCTAATATCTATTGAAGAAGAACATGATAATGAATATAAATTTAGTTGTTATTCCATAATAGAGTCAATATATGTTACTTTAGGTTCTGGTTTTGATATATAAAAGAATTCTAGGGATAAAAAGTCTTGAGGGGCCTTATAAATCCAATTGATTTTGGATTTTCCATTCCTTTTCTCATATAAAATGAATGATCTATGTGGTAAAATTTTCATTTTCTCTTATAGGGAGCTCGAAAAGGTTAATAAATATTTATGAATGGTCTCTCGATGAGAAGTGATGAAGATCATTAGTTCCAGGACAATGAAAACATCATTTTTTGTACCCAAAATTGTATTGGACCTTATATATGTGAATTCTTTTTCCTTTTCAATATAATTATATTCTTAAGATCATGAAATATATTTTTATAATATTGTTATATTGGGTTTATCTCTAACGAAACCAGAATATGAAATACTTTTACTTGAAATTATAGTCAGTTCAAAGAATAATTTTTCGTGATGGAAAATTATTTTTTTCTAGTTTTCTGCATTTCTATATCAGGGTTTTTGTATATTTATCTTCTAAATTTTTCATTGTATTTGGTATGGTTCATAATAAACAACAAAATGTTCTTGATGTTGATTTAGAAAAATTTTATTTTTGAAGGAACATTATAGATCTATTTTGGTATATGTGAATGATAGATTTAATTGTTGATAATTAATTTATATTATAGTAGAAGATGTTGAAAGCTAGTATGTGAGAGATTATATATAGATGCAATGTAACCCATAATTTTAGAGGATATATCAACAGTTGTAAAAATTTCATGGTATAATAAATATAAACTTACTGTGTTTCCTTGCATGAAATTTAGGATGTTACAAATTTTTGTCAATTTTTTTAGAATAGTGTTTGGTGTTAGGAGAATTTGAGTATTTTTAAGGATATTTATAATTAATTATATGATACATTTATAGAAAAAAAATAAAAAAAAGAAACCTAAAAAGATTGTTTGGTGAAAAAGTATTTTTGGGAAAGGCTATAATTGATGACGCGTGACTTGTAAAAAATAGAACATAAATCATTGTATATAAAATTAGTGAAAATTTATTAAATAGATTTAGATCATTGTAAGAACCCGGATGTTCATTTGAGGTATGTTTTTTCTTTTTTGGGAGTTTTTGGGAAAAATGGAGTTTCTGGAAATTTTTGATGTATACGTCGTGTACTATTTTCCAGCTCAAAGCCGTGTGCTGGCCGTGACCAGGCCACAAACACGGGGTGTAGGGGTGATGTGGAGGCCGCTTAAAGCGTAGTACGGAAAAACCTAGTACACGCAGTGTACTCTATAAAGTACACATCATGTACTTTTTTTCATTAAACGGATTGGGGTCGCACCTAATCGACGAAAAGCTATTCTTCTCCAGCTTCTTCTTCCGAGAGTGCCGAGAACCCACAGATCTTCGAAGAGCTTCTGTTCCTCCATATGTTCTCTGAATCGATCATCATTGATTGCATTATAATCACAGCGGCGAGTTCTCTCTTTTTCTTTATCCCTGTTCCAGGTTTCCTCCTCATTTCCAAGTTATCGTGTGTTGAGCGTTTTTGTCGTTTTCTTAGATCTTCGACGTTATAAGGGAAATCAATCATCGTGGTTCACATATATCGATCTCCTAGCACCACAATAGGTGGTTTGTGCTTTTCCATAGGAATTTTGTGAATATTTTGTGTAAATTCCACCAATTCCCTTGAACGGGGAATTGTGGGTTTCCTATTTTTCCCCGTTGTTTGTCTGCTTTTCTTAATTGTTGAGTACAGATCATTGCTTGTAAATTTGGATAATTTATACTATGTTATTGTTCTTTTACTTGGATATTTTTCTTATTAGGATTTTTTCCAGTTTCCATGCCAAGTTATAGGATAGTGGAACTATTTTATTGTTAAGCTGATGTGCCTTAGAATGATAGCCAAGTAGTTCTTGAGGTTTACTTGGGCCGATACATGCACTATGCATGTTGTTATACATAGGGATGTGAGAACCTAGTGTAGCGGATCATTAGGAGAATTGACCGAAGGGCTTCTCCAGAGTTTCCTTAATTTACGATGCGATACCACAAGGGTAATTGACGTTGAGTTCTTCCTCAGAGAGTCTGTAGTTCCTCGACGTGGGCCACAGTGGGAATTGACATTGAGTGCTTCCCCAGAGATCCTTTAGTATGATACGAGACTATTGGCGGAATTGATGGTGAGTGCTTCCCCAGAGGGTCTATTAATTCTTTAGCTGAACTAGAGGGGCGAGACTGTGTGTGATTCCCAGAGGGATTTCTAGTACTTGTAGGTTGAACCATAGGGGTTAGTCTATGAGAACTACCTAATGGTTACCTTTTTGTTTTTCTTGCGTGAGTGGTTGTTTCTTTTTTATAGATTATATGCTAGAAACTGTGGATTATTACTACTGTGTATTATCCTATTTACTGCTTGTTGTTTACTGCTTACTGTACTTTACCTGCCATATATTAACTAACTATTAGGAACAGATCATTGGGTGGTTTCCTATTGGGACTTTGTCTCACACCCTGTTTGGGTCATGCTTTTGGGCCCAAATAGATTATGTTGTTGTAGGTATAGATAAGGGAAAACGTTCGTCTACATCAGGTTCTTGATTGCACTGAAGCTGGAGAGCATGGGACCGAGCCGCAGCTTGTGATGCTGAGGAGTTGCTAATTTGTTTTCTTTTGTACTTGTGCATAGTACTGTATTTCATCATTGTTACTTGTTTGGCTGTTTTTCCTAGACATATATGTATCATGAATCACTTCATATATTTCTGCTCCAGTTGTTTATTTGTTAGTCTTTCGCTGTTTACCGTTTACTCTTATATGCATGTCTTCTACTTCTGTTGTTGATATTATTTATTTTCTCTTCTGTTATGTACTCTGCCTTGGAGGGAATAGTTTCCCCCACTATCACACCCAAGGCCCTCGCTACTAGTCGGCAGCCTCTGGAATTTTTGGAAATTCTCTTGAGGCCATGTGACCAACCGGGTACGGGGTACCTCTGGGTGGCTTCTAGAACCGGGATGTTACAAAGTGGTATCAAAGGGGTTCTTTTCTCTTTATTTACTGTTTGGATCTTTTAGCCAAGGATAGGATGGATTCAGTACTTGGTGTTAAGTTGTGATCAGGAGTAGCTGACCCATGTAGAGGGAAAATCCATACTTCCTCGATTATTGCAGTTTTCTGGTTTTGAGATTTTACGGTTGATATGATTTCACCTAGAGTGTTTCACATGACTTGTGTTGTTATTGTTGTTTCCATTCTGGATCTATTTCTGTCGCAACCCAATGAGATGAGGGTATTCCATCTCATGCATCATATAGGAACCTATTAGAAATCACATGCCATTCATTCTTGTCATGACATCTAGGGTGCATTAGCTATTTCATGTTGTTGGGATAGACCTTGTGTAGATTATTCATGCTATTTTGATAGAAGCTTGATAGAATCTCTATTGTTTGATAGAGGATTGTTTGTATCATACTTGCTTAAAAAGAATGCCACGTTTTGGTTCTTGTGGTGTTATAGGCCCTCTTGAATCATAAATTGGTGAATCATTGACTTGTTTTCCCTTATCTATGACTATATTGGATACCAAGATTTGATTCGTGGGGAGTATGGTCCCCCACAGATCGGAATTTAGCACCATCATGCGTGTTTTTCAGTGTCTTCTAGGCTTCGGGGCAGTTTCAGAGCTACATCCCAGAAAAACCCAGAATACACGGCATTTACGTAATATATACATGTCGTGTAGTTTTAAACCATGTCACTGACTGTGTGAGAAGAAACCCAGTTCTGAAAATTATCCAGGAACACACCGTGTATAGTAGATACACGTCGTGTAGTAGTGAGCGTGTACCTGGCCGTGTAACAAACAACACGGGTTGGGAGAGCTTGTGTCATACAAGCCGTGTTATGTATAAACACGCTGCGTATCATGTTCCTCAGTACCCGGCCATGTCACGAACAACACGGGACGGTATCCTCGTCTTCTATACACGCCGTGTTTTTTCGGAACACACCATGTACTTGGCCATGTCGCCAACAACACGGGTTGGGGAAATATTCAAGTGAACGCCATGTTTGTTTGGAACACGCCCTGTAGTCTCTGCCATGTAGCCAGCTATGTAACTAATAACATGGGTTGTTGAAACCATTCCTACTACATGTCGTGTCCAAAGGGAACACACTGTGTAGTCTCAATTTAAGAAAACCGTGTGGGTTAGCCGTGCAAGGAGACACGGGTAGGGGTGTGGAGTTAAGTACACACCGTGTAGAGTTTATACACGCCGTATAGTCTTGTTTTGTAAATCATGAGTGTTTCCTTCTCATGTTTCCTTTTGAACTCCCTTGTTCTCTTTCCTTTTTTTCTAATTTAAGTTATGCTTTTGACCTTTCATAGCTATTCCTCTAAGACGTCCTTCGGTTGTACGTTAGTTGTCAGGCAGTGATCAGACACCATAAATGGCTGATCGGGGACTTCTTGCCGATCCCCCGGTCATGCCAGCCTTGGCACCGGCTGTCATACCAATTGCAGGCTCGGATGCATAGTTCCAGCAAGGATTTATGAGGATGATGCAGACCTTTAAGAGAGCACCGCCTCCTACCATGACTATGGTAGACTTGACATGGGTTTTCCAGTAGCAACATCCTCCTACATTCTCGGGGGAAGGAGGACCACAGGCTGCAGAGTCATGGATGGAATCCATGCTGACTATCTTCAAGCATCTGGAGACACCTCCAGAAAGGCGAGTAAAGCTCGCTACCTACATACTATGAGACTCCTCCAATAGGTGGTGGTACATGATCTCACAGGCGGGTCATCAGTAGGTTATGTATTGGGAGGAGTTCTAGCACATGTTCTATGACTACATCTACCGAGAGACCCTAAGGGCCGATCGAGCCTGGGAGTTCATGATTCCAGAGCAGGGTACTCTTTCTATCATGGATTATTCCTCTCATTTCACCGATCTGTAGCATTTAACACCCCTCTGAGATGGAAGTGGGGTGTTATTAGCAAGGAATTTTGAGGATGGACTCAGGCGGGAGATCTGCTCGCAGGTGAATATCTTCCAGTTGACTACTGTCACTTCCATCGTCAACTAGGCGATGATTGTGGAGCGCAATCTGAGAGACATAGGAGCTATGATCCAGGTAGGTTCTGCTACCAGAGCTAGTGTTTCTCCAGTTGATAGCAGGATGCGCTGTAGGGAGCCTACGCACGGTGATCTGAGGAGGCGAGATACAGCTTTAGATAGTCAGGTGGTATGCTACCAGTGTGGAAGGGTAGTGCACACAAGGCCACATTGCCAGAGAGACCCATTAGAGTGCCGATCCTGCAGCATGATGGGTCACCTTCAGCATTTCTTCCAGGTTTTCTCACTAGTGGCGAGAGACGGGGGTTCTTCCATGACTCCTCATTCAGGAGCAGCATTACCAGTTTCTCACCAGTCAGGGAACTGGAGTTCTTCTGGCCATTCGGGACGAGGTGGAGGTCAAGCCTGTGGCAGTCAGTCACCAATCCCTCAGAGCCAGTAGGTAGGATCACCTCAGAGTGGTCAAGAAAGGTCACAGGGCCGCGAGACAGGCCAGATATTGCGGTGAAGCAGACCTATCAAAAGCAGGATCCCAGACATTCTACCGTTCGAGGTACGATTTTAGTAGCCTCAGTTTTATCCTCATCTCTATTCGATACTGGTGCTATGCATATCTTTAAATCTATTTCTGTCATGGATATCCTTGGGCTCTGTATCTTTTCTTCTTCCGACTCGTTGACAGTAGACACACCATTCGGGATGAGAAAATCTAGTGTACGTCAGTGCAAAGAGTTCCCTCTCGAGGTAGCAGGGTATCGTTTGTTATGGGATCTCTATGTCCTAGAGATGACATGTTATTATGTCATTCTCGGAATGGACTGGTTGGTTCCCTTCCAGGAATTCGTTGACTGTTATTGCCGTAGTATGAGTTTCATTTCACTAGAGGGTGAATCTTTTCTTCATAGAGGTGAATGTGATGTCCAGGCGAGTCGAGCAGGACTCGAGCATCATGGGATAAGAAGGGTGATGGCCCAGATTGATAGTCTTTATCTTGGATGACCAGGGGACTTCACAGTTGGACTTTTCTCTAGTGGTAGATCGTTTCAGGGATGTCTTTCCAGAGGAATGTTCAGGTTTGCCTCCAGAGCATGAGGTGGACTTCTCTATTGAGCTTGTGCCAGGAGCGGCACTGGTTTCTATTCCTCCCTATTGGATGGGTACACATGATTTGCAGGAGCTCAAAAGCAGGTGGAAAAGTTTTAGGAAAAGGGTTTCATCCGACCCATTACCTATCCTTGGGGTTCGCTTGTCCTATTTGAGAAGAAGGCAGATGGTACCCTTAGGCTCTTTGTGGATTATCGGAAGCTGAACCAGTTGATGGTCATGAACTGGTATCACTAGCCTAGGATTGATGACCTTTTAGATCATCTTCGAGGAGCCCGGGTGTTCTCGAAGATCGATTTGAGGTCCATTTATCATCAGTTGCACATTAGACCATCAGATATACCTTTGACAGCCTTCATGAGTAGGTATGGTCTCTACGAGTATACAGTCATGTCATTCAGTCTCACAAATACACCAGCAGTTTTCATGGAACTGATGAACCGAATGTTCCATCCTTACTTGGACTCCTTTGTCGTGGTCTTCATGGATGATATCTTGGTGTACTCTCACACTCGGCATGACCATGCTACCACTCTTGAGATCATTCTGAGTACACTGAGAGAGCATCGAATTTATGCTAAACTCTCGAAGTGCCACTTTTGGATGGATCAGATTCACTTCTTGGGTCAGGTCATCTCAGAGGCAGGAGTATCTGTAGACCCAGAGAATGTGAGAGCTATAGTTTCCTCAGAGCAGATAAAGAATGTTTTTGAGGTACAGAGTTTCCTAGGGCTGGATAGATACTAAAAACACTTTATTCTGGACTTCTCACGCCTAACAACACCTTTGAAAGGTCTGACCAAGAAGGGAGCGAAGTTCTTATGGTCAGATTCTTGCGAATCAACCTTTCAGGAGTTGATGGGAAGGTTGACGTCAGCACCAATACTAGTCTTGCTAGATCTAGGCAAGATCTATACTATTTATTGTGATGCTTCAGGTATCAGGCTGGGTGTTGTGCTTATGTAGGGAGATGTAGTCGTTGCGTACGGGTCTCGGCAGTTGAGGCCAAATGAGAGGAACTACTCGACGCAGGATCTGGAGTTGGAAGCTGTTGTTCATGCCTTACGCATTTAGATACATTACCTTCTGGGAGAGCACTTTGAGGTTTTCTTTGACACAAGAGTCTCAAGTACATCTTCACTTAGCGTGATCTGAAACTGAGACAGCGCAGGTGGGTCGAGTATCATCAGACCTTTGATTTTGAGCTTGCCTATACGCCGGGAAAGGGAAACGCAGTGAAAGATGTGTTGAGTAGGATAACTCATATTTAGGTAGTTCTGGAGGCCAGTAGTGAGTGGGAGATTATAGATCTGTTCTCTGATATGCATCTGGAGGTGCATGACAGACGAGGAAAAACTTTTCTATCTTCTGTAGCTGTTACCTCTACACTACTTGATCAGACTCAGAAGGTAGCTATCAGACTCAGAAGGCCTAGTCATGTGGGAGAGTGTGTCCGGAGAGGACCCCCTTCCTGGATGGATAGTGGGAAAGGATTAGATCTTGCATTTCTAGGGATGCGTATGGGTGCCATAAAACATACGCGAGGAGATGATGTGGGATTTTCATTCCTTAGTTTGGGCAGTTCATCCTGGCACCACCAAGATGTATTGGGATCTTCATCACTAGTACTGGTGGCCATGTATGAAGAGAGATGTTGCTGGTTTCATCTTGCGGTGTTCTACTTGTCAACATGTGAAGGCGAAGCATCAATGACCAGAAGCTCTTTTACAGTAGTTACCCATTCCGGAGTGGAAGTGGAACGATGTCGCGATGGACTTCGTGACCAGATTTCCGAGATCACCTTGAGGGAACGATCATGTTTGGGTTGTCGTCAATATGCTTACGAAGGTTTCTCACTTCTTACCGATCAAGTAGAACTTCAGTGTTGATGATCTAGGATGACTGTACATCCGAGAGATTGTACATCTGCATCGAGTTCCACACTCCATTGTTTCAGACAGAGATGCATGCTTTACATCTCAGTTCTGGCAGGGGCTTCAGAAGGCATTGGGTATACAGGTACTTTTGAGTACAGCATACCATCCCCAGACAGATGGTCAGTCCAAGCGTACTATCTAGGTGCTTGAGGATATGCTCCGAGCATGCATTATAGAATTTGGAGGTTCTTGGTAGAAGAATATCCCTCTAGTGGAGTTCACCTACAACAACAGTTTTCAGGCGACTATTCAGATGGCACCTTATGAGGCTTTCTACGGTAGTCCATTCTGATCACCATTATGCTGGATGAAGGTAGGAGAGGCATCTTTACTGGGACATCATCATGTTCAAGAGACCTCAGAGCAAATAGAGTTGATTCGAAAGAGGATGGCTACTGCATAGTCTCGACAGAAGTCTTATGATGATCAGCGGAGACGACCTCTGGAGTTCGAGGTCGGGGGTTAGGTTTCCTACGTGTCGCACCGAGGTTGGGACACAAGAGTATTCAGAGAAAGGGTAAGCTTTCACCACGGTACGTCGGGCCATTTGAGGTATTGGGTGGATTTGGGCCAGTTGCCTATCAGTTGCAGTTACCTTAGAGGTATCGGGCCATGCACGACGTCTTCCACGTCTCTAAGCTCTGACATTACTTTTCAGACCCATCTCATGTCTTTCAGCCTGAGGAAGTTGAGCTCGAAGTGGATGTGTCATTTGAGGAAAATCTTATCCAGATTGTCGATCGTAGTATGAAGGTTCTCTGTGGGCATTATGTTCCTCTAATACGGGTGCTATGGCAACACAGACGAGTACAGGACGAGACATGGGAAAGGGAGGTCGATGTACGATGGCAGTGGCCGGAGCTGTTTGGGGTTTCTTCTTCCATGCCTCATTAGGGAAATTCGGGGACAAATTTCTTTAAGGGGGGAAGTTTTTAAGAGTCCGGATCTTCGTTTGAGGTATTTTTTTCCTTTTTCATGAGTTTTTTAGAAAATGGAGTTTTCGGAAATTTTTTAAGTACACGTCGTGTACTCTTTTCCAGCTCGATGTCGTGTGCTGGCTGTGCCCGTGCCACACACATGGGGTGTAGGGGTGACGTGGAGGCCGCTTAAAGTGGAGTGCGGAAAAACCTAGTACACGTCGTGTACTCTAAAAATTACATGTTGTGTACTTTATTTTTTTTATTAAACGGACCAGGGTCGCGCCTAATCAACAAAAAGCTCTTCTTCTCCAGCTTCTTCATCTAAGAGCGCCAAGAATCCATGGATCTTCGACGAGCTTCTGTTCCTCCATCCATCCTCTGAATCGATATTCGTTGATTGTGTTGGAATCACAGCGGTGAGTTCTCTCTTCTTCTTTAGCCTTGTTCCATGTTTCCTCCTTGTTTCCATGTTATCGTGGGTTGAGCGTTTTTGGTGTTTTCTCAGATCTTCGACGTTCTAAGGGGAATCAATCATCATGGTTCACGTATATCAATCTCCTATGACCAAGGTAGGTGGTTTGTGCCTTTCCCTAGGAAGTTTCTGAATATTTTGTATAAATTCCCCCAATTCCCCTGAATGGGGAATTGTGGGTTCCCGGTTTCTCCCTATTGTTTGTCTGCTTTTCTTGTTTATTGAGTAGAAATCATTGCTTGTAAATTTGTGTAATTTATATTGTGTTCTTGTGCTTTGACTTGCATGTTTTTCTTATTAGGTGTTTTTTCAGTTGCCATGCCTTGTTGTAGGATAGTGGAACTGTTGTATTGTTATGCTGATGTGCATTAGAATGATAGCCAAGTAGTTCTTGATGTTTACTTAGGCCGATACATGCGCTATGCATGTTGTTATACACATGGCTGTGAGAACCTAGTGTAGTGGATCATAGAGATAATGGACAGAAGGGCTTCTCCAGAGTGTCCTTAATTTATGATGCCAGACAATAGGGGGAATTAACGTTGAATTCTTTCTCATAGAGTCTGTAGTTCCTCGACGTAGGCCACAGGGGGAATTCACATTGAGTGCTTCCCTAGAGAGCCTTTAGTACGATACGAGACTATTGGGGGAATTGACGGTGAGTGCTTCCCCAGAGAGTCTATTAATTATTTACCTGACCTAAATGGGTGATACTGTGTGTGATTCCCAGAGGGATTTCTAGTACTTTAGGTTGAACCTTAGGGGTTAGGTTGTGAGAACTACCCATTAGTTACCTTTTTGTTTTTCTTACGTGAGTGGTTGTTTCTTGTTTGTATATTATATGCTGGAAACTGTGGATTATTACTACTATGTATTATCCTGTTTACTGGTTGTTGTTTGCTGCTTAATGTACTTTACCTGCCATATATTCACTGACTGTTAGGCACAGATCTTTGGGTGGATGCCTATTGGGAATTTGTCTCACACGCTGTTTAGGTCATGCTTTTGGGCCCAAACAGATTATGTTGTTTCATGTATAGATAAGGTCAAGCACCCTTCCACTTCAAGTTCTTGATTGCACTAGAGATGGAGAGCATGTGACCGAGCCGAGGATTGCGATGCTGAGGATTTTCTCATTTGTTTTTCTTTTCTACTTGGGCTTAGTACTGTATTTCTGCATTGTGACTTGTTTGGCTGTTTTCCTAGACATATAAGTATCATGCACCATTTCAAATATTTCTGCTCCCGTTGTTTATTTTTTAGTCTTCCTCTATTTATCGTTTACTCTTGTATGCATGTCTTCTACTTCTTCTATTGATATTATTTATTTTCTCTTCTGTTATGTACTCTACCAAGGAGGGAAAAGTTTCCCCACTATCACACCCAAGGCCCTTGCTGCTAGTCAGCAGCCTCTGGCGTTTGGGGAAATGCGCTTGAGACCATGTTACCAAACAGGTACGGGGCACCTCTAGGTGGCTTCCGGAACCAGGACATTACATTAATAATTCCTTGATCCTAGGATTTTGTCTTCAGTTTGATTTGTTAGAGAGAATATAAGAACCTTACTACTATATGTGTTGAAGTTTGATGATTTTCACAATACCTCCCTAGTTATTCCCTGATTTCTTGGACATCCCATGTTCCACACATATTAATTACCTTGTTAGTCTCTAATGTAATAATGACTATGGAGGAGTAAAGTGGATTAGCTATGCCCATGAAATGGAAAAAGTGTCCGACAATCAAGTAATCAACAATTGGGAATAATTTGTATCATAAATATTATTTAAAATAGTAGTGGAAAATATATAAAATTCAATGATGACCCACCCGTACTTTGTATTTCCTTGCCAACAGAAAAGAAAATAAATATAAGTATCATGGTATAAAGGTAGAAAAATTGAAACAAACAAATTAATCCATCCACAACTCTGATAACCCTCCCATACAAAGAAAACCATGTAGCCACCTCCAGTTCCGCTATTCCCCCTTCATAGAACATAACCACCCCCCATCAATAGAAATCTATAAAAGTCCTAAGTGGATGATTCCATAAAGAAAATAAAATAAAAACTACACTAAAACATACCTATCTCTTGTGACTATACTATTCACCGCCCACCATATAAGAACCACAACACACCATCGGTCAATTTATATTCCTATATGAAAGGGGGAAACATATCCATGTTTCAAAATTATACTATCAAATATTAAATCCCTATTAATTAACAATTAATCTTCCTTTTAATTGTATATAATCAGTTTGACTTGAATCTCAACTTTGTTATCTTTTGTTCGATACAAGTTTGATTGATACATTTTCATTATATTTATTTTGTCTTGTTTTTTTATTTTATCTTGAACAATTTCATTAATTTGGGTTTTAATGGATTAATTTGGATTACATTTGTATCATATCACTTTGGTTTGGTTTATCTATGATCCTGAATTTTGCAGTCATATAGGATTGAATTTTTTACATTTGGTCCAATTTGATTTATCATTTGTAATATTAGATTTTTTTAAGTTAGACTATTATGAATTTTTCTATTCAATTTCATTAAATGTTTTCCTATTTGAATTCGATTTTGTTGATTTTGATCAATCTATATCTATTGTGGTTAATCTTATTTACATTAATACCAGTAAGGATCAGTTAGAATGGGAATGTTTTTAAAGATGTTTCATTCTATTCTTTATTTGGTTTTATTCATTCTATTATGGTTTTTTGTGGTGAAACGATATATATTTCCACACATATTGCGTTGACACTATATAATCTCATATTTTTTGGTTTCATGTGGTTCATATTTTTTTATTTTGTTTGATGTAATCCAAATTGAGGTAGGGGAGGAGAGATATAAATGGATTATACTGATTTTTTATGATTCTATTTAGTACAACATGATATTATTTATTTCAGATCCTATTATTTTTTAAATATTTGTTTGGTATAGGCTCATTTTATTTATTGTATATTCATTTAGGAATGCTTAGTTTTACTCTTTATATATAAATTCAATTTAGATATTTTGGGTTTTTTCTACTTATATTATGTCATATTTCATTCATATCAGTTTGATTGAGTTCATATTGGTTTCATTTCATTTGGTTTGTTTTTATTTGGACCAGGATAGGATGATTTGATTTGATTCAATTAGGTGAAAACCTTATTTCATATAAAAATTTATTTTAAGAAATCTATATCAGTATGTCATACAAAAACATGGTGTGAAATACAAGCAATAAATTATTATTTAAATTTAAAAGACCAACGCAAAAGGAAACATACCTCAAACTCAAGGTACTCTACCTATGAATATGGAAACTCAAATCTTCTATTTGACACTATCATGCATATCCACTTTCAGATATATTTAAGGAAACCTAGCCCCTATGTACATATTTACATGGGAAAATTTGTACAAGGAGATCCTTATATATGGGATTATACATGAATATACCCCTTTACCTTACAATGTATGCATTTTTCATATATATATATATATATATATATATAATCCCACGTAGCCCTAATATATATATTCATACTTCCATGAGTGAATACATATACACTGGGAAACTTATATTTGTATATTCCATCCTATGCCCACATTTGGAATTCTTCTTTGACAATGGAATCCCAAAACCACCAAATGTGGTCCAAATTACTCTATAAAAACATGGAAAACTCAAAACCCCAAAAATAATAAATTTTAAATAGTTAGAAGAATTGAAATGAAAAAAAAACTAAAACAAATGGAGAATTTTCAGTTTTTCATAAAATACCAATTCTGGTATAAGAAAACAAATTTGGATAGATATTTGTGAGTTTGTGTAAAAATATAAGTGAATTAATATTCTTTATAATCAATATACCATACAAAAAAGAATTATTATGGAAAATAAAATGAATTGGTGTTGGCCGGGTGTATGATTGGACTTATTTAATGGATTTGGAATTGAATAATTCATGAATTATTTAGTATATACACTCAATTACCATGACCAAAAATGAAAAAAAATAGCGGGGAGGAAATCGAAAATATCACATAAGTCGACCCATCATAAATAAAACACCTTCCAATGAAAACACTACTCCTTCAAGCATTTTATCATCAGGAAAAAAAATACGAGAACCCAATAACATCGTGTCCCTAAACATAAAAAAAATTATTATGAGAATTATAGATCAAATTATTCCTGTAAGGAATCCTATTGAAATAATTTACTTAAGGATAATCAAAAATAAAAAAATGTTAACATGAAATAGTTTTTTACATGGAATTCATATATAGAGTCTACTAAGACATCATTTTTTGGAACTTATAATAATGAAAATGTATTTCTAATCTTTTAAAAATTAATTGTATTTAATTTATAAAACGTATAATAGAAAAAAAAAATATTCATAGAATCCAAACAATCTTCCACTTTGGAACATTGGCTTTTGAATTTGAAATATGTATTTATAAGAGAAATTACTTGGAAAGATACACAATTTTTTTATATAAATTTACATCTTAGTGAGATAAAATAATAGATGGGATAACTAAAAAATTAAAGACATTACCATTTATTATTATACCTTTCAGTAGATGGGATAGATGAAAAAATGGAAAATTATTAAAAAATGATAGTCTATTATTTATTAGCTATCACATCCAAAAAAAAATAAATTATAATATCCTCTATTGAAATTAATAAATATCAACAACATCAAGTATTCAAAGAAAATTATAGTGTATAACAGTATAAAAGACATTAAATGATACTATATAATAGTAGTTATTATTAAAGGAAAGTGTATAATGGTTGAAAATATTAAATAACATTTTATAACAGTTGATATCAAAAAAAGATAGTGTATAACATTAGACAGTTTGAAATGGCATTGTTTTTAGTAAAAATAAAAAAAATTAAAGTGTATGATAATATATAGTGTTAAATGAGAGTATATAATAGTATAAATTAAGTATGTATTCATTGAAAAAAACCATCAAGAGAGTAGAGTAATTATGAAAAATCTATTGGCATAATTTATGTTCATTAAAAGAGTCCTTTGATTATTCTAATAGAGAATTTGTTTGAAGCAGAAATACGCCAATTTTTCTAAAATATGTGATAGAATGGAATATCATAGACCAAGTAAAATAATTATATGTATAGAAATTAATATTAAATAGAAATCATTTCAAATTAGAAATATGAATAGGGGTTAAATTACATTATTAATAAATAGAAATAGTCAAAACTCAACCAATTCTAATGTTTAGAGACTTAAATTTGCTAATAAAATCTCAAAACCCTAGTTATTTCATTACATGTATAACTACCAAGAAAAAATAGGGAAAGGGTAAAATATTAATATGGGTTTAATAAAAATCTCTTATACTTTTTAATATCACATAAGGTAAAAACATGCCATTAAAAACATAAAATTCATGCTTCTGAGCTACATTTCACATTTTTTAAATCATTATTAATCTCATTTCAATGATATTTTAAAAAATAACTACTCCAAAATATATAGAATGTAATTTTAAAAACACCTAGATTAACCAAATGAAATTGGGAAATAAACATTTATCCTAAAATATCCATGATTTCAAACATTACCCTTTAATTTATTTATGACCTAAATAGGGCCAAACCATTTTAAACCCTTACATTTTGTTCAAAAAATTTATTGAAATATTATTACAATAGATTCATTTTCATGTATCACATGAAATTTTAAGTGATACCTTTGAGAAATCACATTGAAAGCCTAAAAATATATGTTCATTTAAAATAGTCTACTCAAAGGCCATTTATGAAATCTCATGAATGTAATGTGTGACCAGTCACACAGAATATGATTTATAAAATCCCTTTAGATAGTAAAACCTTTCTCTTTCAAATAAATCTAATAAAAATATAACTTTTAAACTTTTAAATCTAATACAATTCATTAATATGGTAATTTAATATTTAAAACATAAGTTCAAATACTAAGGAATCAACGTTATCAAAATTAAAATTTAGGGAATGGGAAACCTAACTCAAATTAGCAACACAGAAGACAAAATGGATTGCCTCTAAAGGTGGATGAAAAAAGCCAATAAGAAACTTCCATAAATCCTAAACACCAAAGAAACCAAAAAAATGAGCTCAACCCCTTAATTTAGGGTTATACTAAACCAAAAATGACAACATTAAAGGGGAAACCCATAAGGAAATAGGGAAATATAACTAGAGACTTATCCTTGGAGAGCCAAACCAATAAGGCTTTGAGCATTAATGGGGAGAATGGAAGACAGAGCTGGAATGATGGAATCAGAAGGATGTAGTGCATCAAGGTAGGGTTTCAGCTTTGAGTGGGATAGGTGTGATGTATGAAAAAGGAATTGGGGAAGAATAGGTTTGGTGGAGGTGGGGAGATGGTTCAAGATAGGGATGAGTGTGATTTATAATTGGGGAGAAGAGGTTTTTTAGGGGAGACAGGGGTTTCTAGGGGAGAGGAGAGTTTGAGGGGGAGAGGCTCGTGGGTTTGAGTGTGACAAAATAAATTTTTGATGTGGGGTATACCAATGGTTTCATGGAAACTGTAGGGTCAAAACAACTATCCCAATAGGTTTTATAAACCATTGGTATAGTTTCATGTGTCTAGTATCATTATTCAGAAGTTTATTTTAGTATTTTTGAATATAATGATATATTCTTAATTGATATCATTATATTTAATAATCACAATTTCATCAATACATAGTGATTTAATCAATTTATAATTTATCTCTTACTTTAAAAAATGGATATCTAAAAAAAATAAATTTTTATCCATGTTGCACTAAAATTAATGTTTTATTGATCAAATATTCATAAAAGAGAAATAATTTCTTGTGTATGTCTCAAAATATTTCCCAAAACTGATATATGTAGAACAAGTTATCTAAAACAACTGGTTAATATCTACAACACAACAGTAACACTACTAGTTATACATTAATATGTATAAATTAAATAATTTAAGTAAATACAAAATATATATTAACAAAAACATCACATCGACTAGTTGTTGGAGAATCATCTTTGAGACCATTTAGTTATAGGATGAAGCCTTTCATCCTTGATGGAAGCGTCATGATGCCACCACCCATGTGGGTAATCATTATTCTAAAACCATAATAACATAATTCAAAAAATATTCTGATAGTATGATTACCAATAATTATGATAATATTAAAGATAAGATAAATCTTAATGGTTACCAACACTTTTAATCGTATTCACACAAATGTATGGGCATTCATCCTTAAATTACTTTTCATCTAAAATGTGTACTAATACAACAGGTTGTATTTCCACAAATGTATCTAAAAATATCATAAATCATGGTAACAACCCATCACTTAAAAACTAAAAAGTGGATTTTATGACTTTGATCTTATGATTAATCATATACTCATAAACCCATGATGGTATCCACCACTATTATGTTACTAAAGGCATATATAATTATAATATTTAGAACAATACATAGATGTTTCCATATTCTTTTAAAAAACTACCATTAGTAAATATAGTTATACAATTTTATTCCTAAATCCCAATATATAAATACATTAACCATTTTATTTCAACCTTGGTGGTTCTTCACTATATGGGTAATCCTTTAGCATATGGAATTGAATCAAATTATTCCTAGGTTCCCAAAATTTAAGATGGAAACACATAAATGGATTCATAGGATGCGATTTATTTCCTTCTATTCTACTCTTTATTTTTCCCTAGAAATTAATTTCTTTATCCCATTCCTTTCCATGCAGAAAATAGTTTCTCATTCCATGGAGTCACTTTCCTCAGAGTCTCTTTCTACATTTCTGACATAATGGAAATCAAGATTTCATTTCTCTATGGTCTCCACCATTTAATAGCTTATAGAATTTCATCCTTATAATTTTTGGTGGGACAATGAGTTGGTTAAGGTATAGGTTGTTAATCATATTTCAGTATAACTGATCAGGAATAATAATGCAAACATTCACCCTTATCGTCATCCCACTTGGTTTCTCATATTCACCAAATTTTACTTCACATTAAATGTTAAAAAAACTTATTCAAGTTCCATCCATTGACTAAATCCAGAATTTATAGTCTGATAAATAATAATCATAGTGTTTAAACCATATAATCATTTATAATTTGTCAAAATTATGACACATTCTTTTCATTATAATACGCCTTAGGTTTAACCTTGGAAACTTATTATCGTAATCGATTTAAATGATTCAAAATGGTTTGTAAATAATATGTGAATTATACCAAGAATATACCCTAGGAGTGTAAAACCAGGTGTGTTAGAAGGCCCATTGTAATATACCAAGAAATGATTAAGTTAATCCCAACATGAATATTTTGTAGTTATTAACCCTATGAACATTTGTGCTATTACCACATCCACTTTTAGTATTTTTATAGGGTTATGTTTCTAATAAATACCACATAATATCTATCTTACCAAACATAAGGGTGTTTTTATGTATTTATTCTCAACTTATATAAGAGTTTTATGTTACCTAATCTAGGTTTTAAAAAAACCTAGTTCCTATAGAATCTACTAAACATTCAATGATACCAACTATAATGTCTTGGACCCTTGTAGCCTAGAGCAAGTGTCCACTTTGTTACACTGGAATAAGATATAAAGAATATCATCCTTATGGGTCCAATAGTTTAGAATTATGGGTAAACTAGATACAAACATGATTTACATAATATATTTTAATAAATATAATTAAAACAAATTAAAAAAATTACATTATTCCCTCTATAATTTGTAATCGTTTTTTTATAGTATATTTCTTGGATTCCTAAGAAAAGAAAAAATAAGGGTGAGATCAAATACATAGTAAGAGTTATAGTAGAATATAAAATGAGTAAATTTAGAATAATCATGAAGGAATAATCAATATGACATGGTATACATCTGAACACGCTTTCCATTTAATTAATAATCTTACAGTAATGATTTTAAAAGGAATACTAAACATGAAAAGGTAAATAACTAAACACACAATCCATTTCAATAACCCAACTATCATGAATAAATAATGAATAATCAATATTTAATAGTAAATAACTAAACACACATGCTATTTAAATAAATATAATGTCATGAATTTATAATGAATTTTCAATATGGAATGGTATATAACATAAAACACATGCCAATTAATTGATAAACTAAGAATGGAAATGTATCCAGAGATAATATCATTCTAAAAACATCATGTATTATAAAAAATAGATTCTTAAAGAGGGAAATTATTAATCATTTAATTTCATGTGATCTTTAATCATGATACATGTACTATTAATCCCTTTTATATGAATGATTAAAATTAATGGGTATATATACACCAAAAATCCATTTAACTATGAATAGCCAACTAATTCATCACAAGAGACTATAGACGAATCGATCACATATCTATGACTAAATCCACCTATATCATAATGTATAACACAATACTCATATATCAAATGATATATTTAATTTATGAACTATATTCCATACCAAAAAATCATTGTATCATGCAATGGATAAGAATTAACAATAATTCCCCAAGTCAATCATATGAGGTCAATGTACAATTAATTTTCTAGAAATGATATACAGTTTATGAATTAATCATATAAAGTATAAATAATATGGATATTTAAGAGAAATTTAATTCCTAAATTTCATAATAAAATGGATATTTCAAGGTAATGTTAATGTTTACCAAAAATAATCAAGGAAGTAAATGTAAAATACATTCCTTGGTCAAACTGATCATTCATCTAATGAATGAGTTAAAATAAAATGAAACTTTTAATAGAATTAATATAAATAGACTCATGATTTCATATATATTAGTGGATAATTATATACAACACATAAAATAATATAGTGGTATTACATGACTTATGGCCCAAAGAAGACAATATGAGATGAACAACCCTTACAATGATCATAATGTTGAAGTGAGAATTAATCAATAAATCAATTATGTGTATGAAATGTAAATCTATTTAAAATAATCATAAATATAATATAATGTTTTATTAATTCACTACACACATTATATAATAATACCATAGAAAAATAATAAGTAATATAATATAATGAAAATAAATTGAGTTACGAAAATCATTACCACTGGGTAATTTTCCCATCAAATCCCCTTAGATGAGATAATTTGAATTTAAATATAAAGTAAAATAATGTTTTATGAATTCATGATATTTCATTTAAAATGGGTAGTATATACAACATTTAACAGAAATTATGGGCATACCATTACAATGATCCTTTATGAAATGAAATTGAGATGGTCACTTACCGCACAGTTATTTTTAGTTGAACACTTTTTAACCTCATGTATAGTAGTTTGAGAATGATATTAATTTATAATATAATAATATTAATATTTAATATATCATATATGATCCTTTCATGACATTATATAACCCATTAATTAATAATAGTTAATTATTACTATCGATTCAAGTAATAACTACATTGGTTTCTAAAAATTCATCAAAAGATAATTTATATATGTTGTTTTAAAAATTGAATTTTAGTGTTTACAACAAACATAAAATTTTTCATGAAATTAATTTTTAAATAGGTACAAAAACATAGAGAATCCCCTTTTAAAAAAAATATAATATATAAAAAATATTTCTTTTTTTCAATCAAATGGTTTTTATTTTATTTCTAATCAATAGATAATTGATGAATTTATTTATACATGAGTAAAATATATAATTTTACAAATATATATTTTACTATTAATACATGATGATTTAATGGATTTATTATAACGTAATAATATATTATAGTTCATTTAAACTCATGGTTGTGCACACTATAAGCTATCAAGGAAATAAAATTTATTTACAAATAAATATTTCAAAAATTCTTAGGGTGTTACATTTTTGTCAAATCATGGGTTTTTTGTAATATATGTTATAAAACCTGATTTTATTATTTCAAAATCCCTTAGTGATAGGTGTTTAATAATCCACATCTAATGTGTTTTTGATTCAAAAGATACAAATTTTGTAAGGGGATTTCATTAGTTGAATATCATCATTGAGTCATAATCATTGTATTTTTCTACATTAATTTAATATTGATCTATTATTACCTTTTTTATGTTGTGTTATATTTTAACATTCATTTAGTGAGATATTAATTCCCATTATCAACATGAAGTTATTGGATTAAATTTTTCCTAAAATAAAAATGTATCATAGGAAATAATATCTATCATTCTTACCATTGGATATTTTCTTCCATGTAAATATATTCCATCCTACTAATGTTATCCTTTATTTTTTGCAACATAATATGGAATATTTAATATGATCTTAATAATTCATTATCAATTTTATTTTGTAAAATTTAATACTCATTTAATAATGTAATTTTTTAATAATGTTATTTCAAATTGATCTGACAGTTTTTTATATCATTCTAAAATAATTTTTTATCATTCCCTATACATTATCATTTGATAACCCTGATGAATTTTTATTTTTTAAATATTAATTTCAAAAATATTTTCTTTTAATGTATTTTCCACTTCCATTTTTGGAAATATTTTCTATTTTTTGATGTTACCATTATTTAATATTATTTTAAAAAAGAAATATTTTTCATTGTATTTTCAAATCAACTTTTTGAAATATTTTTAAGAATTCCATTAAAAGTAAATTTTTTCAATGTATTTTTACTTATCATTTTAATAAAATTTATGTATTTCATGGATATTTTTTTTGAACTCATTATAATAAAGTTTCCCTACGAATTATCTTTTCTATGATTGAAGAAGTATGACCTTCGTAAGGGAATTAGTAACTCAAACTCCATTGTTTTTATTATAAAATTTATTATTTTTTACTTCTTTTTATATAAATTTACCATTTTGAATGACTTACACATTTTTACTTTTGGGGAAAGGTATTTTTGAACGAATTCAATTTTCATTAAAGGTTTTATTTTTATTTTTCATGAAACTAAATGATTATTTTTTAATAGAGGCCCCTAAAAAGTTCATTTTAAATAGTGAAAACAAAATATTTTCAAAATTTAATTTTTATGATTTTTTTCATTATTTTAAAATAATCTATCTAAAATAGATTCATGTTTCCTTATTTATTATATATTATTCTTTTATTATGTTGTTGTTTAGGGTAATGAATTTTACAGTTTCAATAGAATTAATTGAAGATGTAATTAGGATGTTATAAAAAACACATTATATTTCATTGGTTATTTATTAAAATAGAATGATTTACTTGTAGATATTTTATGATGCCAATTTTATTAAATTGGTATCCTCAGGTAGTTATTTTTAAATGTCATGAAACCAATTTTCTTTATTTAGGGTTTTTATGAATTGATGATGGTTTTCATACATCACATAAATTAATAGATTTTTAGATTGGTGAGACCTATATATTTAATTATTGAATTGCATATATAATTATATATCATTATATTGGCATTTTATGTGAACTATTTAGAATGTATCAAGGTGAAAAAATGGTGACTGTGATGTAACTTTTCTATACACCTAATATTATGATGGAATGGGTAGGTAGGTAGACTAGTTCACAATGATAATATATCATAATTTTATAATTATATCACTTTATTTCATATATACCATGAATCATGTTATGTGTTCCATGATTTATTTTCTTATTCCTTGGAAAAGGTGATATAATTTTGAGATATGATTCATTTGGTTAACAACTAATAAATTATGCTATCTTAAAGTATAAATTTTCCCTTATTAATTTTTTCACTTGATTATTATCTAAAAATTACACCTTTTGTTATGTTATCCCTTTATGAGTGACTGAGCTCACCCCTTTCTTATCTTTTTTAATCTCAAGGTTTTGATAATGATTGTATCACGTGGGATGTATAGAAAGGTCCTAAAAGAGCATAATCATGGAGAAAATTTTTAATTTTTAGTGAAATAATATATTTATATATCTAACCTAAAAAAATTGAACATTTTTATATTTGGGTTGTGGAATAATTTGTGGATGTAATAATTAAAAAAAATTCAATGTATTAATTATGTATGTCTTGATTGTGTGCCTTCATTTAGTAGTAGATCAGGGTTTATTTTTTGGATATTTGTTTAAATATTTTTATATATAAGATAAGTATCCTTTGGTGTTTAATTTATATAACCTTATTAATAATATTATATTTGAGTCAAAATAGAGGTTGATTTATTGAAATGTTGGTAAAGGTATAAGTATGAATTTTTCATAGTAATACATTCATGTATGGTTACTAGTTAGTGGATTTGACTATGGTATTGATGTATCTAGGGGTAATCATCCTGAAAATGGGTTTGGGTAATTGAATCAATCATTACATTAATACAAGATGAGTGGGTATATAAATGAAAACCATTCAAGTTACTTTGATAGGATATACTTGGTTGATCATATTCTCTTTAAAAAACCACAATGATGTATTGATTTCCTAGTTATTTTGAGGTATTATTTTGAGAAGTATATGATGACCCAATATAATGAAAGCTAGATCTAAGATCGATATATATTAAAATAATGGATCTAAAGGCAAAAGGAGGAATATAAAATTACAATATGTTTTGAGATTGAAATTATTATATGATTATGATAAATAAAACTTACTGTAAAGGTTTTATCACTCATATCAACCATTTTATATTTAGTAATGGATGAAAATAGATTGATGCATCAGTTTCATGGGTAATACGAAGGTTACCTCAACAAAAAAAACCATCATAATTAGATTTGGAATAATAAAAAATACGATTTTTCCGAACCAACTACCGTATAATAATATTGGGAATTTAAGAATTGTCTATGTTCCAAATAAACCAAATAAAAGAATTATTGTGTCTCGTGAAAGGTAAAGTGACAAATATGATGAAGAAAAGATGATTAATTTTTTATATGTCAAATTTGATTGAATAAACAAAAAATGGAATTTCCATAAGGGGACTGCATGATGCCTCATCTCTGGAATAGGGGGTCACCTAGCAATAAACATTCATATGAAAATGAAGGGTTCTATTAATAAGAGGATAAAAAAAAGATCGTATTTTAGAGAAAAAATTAAAATCTAATGTCTTATGTGTGAAGAAATTGTGAATTAACAAAATCAATTCCCAAATGTAATGATTATTGAGGATGTTATGAATCCACAACCTCTTTTACCCTGGGATAAAGGAAAACTCCAGATAATGACTATCAATAATGTGGATTGTGGTAATTAGTCATCACTTCCCCTCCACTCCAAATTAGTTGATGTATTCTAGTTATATTAACCCAATAGTGTCTTAGGTGTTTTAGGAACATTAATTCATCATCCTCAATAGTTTTTATTTTAAGGAAATCATTTAATGGTATAATTATTGTGTTTTCGGAATAAACATTCTAGAAATAAAAATACAATCATAAAAAATCAATTTTAAAAAAAGAAATGCTACCTCCACATAGACTTCACATTAATTTATATAAGAGGACAAAACATTCTAAATAAACTATGACTATCTTTTATTTAAATTACAGTTATGAATTGACCAAGAAGAAAACTAAATCCATCAAATGGGACTCAATACCTAGTTTTGAGATGCATTTCCTTGAAATGGTTTGGGATAATATGTGTTTTCTTATCTTCTATATGACATTTATTATCATATGTCATTAGATATAATAGTATAAGAAATGTAAATTTTTTATCTTCCTTAATCTGTACCTGATTCTAAATTAAAATTAATTCATGACAATGCAATTTATTAAACATGGGAGGAATGTGACAACCTGAGATTCTGAATCCTTCAGAATAAAAACTATGTTATATAAATTCATCCCCTAGAAAAAACCAACATAAAAACCATAGAATATCAAAAATTTACCATATATTAAGTTACAATATAATCTAACATGCAAAACCATTAATTTTTAATTTATTTAGAATGAAAATAATAAATATGGGTTAATATTGAAAAGTTTAATTTCAATAAAATTTGATTTATTTATATTTTATATTTCACTTTAAAAACCAATATTTAAAAATTTTAGATTTTAAATATGATATTGTAAAAATAATTTTTGAATTACTCTTAATAAAATAATGTTAGGATGATTTGTTTTATATTTTTCTAATATAATCAACTTTTAGGGGAATTGTAGAAATACAAATTAATTTCACCAATTTTATTAAATTATAATATCAATAAATTCAATGTTTTTGAAAAATTATTCCTATAAAATTATATAATATAAATTATTAAAAGTAATTTAAAATAATATTTTCAATTTATAATCTAATATTCAACAACATGAAAATTTATGTAGAATTTTAATGAAAACAGATTTAGACCATTTTTTATAATTAATTATAACATAATGAAATAATTTATATATATATATATTACTATTTAAAAAAATACACATTTAATTATAATTATTATTTTTAATTAATTATAATAAATTTCATTCATAATTCTATCCTAATCACAAATCTTCTTTATTAAGGGTAATTTCAAAAAAGTGGTTTTATGCATTTCATCTGCTATCTTTATGATTAATTTCTCTAAAAATCCAAAGTTAATTAAATAAAATTATTCTTATATTTGAAGAGAAAATAATACTATTAAATATTGAAATTTTCTTTTTTATGAGTAAAATTTATATTATAAGGATTAATTTTAATCAACATGATAATAATGAAATAATTAATTAAATATTATTACTTATTAATATCAAGAAATTTTTGTGGAAAAAATTAAATTTAAAAAATATATATAATGGATATAATATGATTTATAAACACATAAATATATATATTTACACTAAGATAATTATTTATTAACTTTAAATATGATTATATATCCATAATGGTCAAAATTTCATTTTTCTACTAAATTATTTTTCAACAAATTGTCTATTTTAATTTATATGTTAATTTTATAATTGCTAGAACATGAATTGTTTTAAATATTGGTCAAATCCAGTTATATAAAACCAAAATTTGATTATATGGGGTTTGATATATGCTTAATAAAACATAATATCACATAGTTAATACAAGTTACCTAGATTAAAGTTATAAAAAATGTAAAAACATGTTTCCCAAATCTCTATAACATGTTTAAAACATGTGTGTAAAAATATTTTTTTATTTTTTCAACAAAATTATACCCAAAACTCAATAATTCCTTAAATTAGGAGTAACAACTTCCCATTACCCACTTTTGGGTATTTTTGTTCTCTCATTTAATTTTACTCTTTATTTGGGTGTGTGTTCATACTCCCAATGATGGAAGTAAATTATAGGGTAAAATGAACTAATTTCCATAGATTCATATTTTTTTATTAAATAGAGTCTTGGTATAAATGTGTCAAAATATTTTTTGGGTTCCCTCTGAGTTCATTGATTACTAGTGTTTTTTGTTTGATTTTGAGCAAAATATTGGAATTTTGTTTCTATATGAGAAACATATGTTGTGTAAAGTGATTTCACATTGTGTATTGATCATTAGGTAGATTTGGTGATCCCTTCATTGTTTTGATACGTTTTCATATCATGTATTAAATATCCATGACATGTAATGGGTGTTGGGAATATTCCATGAAATGGTACAAGGTGTGAAGATTATACGATGTGAATATATTTTCCATATTGTGTAAATAAAAAAATTTTATCTTAACTCAAGGTGATGGGTTTTTCAACATACATGGATTTTTTGTATTACATGACATGTAATGAGAGTAGGATCTCTCCCAGGAGATTTTGTGGGCCTTATCCCCTTTTAAATCCATTCGTCTAAGATTTTTCACTGTGGTTTTTTTGTTTCATATTACAATGTAAGAAAACCCTTTCTTATACTTCAATATATTTATTCCAGGTTTAACATGTGGGTTTCATTTATAGACTCATTGATCTATAACATTTATTTTTCATGTTTCCTTATAGATATTTCATGAGATCTTTCTCTTAAACCTAACTCTTATTTAGTTTTGTGTGACTTATTGATTTCATTGAGGTAGGTTTTAATCTATCCTCTACACTAACACATTTTATTAAACTAATAGATTCGGATATGTGAGGATTTATTCTAAGACATCCATCATTGTCTTTATGTTCATCCTTGTTGGTGGATCTTATTGATGGTGTGTGAGACCTTGTTTTTAGATAGGTGGTTCAATCCATAGCTTATGTTGGATTAACTGAATTCCACTGTCATTTTTAAATTGTTTTAAAATTATTTGGGATGATTTATTGACATATTTGTGTGTTCGATATTATTTTTTGAAAAAAATAACCATGTTTTGGTAAATGAAAATTTTATTTTCAAATAATTGTGAATTGGATTTATAAAATTGTTTTCAATGAATGGGATTGAGGAAATGGTTTGGAATATATCAAACATGCGATTCTAGGGCCACTTTGGTGGATATTATAGCATTGGGACACCATCTATTTATCATAAAGGGATTCACTCGAGGGGTGTTCCTCTGTTCCCAATTCCCACTATTCTAGGGAATTAATATTGAAACATTTTAGGGATTAACTTGTGGGTTTTCCCCTTCTCTCGAGTATTGTGTTCTAAGGATTTGATTGTGCAGTAGTCATTGATTATGGAATATATAGTATACTAACCTGAACAGTTATTATAATTGGTGTGATGTTACCTATTTTTTGACTTATACTATTTTAGATTGTGTTTCCATAAATGTTTTATGCAATGTGATACATGAGGTGATTTTATATGACTTCATGATATATATCTAAGAAATTCATTGATTTTTTTTCTAAAATTAATACTAAATGTGGAAAATGGGAATATTAAATGTTTTTCCATGCTTTTGAAATAATTTTTCAACTCTTTTTCATGAATTTATTTATTTAATGTTTAAAATGTTCAATTTATCATATAAAGACATGGTATGGAACACCTAGATGAGATCCTACCGATCATGTTAGGTCACAACCTATGCAGCCCTTCGGGGGTCGGTAGACCTCAGTATGTCTTTCGTTGCTGGGAAATTAAAGGTGTCACAGTGAGATGGAGGTGTTTTAGTGATATTTTACGATGTATCTGGTGGTGATATGGTGAGATTTTTCTAACACTATCACATAGAGTTTCTAGTTTCTAGTTTAGTAGTCCATTTTTGTTGGACTTGTACTTTGTGATGTTCTTACTACTTTTGTGTTTTATATTTTCCACTCTCATACTTATGTTATGTAATATTTATCTCATCAACTATTTCTCTTAGTTGTTTGTATATATATATATATACATATACCCACACACACACACACACATATATATATATATATATATTCTATATTTTTTCTTTACGTTGTGTGAAATCATTCCATCTATTTGTTGACTGAAACTCGTGTGCTAGCCACCGGCCCATGGGGATCGAGAATGTCAATCAAGTATGTGAAAATTTTGGGTTTGGTACATATAAAAGATGGTATCTAGGCTGGGTTAATCACATGATCCGTTTAACATGAAATATGGTCGTGGATTTATTAAATCATAAATGTTGTTTTAAAAAGTTCTATTTTAATCTATTAATATAGGGGATCACTGACAACATTTAAAAAACACATATATCCTTAAAATTCAACCTTGAAACACTTCCATTTTACCCTCCCTATTACCCTATCACACAAACATATTCCATCAGTCACTCATAGTTATCCTAAAGAGTTCAATTTAATGGAGAGTTCCCTAGAAAAAATTGAGTCTCTAACTTTAGTATAGTCATCTTGTTAATTTTTATTTATTTATATTATTCTTAATAATATCATATCACCATAATAAAATTATTAATTAAGTATAATTATTATAATATGATTTTTTATATTAATGGTATACCCCTTAGTTATTCATTTCCTCCCACATAGAAACACAAAATAACATCATTAGTGTGTTGGGGGGACAACCACCTCTACTAATAAATATAATTTGATTTTAATTACCACATTTAATGGATGATATTAATGGTTTTTCAGATGAATAAATTTGATAAATATAATATAATTATGTTTTATATTTGTCATTTTATTGTACACCACCACCCCTCTCCGATGCGGGGAAACGATGACACTAAATGTTGATATGTGAAGATTACCATATCTAAGTTGAAATGTTTCTCATTTCTCATTTATATTTTCATGAATAATCTAAAAATATTCAAATGAGGTTCATGAGAAAATAAAAATAAAAAATTATATCTGTATGATTCTATTACAATGATATTATTTCAATATATAAAAAATATTTAACCATAATCACCACTCGAATTAAATCAGGTTCATGTCTTGTTTTGTTTAACCAATTACATGAATAATGATTTAAAATATGATTGTGGAAGACTACGGGAACATGAAAACTAATATTATATTAATGTATTAAATATTTCGTTATTATTTTTTATTTATGGAAATATAATATTTTCTACATAATATTTTATATTATATAACTTATGTTGAATAATATGTTCTTAATTCATCCCTTATTTGTTTTGGGTACATTACATTAAAACAAAATTGATAATGACTTATTTTAGTAATCAATTTGTCCTAAATTTTTTATCAATCCATTCACTTCTCATGTTGTAACAGATTCTTTGTCTCAAATTTCAATCCCCTGAGACATGTTTATTTTAAACACCATTATTCATTTTAAATTTTGTAAATACTAAACCAAAGACAATTTTTCCATTATTATCTTATATTTTATGATATTTAATTTTTTATTAAATTTTATTTAACTCTCATGGGTTTTTTAATTAAAAATATACAATTGAAATAAGGGTTTTCCAAAACTCAAATCTCTTTATTGAGTCGAAATCAAACTAATTTTAGTAAAATTTATCAATATTGATATATTCTAACATTTGAAGAAGATATGTCGTATTTTCTCCTTCATTTATGGGTATTTTACTTCTATTTAAATTTACAAAATTATGTGATGAAATGTTTTCAAAATAAATGTTTACTATTAGTAAGAATAACTCTCATTCATACCAATGGATCTTCCCTTCCATGTCCATAATTTTCTTTATACTAATATTATCCTCTTTTTTAGAAATAAAATATGAATAAAATTTATATGATTTTCGTAGTTCATTATCTAATTTAAACTGGAAAATTTAATTATATTTTAAATTTTTGGGTTTTGATAGGTTATTTTAGAGTTCTCAAAAGGGGGATTTCCATCCTTCTAGAATAAAAGTTTTTTGTTCACTCTAATTTTCAATTGAAAACATTTATATTTATTTCCTTTATTAAATTTTCATTTTTAAAAGTAATAATTTTAAATGTATTTTAACTTTCTATGTTTTAAATTTTTTATCCTTTTCAAGTTTCCATTATTAATGATTATTTTTCAAAGTAAATGTTGTTCATGTATTTTCAATTCCCAATTTAAAAAAATCGATAATGATTATTTTTAGAGTAAATATTTTGAATTTAATTTTAATTATATATTTTTTTAAAAACATTATGTACTTCAAGGATATTTTATTAGGTACTCTTTATAATATGGTTTTAAAAAGTCATTAATATTACTTAATTCAATAATTATAACATCCTTAAGGGACTTGGAAACTTAATGTCCATTCTTTTAGTTATATAATCTCTAATTTGAAATTTTATTACATGACAATACATTTTAGATTATTCTGTATTTTTTAATTATTGTGAAAATAGTTTTTGAACGAATTCCATTTTCAATATTGTTTTCAATTTCATTTTTCCTGAAAAAAATGATACTTTTTGATAAGATATTCATAATAATGTTTTTACAATGCTGATTAAACATTATTTCTAAAAATATCTTTTTAAAATTTAATTTAATTATCATCAAATTATTAATCTTCAATGGAGTTATATGTCTTGATTCAACCAATATTATTCTATCATTATCTAAATATTTTGGGAAATCATGTATTTATTTTTCAAAAGATCTTATTTATTATTTAATATGGATATTTAAATCCCCATTTTATTATATTTGTTATTTATGAAAATTGATGTAATTAAATTTTTATATTATATAAAAACTATTTTATTTCCTTGGGTTCCTTATGTGTGGATTTAGAAATTTCCTAAAGACCATTTTATTTATATGGGTTATTTTATCATGTTGTTATTATTTTAATGTGTCACATAAATTTATGGATTATTAGTGGTGTGGGTCCAATATATACCTTCAATAAATTGAGTAAATTCTTTTATAAAATGAGTTAAACATATTTAGGTAAGGTTTTGTCAAGTAGCTAGGTTCAAAACAGGTGAGTGTGATAGCATTTATCTCTAGTAATGGTATTACAAGTGTATGAGATTATGGACAGCCAGGTAAAAAAGAAAAGACATCATATATTTATGATTATACCACGTTATTTAGTATGTTCCATGGATTATGTAAGATGATTCATGTTTTATTATCTCATTCCTTGATAAAAGTGATATTTTTTGATATTTTATGATTATGGTAAGAAAATAATTATTTATGTTCTCTAAAAGTATATATTTTTCATTATTCTTGATTTTCCTTTCGATTATTAAATAACCATTATGTACATTATTATTTTATCCATTAATGAGTGTCTGAACTCACTCCATAATAATGTTTCTTTAACGACCATCACTTTACAAATATAATCATTACAAAACATTTGCAGAATACTTAAACATTATACAAACATATTCCCAAAGACCGTAGTTGGTATAGTCCCTTCAAAAAGATGGAAACATAAACACTAGTATATAATGGTGCTATATTTTCTACCACTGGGTTCTCCTTGACTAACACCATTCACAGACACATCAAACATACTACATATCTTTATAACCTAAGGAACAAAACATAAAAAGGGGTTCGATAAAATTCTCATTAAGGGTAAATAAGGGAGATATGTAATCATAAACATGATAATAAGGGTATGAGAATATTATAATGAAAATGATAGATCTTAACCTTAATATCAAAGAGAATATAAAAAAATCAGGGTGTAAACCATTATATTTCATAAGACATGAATCAAAAGAAAGTAAAGGACATAAGCCAATGAAGTATAACATAGGAGAAATACATGGAATTTTTGAAACACATAATCATATACTAATTTCCATAGTATCTACGGCATCAATTCCAAGACCATAATAGAAGAAAAATTCATTAACTAAACTGTGTAAACCCTCATTTTTGTCCTGTATTAGTGAACCAAGTAAATCATCATTCTATCCCTATATTGATGAAATGAGTGAAGCCTTGTTCTATCCCTATAATACTGAACCGTGTAAACCCCTATTCCAGCCCTTTCAATCTCATAATATATAATTCTTTCCTCAATGCATTGGAGGGAGTTATAGGTCCCACCTATCACATAATGAAATCACACATACATGTGCAACATGATCATAAATAAGCATATCATAACCCACGAAATGAAATGGGTATCATAAACATGTAAACATATGAAATTTTGTGGAATGTTTCAGGATTCACGATCATTTCATCATTAACATAACTCGTGAATAGAAGAAGGGTTCAAAATTATATAACCTGTGAAAGTGAAATGAGCATCATAAACATCATTCCATCAAAAAATAATCCATTTAGTAAAATAATAATAATATAACATTTAATAATTCCCAATAAAGTCATGAGAAACTCCAATGGATGTAATCTTAGATGAGAAATAATATATAATGGCCTTTTAAAAACATTTCTTAAGGAAAATAACCTCATTACTTTGAAAAATTATTTTTATAACCTAAATCATTTTGAAAACCGTATTATTTGAAAATATATTTGAAAAATTATAATGGAATATTTTAAAACAATAAAACAAATTTAAAATCATTTTTCATTGAAATTATCTTCAAGGATATTTTAAAAATAGTTTTGAAAACAACAGACATCCGGTCGAAGAGAGAGATGGTCAGATTTCACTAAAATCATTATATTAATTACCAAAGATTAGAAAAATGGTAATACAAAATATGGATATCATTAATAAATATAATATAATTAAACAAATGAATAATAATGATATATTTCATTAAAGTAATCATAAACATAAACAATCTTGAAAAATGATAATATTGTCTCAATAAACTCTTATAACACGGTTACATGGGATCATACTCTCCATGAAAGAAAATTAAATTAAATTAAGCTTAAAAAATCCTGAAAAAATGGATATTAATTATATAACAAGTAAAATTGAAGTATATACACCTCAAAATGATTTTATGTCTCGATGAAAATATTATTATCAAGGAATACAAATTGAGACATAATTGTTTTAACGATTTGGTATATTTTGAATGTTAAAACCAATGAAAAAATGATATTGGAAGGGATATGTGAACACTAATAAATTTAGGTATAATATATATATAATTCAATAATTTTCATTACATACAACACAAAAAGGAATGAGTGGTGAACATTACATGAATCTCACATAAATTATAAATGATATGAAATTCCCTTAACATTGTGTCTTGGCTCTCTCTGTACTTGTACAAGCTTCTTGTATAATAAATATATGTTTGTTATAAATATTTTAAGGAATCATATTCTTATATCTATTATCGTATATGGATTTATTATGACCTTATATTCCCCATTTTTAAATGTTCCTATGTTAAAATTTCACATTGGGTAATATTCTCTTTTTTCTTCACTTGTGTCTTAATTAGTTATATCGGTAGTCCTTATACAAATAACAAAATTATAGAATGTATAAAATGATATAAATATCAGTTATGTATATTTTATATATTATAATAACATCACATACATGACTTATATTAACTTTATATTTCATGTAATTTACATTCTTACTTTGTTGTGGGGGTTTCACATGAATTTTTGGAGGAAATTGAGGGTTTTCATGATTTTGGCCTAACCGCGAGCCCATATCCAGATTCAAAAATAGATATTGTATCTTTTATAACTACTTCATTAGTTAAAATTTTTTATCCACTCCAATTTCTACTTGTCCTCCACTAAACTAGGCAAACCACAATATCCATTTGGACCCCTTAGGAAATAATTATCATTTTAGATTTGGGTGATTTAGGTAAAAATTGGGCCAACCAGTGGGCCCATTTCACGCATTTAAAAAAATTAATTCATTAATATATCATTCATTATTAATTTATTTGGTGATTAAACCTCCCACTAGAAATGAACAGAACAAGGAATGACCCCATGTTTTTTTCTTCATATTTGAATCTCATTTGTATCGCATATTAGGGAAAATTTCTCATGGTTTCTCAAATCATCCATATTTGAGATGGTAATTTTTTATCCATAAATTATTTAATTATACCTATTTTCTTCCCATTTCAGACCCCACATGAACTCATTATCCTTATTCTAGCCTCCCTGTCAGTTTTGGTTTCATGGATATTCAATCTTTGAGGGATTTGGGGAGATTTTTTCAAGATATCTCAAGTAAGTGGGTTTCATTCCTTCCTCCTCCCATTTTGGTAGGGCTTCTTCCATTTGATTAGGGATTCTACAATTATTCCTGAGGTTCCTAATTTCCATATTGTAGATATTCCATCGTGTTGTTTTATTTTGTTTTTATTGTTCCAACCTTGTGGTTTTAGGTTTGTTTTCACTCTATTGTGGTGCGACAGTGTTGTTATTGAAGTTCCACAAAAGGATTTGCGGGTTTTGAAATATATGGTTGGTGATTAAATGTGTAAGAATTGTATAATGAGTTATTTTTTTATAATTTTATTATATTTATTTTTCTCACTCATTATTTTTATTACAAAAACTATTTTTGGTAGTATTTGTGAAGATGATTATTTTTAAGTGCCAATTTTGTGTTAAAATGGGTGTTTTTACTTTTTTATTCCATGTTGTACCAATTAGTGTTGTTTTATAATGCTCGAAATGGATTTATTAAAATGTAACAATGATTAAAAATCTATTTTGGTGTAATATTAGTATGAATTGTTCGATAAAATTGGGATTTTACTTGGATTTTATGTGCAATGTTTTGTTATAACTTGTACAATTTTTAGTAAAATTCAATCATTTGTTTGAGTAATAAAAATGGTGAAAAGAATGTTAAGCTACTATTTTCAGTGTGTATGATTAGAACTATTATTTTTATGTGTCAATGGAATTTGGTAGCATGTGGAACTTGTTTGAGCACGAAGTGGGAAACCTGAGTATCTAGGTGGGAAGACTTGTACAAGAAAGCTAGTGATCCATAGTGGGTTTTCCCCTATTTCACTTAGCATGATTTATGAAGAAGATAATAAAAAAATTATGATGATGATTATGATGGGGACCAATAAGTTATGGTTTATTCCCTTACAAGTTTCTCATTTATGTGAACATATATTTATTTGGTTTCTTTCACACAGAGATGCCAAGAACCTATGGCCACAACTAACTAGTTCCTAGGTGTGTTCCCATTTTGAGTGATCATTGACCATTTTGGATTTTATATTTGGATTATGGGGCATATGGATGAAAACTTAAGTAGCTTAAATGTTATATTTATATTTTAACTATTCTATAAATTTACCCACATTGAAAACTACTTTCATTTAAAAGATACACCATTTGAAATTACTACTTCCATTCATTGTTTATAACACTTACAAGCTATTTATCTTATAAGGATTATCATATGAAATATTTGGGTGGTATCAAATTGGTATTATGTTCACACCCTATTTACACCTTTGGGTGTCTGTAGACTCGGTTATGTTTGAAACAGGTAAGGGAAAGGATTCTAGAGACGGCGGTTTGGGTTACTCGTTGCTTCCGTTGTGCGGTATAGTGGAGACATCTCAAGGGAAATGAAACCTTGAAATGTGGTGGTATTTGGGTGGACTTTAATGCTAATTTTGTTGTCTGGGATCCCTTGTGTCATGTTAAAAACCATGTATTCAGTTCTGATTTTTTTATTAATTCTTTTTTGGTATAAATTTTCAGATTCGTTTTATTGATTTTTTTTGTTATTTTATGTATCCTATTTCAGGTAAATCATTCCAAAACCAATTTTTTTGATACCTAGGAACGTGTTCTAGACCTTGAGGATAGGGAACGCTCTTCGAGCCTTTCCATGGGATGGGTTTGGGGCTGGTATTAATGGTGACCAGATATGGTTCCTGACAAAATGATATTAGAGGGAAGGTTAATGTATTTGGGTTATATTATTATTTTGGGATTAGTCAGGATAGAAATGAGATAGGACTATTAGGGCTTGGAGTTTTGGTCAAGAGTATAGTTCTTGGCATGAACCTATTATGAAAGACCTTGATTCACTATGGGATGTTGGAATTGTTTGATTGGCTTCAATTCTAGGTGAGAAGAGTGGGCAGCAGAACGCACATGGACATCAGGTTGCAGTGAATTAGTTGTTTATTATATTGTTGTAATGTGTTTGGATATGTTATATTGTATGTTATTGATGAAATTTTCAGTTTTTTACTGATCTTTTTTATTGTGACTGTTGTCTTTTGTTGCAACATGCCACCACGGAATGCTCCCATGCAGCCATAGGAGGAAGCCGAAGAGAGTTCTCCCTTGCCGCATGATTACAGGCCAGTAGAGGATGTGGTTTGGGCTTTCTAAGATCTCAGGCAGGGACTGCCTTCTATTCCATCTTCGGTTAGAGAATATGAGAAAGGTCCTATGAAGGAAAAAACCTAAGAGTTTCTAAAAACCAAGCCTTATGATTTCTGAGGTAGTACATAACAATATAAAAAAAAGGAGTGGCTTGAAAAGATCGAGTTCATGTTTGAGTTCTTGGACACACCTGAGGAGGTCAAGGTAAAATATTCCTCTTTCATATTAGTGGTTCCCAGCCGATAATGATGGGTATCAGTGCTTCAAGCTAGGATTAATGAGCAGATGAGCTAAAAGGACATCAAGTTTATCATCAACGACCAGTACTACCCTGATTTTTTGGCATATGATTGATCTCAAGAGTTTATGGAGCTTGTTTTGGGGGGGTCTTTCTGTGACGGATTATGCAAAACATTTTTCCATTTTGTTCCGACATTCTCCATAAATGTTCTCCAATGTGAAGATGACCGCACAAAAGCTCTAGAGGGGTCTTCCTCCGAAGATCTATTCCCATGTCTTCCTTTCCAAGATGAAAAACTATGCAGAGGTATTAGACTGGGAATTTATAATGCCGATTGACCAAAAGGGTAGGGATGTTTTTTTAGGGATGATATCAGATCTGGGTAGTGGAAGCTCTTCTGGTATGAAAATGAAGCGGGAGGAAAAGGGAAAGAATGGGGTGGCAGCTTAGGCAAACCATCCAGGCAGTTTTCTTTAGTGGATTTTGATGCGAGGTCTATCGTGCTCCACCAGTGTTGGAGGACATGTCACATCCGAAAAACATTCACTTTTACTCAAAAGCCTTGTTATCAATGTGGTGGTATATGACACTTGTAGTGGTTTTATAGGATGACACGTCCACTCCAAAGTGGGGTAGGATCATTGGAATCCAGGGGAGTGCCAGCTCAGTCAGATCTATCAATGATATAGGAATATTAGATGGGTGGCCATGGTGGTAGGGAAAGATCATCTTATTGGTAAAGACAGTTTAGGGCACATCCACAGACTAGTGGTCATTCTCAGGCAGAGACAAGGTATCTTCATGCGGTGGATCAGGAAACCGCAGGATCAGAGATGAGAGCCTCGACAGTTTGAGGTACCTGTTGGATGGAATCTTCTGTATGTGTGACAACTTTTGATATTAGTTCCTTTATTTCATTCATCTCTACCTGTTTTTTTTTTTGAACAAGCTGATTTTTTCAACTGAGCTTTTGTCAATTGTGATGGAGTTATTTACGCCGTTGGGAAAGAAGGAGTAGGGTCTAAGGTGCTCGTCATGTGTGCTTTCAGTGTCAGGGGATGCGATGTAGTGGGATCTCCTATTCTTAGATATGGATCTATTTTATGTGATACATGGCGTGGATTGGATTTTATAATTTTAGGAACAGATCGATTTCTATAGGCGGTGGGTGAGTTTCACGACACATGATGGTAGTCTGTAATGTTTTTATGGGGAACGAGATCCTCGGTCGGGTCTTGCAGGACCTCTAATCCCAGATTTGGGGAATCTTTTCTTCCTATTATCATAAGCCATTCAAGTGGATGACATTTCTTCTCTTGAGGGTGGGTTACCTCATGTAGTGGATGAGTTCTAAGAGGTATTCGCAGATGATTTTTTAGGCTTACCCCCAGAGTAGGATGTGGAGTTCTTGATCAATTTGGTGTCAGGAACACATCCAATATATCTTACCTCATACCATATGGCCCCCACTGAATTGATGTAATTAATGATTCAGTTGGAAAATTTAGAATTCAAATTATTAATTCACCCTAGAGTCTCTCCGTGGGCTGCTCCTATTCTCTTTGCAAAGATGGTTGATGGATCCCTCCAGTTGTGTATTGATTACCAGATGGTAAACAAGGAAACCATCATAAAAAACATCATTTACCATAATTAGATGTCTTGTTTGATTGGTTAAAGGTGTAAAAGTAGTGATCTAAAATGGATGTGCATTTAGGTTACCATCAACTTAGGTTGAAAGAGTCAGATATCCCAAAGACAGCCTTCCGAAGCAAATACATCCACATTGAGTACATTGTCATTCCCTTTAGATTGACCAATTATCTAGTGGTCTTTATGGAACTCATGAATATGGTTTTCAACAAATATCTCAACTTCTTCATTATGGTATTTGTTGTTGACATCATTGATTACTATGGATTCGCGGAAGAGCATGATCTTCATTTATTGATCGTGTTGGGAACATTGCGGGATCAACAACTTAATGAAAATTTGTCCATGTGATCCTTTTGTATTATGGTGGTGATGGTTATGGGGAATGTGATCTTGGAGTAGGGAGTTTCAGTGGACCCCGAGATGATTAGTGTGGTTATGTCATGGGAGCAGTTGGAGAACATGTTTGATATCAAGAGTTTCCTCAGCCTGGCTTGTTACTATAATTGTTTTGTTTGGGATTTCTCTCAGATTTCATCACCCATGAATGCGCTCACCCGGAAATGGGTGATGTTTGTTTGGGACCTAGAATGCCAGGAATCCTATGTGGAGCTGAATCAGTAGTTGAATACCCCCCCCCCCCCAATTTTGATTATTCCAGAATCTGGAATGATCTATGGGGTGTTTTGTGATGCTTCAGGTATAGGTCTCAGTAGCATGCATATACCGGATGATCATGTGGTGGTGTATGGATCCTGCCAACTCTTACCACACAAAAAGAATTATCCAACCCATGACATTGAGATAGCAGCAGTGATTCATGATTTTAAAACATGGCATCACATGTTCTTTGGGGAGAATTTCATGGTCTATTCTAATCACAAATTCTAGGTGTAAAGACCCGGAAATTTCAAGGAATTTTTTTTCCATAAATACTTTGGAATTTTACGAGTTTATGGATTTTGACGGTACTTGATCCTGAGGCCTGGTGTGCCCGGAAACAATTTCTGAAGTTTATCTCGGGTACGTTCAGTGAACGAACGAGCGGGTTTTCCTATCTTTTGAACCGTTGCTCAGAATTGAAATCTGAGGGCACCGATGAACTCACAGTGCCAGAAATTTCTTAAGGGAACCTTTACCGCAGTTGCATTTAATCGGGTTGAGAATTAATAATTGTGGATTTAGAATTAAATAAATAAAATCGCTAGAACAATTTTATTTCTATCTATGGTGGTTAAATCCTATAAAGGGGAGTTATGGGTGGGACCCACAACCACCTAACTACCATTATGTGGATATTTGGGATGTGGGGCCCACATGATCCCCAACCATTCATCACCCTTGAAACCCCCCTTAAACTCCCTTGCATTTATTTTGACAACCATTCTCTTTTTTAAGTGTGTTAAACTCTCCAACTTCCTCCCAATTAAATTTCCAACACATTATAATTAATTAAGAGGATTCTCCAATTAATTAATTATAGTGTTTGATTCTTAAATCAATTTTTGTGAGAATAAAATAATAGGAAGAGATATTATTATAGTGGGGAAATTATGGGGTTGGAGAAAACCTGGGAAAGCTCTAGAGATATAGATAAAGAAAGTGTTCTTCTCTTCGACGAAGAATGCCTCCAATGAAGAACGACACCCTCTTCTCTGTGATGCTAGTTTGATATAGAACGATGACGCGCCTTCCTTTCTCTTCTCTGTGACGTCGTTCTTCGCGACTCCATCTACTGCGACGTTCATCTTCCGTGGATCGACGACATGCGACGTCTTTGCGAGGTAGGGGAATATTATATATTACTCATTTATGTGGTTTATACACTCGATCTTGAGCATATATTTGTAGGATTTATCATTTTGGATTCCTTAACCCAGTTTAATTTCTCATGATGAACACGAATTAAATAAATTAATTCGCGTATCGATAAACAATTGATTGAATTATTTTTCTTCTTGTTTATCCTGAATTTGAGATTCTTGAAGCATGATAAATATTTAATTGACAATCCCCCATGTTCTTGATTCAAAAAAACAATGGCCAAACTAACACGGCTATCGACCCACACATAAACCAAGATCCTTTCTTATTCAGGGTCAGCGCATTCTTCACGTGTTCTTCATCGTCAAATAATTAATCGTGCAGGAAACTTGATGTTTCATTGAGTGCGACATACAGATGCATAGATCTCGATCCGAGGATCAAGAATCTATGATCGTCATAATTGTTTGGGTTAAAACGAAGGTGCAGCGGACCGGAGGCATAGCAGTGTGGTAGGCCAGAACCAGGTCATGTGCGAGGCGGAGGCGCAGCGTTCCCAGTTTGTGACGGCCGCGTGAAATTTGGTGGAGAAGGTAACATGGAATAATGTGGTAGATTGGAGAGAGAATAAATTTGAAAGGGATTAAAATTTAAAAGAGAAATAAATTGTAAATGAGGTGTTTGTTGATAAATTCCAGTGTGCTAGATGGGGCCAAAGCATGAATGGTTTTTAAGTTGGAAATATGAATTAAATAAAAAATTAATAATAATAATAAAATATTGTTATTATTAATTTTGTTGATAAAACACTTTTTCGACTGTAACTTTTTCATGCGACCTCAATTTCAAGAACCGTCTGCGGCAGTGAAACTCAGATTCCGAGACGGACATTTCGAGTCCAATATTGGATGTCTTTTTTGAGGGTTTTGGATCGGGTACCCGAAGCGCTAGGAAAATAATAGATTTAATAATATAATTAAATCTTCGACCCGCCATAACTCATGCATGTGACGTCCGATTGGCTTGCCGTCAGTGGCGATGTAATCCTGTCTTTAAGATGGTCTATTCAAATCTAATGCTTGATACTAAATTCTGGTTCATGGCTCGGGTCCATGAAACACCCAATGATAAGAATAATATTATTATTACGGGATCTTGTATCTGACATATCTCTCTCATACGGTGTCGAATGACGAACCGTCTACGACGTTGCATCCCTGAAATTAAGAAGGATGTTTCAAGACCAATTTTGGATATTTAAGTTGAGGTTGAGATGTGGGCCCCATGAGGCCTGGTTTACGCGTGTTGCGGTGAAATACAAATTATTCACCGTCTATCCATTTTGGACCAATGGGTAGTCCATCTCGTGTGTTTTTTAGTATGGATCGCAATGGTGGGACCAGTTTGGTTAACCGCTATCATTTGATGTAGGACCGGGTTGGATCGGACATGAATCTGACTGGGCCCTCGGTAATAAAACACTTATAATTTAAGGACCGGATGTCCAATTGACATTCCTTCAACTATTTTGGATTCATCTTGATGAGACGGTTCTTTTGGAATACATCACTTGAGGTTTGGATATTGTTTGATCATGGATGGGTTGGATTGTACCCGAAATCCAACCGAGCCCCTGGAACAAAAATGTTAATATCTCACAGACCGGGCATCTGATTGACACGCCGTCTATTGTGTCGAGACTCATATGACGAGGCGGTCCATTGAGATACTCCCATGTGAGATTACGTAACACATGGAAGTATCGACCAGTGGATTGTGGAGAAGATCCTCCCGGAGACGAGCATACGGAGTACAGTGACCTTGTAGCTGGATGAGACCTGATGACTTCTTGTCTGATTCGATTCGGAGTGACTTGTATAACCTATTGGGGAGCACTACATTGTGTGGTGTCAAACCCATGGCGGAGGAGCAATACATTGTCAGGTGGAAGACCCATGGTACTCGGCAGGATGAGTACCTTTGTAGGCTATGAGGGGGAGCACTACTCTTTGAGGTGCCAGCCCCATGGCGGAGGAGCACTACTTTTTGAGGTGGCAGACCCACGGTACTCGACAGGAAGAGTACCTCAGCTGTCTAAGGTTAGTGAGTAGCACCTCGGAGTCATGACAGGACTACTACACTCGACTGAGGAGGAGTTCCCCAGCAGCCATGTTTTCTTCATTTTGAATAAAAATCCTGGTTTGAGTTGAGTCAATGACCTTTGTGTTTTCCTTATGATTGAGATGGGTTACTTGATAACTCAGACATATTTATGGGAAAATACATATGTAATGGTTATCTGTTGAGATCTTTCTTTGTGGTTTATCCTTGTTGGATTTTTTGGGACCTTGAGTGTCTCAGGGTCCCTACTGAGTATACGGGCTATGCCCACACCTCGTTCTATTGGAGGAAAACGATGGAAAACGCTAACCAAGGAAGAGTGTATGAGGACTGGATGATACCCGGAGGTGGACACTCGGCATGACGGCACAAGGAGCTGACCGTTAGACGCGGAGTGCTGAGCAGGACATCTGTACCTACCTTTCAGGTACGAACCTGGAGGACGATCTAGGAGAAGATTCCATCTTCCAGCTGCTTGACTTTTCAGTTGTACTTTCTTTTAGTTATAGTTGTACTATCTGTTGGGCTTGTATTCCAGCCCCATGTACTTTCAGCAAGTTTTTTATACTTCTTTACTTAGTGGTTTCTTCTTATTATACTATGTTTGTGTGTGTTTACATTTCATAAAGGCAATGCCTTCCCTTTTTATCAGGATTTATTCCTTCTGTGCTAGTCGCCAGCCCCTGGCCAATGGAAGGCAGGCTTGGGGTAGTCACGGAATGGGCCCTGAGAACGGGTCATAACAAATTTGTATCAGAGGAGTCGGTTCTACCACAAAACATATAACTCCGATATTTTCTTTCTGTAAAGCAATAGTGTTAAGCGTAACGAGTGTGGTTTTTAGTTTAGGGAGTCCAGTGTTGGTGCGGCGAACGATGTATCCATACACCAGGACCCTAACTACTGATTTCGGACTCAGTTCACGAAAACACTGATTGCGTGTTTGTTTCCAAAAGTTTTCTTTAAGTCAGCTCAAACTAGGTCAGCTCACCATGTATTATCTTTTGACTATGTCGCATCTGTTCAGGATGCCTCCACGTAGATCGTTAGTTGGAGTTACGATAGAGTACACGATGACGGCCCATCGAGCGACGAGGCTCCGTTATAGGGCCCCCTTTCTATGTTGTCACCTTCGGGTGGTGTACCAGTAGTACCACCACTCGTTAGGCAGCAGATGCCACCAGCCGTACTAGCGGACGGTGTATGATGACAAAGCGCATTGCACGAGTTCCAGCAGTAGAGGCCTCTGAGGTTACAAGGCGAGTCAGATTCCCAGGCAGTAGAGAACTGTATAGAGGCTATTGCTAGAGTTCTACACCTAGTTTATACACAAGTAGATCATATGGTGATCTTAGCTACTAGTGTTTCCCATTGAGTGACCATGAGGTTGTTCCCCTTAGAGATGAGGCTTCGGTATGTGGATCAATGCCAGTGATAGTACCTTCAGGTAGTGTGCCAGCTATATCACTACCTGATGAGGCTTCGGTATGTGGATCAATGCCAGATATAGTACCTTAGGGCAGTGTGCCAGCTATATCACTACCTGATGGTCTACAGTTATAGCTAGAAGTACCAGTAGATGTCACATGTAGGCATAGTGCCTTACACGTGTTTCAGCATCAGATACCCCTTTGGTTCCGAGGTGAGCCAGACTTATAGGCGGCGGAGGACTGGCTTGAGGAGGTGGCTGAGAGTTTTCTAGAGCTTATACAGCTTCAGTAGGATGACATGTCGGTATCTGAGTTTTCATCGAGGCGTACCAATCATTCCTAGTACTTGATGACTACCATATGATCAGTGATTTAGAGCTCAGACCTCAGAGCAAGGTGTGTTAAAAGGACATTCGAGATAGCACTTTTCCTCTATGTATTCCTACTTATGCTAGGTTGCGAGAGAGAACCTTTGTGGTTGAATGTTCATTGGATGAATGGATACAGCCAGTGAATGTTTGCAGTGAGAAAATAGGAAACTGGTTCCAGTCTCAGAGACTTGGGCCTGTAAAATGTTTCATGAAGAGGATGTGTTATGGATAGATGAATCTGCAGAGCAGCAGACGTGGAAGCAGATCTTGGAGAGCAACATGAGGTGGTGTACATTTTGACATGTTACAACCACCCGCCTTTTTAGTCCTCACCAGGCTCAGAAAGTAGGAGGGTAGGGGAAGATAGTAGATACATGTGGTCAAGGAGTGTGACCCAACGGCTCTAGTAATGATTCGAAGTATGGTATGTGTCTACAACGAGCTGTTGTATCAATAGACATAGGTACCAATCATTCCTTCATTCCACAAATCTTGTCTCGAACCTAGAGTTTCCTGTTAAAACTGTTGAATTGACCCTCACATATGGAGATACCTTTGGGAGGAAAATCGATAATCACACATACATCGATGGTGTGATCTGACCCTTGAGGCGAGATTTTCGGTTGGAATCTCTTGGTGGTATCATCGAGGCATTATGAAGTTAGTTTGGGTATGGAATGGGAAACCACAGTTCATACACAGATTGATTGTATTAGGCTAAAATGTTGTGGTTTATATACAACATTGGGATGGGGTTTTTCCTTGGTCGGTGAAAAGAGAAACCCAAGCAGCATAGGATAAAGGCATGATAAAGAGGTTGCGGCCGATCACTCTTGATTCGGCCAGATTTACCCTCGTATAAGCAAGAGTTTTGAGTATTAAATTCCTCCAGGACTATGTCTTCGAGATTTTCTATACTCTTGGGAAGGGGAACGTTATTGCAGATGCGCTCAGCAGGAGGACTGGTATTCACCTGCTAGGAGAGGTGACAAAGCAACTGGCTACCTTACATATATCTTTTGTGGATAGAGATGGTGCAACCTAACTTCATTATCTTACAGTCACTCCTCCTTCCTCATCAGCAGAGTAGGAAAGGTTGCTTACCACCTGTCCTTTCCACCTCAGATGCACTGGATTCATGACGTCATCCATGTATCTCAACTAAGGAGATGTGTGAACGACCTATCCATCATCATCGACCACAGGGAGCATGACATCTTTGAAGAGGTGACATTCTTGGAGGTTCCGGTGGAGATCGAGGATCGATAGGTGTGGGTCCTACGTGTATGGTGGATTCTTCTGTTGCACATTCACTAGCAAAACAGAAACCTCCAGGAGAGCACATGGGAGCGGGAGGCTCAGATGCATGCATAGTATCCTCATTTGTTTCACTAGTTTATGTTGTATCTTTATGGGAACATAAATCCCAGATGTGGTAGTAATGTAAAGACTTAGCAATTTTGAGGAAAATATTTTTTTCTTAAATACTTTGGAATTTTACGACTCTGTGGATTTTGACGGCACTTGATTCCAAGGCCCGATGTGCCTGGAATAAATTTTTGAAGTTTATCTCGGGTATGTTCAGTGAACGAACAAGCGATTTTTCCTATATTTTGTACCAGTGCTCGGTATTGAAATCCGAGGGCACTAATAAACTCGAAACGCCAGTAATTTCTTAATGGAACCTTTACCGTAGTTGCGTTTTAACCGGGTTGAGAATTAATAATTGGGGATATAGAATTAAATAAATAAAATCGTTAGAACAATTTTATTTATATCTAAGGTGGTTAAATCCTAAAAAGGGGAGTTAAGGGTGGGACCCATAACCACCTAACAACCCTTGTGTAGATATTTGGGAGGTGGGGCCTACATGAGCCCCAACATTTCATCTCCCTTGAAACCCCCCATAACCTCTTTTTCATTTATTGTGACAACCATTCTCTTTTTTATGTGTGTTAAACTCTCCACCTCCCTCCCAATTAATTTTCCAACACAATATAATTAATTAAGGGGATTATCCAATTAATTAATTATACTATTTGATTCTTAAAAAAATGGTTGTGAGAATAAAATAATAGGAAGAGCTATTATTTTAGGGGGGAAATTGTGGTGTTGGAGAAAACCTAGGAAAGCTCTGGAGATATAGATAAAGAAAGTGTTCTTCTCCTCGACGAAGAATGCCTCCAAAGAATAATGATTCCCTCTTCTCTGTGATGCTGGTTCCACGAAGAAAGACAATGTGCCTTCCTTTCTCTTCTCCACGATGCCATTCTTCATGACATCATCTACCGCCACGTTATTCTTTCCCGGATCGACGACGTGCGATGTCTTTTCAAGGTAGGGGAATATTGTATATTACTCATTTATGTGGTTTATACCCTCGAGCTTGAGCATATATTTGTAGGATTTATCTTTGTAGATTCTTTACCCCGGTTTAATTTCTCATCATGAATGAGAATTAAATAAATTAATTCATGGATCGATAAATAATTGATTGAATTAATTTTCTTCTTTTTTATCCTGAATTTGAGATTTTTAAAGAATGCTAAATATTTAATTGTCAACCCCCCATGTTCTTGATTCTCAAAAACAATGTCCAAACTAACACGGCTATCAATCCGCACATAAACCGAGATCCTTTATTATTCATGGTCCACGCATTCTTCGCGTGTTCTTCATCGTCAAATAATTAAGCGCGTTGGAAAATTGAATTTTTGTTGTGCGCGACATACAGATGTGGAGATCTTGATCTGAGGATCAAGAATATGAAATCATCATAATTGTTGGGGTTAGAATAAAGGTGCAGCAGACCAGAGCCGTAGTAGTGCGGCAGGCCGGAAGCAGGCCGTGTGTGAGCCGGAGGCACAGTGACGCACGCCTGTCATGGGGCGTGGCAAAACAATATTTTATTTACCTAAGTATAGTATAGCAGTTGATCCTAGGTAGTCTCCCGAAGAGGAGTGCACACAAAACAAGGTTGTCACTTTTTGTTGGTTTCCGTAAAAAGATTGGTTTTAATTAATTTCAATGACTATGAGAGAAACAAACAACAGAAATTGATTGATTTTAACTAATGATAAAGACGGTGATCGGATTGGGTTTGGCTAGACCAAGTGTTGTGCCATCATGGTTTCCAAATTTTATCTCTTCTTCTTCCTTAAACTGCTAAGAGAGATGTTATGAGAATTTTCCTTTCTAAAACCTTAGATTGGTCTATCCTCCTTCCAAAGTGTTTAGGGTTGTAAAATGTCTCTTGATTAATTAGAGAAATCCCAGAACTGGAATTTTTGTTCCCTAATAAACCCAGATTTCGACATAAAATCCTACACACGTGCTTGACAACCGTCGAGCAATCACCACCCAACCCTAATCATGTTCCACTGTATACAGATTACAATTGGGTGGAGGGAGATGTGATCATTGAACAAAGAAATTTATAATTTCATAATCAAAACCATAACACAACCACATTCGGAATTTAATACTGAATTAATAATTGGAACTAGAAGAAGAAAGAAGAACAAATTTTATTCATTTCAAGCACAAAAACTCAAACACAACACATAGGTCCAGCCTCCCCTCTTTCTGATCACTCAATTTAAACTACCCCTCCATGGATGGGGTAAGCGAGATAATGCGGGAGAGGAGAGACATTTTAATGTAAAGAAAAATAAAAGAAATAAAATGGAAAGCTGAGAAGTTCTTCTCCTTGGTGTCCCAGAAGGAATGGGATGGAGAATGAGATGATTTGAGAGGGTGGAGCTCTCCTCCTTTTATAGCCAGAATGTTTCCCCCTAATGTTGACGCATTGTAGACCCATTAACAACATCTTCACGCATTGAGACCTTCTTGAATGTTGTTCATAATTCCCTTGTCCGTGTCCCCTCAAAATCTCAGCGGATTTGGATATGTATTCCGAGAGTTATGGCCGTTTTACTATGAGTATTTATTCCGTCCAGTCAGACTCTCCAAAACGCCAACCCCCGGATTAGTAAGATTTAATGGACCCTCAAACGGCCTAATCCCTTGGCCTTACCTTCATAAAAGATGTGATAAAACTCCGTGTGCATCTACCCATAGAATATCACAACATTTGGACCCACCAGGAAAGAGTTATGGATCCCACACCAAAATAAGGTAGAACTGAAAACAGTTTTCTTTCTCCCACTTGTGAGCTTCTTTTGAGCTTCCATATGGCCAATTCAACTTTTTGTCCAAAAATAGTGAATGAATCTCTGGATGTGTAGATTTTGTAAAAGAAATAATTTTTCAATTTGGATTAGTGTATATAATTTTATGGCCAAAATAAAGAAATAATTTAAAACTGTTAAAAATCTAAAATGGCCAATTTTTACTATTCAGCTCAAAATAACACCAAAATCATAAAAATGAAACAATTCATCTTAGAGGAACACTTTTGTGAGTTTAAAACAATGATATTCAATATAAATTAATTGAAAATATTTTCTCTGTCAATTCCACCACACTTAAACTATGCTTTTCCTCAAGCATAAAATCTCAACATGGAATTCAAAGGGCACCAATGTCACCAATATTTAAATTTCAAATGAAATAAAATCAAATGATTATCAATGTCCAATCAAATTTTCCAGTTCCACAAAAATACAAATTTAATTTTCCATTTTTCAAAGAAACAATAAATTCATGCATTTTACTTTTCCCCTTTGAAGAATAATGAAGCTTGTCCTTTCATTCATTCAAGCTTCTCAATTTATGATTATTAAACATGCCAAATCATGATCTACCTCACTTTTGAATCTTTTCTCTCATCACTCATGATACAATTAATAGTGGATTTATTCTCATATCATGAGAACATTCTCCTTACCCACAGGCTTGTAAAGTAACTACTTTCTCCACTTTGTAAAGACAAAACACACATAAAATCATGAGGACTTGCAATAAAGGTTCAAATGACTCTGTGGCTTAGGGTTGGTGGGTAAATGATTGAAATAATTTAAGGCCAGAAGTAGGAGGCTTCACTCTTAAGTACAATGCATGATTAATCATGTGAAAACACAAGATGAACCTCACTCAAATCCCCTTGAAATGTGAATCACAACACCACTCCCCTTTCAATGACATGGGTCATGAGTCAATAAATGATTACAAATAATGATATCATCCAAGTTCTCCCTATTTTTTTGTAAAGCTCCAGAAAGGCACAACTTTATTTTCTTTTTTTTTTTGTAAAGTTCCAGACAGGCACAACATTATTTTGAAATTTTTTTTCTTTTTTTTTATGGATAACCGGATGAAATGAAAGAAGCATAATGAAATGATGACTCATGCCCAATTTTCTAATAATGCATTGCCCAAAATGATGACGCACACATTACACCACCCAAAAATGATACATATCCCAAAAAACTCACACGAAAGGCCCTTCCCCCACACTCAAACTTGAATTACCATGAAAAAATACTAAAAGTGTGGGTAGGTAATGAAATATCAGCAAGTAATGTGGCTTAAACCTATAAGGCAATTCGTGGCTTCTATGGGCTAATGAAGGATAAATGTAAGTATGGGTCTCAGGTAAATATGTTGCTAGCCAATGTAGTGCCTCAATCATTTTAAATGTGGTTTTTTACATTCATAGATTTGACAAGTTTCAATACAAGTTCTAGTAGGTGGCACTTCCCAAGATCACTCAAGAAATATGCTCAAGAGAAAATAGGAAATATTTGGTCTAGAAATCCTCTTAGGAATGAGAATATGATATTTGAAAATCACTCATGGCATGATTAATAATAACAAATTAATTCAAATGAATTTCAGAAATTCAAAGAATGAAAAATGGAAGGGAAATTTCATTTACATGAATCAATTAATTCCCTCAAATCATGAGTCCTTATTTCAATATCCATGCTTCACTTTAATCATCCAATTATCCATTTTAATCATTCAAGCTCATTAACATTGAAATATAAAACATAGAATCACTGGATTTCTATGAAACTCATGTCCCCTAGAGAAGTCAAGTAAAACATGAATTCAAGCGTGAGCATGCATTTTTTGATTAATTCTTTAAAAGACTAAAAATGTAGGGAATAAAGTTGGATAATATAGAATTGAAACTCTTACTCCCCTGTCAAATGGATTTTTTCTTCATGACGTATAATCCCACTACAACCTTTTCATTAATCGACCTGAAATAAAATATGAAAACAATTGATAGTGCGGTCATGTTCAATCATGCTGGTAAATGACTAAGAAGACAAGTGTACAATGGGGGAAAATGCGGGTTGCCTTCCGGTAGCACCTTTGTTTAATGTCGTTGGCTAGACAAAAAAAACAAAAATAAAATTTTTTGAAAAATCTCCTGGACTATAAGATTCCCTCCCCCACACTTAATTGATGCAATGTCCTCAATGCAGGTAAATGGATTTTTTTATGTATGTTTCAAAAATATGGAGTTACTGCATTTAATCAAGTGTAAACGAATGATGCAACATGGTAGGTGTTCATTTGTATTCAGGGTGCAGGAGTGTGATCTCCTCCACTGGTTCTTGAGGTAAGGTCCCATGGAACTTCTTCAGCCTCTGCCCATTTATAGTGAATGGGTTTCCTCCTCCTTTATTTTGAATATGGAATAAGCTTAAGTCTGGATTTGAAGAGTAACATGTGATCTCTAGGGTTGGGGGTTCTTGGTTGAATTATCTTGTCATTGTCCATCCTTGTTCTCTCTTTATAGATCATTGAGTTTTCAAAAGATTCCCTTCTAATTTCCTCTAACTCCTGCAACTGAAATCTTCTTTCTTTCCCAGCTTTCTCAAGGTCCAGATTCATCTCTCTAACCGACCAGTAGGCTCTATACTCCAACTCCACAGGAAGGTGGCAACTCTTTCCATAGATCAATCTATATGGACTCATCCCTATCGGTGTTTGGTAAGTTGTTCTATATGCCCATAATGTATCATCTAACTTTTGGCTCCAATCCTTACGGTTGGGTTTAACAGTCTTCTCCAGAATGGCTTTGATTTCTCTATTAGAGACTTCTGCTTGGCCATTTTTTTAGGGATGGTATGGGGTAGATGTTTTATGATGCACCCCATACTTCTTCAGCAATGCATCTATTTTCCTGTTGCAGAAATGAGTTCCCTGATCACTGATGATTTCTCGTGGCACGCAAAACCTAAAAAAATGTTAGCCCTAACAAAATCACAAAAAACATTCGCATCATCAGTTCTGGTTGCTTTTGCTTCCACCTATTTTGAAACATAGTCTACATACAAAAGAATATATGAATTTTCAAATGACATTGGGAATGGTCCCATGAAATCTATGCCGCAAACTTCCAAAATTTCACAAAAGGTTATTGGTTTTTGTGGCATTTCATGTCGTTTGGATATGTTACCAGAAAATTGGCATTTTTCACATCTTTTACAAAATTCATATGCATCTTTGAATACAGTGGGCCAGTAGAGTCCAGATTCTAAAACTTTTCGGGAATTCCTCTGAGGTCCAAAGTGGCCTCCACAAGATAATTTATGACAAAATTCAAAAACTGATTCAATTTCACTTATTGGCAAGTATCTTCTTATGATTTGATCATTACAAATTTTCCATAGAAACGGATCTTCAAAAATGTAAAATCTTGATTCAGATTTAAGCTTATGTTGTTTATGAGAGCTTAGATGAGAGGGTACCTAAGATGTTACCAAATAGTTGACAATGTTGGAATACCATGGTACTTCACTGTTGATGATGTAGAGTTGTTCTCCAGGAAGCTCATCATTAAGTGGGTTCTGCTTTGGTATTTCTCTTTCAGCAGTGTGGGGTAGTCGACTCAGATGATCAGCCACTTGATTTTCAGTCCCCTTCTTATCTTTGATTTCCAAATTGAACTCTTGTAAGATTATCATCCTTCTCACCAACTGTGGTTTAGCATCCACCTTTTTCATTAAGTACCTAAGAGATGCATGATCAGAAAAAACAACAACTTTAGTGCCCAGGAGATATGATCAGAATTTATCTAGTGAAAAAACGACTACAAGTAACTCCTTATCTGTGGTTATGTAATTTATTTGTTTTTCATCCAAGGTCCTTGATGCGTAGGATATGACTTGAGACTTGCTGTCAATTCTCTGTGATAGAGCGGCTCCCACTTCTTGGTTGGATGCATCACAAAGTATCTCGAAAGGGTAATCCCAATTGGGTGGCTGCATTATTGGTGGTTTTATCAGCCTTTCTTTTAATTCGTCAAATGATTCCCTACATGCACAATCAAAATTAAAGTTATCATCCTTTAGAAGTAATATTGAGAGAGGGAGAGAAATCTTACTGAAATCCTTGATGAATCTTCTGTAAAATCCTGCATGCCCTAAAAAGGATCTAACACGATTGACACAAGTTGGATATGGAAAGGAATTTATTACATCAACTTTTGATTTATCAAACTCAATCCCATTTTGTGAAATTATGTTCCCCAACACTATCCCTTTTTCAACCATGAAATGAAATTTTTCGAAATTTAAGACAAGGTTCTTTTCAATGCATGTTTTCAAAACTTTTTCCAAATTTCCCAAGAAATGATCAAATGAATTTCCAAAAACTGTGAAATCATCAAGAAACACCTCCAAGCAATCCTCAATGTGGTCCGAGAAAATACTCACCATACACCATTTAAATGTACCTGGGGAATTGCATAGCCCGAAAGGCATCCTTTTGTAGGCGAATGTTCCAAAAGGGAAAGTGAAGGTTGTCTTCTCCTGGTCTTCTGGTGCAATTGGTACCTGAAAATATCCTGAGAATCCATCTAAAAAATAGTAATTTGTATTTCCAGCTAACCTTTAATGCATCTGATCAATGAATGGAATAGGAAAGTGATCTTTTCTGGTTACTTGATTTAGCTTCCTGTAATCTATACACACTCTCCAGTTGTTTTGTATTCTCCTGGGGATCAGTTCATTTCTTTCATTTGTAATAGTGGTCAGGCCAGTTTTCTTGGGGACTACATGAATTGGGCTGACCCATTGAGAATCATAGATTGGGTAAATGATATCAGCTACTAATAATTTCTCAATCTCTTTCTAAACGACCTCCATGATTGTGGGATTGAGTCTTCTTTGAGGTTGTCTAACTGGTCGAGATTCACTTTCTAAAAATATCCTGTGAGAGTATACCTTAGGGTTGATTCTAGGAATATCACCTAAACTCTATGCTACAGCTTTGACATTCTTTTTGTGAAGTTCAATCGATGTTTGTTCTTGTGAATGGGATAGGTTATTGGCAATGATTACTGGCAATTTCTCTCCTTCCATTAGGTAAGCATACATCAAGTCACATGGAAAAGGCTTCAACTCTAAACATGGGGGTTGTTCAAGGCATGATATTTCATTTAGGTTTCCTACTTCTAATGTTGAATTCTCAGGAATAATCTCACTTCCTTTTAACAAATCATCAAAAAAAATCAGATTTTACCTCATCCTCCCACATGATATCAGAATTTTCAGGTTCATGGGAGTTATAAAATTAAAATGAAGAGTGTTCTCCCATAGATAAAAAGTCATTAAGCATACCTGAGTCTTCAATTTGTTCTATACCTTCATCATGGGAGATTGCATAAAGTGAGTGATTGTTGGATGGGTGTTTCATCGTATCAAGAATATTGAAGTGTAACGTACTATCTCTGAGCTCTATGGTGAGTGTTCCTTCATGCATGTTGATGATTGTCCTTGTTGTTTTCAGGAATGGTCTCCGTAGGATGATGGGAGATTGGGATGGTGCTCGGTCTTCCTCCATGGTAAGGACATAAAAGTCTGCTTGAAAGATTAATCCTCTCACTCCTACAAGTACATCTTCAATGACTCCAGCTGGGAAAATGGTGGATCTGTTTGCTAATTGTACCACCACCTGAGTTGATTTTAGTTCTCCGATCTGCAAATATGAAAACACAGAGTGAGGCATCACATTTATTGAAGCTCCAAGATCACATAGTGCATCAGTAAAATTTAATGAACCGATAGTGCAGGGAATAGAGAAAGTCCCTGGATCTTGACATTTTTGCGGTATCGGTGGTGTGATCAATGCTGAGACGCTTCTTCCTAAGTTGATTCTTTCATTTCCATCCAGCCTCTTTCTTTTAGTACATAGCTCCTTCAAAAAATTTTCATATTTAAGGATTTTCCTGATTGCATCCAGTAGTGGAATGTTAATCTCGAATTTTCGGAATGTTTCCTGAATTTCTAGTTGAAGTCGTTCTTCTTCTCCCTTCTTTGACTCAACCAATGCTGATGGGAATGGTGCTGGAATATCCTTTTTCTCCCTTTGTTGTTTCTCCAATGGTGTTTCTAGTCTTTCTTTCTTGAACCTTGTTCTTTATACTTTGTTGTTGACTCCATCTTTTGGTTGGACAGGACGAGCTTCAGCTGGTTCCCTAGATTCATCCTCCTCATATTGTTCTCGTGGTTTGATCTCTTTCTTGCTTCGAGTTGTGATTGCACTAACATTCTCATTTGGATTGGGAATTGTTTGTGCAGGAAGCTTACCTTGGTTATTTGTGAGAGTATCCATAATACTTGAAAATTGATCAGCTAGCTTGTCCATCTTATCTTCTATTCCCGCAACTCTTGTCTTCAGTTGTTGGTCTTCATTTTTCGGTGCACTTGTGGATGGTTGCTCAATTCTTCCACTAGAATGGTGGTGGTTGAAAAGTTTGTTGTTGTTGGAAGGGCTTCTGATAAGGCTGCTTTAACGGTGCTCTGGCTTGGTTCTGTTGAAACCCATACCCTGGTTGGGTTTGCGGTTGGTATTGCCTTTGTTGATAGGCTGCAGCACAACTTTCTGTCCCCTGTACTTCTAGACATTGATCAGTGTAATGAGAATTAGAAGAGAATAAACCACATACCTGATTCGGTCCTTGTTGTTCCTTCACATGGTTCATAGCTATTTGTCGCACCAACCTGGTGAGTTCACCCATTTCATTCCTAATTAAATCTAATGAATCATATGTTCTTATCTCATGGATTCCTCTGGTGATCGTACCTCAAGTGCCAAACTGCTGTGAATTTTGTGCAATGTTTTCAATCAGAATTCATATATCTGAAGGTGATTTATCAATGAGGACTCCTCCAGACGAGGCATCTAGTAGATTCCTATCATTGTCAAGCAATCCTTGGTAGAAGCACACAAGGAATTGGTCCTCTTCTATTTCTTGGGGTGGAAAACTTGCACAAAGCTTCTTGAAACGTTCCCAGTATTTGTAGAGTGTTTCTCCGGTTGATTGGTGGATGACATAAATCTCCTTATTTATTGTAGTGATCCTAGATATTGGGAAGAATCTCTGTAAAAAGCATTTTTTTAGATCTTCCCAGTCACTAATCTCCCCCGGTTGCAGATTCTACAACCATTCATTTACTTCTCCCTATAGTGAGAAGGGGAAAGCCCTCCACTTCACATGCTCTTCTGCGACTGCTCGAGGTTTGAAGATGGAGCAGACATAGGTGAAATCTTGAATATGTCGATTAGAGTCTTCACCTACAAGACCATGAAATTTAGGAAGCACTTGGATCATGTTAATTCGCAATTCAAAATCATTTTCTAAGGCAGGAATTGCATGTTGATAATTTTGATTGACAAATTGAGGTTCACAGATGTCACGTAGGGTTCGGTTGGGATTTACAGCCATTATTAAAGGTTCAAAGTCTTCACTCAAGGTATCACTTGAATTGGTGAGATTGATTTCTTCAAAATCTTTGGGAATATTTTGATTTCTCAATTTGGTTATTGTGCGCTCAATTTCTGGATCGAATTCTAATAAATTTCTTTTTGAACTACGGGTCATTCAAAAGAGAATTTTTTTTAAAAAAATATTTGAGGCACTGCCTCCCCGGAAATGGCGCCAAGTTTGACACATGTCTGTCATGGGGTGTGGAAAAAATATATTTTATTTACCTAAGTACAGTATATCATTTGATCCTAGCTAGTCTCTCAAAGAGGAGTGCACACAAAACAAGGTTGTCACTTTTTGTTGGTTTTCATAAAAAGATTGGTTTTAATTAATTTGAATGACTATGAGAGAAACAAACAACAGAAATTGATTGATTTTAACAAATGATAAAGACGGTGATCAGATTGGGTTTGGATAGACATAGTGTTTTGCCATCATGGTTTCCAAATTTTATCTCTTCTTCTTCCTTAAACTGGTAAGAGAGATGTGATGAGAATTTTCCTTTATAAAACCTTAGATTGGTCTATCCTCCTTCCAATGTGTTTAGGGTTGTAGAAGGTCTCTTGATTAATTAGAGAAATCCCAGACCTAGAATTGTTGTTCCCTAATAAACCAAGATTTCGACATACAATCCTACACACGTGCTTGACAACCGTCGAGTAATCACCACCCAACCCTAATCATGTTCCACTGTATACAGATTAGAATTGGGTGGAGGGAGATGTGATCATTGACCAAAGCAATTTATAATTTCAGAATCAAAACCTTAACACAACTTCATTTGGAATTAAATACTGAATTAAGAATTGGAACCAAAAGAAAAAATAATAAAAAAATTTATTCATTTCAAGCACAAAAACTCAAACACAACACATAGGTCCAGCCTCCCCTCTTTCCGATCACTCAAATGAAACTACCCCTTCATGGATGGGGTAAGTGAGATAATGTGGGAGAGGAGAGAAATTTTAAATTAAATAAAAATAAAAGAAATAAAATAGAAAGCTGAGAAGTTCTTCTCCTTGGTGTCCCGGAAGGAATGGGATGGAGAATGAGATGATTTGAGAGGGTGGAGCTCTCCTCCTTTTATAGCATGAATGTTTTCCCCGAATGTTGACACGTTGTAGAACTATTAAATTACATCTTCACGCATTGATCCCTTCTTTAATGTTGTTCATAATTCCTTTGGCCGTGTCCCCTCAAAATTTCAGCGGATTTGGATATGTATTCCGAGAGTTATGGCCGTTTTACTATGAGTATTTATTCTGTCCAGTCAGACTCTCCAACACGCCAACCCCCGGATTAGGAAGTTTTAATGGACCCTAAAACGGCCGAATCCCGTGGCCTTTTCTTCACAAAATTTGTGCTAAAACCCCTTTCTCATCTACCCACAGAATATCACAACATTGGGACCCACCAAGAAGGAGATATGGATCGCACACCAAAACAAGGCAGAACTGAAAACAGTTTTCTTTCTCCCACTTGTGAGCTTCTTTTGAGCTTCCATATGGCCGATTCAACTTTTTGTCAAAAAATAGTAAATGAATCCCTGGATGTGTCGATTCTGTAAAAGAAATAATATTTAAATTTAGATTAGTGTAGGTAATTTTTTGGCCAAAATAAATAAATAATTTAAAACTGTTAAAAATCCAAAATGGCCAATTTTTACTATTCAACTCAAAATAACACCAAAATCATAAAAATGAAACAATTCATCTTAGAAGAACACTTTTTTGAGTTTAAAACATTGATATTCAATATAAATTAATTGAAAATATTTTCTCTATCAATTACACCACACTTAAACTATGCTTGTCCTCAAGCATAAAATCTTTACATGGAATTCAAAGGGCACCAATGTCACCAATATTTAAATTTCAGATGAAATAAAATCAAATGATTATCAATGTCCAATCAAATTTTCCAATTCCACAAAAATACCAATTTAATTTTCCATTTTTCAAAGAAACAATCAATTCATGCATTTTACTTTTCCCCTTTGAAAAATAATGAAGCTTCTCCTTTCATTCATTCAAGATTCTCAATTTATTATTATTAAACATGCCAACTCATGATATACCTCACTTTTGAATCTTTTCTCTCATCACTCATGATACAATTAATAGTGGATTTATGCTCATATCATAAGAACATGCTCCTTACCCATAGGCTTGTAAAGTAACTACTTTCTCCACTTTGTAAAGACAACACACATAAAATCATGAGGACTTGCAATAAAGGTTCAAATGACTCGGTGGCTTAGGGTTGGTGGGTAAATGATTGAAATAATTTAAGGCCGGAAGTAGGAGGCTTGACTCTTAAGTAAAATGGATGATTAATCACGTGAAAAAAGAAGATGAACCTCACTCAAATCCCCTTGAAATGTGAATCACAACACCACTCCCCTTTCAATGACATGGGTCATGAGTCAATAAATGATTACAAAGAATGATATCATCCAAGTTCTCCCTGTTGATTTGTAAAGCTCCAGAAAGGCACAGCTTTATTTTCTTTTTTTTTTGTAAATCTCCAGACAGGCACTGCATTATTTTGAATTTTTTTTTATGGAGAACGGGATGAAATGAAAGAAGCATAATGAAATGATGACTCATGCCCAATTTTCTAATAATATGTTGCCCAAAATGATGACGCACACATTACACCACGCAAAAATGATACATATCCCAATAAACGCACATGAAAGGCCCTTCCCCCACACTCAAACTTGAATTACCATGCAAAAATACTAAAAGTGTGGGTAGGTAAGGAAATATCAGCAAGTAATGTGGCTTAAACCTATAAGGAAATTCATGGATTCTATGAGCTAATGAACGATAAATGTAAGGGTGGGTCTCAGGTAAATATGTGGCTAGCCAATGTAGTGCCTCAATCATTTTAAATGTGGGTTTGTACAGTCATAGCTTTGACAAGTTTCAATACAAGTTCTAGGAGGTGGCACGTCCCAAGATCACTCAAGAAATATGCTCAAGATAAAATAGGAAATATTTGGTCTAAAAATCCTCTCAGGAATGAAAATATGATATTGGAAAATCACTCATGGAATGATTAAAAATAACATATTAATTCACATGAATTTCAGAAATTCAAAGAATGAAAAATGGAAGGGAAATTTCATTTACATGAATCAATTAATTCCCTCAAATCATGAGTCCTTATTTCAATATCCTTGCTTCACTTTAATCATCCAATTATCCATTTTAATCATTCAATGTCATTAAAATTGAAATCTAAAACATATAATCATTGGATTTCTATGAAACTCATGTCTCCAAGAGAAGTCAAGTAAAACATGAATTCAAGCGTGGGCATGCATTTTTTTGATTAATTCTTTAAAAGACTAAAAGTGTAGTGAATAAAGTTGGATAATATAGAATTGAAACTTTTACTCCCCTGTAAAATGGATTCTTTTATTCACGACGTATAATCCCACTACAACCACTTCATTAAAGGACCTGAAATAAAAAAATGAAAACAATTGATAGTGCAGGCCTATTCAATCATGCTGGTAAATGACTAAGAAGACAAGTGGACAATGGGGGAAAATGTGGGTTACCTCCCGATACCGCCTTTGTGTAATGTCATTGGCTCGACAAAACAAAACAAAACAAAAATTAAAATTTTTTAAAAATCTCCTGGACTACAAGATTCCCTCCCCCACACTTAATTGATGCAATGTTCTCAATGCATGTAAATGGAATTTTTTATGTATGTTTCAAAAAGATAGATTTACTGCATTTAATCAAGTGTAAAAGAATGATGCAACCTGGTAGGTGTTCATTTGTATTCAGGGTGAAGGAGTGTGATCTTCTCCACTGGTTCTTGAGGTACAGTCCCATGGAACTTCTTCATCCTCTGCCCATTTATAGTGAATGGGTTTCCTCCTCCTTCCTTTTGAATCTGGCATAAGCTTAAGTCTGGATTTGAAGAGTAACACGTGATCTCTAGGGTTGAAGGTTCTTGGTTGAATTATCTTTTCATGGCCCATCCTTGTTCCCTCTTTATAGATCATTGAGATTTCAAAAGATTCCCTTCTAATTTCTTCTTACTCCTGCAACTGCAATCTTCATTCTTTCCCACCTTTCTCAAGGTCCAGATTCATCTCTCTGACCACCTAGTAGGCTCTATGCTCCAACTCCACAGGAAGGTGGAAACTCTTTCCATAGATCAAACTATAGGGACTCATCCCTATCGGTGTTTTGTAGGCCGTTCTGTATGCCCATAATGTATCATCTATCTTTTGGCTCCAGTCCTTCCGGTTGGGTTTAACAGTCTTCTCCAGAATGGATTTGATTTCTCTATTAGAGACTTCTACTTGGCCATTTTTTTGGGGATGGTATGGGGTAGATGTTCTATGATGCACCCCATACTTCTTCAGTAATGCATCCATTTTCCTGTTGCAGAAATGAGTTCCCTGATCGCTGATGATTGCTCGTGTCACGCCAAATCTACAGAAAAGGTTAGCCCTAACAAAATCACAAAAAACTTCTACATCATCAGTTCTGGTTGCTTTTGCTTCCACCCATTTTGAAACATAGTCTATAGTCAAAAGAATATATGAATTTCCAAATGAAATTGGGAATGGTCCCATGAAATCTATGCCGCAAACTTCAAAAATTTCACAAAAGGTTATCGGTTTTTGTGGCATTTCATGTCGTTTGGATATGTTACCAGAAAATTGGCATTTTTCACATCTTTTACAAAATTAATATGCATCCTTGAATAAGGTGGGCCAGTAGAGTCCAGATTCTAAAACTTTTCAGGCAGTCCTCTGAGGTCCAAAGTGTCCTCCACAAGATAATTTATGAAAAAATTCAAACACTGATTCAATTTCACTTCTTGGCAAACATCTTCTTATGATTTTATCATTAAAAATTTTCCACACAAACGGATCTTCCCAAATGTAAAATCTTGATTCAGATTTAAGCTTATGTTGTTGATGAGAGCTTAGATGAGAGGGTACCTAAGATGTTACCAAATAGTTTACAATGTTGTCATACCATGGTACTTCACTGTTGATGATGTAGAGTTTTTCTCCAGGAAGCTCATCATTAAGTGGGTTCTGCTTTGGTATTTCTGTTTCAGCGATGTGGGGTAGTCGACTCAGATGATCAGCCACTTGATTTTCAGTCCCCTTCTTATCTTTGATTTCCAAATTGAACTCTTGTAAGAGTAGCATACATCTCACCAACCGTGGATTAGCATCCGCCTTTTTCATTAAGTACCTAAGATCTGCATGATCAGAAAAAACAACAACTTTAGTGCCCAGGAGATATGATCGGAATTTATCTAGTACAAAAACGACTGCAAGGAACTCCTTCTCTGTGTTTGTGTAATTTATTTGTGTTTCATCCAAGGTCCTTGATGCGTAGGAGATGAATTGAGGCTTGCTGTAAATTCTCTGTGATAGAGCGGCTCCCACTGCTTGGTTGGATGCATCACAAAGTATCTCGAAAGGGTAATCCCAATTGGGTGGCTGCATTATTGGTGGTGTTATCAGCCTTTATTTTAATTCGTCAAATGATTACCTACATACACAATCAAAATTAAAGTTAGCATCCTTTAGAAGTAATCTTGAGAGAGGGAGAGAAATATTACTGAAATCCTTGATGAATCTTCTGTAAAATCCTGCATGCCCTAAAAAGAATCTAACATGTTTGACACAAGTTGGATATGGCAAAGAATTTATTACATCAACTTTTGATTTATCAACCTCAATCTCATTTTGTGAAATTATGTTCCCCAACACTATCCCTTTTTAAACCATGAAATGACATTTTTCAAAATTTAATACAAGGTTCTTTTCAATGCATGTTTTCAAAACTTTTTCCAAATTTCCCAAGCAATGATCAAATGAACTTACAAAAACTGTGAGATCATCAAGAAACACCTCCAAGCAATCCTCAATGTGGTCCGAGAAAATACTCACCATACACCGTTGAAATGTACCTGGGGCATTGCATAGCCCAAAAGGCATCCTTTTTTTAGAGAATGTTCTAAAAGGGAAAGTGAAGTTTGTCTTCTCCTGGTCTTCTGGTGCAATTGGTACCTGAAAATATCCTGAGAATACATCTAAAAAATAGTAATGTGTATTTCCATCTAACCTTTCATGCATCTGATCAATGAATGGAATAGGAAAGTGATCTTTTCTGGTATCTTGATTTAGCTTCCTGTAATCTATACACACTCTCCATCTGTTTTGTATTCTCATGGGGATCAGTTCATTTCTTTCATTTGTAACAGTGGTCAGGCCAGTTTTTTTGGGGACTACATGAATTGGGCTGACCCATTGAGAATCAGAGATTGGGTAAATGATATCAGCTGCTAACAATTTCTCAATATCTTTCTTAATGACCTCCATGATTGTGGGATTGAGTCTTCTTTGAGGTTGTCTAACTGGCCGAGATTCACTTTCTAAAAATATCCTGTGAGAGCATACCTTAGGTTTGATTCCAGGAATATCACCTAAACTCCATCCTACAACTTTGACATTCCTTTTTAGAAGGTCAATCAATGTTTGTTCTTGTGAATGGGATAGGTTATTGGAAATGATTACTGGCAATTTCTCTCCTTCCATTAGGTAAGCATACTTCAAGTCACATGGCAAAGGATTCATCTCTAAACATGGGGGTTGTTCAAGGGATGATATTGAATTTAGGTATCCTACTTATAATGATGAATTCTTGGGAATAATCTCACTTCCTTTTAACAAATCATCGAAAAAGTCAGATTTTACCTCATCCTCCAACATGATATTAGAATTTTCAGGTTCATGGGAGTTATAAAATTCAAATGAAAAGTGTTCTCCCACAGATAAAAAGTCATGAAGAATACCTAAGTATTCAATTGGTTTAATACCTTAATCATGGGAGATTGCATAAAGTGAGTGATTGTTGGACGGGTGTTTCATCGTATCAGGAATACTGAAGTGTATCGTACTATCTCTGAGCTCCATGGTGAGTGTTCCTTCATGCATGTTGATGATTGTCCTTGCTTTTTTCAGGAATGGTCTCCCTAAGATGATGGGAGATTTGGATGGTGCTCGGTCTTCCTCCATGGTAAGGACATAAAAGTCTACTGGAAAGATTAATCCTTTCAATCCTATAAGTACATCTTCAACGACTCCATCTGGGGAAACAGTGGATCTGTTTGCTAATTGTACCACCACCTGAGTTGATTTTAGTTCTCCGATCTGCAAAGATGAAAACATAGAGTGAGGTATCACATTTATCGAAGCTCCAAGATCACATAGTGCATCAGTAAAATTTAATGAACTGATAGTGCAGGGAACAGAGAAAGTCCTTGGATCTTGACATTTTTTCAGTATCAGTGGTGTGATCAATGCTGAGACGCTTCTTCCTAAGTTGATTCTTTCATTTCCATCCAGCCTCTTTCTTTTAGTACATAGCTCCTTCAGAAATTTTTCATATTTTGGGATTTTCCTGATTGCATCCAGTAGTGGAATGTTAATATCAACTTTTTGGAATGTTTCCTAAATTTCCCGTTGAATTCTTTCTTCTTCACCCTTCATTGACTCAACCAATACTGATGGGAATGGTTCTGGAATATCCTTTTTCTCCCTTTGTTGTTTCTCCAATGGTGTTTCTAGTCTTTCTTTCTTGAACCTTGTTCTTTCTACTTTGTTGTTGACTCCATCTTTTGGTTGGACAGGACGAGCTTCAGCAGGTTCCCTAGATTCATCCTCCTCATATTGTTCTGGTGGTTTGAGCTCCTTCCCACTTCGGGTTGTGATTTCACTAACATTCTCCTTTGGATTGGGAATTGTTTGTGCAGGAAGCTTACCTTGGTTCTTGGTGAGAGCATCCATAGTGCTTGAAAATTGATCAGCTAGCCTGTCCATCTTATCTTCTATTCCCGCAACTCTTGTCTTCAGTTGTTGGTCTTCATTTTTCGGTGCACTTGTGGATGGTTTCTCCAAATTCTTCCGCTGGAATGGTGGTGGTTGAAAAGTTTGTTGTTGTCGGAAGGGCTTCTGATAAGGCTGCTGCAAAGGTGCTATGGCTTGGTTCTGTTGAAACCCATACCCTGGTTGGTTTTACGGTTGGTATTGCCTTTCTTGAAAGGATGCAGCACAACTTTCTGTCCCCTGCACTTCTGGACATTGATCAGTGTAATGAGAATTAGAAGAGCCTAAACCACATACCTGATTCAGTCCTTGTTGTTCCTTCACATGGTTCACAGCTATTTGTCGCACCAACTTGGTGAGTTCACCCATTTCATTCCTAATTAAATCTGCTGAATCAGAAGTTCTTACCTCCTGGATTCCTCTAGTGATCGTACCTCGAGTTCCAAACTGCTGTGAATTTTGTGCAATCCTTTCAATCAGAATTTGTATATCTGTAGATGATTTATCAATGAGGGCTCCTCCAGATGAGGCATCTAGTAGATTCTTGTCATTTTCAAGAAATCCTTTATAGAATCACACAAGGAATTGGTCCTGTTCTATTTCTTGGTGTGGACAACTTGCACAAAGCTTCTTGAAACGTTCCCAGTATTCGTAGAGTGTTTCTCCAGTTGATTGATAGATGACATTAATCTCCTTCTTTATTGCAATTCTCCTAGATGTTGGGAAGAATATCTGTAAAAATCATTTTTTTTAGATCTTCCCAGTCACTAATCTCCCCCGGTTGCAGATTGTAAAACCATTCCTTTGCTGCTCCCTCTAGTGAGAAGGGGAAAGCCCTCCACATCACATGTTCTTCCGCGACTTCTCGAGGTTTGAAGCTAGAGCAGACATAGGTGAATTCTTGAATATGTCAATTCGGGTCTTCACCTGCAAGACCATGAAATTTAGGAATCACTTGGATCATGTTAATTCGCAATTCAAAATCATTTTCTAAGGCAGGAATTGCATGTTGATAATTTTGATTGACAAATTGAGGTGCACAGAAGTCACGTAGGGTTCGGTTGGGATTTACAACCATTATTAAAGGTTCAAAGTCTTCACTCAAGGTATCACTTGAATTGGTGAGATTTATTTCTTCGAAATCTTTGGGAATATTTTGATTTCTCAATTTGGTTATTGTGCGCTCAATTTCTGGATCGAATTCTAATAAATTTCTATTTGAACTATGGGTCATTCAAAAGTGAATTTTTTTTAAAAGAAAAGCTTTGAGGCACTGCCTCCCCAGCAAAGGCGCTACGTTTGACGCACGCCTATCGTGGGGCATGGAAAAAACAATATTTTATTTACCTAAGTATAGTATAGCAGTTGATCCTAGGTATTCTCCCGAAGAGGAGTGCACGCAAAACAAGGTTGTCACTTTTTGTTGGTTTTTGTAAAAAGATTGGTTTTAATTAATTTGAATGACTATGAGAGAAACAAACAACATAAATTGATTGATTTTAACAAATGTTAAAGATGGTGATCAGATTGGGTTTGGTTAGACTTAGTGTTGTGCCGTCATGGTTTCCAAATTTTATCTCTTCTTCTTCCTTAAACTGGTAAGAGTGATGTGATGAGAATTTTCCTTTCTAAAAACTTAGATTGGTCTATCCTCCTTCCAAAGTGTTTAGGGTTGTAGAAGGTCTCTTGATTAATTAGAGCAATCACAGACCTAGAATTGTTGTTCCATAATAAACCCATATTTCGACATACAATCTTACACACGTTCTTGACAACCATCGAGCAATCACCACCCAACCCTAATCATGTTCCACCGTATACAGATTAGAATTGGGTGGGGGAGATGTGATCATTGACCAAAGAAATTTATAATTTCAGAATCAAAACCTTAACACAACCGCATTCGGAATTTAATACTGAATTGAGAATTAGAACTAGAAGAAGAAAGAAGAACAAATTTTATTCATTTCAAGCACAAAAACTCAAACACAACACATAGGTCCTGCCTCCCCTCTTTCCTATCACTCAAAAGAAACTACCCCTCCATGGATGGGGTAAGTGAGATAATTCGGGAGAGAGGAGAGATTTTAAAGTAAATAAAAATAAAAGAAATAAAATGGAAATCTGAGAAGTTCTTCTCCATGGTGTCCCAGAAGGAATGAGATGGAGAATGAGATGATTTGAGAAGGTGGAGCTCTCCTCCTTTTATATCCAGAATGTTTCCCCCAACTTGTGACGCGTTTTAGCCCCATTAAATGACATTTTCACGCATTGAGCCCTTATTGAATGTTGTTCATAATTCTCTTTTCCGTATCCCCTCAAAATCTCAGTGGATTTGGATATGTATTCCGAGAGTTATGGCCTTTTTACTATGAGTATTTATTCTGTCCAGTCAGACCTTCCAAAACGCCAACCCCCGGATTAGAAAGCTTTAATGGACCCTTAAACAGCCGAATCCCGCGTCCTTTCCTTCATAAAAGATGTGAGAACACTCCTTTCACGTCTACACACCGAATATCATAACATTTGGACCCACCAGGTAGGAGTTATTGATCCCACACCAAAACAAGGCATAACTGAAAACAGTTTTCTTTCTCCCATATGTGAGCTTCTTTTGAGCTTCCATATGGCCGATTCAACTTTTTGTCCAAAAATAGTAAATGAAGAACTGAATGTTTAGATTCTGGAAAAGATATAATTTCTCAATTTGTATTAGTGTAGATAATGGTATGGCCAAAATAAAAATATAATTTAAAACTGTTAGAAATCCAAAATAGCCAATTTTTACTATTCAGCTCAAAATAACACCAAAATCATAAAAATGAAACAATTCATCTTAGAGGAACACTTTTGTGAGTTTAAAACAATGATATTTAATATAAATTAATTGAAAATATTTTCTCTATCACACAGTGTTCCTGGTACATGAGGGCTGCGTGAAATTTAGTGGAGAAGGGAACGTGGAACAGTGTGGTAGATTAGAGAGAGAATAAATTTGAAAGGGATTAAAATTTAAAAGAGAAATAAATGGTAAATGAGGGATTTGTTGATAACTTTTTTCGCGCTAGAATCGGCCGAAGAGTGATTGATTTTTGAGTTGAAAGTATGAATTAAATAAACAATTAATAATAATAATAAAATAATGTTATTATTAATTTTTTGATAAAACACTTTTTCGACCGTAACTTATTCATGCGACCTCGGTTTCATGAACCGCCTGCGACGGTGTGACCCAGTTTCTGAGACGGACATTCCGAGTCCAATATTGGATGTCTTTTTTTGGGTTTTTGGACTAGGTACTCGAAGCACTCGGAAAATAATAGATTTAATATTATTATTAAATCTTCGACCCGCCATAACTCTTGTGTGCGATGTCCAATTGGATTGCCATCAGTGGCGATGTAATCATGTATTTAAGACGGTCGATTCAAGTATAATGTTCGATAATAAATTTTGGTTCATGGCTCGGGTCCACGAAACACCCAATGATAATAATATTATTATTATTACGGGATCTTGTATCTGACATATCTCTCTCATACGATGTCGGAATGATGAACTGTCTGTGATGTTGCGACCCTAGAATTTTGACAGATGTTTCAAGAAAAATTTTGGATATTAATGTCGAGGTCGAGGTGTGGGACCCATGAGGCCCTGTTCGCGCGTGTTGCGTTGAAATGCAATTTTTTTCACCGAATATCCGTTTTGGACCAATGGCTAGTCCATCTTGTGTGTTTTTCGGTATGGATCGCAATGGTGTGACCGGTTTGCTTAACCGGTGTCACTTGAAGTAGGATCGGGTTGGATAGAACCTGAATCCGACCAGGCCCTCAGTTATAAAATGCTTATAACATAAGGATCGGACGTCCAATTGATGTGCCGTCTACTATGTTGGATTTCTCTTAATGAGACAGTTATTTTGGAATACATCACCTGAGGTTTGGACGCAGTTGGAGTATGGCCGGGTTGGATTGTACCTAAAATCCAACCAGGACCCTAGAATAGAAATGCTAATAACTCATAGACCGGGCATCTGATTGACGCGCTGTCTGTTGTGTTGAGACCCCTATGATGAGGCAATCCATTGAGATACTCCCACGTGAGATTACGTAACACTTGGAAGAATCGACCAGTAGCTCGTGGAGTGGATCCTTCTAAAGACGAGCATATGGAGTACGGTGACCTTGTGGCTGGCTAAGACCCGATGACTGCTTGAACGATTTGATTCAGAGTGACTTTTATAGCCCAGTGGGGAGCAATACTTTGTGAGGTGGAAGCACCATGGAGGAGGAGAAACACTTTGTGAGGTGGTATACCCACGGTACTCGACAGGAGGAGTACCTCTGTAGGCTATGAGGGGGAGCACTACTTTGTGAGGTGACAGACCCATGGAGGAGTAGAACTACTTTGTGAGGTGCCAAACCTGCGGTACTCGACAGGAGGAGTACCTCAGTAGTCTAAGGTTAGTGAGTAGCACCTCAGAGTCGTGACAGGACTACTTTGCTCGATAGAGGAGGAGTTCTCCAGCAGACGTGCTTTCATCATAGTGAATAAATTCCTGGTTTGAGCTGAGTCAATAAACTTTGTGTTTTCCACATGATTGAGATTGGTTACATTATAACTTAGGTATATGTATGGGAATATACCTAAGTAGTGGTTATCTATTGAGATCTTTTTTTTGGTTTATCCTTGTTGGATTTTTTGGGACCTTGAGGGTCTCAGGGTACCTACTGAGTATCGTTATACTCACCCTTGCACGGGCTATGCCCACACCTCATTGTGTTGGATGCAGACGACGGACAGTGCTGACCGAGGCAGAGTGTACGAGGACTGGATGGTACCCAGAGGTGGAAACTCAGCGTGACGACACACGGAGCGGACTGTTTGATGAGGAGTGATGCGGAGGACATTTGTACCTACCATTTAGGTAGGAACCCAGACGACGATCTAGGAGCTTCTTCCATCTTCCAGCTGCTTGTCTTTTTAGTTTTACTTTTTTTTTGTAGCTGCACCTTCTGTTGGGATTGTATTTCGAACCTTGTACATTCATCAAGTTTTTTATACTTCTTTACTTAGTGTTTGATTCCTCTTGTACTCTGGTTGTGTGTGTTTACGTTTCATTAAGGCAATTCCTTCCCTTTTTATCAGGATTTACACCTTTGGTGCTAGTCACCAGCCCCTGTCCTATAGAAGACGGGATTGGGGTAGTCACAGCATGTGCCCCGAGGATGGGTCGTGACACTATGACTACATCTTCTCTCACAAGGATCTCAATTTGAGGCAGCACAGCGGGATCAAGTACATGAAAGGGTTCAACATTGAAACTTTCTATACCCTAGGTAAGGGAATTGTTGTGGAAGATTCTTTAAGTACAAAAGTACCAGATCAATCCATGAGGATGTATAGGGATGAGTGGAATCTAATGGGGATCTTTTTTTAGATGCTTGTGGAGACCAAGGAGAACAGTGGAGGTGTTTTCTTGATGATCATTCAGTTGACTCCTTCTGTCTTGGTGTTTATTTAGCAAGAAGATCCTTGTGATGATATTTTTTAGCGGTTGGGTCTATTTCTTCAGGGTAGGGAGACGAATTTTGATAGGTCATAATCTCCATAGGGCATCTTGTGCTTCAAGGTCCATTCAGTAGTGCCATCGTCTAGGCAGAAGGTTGTGATATATGATAGCCACTAATCTCAGTGGGATATTAATCCAGGTGCCACCGAGATGTATTACGATGTGAAATGAATGTTATGGTATCTAGGTAGAAGACATCACATAGATGAATTTGTGTTGAGATTCTACACATATCAGCAGGTGAATACGGAGCACTAAAGGCCCTCGGGTTTGCTCCACCCATTACCCATTCGTAACTAGAATTGGGGATAGTTTTCCAGGGACATCATTTTTTCCCGAACTCATACACCACTGGGAAAAATTCCATTTGGGTGGTGATTGATCATCTGACCAAATCTTCCCTCTTCATTCTGATAATAGATACATCTAATGTGCATGTGTTGGGTCGATTGTATATTTAGGTGGTGTTAAGGGTTCATGGTGTTCCATATGAAGTTTTATTGGATAGATACCCCCTCCCCCATTTCACTTCTTGGTTTTGGGAAGGCTTTCCAAAGGCCTTGGTGTCACAGATTAAAATGAACATGGCATACCATCCTCAAACGGAGGGTTCGACAGAGCGAGATACTCGGATTTTGGAGTAAATTATTCGTATATGTGTTTTAGACTTTGTAGGTTCTTGGTAAATCCATTCAGTATTGGTTTAGATCTCTTAATAATAGTTAATAATCCTTATTCTGAATTGTTCCATTTGAGGAGCTCTATGGTTGGCCTTGTCAGTCCCCCCTATGTTGGGTCAAGGTAGGTGTGACCACACTATTGGGGATGAGTGTGTTCAAGAGACTTATGAGAAGATCAAATTGATCATTAATAATTTATTTATATCCCATAGTCTCTATAAATCCAATTCTGATTAGAGGTGTTGAGACCTAGAGTATTCCGTGGGTGATCGGGTGTTTTTGAAAGTGGCCCCTCAACTGGGTCATTGTCATTTAGGAAAGCTGGGAAAGATAACAACATGTTATGTTGGACCTTTTGATATCACTGAGAGGATTAGAAATTTAGTATACAAGTTATCTTTACCTTTTCATTTTACATATATCAATTATGTCTTCAATATATCACAACTGAATAAGTACAACCCAGATCTGTCCCATGTGCTGAATTGGGAGGTGTTGGATCTATAGCCCAATCTATCTGTGGTTGAGCTACCAGTTCATATTTTTGACTCTCGAGAACAATTTCTTTAAGGGAATACTATTCCTCTCATTCGAGTCATCTTGAAACAAGGGACTCATGAGCATGATACATGGTATCAGAAGTCTTGGGTGGAATAAAATTTTATGTTTCTCTTATTTGATCAATCTTCAGGCTGACTTTCCATGTGTGGATGGTTTTTATGGTGGGGAGAATTGTCACTTCCATGACTTATTTTAAATCAATTTTTCATTTACTTAATATTATTACATTTTTCTGGGGTTTTCCATGAATTTTTGGAAGAATTTGGGGGTTTTCATGATTTGGGCCCAACAGTGAGACCTTTTCCAAAATTAAAAACAATTTTTGATTCTTTTATAACTCCTTTCCTTTCAACATTTTTCATCCATTAAAATTACAAATTGGAATACCCTAAACTATAAAACCACTATATTCATTTGGACCATATAATAACAAATTATCATTTTGGATTTGGGTGATTTAGTTAGGCATTGGGTCAACCCACAAGCTCATTTCGTGGTTTAAAAAAATTATTCTTTAATATCTCATTAATGTTCAAATATGTTTTTGGTGATTCCACCACCCACTTGAAGGTAGTATAACTAGGTGATCCCTAAGGTTCGTGTCTCCATCTTCGGAGCTCATTTACATCAAATATTATGGAGACATTTCTTAGGGATTCTCAAATCGTCCGGATTTGAGAAGGTAATTTGTTTCATACAAAAATCATTTAATTTTCACTCTTATTCCCCATTTCAGTCCCCACATGACTTCTTCAACCTCATTAGAGCCTTCGAATTTGTTTTCGATTGTTGGAGATTTAGCCTTTGGTATATTTGGGGGAATTTCTTCTTGATATCTCAAGTAAGTGGGTTTCGTTCCTTCCTCCTCCCATTTGATTTGGGTTTTATTCAATTTACTTAGGGTTTCTTCCATTACTATTATAGGTCCTAATGTTCATAATATATCTATTTGAACCTCGAGTTTTATTTTGAGTTTTTTTGTCCAATCCGGTGGCTTTAAGTTCATTTTTACTGTTGGTTGTGTGATGGTGGTGTGGTTGAAGTTCTGTAAAAGAATTTAAGGGTTTTGAAATATATGGTAGTGATTCCAGGTGTATTCATTGTATAATGAGTTTTTTTTTTCAAGATTTATATTTCTTTTATGTTCCTATCTAATTATTTTTAGCATTAAATTGTTTTTGGTATCATTTTTTATGCGGTTGATTTTTAAGTGCCACTTTTGTATGAAAATGGGTGTTTTTACTTGTGCATTATATGTTGTACCATTAAGTTTTTTTTATAATTCATATAATTGATTTATAAAAATGTTTTATTTCTATAAATTCTGGTTTGGTGAAATATTGATATGCTTTTTTGTTTTAAAAGAGGTATTTTAAATGGATTTTATTTGAAATGTTTTGTTTTAACTTGTATAATTGTTTTATGGAATTTCTAAGTGACTGTTTGAGCTATAAAAATAGTGAAAATAATGTTTAGCTACTTTTTTGGGTGTGTATGGAAAGAATGGGTATTTTATGTGTAAATTTAATTTGGTATCATGGGGAACTTGTTTGAGAACAAACAGGGAAACCTTGGTATCCAGGTGGGCATACAAGTACTTGCATGCAAGTGATCCGGAGTGGTTTTCCCCTTGTTTCACTTAACAAGATTGATGTTGATAACACTACAAACAAATATGACGACGATGATGTTGGGGAGCACTATGTTATGGTTGATTCCCCTACTAGTTCCTCATGCACAAGAAGAGATATTTTTATGGTTACATTCACATCGAGGTGTGAGGTACCTGGGGCTCACAACTAACTAGTGCTTAGTGGTGTTCCCGTTTTGAGTGCTCATTGACTATTTGGAATATATCATTGGATTATGGGGTGTTTGGATGAAAATTTGTATAGCTTAAATGTTTTATTTAAATATACCTATTATTTAATGTTACCCATTGTGAAAAATGTTATCATTTAAAAGATTCACCTTTAGAAATTATTCCTATCATTCTTTGTTTATTACACTTGAATGTTTTTTATCTTATAATGCTTATCAAATGGAATTTTTTGGTGGTATCCTATTGTAATTAGGATCAAAACCTATTTAGACCTTCGGGTGTATCTAAAGTTGGTTATTTTTGACCCAGGTAAAGGTAAGGATTTCAGATATGGCGGTTTGGGTTGCTAGTTGCTTTTGTTCTATGGTGTTGTGGATATTACTCGTGGGTGACGACCCCTTGTTGTGTGGTTATATTTGGGTTGTGGTTGCTGCAAATTTTGTAGTTTGTGACCCCTTGTGTCATGTTAAAAAATGTGTATTCAATTCTGAGTTTTTAATTAATGCTTTTTTGGCATGAATTTTCTGATTCGTTTTATTTATTGTTTTTGGTTGTCTTTTTTATACTAATTCAGGAAAGTCATCCCAAACCATTATTTAGGATAATCGGGTACTTGTGCCAGCTGGTGGGGATAGTGAAGGTCCTTCAGGATTTTCCATGGTCTAGTTTTGGTGCTAGTAATAATGGAAACCATATTCTCTTCCCGAAAAATAATTTAATTCATAATGAAGTACTAAATGGAATACACCGTTCATGGAGACGGTAATCCGTACTCACATATGAATGATGTTTTCCATTTTTTATTTCCATATTGAAATAAAGCATGTCAATGAAATATGTATATATATGTATATATATATCATTATTATAGTTTTAGTAAAATATCATATATATTATATAAGTCATTAAACCCATCCTTAATACATTCAATGTGTTGTGGGAACAAATCACATCGCTTTTAGGGGGAAGTAGTACTCCCTTCCTCAAATGGGATTATCGTATTAACCCCAAATGGATGGTAAAAAAATGCAGTTTAAAAAAAAAGAATAAAAAAGATTAAATACCTAATAAATATAATATATTAAATATATAAATAGTTTGACCATCATAATGGCCACCATAATTAGTGGTAAAGGAGAAATGAACAATCATCATTTTGTGATGCAGTAGTTCGTCGTACAATGAAACAATATGCCCAACATCTATTAGATGGAGGTGTGTGTAAGTATAAGTTAGAACCATTGCTTAAATAAATTTTAGTACATGAAAGATAATGGTTTAAACATAAAAAAAGTTTATAAATAGAGTGTATGGGGTTGAGAAGGAAAATAAGGGAATGGAGATTGAAAGGAGATGTTACCTCTAAATCGTGTAACTCATTAGGTATTGAGCAAAAAGGTTTACATGAGTGGTTTTCATCCCATAGGGAGGCTTAAAAGTTGAAGGGAGGATTTTTGGGAGGCTATGTGGGTAGATAATGGAATAATGTAAGTGATTTGAGAGTTTTGAGTAACTCATAGAGGTGGTGGCCATTTATAAGGATGGAAAAGAAATCACATGGAATTATTCAAATCAAATTTGGTGTTCACATGGTATTTCCTAAAAAAAGTATTAAAAAAAACAAAACACAAGAATTGATGGTTTATGGCCGAACTATGGGAATAAAATGGGTGTTGGACATGTTTCTAGGTCATTTGGGCCCTTAATTTAAAGGGTTAGTTCCTAATTAAGATTAATTTGGCCTTAACCATTGTGATTAATTTTAATAACTTTTACTAATCATTTTTTTCAAAAACTAACATGTTATTATTATAATCTAAATATTAGAATTAATTCAATGGTTTGTTTTAGATTTTTGAATTTTTTTTCAATGAAGCGAAAAAATTAATATCAGTGAAAATCGTACAGACGAGAGGAAATAACATGGTTTGAAAGTAGAAAAATGTTCAAATGTTTGTTAAGATTTTAAATTCAGTATCAAAGTGGAATTTATTAAAATGAATTATTAAATATAATATTTATCTTATTTGACCTTAAAATAATTTATAATATCATTTATCATGAATAGTTAATATAAAATTTCCATTATTATATAAAAAGTAGTAATATTCACTATTCATCAAAAAATGATGTTTTTAGAAAAATACAAAAAACATTCTATAAGATAATTTCAATAATTTGAATTATAAAATGAAATTTATTTTTTAAATGTTTCTAAAATTACATTCATTATTATATGTAGTTCATTAGATAAAATAATGTTTTAAACATAAAAAAGGACTTTACCAAAAATGATATATTTTATTATCAATATGTTTTAAATGGTTTCTAGATTTCCATTTGGATTAAGAGCCACCCATTGTTCCTCTATGGCTAGGATTCTCTAATCATCCCCTGCACCTCTTAAATAAAAACATGTTTTTTTTCCATCACAAGTCTTTCTGGCCAACCCATTAAGTCAGATTCTGCTACCCTAAATCTTACTCACCCCTCTAATTATAGTATTTTCACTGAAATCGATAACTATAAACCACTTCCTTCATGATTATAGATTCAAAATGGAGACAATGTGTTCATTAATGAAGTAATATTTCATAATCTTCCCACATTCAATAAAAAATGGCCAGGCATTTGTCAGTTTATAAATGAATGTGAGAACATTTGTTATGCTCCTCAACCTCCTGCTTTCTCCAAAAAGATTTGGGTAAAAAAGCTTCTAAAGCCCTGTTAATACTTGTATTTTTAATCATTTTGTAACCTCTATGTTTAACTCTAGTAATAATACTAAGAAATTTCATGATTTTGAGCCTTCTAGGGTGGGAATTCATGACACCTCCAATGCCAAAGTACCCATTCTTGAGGTAGGTAATTCTATGCAAAACGAGGAAGTAGATGGGAATGAAGATCAGGAAGATTCATTTGAGATTGAAACATCATGACAATTAGAGGGTGAATAACTTAAATTGAGCATTATAAAGGTTAAAAAAACTATAATTGAATTAGATGGATCCATCACACCATGTTTTAGGAACACTTGGAAGCGTAGGGATACCAAAAAAGTGGAATGAACAATCTTCACACGTTCTCTTACTACTAACTTGATGGAATAGAACACACTTCCCCCACAACAAATTTTATAATGATAAAGTAACTAACTCCTCAGATTCTACAACACCCTCTTTTAATTCTGACTTAGAAAATTCATCTTGTGAGAATGATGACCCTGCATATATGAATGCCTATCAATTATTGGAAGATCTCGATCTCCCAAATGAGTGTGAATCATGGATTGAAGAGAAATACAACATTTATTTTGGAAAGTATGTGAATGGAAAGATGTAATAAACTACCTGTCTTGATCTTCTAAAGAGGATGTTCATAAATGTGGTTAAGGAATTTCAAAGGGACCCAAGCTTTAATTTCAATTACATCCCTTGGAAATAATTTTTCTTGAGTTTTCTGGCTGAAATGTTTTTGGTTGCTGATGACCCTCTTTTAAACCTTTTCTCATAGGCAGTGTACCTAGTTATTTCAGATATGTGCTTCAACTATCTTCTATTTTCTGGGTTTTTTCTTTGGTTTGATTATTCTTCTGCTTATTCTTCATCGGTGGTCCTATCAGGAGTGACACCCCCTTCTGGTTTAAGACTTGATTGATTATAGGCACATGACATTTTATATCTTGATATGATGCTCCAGATTTATCGAGGTGGTCTATCCTGTGGATGGTGGCAGTATTTTCTACTATCAACAATTCCTTCATTTTACTGCATTGGAAGAGGCAGTCATGCGGCCTCCTTGCGTGATGGTGTTTTATGTTTTATGCCTCTTTTTGAGCCTTAGTTTATTTTTGTTTCTCTATAATTATATCCAGGTGTATGTTCATTACACCTGATGGTTTCTTCTATTTTTCTTTTGATTATAATAAATATATTTGGACATGAATTTGGATACCAATTCATTTCAATTTATTAAAAACAATTGACCAATAGAGTGGTATATTTCATAGAACTTTATCTAATGGGTCTATAATTTCAACAGGTTTCTCCTCATTAGATCGATATTTCTCTATATGTAAGACCTCAAAGTTCTGTTCATGTGAATGGTTAGGTATGTTCTTTCTCAAGTTCAATACATATAACCCATTATGTACTTGAGAGATATTGGGATTAAGCGCTATGGGATAAGATACTATCTTGATACGATCAAGAATTTCATAGGGGCCTATATACCTAGGTTGTAATTTCCTCTTCTTCCCGAATAACATAACTTTATTTGAGGGTAATATTTTTAAAAATACCTTTTCACCAACATCAAATTCTAGACCAGTTCAATGGTTATCAGCATAACTATTATGCTTAATTTGCGCTTCCTTGATATAATCCTAGATGATTCTAGCCTTCTCAAAAATTTATTCAGCTATTATAGGCCCTAATAGATTTATTTCTCCTACCTCAACCTAACACATTGGACCTCTACATTTCTTCCCATAGAGAGATTCATAAGGTGCAATTTGAATTCGTTAGCAAATGATATTTTTGTAAGAAATATCAACTAGAGGAAGGTGTTGATACCAAATACCTTTTAAATATAGAGAACATTATCTCAACATATCCTCAAGGGTTTGAATTGTTATTTTAGACTGACTATGTATTTGAGGATGATAAATAGTGTTGAAACTAAATTATATATCATGTTCTTTATAAATACTTCATCAGGACATGGTGGTAAGCCTCAGATCATGATCATATATAATAGAATTTGGTACTCCATGAAACCTTACAAATTCTTTAGTGTAGATAATGGAATGTTGATCAAGATAGAAATCTTCTCTGATAGAAATGAAGGGTGTTGACTGAGTAGGATGATCGACTACTACCCATATAACATTAAACCCTTTAGAGAATTTGATTAGTATAAAGATAAAATCTATAGGGATGTCCTCCCATTCCTATTCTCGTATGGCTAATAGATGAAACATCCCTTTAGACATTTTTCTTTCATCCGTAACTTACTAGCATACCAAAAACCAAGATAAAATATCCATGATATCTCTCTTCATGTCATCCAACCAAGAGAATCACTTCAAGACCCTATAAATGTTCTTACATTAAGGGTGAATAAGGGATGAATAACTTTGTGCTTCCTCTAATAGTTTTTTCGTCAAATCTAGCATGGATGGAACACTTACAAGGTTCTGGAACCTTAACATTCTATCTTGATCAAGGTTTAAAATAGTAACATTTCTAGCCATCATTTTCATATCATCAGCTTCCTTTTATGCCTCCGTAATCATCACCTGGATAAAGGGATGGATATTCATTTAAGAATGAAAATATTTTTTAACTTCTGTATGAATTTCAAGATTTATACTTTACAAATCTAGAAATAATTTATCTTATTTTATCCTCATTAAGGATAAGATATCATGATCCTTTCGACTCAAAGAATTGACCAACTTGTTCAATTTCCAAGGGTAGTAATGTATTGATCAATTACAATCCGTTATCAACTCTAAACATCTTCTCATGAACATGTTCTACTCCTTCTCTATGAATATATATTTCAGAATTTTATGATCAGTTTATATATCACACTATTCACCATAAATATAATGACTCTATATCATTAATGAAAAGATTACCGCTGCTAACTCCAAATTAAGAGTTGGGTAATTTTGATCATGAATCATCAACTTTCATGAGGAATGGGCTATAACCATGTTATTTTGTATAAAAACATATCCCAATCCCTTAGCGGATGAATCAATATTGATTTCAAACCCTTCTCCACTACAGGGTAATGTAACCATGCATGCACTGATCGACCTTCTATTCAGTTCCTTGAAATTTTCCCCACATTCATCTTTCTAGAGGTCCTTCACACTCAATAGATTTAACATGGTCATAGTATTATATAGTCATGATAACTTATCCATAAATAATCAATAATATATTTATATACCCAGAAAGTTACAGATCTCAGTTACCGGGGTGGGTTTGTGATAGCATTCAATAGCCTCCATATTTGATAGATCTACTATTATACCATCTATTTAGATTATGAGACCTATAAAAGAAAAAAATTTATCAAAAATAACCAATTTTAAAAAAATTCATATAACTTTTCCTTCCATAGGTTCTTCAGTACTATTCTAATGTGATCTTCATGATCTTTATTTCTCTTTGATTAGACAAGATTTTCATCTATAAATACTACCACAAACATATCTAGGTAATCTATAATGACTATTAATTACATCAATGAAGATAGAAAGGGAATTAGTAAGGCCAAAAGGCATCACTATATATTTATAGTGACCATAACTTGTACAAAATGTTTTATTAGGTATATCATCCATATTGACCCCCAATTGATGATATCACAAGTGAAGGTCAACCATAGAAATGTATTGAACATCAGATATTTGATCAAACAAGTCATAATTTCAAGGAATAGGATACTCGTCCTAGATTTTGAAACTGTTCAACTCTTGATAATCAATACATAGTCAGATTGATCGATCATTCTTCTTCACAAAAGAATAGGTGCACCCCATGGTGACACAGTTGACTGAATGACTCCCTTATCGAGGTTTTACTTGAGTTTATTCCTCAATTCCTTCCACTCAACCAGTGTAATTCTATATGTAGTATTTGAAATTGGTGTAGAACTTAGTATATGTTATATTGATAACTCAACTTCACATTTTGGTGGAAGACTCGGAAAATATTTCAGAAAGGTTCAAAATACAGTTATTTATAGTAGCCAAGGCACCAATGCATTTATATCATTTTCTAAATTATGGAATCATGATATATGTTTAAGGACAAACAATATAACAAATTTATACACAAGAGAAGAACAAAGCTAATATTACCAAAAGTGATACATCAACATAGGATCATTAAGAAGAAGGTAATATAAAGTCCTAATCAAACCATATATTGTAATATATATAATAATATGATTTTTAAAAATATTTATAATAAACATATATTTATTATAAAGAAATCTGGTATGAGTATGGAGAGACTCAAGATACAGGGTAAAGGGAATTTCATCTCACTTTTAATTTCTATGAGATTCGTCTTATGTTCACCATTTTTCATTTTGTTTTGTGTACATACAAAACATTAATGAATTATATGTATATTATTCATAAATTTATGGTATTAACATATACAATCTATGATCCTTCTTTCACAGGGATTATCTTTTCCAAGCTGCCTAATCAGTACATAGTTTTTTCTCAATTGGTCTTCATTTAGACTTATGTTTTGTTATGCAGCTGAACTCTTTTTAGAGGTGTATATAAATATATTTTACTCATTATATCATGAATATTATACTTTCAATGATATATTTATATTAATTTAATTCCCTTTTCTTACATGGAGTGTATAATACCAAGTAACTAATTTATAATTGTTTATTGATACAATCTTATCATTTTTCATGGTTAATATGATGAAATATCACAATATTATTCATGAGTTTACTTATAATATATTTATTCAATATATTCTCATTTATAGTAACATTTATCACTCTTTGGTACTTAAGATACTTATTTTAGTGATAGTTAACCATCCTTCTCTTCGATCAGAATATCTATTTTATTCAAAAACCCTATTTTCAAAAATGTTTTCAAAAATGATTTCAAAAGATCTTTTAAGATAATTTTCAAGGAAAAATAATTTTAATTTTTGTTATTATTTCTAAATCTTCCATTATAATTTTTCAAATATTTTTTCATCAATTTTTTTTTCAAAATGTTTTATTTTATAAAAATAATTTTTCAAGTAATTAAGGACATTTCCCTCATGAAATGATTTTAAAAGACCATTCAAAATTATTTCGCCTCTAATGTAACATCCATTTGTGTGTCTCATTCCTTTATGGGGAAATTAATCAATGTTCCATTCATATTATTTATCTAAATAAATTTTTATATGGAATTATTCTTATGAAACCCGTTTCTCATTCATATGTTATAAGATTTTGAAACCCTCTTCTTTTGATGATGAAACATATATCATTCTATAAGTTATAATATGATTATAGGCTTATAATACCCATTTCATTTCACGTGTTATGATATGATTATTTATGATCTTGTTCATATGTATTTATGATATCATTATGTGATGGGTGGGGCCTATATCTCATGAGATAGACAAGGCTAGAAAGAGGGTTTATATGGATCATTAATATAGGGATGGAATGAAGGTTTACCCAATTCAGTAATACAACGATGGAATGTGGGATTATATGGTTTAGTAATATGGGGATTGAATGAGGGTTTAAATGGTTCATAAATACAGGGTTGGAATGGGGGCTGGCTCGGTATAGTAATGGACGATTTCCACTAAGATGGTCTTAGAATTGGTTCCTTAGATACTATGGAAATCAGTATATACATACATTTTTCAACAATTCTATGTCTTATTACAATGTTAGAGTGTTTTTTAGTCCAATTTTTTCTGAATAATTGATTAGTACCACTAAAGAGATATTTTCTGTTCTTTAGTGTTTGAAATATTAGAATGTCATTCTAGCAGTTTATCACTTGAAAGGAAAAACTTACCACTAGTGGACACTAATAAAGAATAAAAGGAATAATGATGAGATTTAGTTCATAAGACATTACTAAAAAGGAATTAAATGACATAATCCATGATATTATAATATACCAGTATGACATTTAATTGTGGAAACACATATGTATATACTAATTTCCATAGTAGCCAAGGCACCAATGCTAAGACCATCTTAGTGGAAATAATTTTTTTTACTAAACCAAGTGATCCCCAATTCCAACCCTATATTTCTGAACCGTTTAAACCCTTATTCCATCCCTTTATTAATAAAACATGTAAACCCTCATTCCATCCTTATATTACTGAATTATGTAAACCTTCATTCCCTCCCAATATTAATGAACCAAGTAAACCCTCATTCCAACCCTATCTATCTCATGAGATATAAATCATTATCCAATTCATTTGTGGGAGATATAGGCCCCACCCATCACATAATGAAATCATGCATGCATGTGAACAAGGCCATAAAAAATCATATCATCACCCATGAAATGAAATGGGAATCATAAACCTGTAATCATATTATAACCTATAGAAATATATATTTTCGTCATCATTTCATCATAAACATTACCCATGAAGAGAAGTGAGTTTAAAAAGCATATAAACGATGAAATAAAAACAGGTTTCATAGGAATCATTTCATTAAAAATATATTTAGAGAAATAATATGAATGGAACATTGATTAATTTCCCCATAAATGAAAGAGAGACACTAATGGATGTTATATTATATGGGAAATAATTTTTAATTTCCTATTAAAATCATTTCATAAGGGCAATGTCCTTTCATATTTGAAAAATGCTTTTAATAACATAAAACCTTTTGAAACATTTTTTTTGAAAAAATATTTGAAAAATTATAAAGGAAGGTTTGGATTTAATAAAAAAACTAAAAATTCTTACTACTTGAAAATTATCTTCAAGGATCTTTTGAAAACATTTTTGAAAACATTTTTTAAAACATGTTTTTTGAATACAATAGATTTCTGAATCGAGGGACGGTTGACTATCACTAAAAGAATTATCTTAAGTACCAAATAGTGGAAAATGGTACTAAAAATGATGATATATTGAAAAAATGTAGTATAAATAAAATAATTAATGATCATGAGATATTTCGGCATACTAACCATGAAAAATGATAAGAATGTCTGAATAAACTCTTATAAATTAGTTACTTGGAATTCTACACTCCATGTAAGAAAAGGGAATTAAATTAATCTTAATATTTCATTAAAATTATAATATTCATGATATAATAAGTATAATATAATTATATACACCTCTAAAAAGAGTTTTGGTTCTTAACAAAACATAAGTCTCAATGAAGACAAATTGAGACAAAATTGTGTACTGATTAGGAAACTTTGAAATGATAAACCCCATGAATGAAGGATCAAAGAAGGGATATGTTAATACCCGCAAATTTATTCATAAGATACATATAATTAATTAATGTTTAGTATTTACAAAACAAAAAATAAAAAATGGAGAACATAACATGAATCTCATTGAAAATAAAAGTGAGATGAAATTCCACATACCCTGTATCTTGACGCTCTCCGTACTAATACCAGATTCCTTTATAATAAAAATAATTTTATTATAAATCATTTTTAAAATCATATTATTATATATATTACAATATATGGTTATATTTTGATGTTATATTACCCTCTTGTTAACGATCCTATGTTAAAGTTTCACTTTGGGTAATATTCGCTTTGTTCTATGCATGTGTCTTAATTTGTTATATTATTGGTCCTTATACAAATATGATGATTCGGTAATGTTGAAAATTATATAAATATCAGTTATATAAATTATATTTATATTATAATAATTTATTTCAAAATGAAGTGTGAAAAGTAATATAGAGTTCATGGAGACAGTAAGTCATATGTACGCATGAACATTATTTTCCGTTTTTATTGCCATATTGAATGAATGTATGTCAATGGTATATATATGTGTGTGTGTGTTTGTTTGTTTGTGTGTATGTGTATATGTATAATATAATTAATGTTTAATAAATGTATCATATATGTTATATAATTTTATCAAACCCATCTTTAATACATTCTATGTGGAGTATGAACGAATCACATCTCTTTGAGGGGGTGGTTGTGCACATATTCTCAAACAAGATTATCATATTCACACCAAATGGAGGGTAAAATTTTGTGTTTTAAAAAAGGAATAAATAAGAATAAATACATAATAAATATAATATATTACATATATAAATATATTTTCCTTCATAATGGCCTCCAGGATTGGTGGTAAAGCAGAAATGAACAATCATCATTTTGTATGGAAATAGTTCGCCATACATAGTAAGTTCAACATCATTTAGTTGGATATGTGTGTATGTGTAGGTCTGAAAATATTCATCAAAATATTCTAGTATATTTAGGATTATGGTTTCATCATATAATTTGGGTATAAATAGAGTGGAGGGGATGGAGAAATAAAATAAAGGAAAAGTGATTAAAAGAAGACGTTACCTCTAAATCGGGAAAATCCATTTGGTAAGAGCCAGAAAGCATACATGATATGGTTTATTACAATATTAAAGATTCAATGTAAAAGTGAATATTGTTTTTAAGATATCTTTTCAGATCTTGGAAAAACTTATGTGGCTTTAGATATGTGAGGAATGTGTAGAGGTTGTGGCCTTTTATAGGGATGGAAAAGGACCCACATAATTATTTTTGAAACAAAATAGGTGTTCCCATGGAATAACATAAAAAATCCATAAACACCCAAAAATTAAATAATTTATGGTTTATGGACGAACTATGTACATAAAATTGGTTTTGGAAAAGTGTCTTGCTAATTTGGGCCCTTAATTTTAAGGTTTAGTATATAATTAAGCATAATTCTTCCCTAACAGATGTGATTAATTTTAATCAAATTTACTAATCCTTTTGGTCATAAAGTTTGCCTGGTCTTATTATAATTTAAATAATAGAATAAATATAATGTTTTATTTCATATTTTGGGGATTCCAAACACTAAAGCAGAAAAATTAATATTTGTGATAATCTTGTACACATGACGAAATAACGAGGTTTTAATGTTTGAAAATGGTTAAATGTTTGATATGATTTTATATTCAGTATAAATGTTTAATTGAATATAATGAATTATTAGATGTAATATTTATCAAATGTGACCTTAAAACTAATTTATAATATAATTTATCATTAATAATTAATTATAAAAAGGTAGTTTTTAACTCAAAAGCAATAATTATCACTATTCATCTAAAAATGATGTTAGTCATAAATATCAAAAATATTTACCATAAGAAAATGTTTTCATTATAAATTCAAAAATTATGTTTATTTAGTAAAATTATGTTTCTAAATGTGTATAAATTACTTTAATTATTAGATTCATTTCATTCATGAAAATGATGCTTTTAAACATTAGAAGAACATTACCAAAAATCATATCTTTTGTTATCAATTTGTTTTATTTATATAAAAAATTTTAAAACAATATTTGAAAAGTATTTACTACTATCAATATTACTATGTTTATCTCCTAGATTATAATTATCTTATTTAAGTAATTAAAATAATTAAAAAGATACATTTTATAGAAACTCAGTGTTGCATGTATCATATACCAACTTAGTGTTACGTACATCATACGTCGAGTCTGTGTTTCATGGAATGTACACAGTGTTGGATCAATGTGAAAGGAATCTCTGATATAGTGAATTGAAATATATAAATGAAAATTTAAATTTATCAAAAAATATAGGTTCCTAAAATCTCGGGGAGTGGAAGTTTCAAATCACCAGGTTTTGATGATTATTATATCATATGCGAAATCTAAAAAGGGTATAGAGGGGAATGAATATGGATAAATGTTTACAAGTTCAGTAAAAAAAGATATTTATATTTATAATGTACAAGAAAATAAAATATCAATTATTTGGTTTGTGAAACTTTTTTTGGATGTAATAATAAAACCATTTTTTGATGTATTAATTATTTATATCTTTCTTGGGTTTCTAGAGTTGGTATCAGAGTTGTGTTAATTTATTAAAGAGATAATATTTTATTTTTTGAGATTAGTAATTTTACCTTTTGTGTTAGGTTTAGATAACTTTAGTAAAATCAATAGAGTATGTCTAATAATATGACGATATCCAAAAATATTATAAAAGTATTGAGTAATTACTTTTCCTAACAATACATATCTATCTAAATCCAAGAATATAGATTAATCTTTTGAATAGATTCACCTAGGGGTAGTCACTACAAAATGGCTATTGGAAAATTGACTTGATCATATCCCTAATTTATACCATGTATATATAAGTTATCACACCATGATAGACACTCCCATGGGATATGACTTGGAATATCATATTCTCATTATAGACTACTATAAAAGATTAATTTCTTGGTAAATTTGAGGGATTAGGTTGTCAAGCATACGATAATAAAAAAAAGTAACATAGATCACAAAAATATTGATATAGGTTAAACTAATGGAACTATTTGTAATTGTAAATGAATAAGATGTTATAAGTATAAGTATCTTTCAAAATTTTATAATTCACCCACATTGTTATTTTTTTCACTCATATTAACCATTTATTTTTTAGTAATGACGAGAAAAGGAAGGAACTATGAGTGTAAGGGATGACACAAATATTAACTATGTAAAAAATGTAAAGACTCAAAATTATCATACATAAATAATACATCTTAATAGAAAAATAATCATTACATTAGATAAATATCCACAGCAGAATCGTTTAGGTATAGGGCCTTTAGAAAAAATGAGAAATAAATTAAGGATCCATAAGTGAGATACATCATCTTGTAACATTTTTTTCTTATGTGTAACTCTTCTTAGAAATACGACACGCAATATTATTCATTATAACGATGGGAAAAGATTCATAAGAAATGATTACTTATAATGCTCAGTATTGGAAAATAAAGAATATATCAATATATTATGAGCATAAGGCTATGATAAAATGAAAATAATATTTAAAATCAATAATCATCATATCATATATCATAAAATTGAGTCATGGGAAAATATTTTTTTTTCATAAGACATTAATCATAAGGGAGTCAATGAAGATGAACCATGAGAACATAACATTGGAATAAGACAAAAATTTTGGGTATTCACACTAGAATAAAAAATCTTTTGTCAAGGATTCCCACCAAGACATTAATTACATGTTAGGATTGGGATAACCACACATGTACTAAAATTGGTTTTGGGATAACCTCTCTTGTACCCTATTTAGGTATTGGGATAACCTACCTTCTACCCTTTTCTAGGATTGGGATAACTAATATTATTCCCTATTTAGGGATTGCGATAAACTCCCAAGTACCCTCTTTTGGGATTGGGAAAACCTTTTATTTACTCTCTTTCAAGATTGTGATTACCTCCCATGTACCATTCGAGATCATATATCATTAATCATTACTCAATGCATTGGAGGGAGACATATTTTCCACCAGTAACATAATTAAAATCTTATATACGTTTTATAAAAGAACATAAAACATTCAACATATCAAAACCCATGAAATGAAATAGGTTTCATAAACATTTCATTACAGAATATTCTATGGAAATGAAACATTATTTATAGTAATTTCATAACTTCATCATAGCCTAACCCATGGAAAAAGAAGAGGATTTCATTTTCTTTTTTCATGGAAAAACATGTGGAAGAAAAATGGTTTCATAAAAATATTCTCATCATAATCATAATCTATTTAGAATTAGAATAATAATGGTATCATTATATCATATCCCCATTAAAGAATAATTTAAATCAAATATATCATATTAGATATAAAATTATTTTGAAATAAAAATAATGTTGAATATTTCTTGAGGAAAATATACTTTCCACTAGAAAACACCTTTAAAAAAATAAAATTAATATATCCTTTAAAGTGAAAATAAAATTAAAAACATATAAAGGATACATCAAATAAAATAATTTCCATGATGGTGGTAAATTATTTTCATACCATTCAATTTTTTGAAATACAATGGTACTAGTTTGGATAAAAAATGAATATTCCTTTCAAAATTATCTCTAAAATTTGAAATATGGGTAAAAATTATTTAATTATTTCTTTTTTAAATTTATAATATATTTTGAATAATTTATTTTAGGGAAAAAAAATTTGGAAGAAAGATGTTTTTTAACAGAAGGGGGAAATAAAGATAGTTTTTTTTAAACCATTCCTTCTAAAGCGTTGAGTACCCAAAGAGAGAAAAACAATGGGGAAATGTATTTTCATGACATAAATACGGGAGAATAAATGAAATGTGTTTTTATTGACATGGATCACAAAATCTCATTACTATAAGCATAATAATGAACAATCCCTATAAAGGATGATATTTTATTATAAAACACTTACAAATTTGGTAATTATGCGTTACAATCCCCATGAAAAAATAACACTAAAATGAAATTAAAAATAACAATATAATGCATAATTTCATGATATTAAATTTCAATGTTGATGTATATAGGCGTAATAAAATAATAGACGTGCCTAACAATAACATATTTCTCAAATAAATCCAATTGATAAAAGAATCTTGTACTAATTTGGTAACTTTTGAACCATAGAACCCATGAATTACAGATTCTAAAATGGATTTTTAAATCCGCTTAATTTTCAGGAGAAACATTATAAAATGAGTTGGTTATATTTATATACACCACATATAAGATACATGAAGTTAATATGGCATGTATCTCAAAAATATACAGGTGAGACGAGAAATCACTTAACTTAAGTCTCAACATCCATTGTTCATGTTAGAATCTCATGTAAAATAAATATAATTTTATTATAAATATATTACATAACTAAAAATAAATATTTTATAACATTATATTTATATATATTATACCATATATGATTTAAATATTTTAACACCCCAAGATTTTATGACAAATAATATTTTCATTGAGGTCTTGTGTTGTACGCTACACCAAGATTAGCTTGCACTATACACAAAACCATATTGGATTTCAATTTATGCAACAATATACTTGGCTTGAGATACACGCAAGAGCGACCTTCCTCGATAGCTTGTGTGGTACGCAATACTGAGTTTCACTAAACAATGATATATTATAATATTATTATGAACTAGCCGTTATGAATTGAATTAAACGCATTTTTAATTTTATAACATTATAATTCATCTTACACATTTTCTAGAACATGGTATGTGAACAAAATTAAATTTTCGTATAAAAGAAGTATTTTTCAAAAAAAAATGCAGTTTTGTCGCCTTTTGTTGGCGCACCCATTTTAAATCTAATTTTTGACAAGTTTATAATTTAAATTTTATAAATTAAACTTCATATTTTGACTTAGGATATAAAAATTTACATTGGGTAAAATTTTGACATTATTTTGATAACCTTCATATTTTGATGAATAATAAAAATACGCTAAATTTTAATTAAAAACATCTTTTTCATCAAGAAAATTTATATGGTAAAATTATAATATTGGATGTTTTTAAAGATTAAATAGAATATATTTTTAAAATTTAATATAATTTATTTCTTTAAAATTAATTTTACATTGAATTCATAGGTAAAAACATTTCAATCTTTTGCAACATTTTAACTTTTAAAACCCATTTTATCAACTGTGGGATTAATTTTAAATTAAATACTACAAATTATGTGTTTTCAATTTTGAAAAATGGATTCCATATTTATAATAAATAGTTCCAAATTATTTTAATAGGATACTTTTTATTTTTTGGAATTATGAATTATAACTACGGTAAATTTTATTTAATCCTTTTAAAGGTAAATTAGGTAATTAATGGTAAAAATAATATTATAAATTTACCTTATCACCTGTATTAATATAATTGGATGATTATATTTCGTCCTAAAATATACTTGGGTCTAAATTATATATTTTGGAACAAACTTGGATGTGATTAAGACCTTTTAATTTATTTTATTTAAAGAAAGTGAAATATATCTCACTCAAACTTTAATAATTAATGTATTTTTAATATAAGGTTATACAAAATATAAATTAAATTATAAATACTCATTTGAATGATAAAATTTTTTTATTCATCATGGTAGTTTATTTATGATTTTTAAGAAATATATAATTCCATTAATAGCTTATACATTAATGATGGAGTAATTATTTATTTAGTGAAAAATCAATAATATAGTTTTTATTAAAATAATAATACCCATAAAAAGGACTATAAACTTGAACAAAACTTATTGGTAGAGAAACTATATACTATAGGAATCTAAGGGGAGACTTTTGGACCATTTGGAGCCTTATAAAAGAGATTATGACACTTATATTATTTTATTTTAAATGATGTCAAAGTTCTCACCTTCATACTTTAATAAATATAAAAATTTAAATGTTGTTATGTTAAGAAGATAAATTCAAGTAAAATTATTATTATAGAATATAGTATATTTATACACATCATAGTATTTTATTTTTAAATATTATGAAAAATTAATTATATTAAATAATTATACAAAAATGTTGTAGTAATTAATTTATGACGAGAAATATCAAATAAATGGTTTTAAAAATATTAAAATAAATATTATATGAATAAATTAATGTGATCCATGATTTTTTATATTAATATAAAATGTTATAAATCTATGAAATATTTTGGATGGAATATAACTTTTTTGTGGATTTTATTTAAATTCAAATAAATGAATAGTGTCAAAATGGACACTACTGATATTTTAAAAAAATAACATATTTTTAAATTGTTTAAAAATCAAAAAAATATTTAAAAATTACACATTCTCAATTATATAGTCTCCAATGTAATAAGGTATCTAATTATTCATAATTCATAATAGATAATTATTTATTTATAAAAATTTAAAAATTAGAATATTATTACCTCAAATCAAATTAAATAGATTAAATAAGGAAAAATTAAACTGATAAGGTTTAAAATAAACATAAAACATGTCTAAATTTTTTAGGTTGATGATATTACAACCCTATCTCATCTCATCTTCAACGTGAGTGATTTTTGGAGGATTTTTTAGTGGGTTTTTTTATAAAGACCCGACCTTTAAACATTACATAATATTGAATTAAATGAATAGATCAAATTGAGGATCTTTTCAGGTTTATAGTTTTATAGAATTAGGAAAAAATTATTACATCTCAGTGATTACAAAGTAGACACATCTACTCAGTTTCCATTTTTTTCACAAAATAAAAACTTTTAAAAAGAAACATGTCTAGTTCCATGTTTTAGATGGCATGCCTTTCTATGATCCCATCCTTGACCATGTTCATCTTTAAGTCCCGTGGAAAACATTTAAAAAAGATGGGATATGCATAAAAAGCTCATTAAAGGATATAAAAATACAGAATGAAATCATTAGTCCTTGTATACAAAATAATAAATGAAATCATACTTTACTCATAAAACCTAAGTACTTTAACAAACCTCATAAAATTATAATGTTTATGAATAACTCATAGAAATCATAAGACATAAAGGTATCATGAGGCATTCATAAAATTCTTTCATAGGGAGTAACCATCATGGTTAAAATTGGAATAAAATCATAGTATATTCCCTAAATCTCTTCGGAGAAACCTTAGAATTTAACTCCTTTGCATTACCCAATGCATTCGAGAGCTATCTCAGGATCACCCGCCCTTTGTTTATCATGGAACCACATGATTTCATAAACATTTCCCAATAACCACAATATAATCATATCACATAAAACATGTATAAAAGAAACATAATATTCCAAAATATCAATACTAAACATTGATATAATCAAAATATTATCAAAATCATTTTCAAAACCAAAACAAAATAAAAGTAAAATATGGTATTTATTTTTCATTTAAAAAATTTCTTGGCTTATAAAGGAAGCTGGAACTCAAATAATGGTCACCATGGAGGAGATGTCGTGGTCGCTGCATACGTAAGACAAAAAAATTCCTTTTGTTGTTTAGTAAAATTCTTCTTGTAAAAATATTCATTTTGAATGAAATTAAAAGTCAAAATGGTTTTATAGACCGTATACAATAATGTCTTGTAGAAATAAAAAGATGACTCAATGAAAGGAGATTGAAATGAATTCCCGTACAAAGATGGTATCCTTATATTAAGGATAAATAAATTACATAATTATGTGTGAAAATATAAATACACTCAATATATGTAGATATTAAGTGTAAAACAATCAATGGTCGTCCAAATATATTCATAGCATGACATAAACAACAAGTAGATGTTTGGCCCAAATAATTGAAATTGGGTTAAGAAGTTCCCTTATAGAAATTCGATAGCCTAATGACATCACTTTAATATTCAGAACATGAGTTGATGAGAGATAAAAAAAAGTTATCTCATCACATGGAAATAAAATTTAAAACAACAAGGATATATAAGAACATATCCCATCATAAGAAGATGTAAAATAAAATACCTAACAAAAGAAGTATTTTAAAAAGAGGAGGGTGAATCGTTCCCTTACCGATTTGGGTAACATTCAAAATGTACACCCCATGAAATAGGGGTCATAAAATGAAGATGTAAATACCCATAAATTAAAGTATAATACACAAATAATACAATCATGGGCAGTTCATACATCAAACAAAAGGAAATAGTGGAAAATGTAGCATGAATCTCATGGGAATAAAAAGTGAGATAAAAACCCCTTACCTCGTTGTAATCAATCGAGTCGTATGACCAAAAGATAATAAACAACAAATGAATAACATAATATCATGAATATAAATATAATCATGATAATATATATGAAATGGAAGTACACAATACACCACATGAAACAAATAAGTGGCGAACAATCGAAATCTCACGGAATTAAAAATGAGATAAGAAATCCCCTTACCTCAAGTCCGACTTTCCTTGTTCATTTCTTTATATTCCTAAATAATGAACCATGGTCGACATATAATTTATTAATTAAATTATTTGAAGTTTATTATTCAATTCATATCACATATTATCTTTTTATAATAATTAGTTAATTATGTGAGTTCATATCATATGTTTTGTCGATGTTCGGTACATGAGTCAAAAATAAACATGTTTGAATAGAATTGTCCATGTAGTTATAAGTAAATCATCTCTGAAATGGTTTTCATGATTTAAATATCATATATAGAAATTATATATGTATTTAATAACATTCCGTACTTTATGGAGATAATAAATAAATTTTATCGTTCATGGAGACGGTAAGCCAAACTTACGCATGAACGCTACTTTCATTTTTTATCATATTAATGGACTTTAAAACTAAATTTGACATTGATATATTATAATTACAGTATAATATATATGTTATATAGTTAACATAAGTTCATTAATTACATTCTTTATAAATTCCATATCTGTCATGAACGAGTCACATTACTTGAGGGGGCGGTTGTCCACACTTCTTCTTATGAAATTATCGCATTTGCACAACCTAAAAAGAATAAATTTTTGTTTTAAATATAAAATTCAGAAGCATTGAGAGGAAACAAAAATAATATATATCATATATAAATATATTTCCATCATAATGGAAACCATGAATAGTGTTAATATAATATTGAAAAATCATCACATTGTGAGGCAGTAATTCACCGCCCACAGAAACAATATTTTCTTTAACCATTAGATGGAGGTTTGTGTATGTGTATGTAGAATCCTTATCATAACATCATCCTAGTTTATTGAAAATAATGGTGTTATTATGGGATAAAATAATAAGAATATAGTGGTGAGTGAAGAAGGAAAATAAAAGAAAGAAACTCAAGGGAAGACATTACCTCTAAATCGGGTAACTGTTTTTGATTTTAGCCAAAGGCATCCTTGGAAAGACTTCTGCATAAAGTGAGGCTTATAGGAGTGATAGAGGGATGTTTAGAGATAATATGAGCATATTTTGGTCGAGCCAAGGTCTTTAGAGGTGTGGGTAAGTGGGTAGAGGTGGGGGCTTTTTATAAGAGGGAGGAGGGTCACTTTTGGAAAGTCTTGAAATTTTACTTTATTATAAAATGATTTTTGAATTTTAAAGGTCCCAAAATAATATATTTCTAGTATAAGGTGATAAAGGTATTAAATACACCCATACAATATGTTTTTGACTAGTTTATGTCTTATATTCTACCTTATCTGTTCATTTTATTTAAATCGTTCATTAATGAGGTAATCATTGCATCATCATGGGGTCATAAATAAATTTATCTATATAATGTATAAAAATTATAAAAAGATACTATGATGTATGAAATATTTTTATCTTTAAAATGACTATTTATAGTCTAAGAGATCATTTATGTAAATAAAATTAAAATTGTTTTACTTTGGATATACAAACCTTTGTTATATTTCTCTTTTTTTAAATAATGTCATAAATTTCACTATTACACCCATGTGACTCCATGGGCCGTCATGTTCGGTAAAATGATTCACATGGTTGTCCATGACTCAAAAAAGAGGATTTGGACACATTTTTGGGTCATTTTATATTATTATGATATTATTTTATTACCATTAACAACCCAATTACTAATTAATCATGATAATCAAATATAATTGTCGTCGTTATTATTCATAATGTCCAAAAACAAAATAGTCTTAATGAAATAATTTGGACCATCTCATTCCAAATATGGAATCAATTTTACCAAATTTCAAACACATAAATTGTAGTAATTAATTTAAAAATAATTCCCATTGTCAAAACCAAAGACGGGTTTTTAAGAAGTAAAATTTATCAAAAGATTGACTTGTTTTTACATCCAATTGAAAGTGAAATTACTTTCAATGAACAAAATTGTATTAAGTGATAAAAATAATAATTAAATTAAACTTTAAAACCAATAAAAGACAATATAACTATATAATTAAATTAGATGAAAAAGCAGTTTGGAAGTAAGATGCAGTATTTTTCACTATTCATTAAAAATGAACATTTTTCAGAAAAATTCAAAATATTTATCCAAAGTAAATTTTGATATTACAAATTCAAAAATGATGTCAACTTTACCAAATTCAAAACATATATGTTTCATTAATTAATTTTATAATTAATTCCGTTGTCAAAACAAATAGCGTGTTTTTAAGAAACAATATCTATCTAAAGATTGACACTTGTTTATGTCCAATTTCAAAGTGAAATTAATTAAAATTGCCACCATTTAATTAAATGGTAAAAATATATTCACTACTAGAAAAACAGGTATTTGCGACGAGTCATCTGCGACGGGATCCCGCCGCATATGGCTTTTTGCGACGGGGGCCCGTCGCAAATGGCACGTTGCTGAAAACGGCGTCGCAACAACACTTATTTGCGAAGGGCCCGTCGCTAAAACCTTTTTTGGCGACAGGTATTCTTCCCATCGCAAATGGTACTCCGTATATTTGTAAAAAAGTTTTAAAATAGTTTTTTCGACGGGTCCCGTTGCAAATACCTGTTGCGACGGGCCCGTCGCAAATAGTTTTGGCGACGGGCCCGTCGCAAAAACTATTTTTTTAAAAAAAATAAAAAACTATTAATAAATTATTTTAATGCATATAATAATAATACTATTTGTGACGGGTCCCGTCGCAAATACTATTTGCGACGAGCCCGTCGCAAAAACTATTTTAAAAAAAAAATAAAAAACTATTAATAAATTATTTTAATGCATATAATAATAATACTATTTGCGACGGGCATAGTATCCCGTCGCAAATACTATAAAAAAATAAAAAAAAATAAATTATTTTAATTAATATAATAATAATCCAATTATAATTCCAAAATAAAAAATAATAAAATATTAATAAATGATTTTAATTAATATAATAATAGAATTATAATTCACAAATAAAAATAATAAATTATTTTAATTAATATAATAATAATAGAATTATAATTCAAAAATAAAAAATAATAGAATATTAATAAATGATTTAATTAATATTATAATATTAGAATTATAATTCATAAATAAAAAAATATTAATAAGTTATTTAAATTAATATAAAAATAATAGAATTATTTTACATTCAAATATTAAAATAATTCAAGTATTAAAAAAAAATATAATTAAATTATAATATTATAAAATTTTAATATATATATATAATTTAATATTATAAAATATAAATAATAGTATTATTCATATTAATATTTTTATTTAGAAATATAATATTATTAATATTTTATAATGAGATAGAAACTACGAATAGAAAAAAAATCATATTTTGATTTCACAAATTTTATAACATAAATACAAACTCTAATCTGAAGGAGGGGGGAGGTGGGGGATCTGCAGATGGTGGTGGAGGAAACTCCATCCCTAAAGCATGAGTGAGTCGGTGCATGTACTCCATCTTCTCCCGATGCTGCTGCTGCCACCGACTCGTCTGCTCCTCGTACAGCTGCTGCTGGCATCGACGCTCCTCCTCATGCTGCTGACGCATCTGCTCCTTCTCCTGTCAGAGACTCTCTATCAGTACAGTCTGAGATCGCAACTGATCCTCATACTGTGTAGTAGAAGAAGATGCACGAGCTCCTCTCGAGCTGGACGCCGACATCGCAGCACTGCCATAATAATCTCCGGGAGTCAGTCGAGAGTCGATACCAACTACCCGGCCCTTCTCGAAAGCATACTGGGTGGCCTGCATCCATGCCGCCTCATCAAACTGATGACCAGTGGTCTGATCTGATGACTTGGCCTGACTCTCAGGCCGGGCCTTTGACGCTGCGGCCTCATATGACTCTTGTAGTTGCAATTTAAAATTAAAATTGTGAATATATTATATGTAGTTAATTTTTAAACTTGAAAACAAATAATACTGACCACGATGTGATGCTGACGATCACCTCTAAGCTCCCCAGTAGCAGGATCACTATACATCCTCCGATATACGTCGTACTCCGTAATATTGGGGTGCTCGACAGCCTATAAGAATAAAAAATAAACTGTTAATATTTATAGTTATATAAAATATTTATAAATAATGTACGTACCAGATGCTGTCTATGAGTACTGAAAGAACGACTCCCAGCTCGATGAGTCACCTCCTGTCTCCCCCGATTCTGCCTCCCCAACGATGATCTCCTCTGAAAGGCACCACTCAACCAGTGCGCACATAATCCATCCCATACATGGGATGAAATGTACTCTGGTCGGTGTGCTCTACATGACTCGTCAAAATCTGACACTCTTGCTTTCTTCATGGCAGCTTTTCTTAAATTGTGCAAAAACTGACGAAGGCGATCACGCATGGCCACCTCCCATGCCTCGTGGATGGCGTCACGCATGGTATCCTCGATCGGATACCATAAAACCTACAAATAAATCAAAATATCAAGTTAGAAATGAAATAATTTTCAAAATAAAAATTATTTATTTACGTACGTACCAACCAATGGCCGAACATGGCCTGCTGCACATCAATGGGAATCTGCTCCCATGTGGTCCACGACTGAGAGAAATAGTTCCGCAAAATAGCGCTGCCCTGTCCGACTGCTATATGCGAAAAACTGTAAAAATAATAAACATTTATTATGTGAATAGATTAATGAAATCTTAGTCAAATCCACAGGTTATCACACAGGTTATCACACCTCTGTGTGCGTGGATCAAACCCAAGACGTGGACGTCGCTCGGGGACGGGTTTAGGAATCATCAATCGTGCAAGACCGTGCCCCCTCCGCGTACTCCCTGGAGCGCCTGCAGGCTGAGGGTCATCTGCCAGCAACTCATCCGCATCGAAAGGCAGGTCAGCATCCGCCAACTCACGAAATGTGGCGTTGTCCATCTGAAATAGAAAATTTTAATGTTAGCAAATAATTGATAATTACTATTATATATACATATATACATATTATGATTGTATATAAATACCATGGAATTCTATCAGTGTTCATCTTCTTCATCATCTTCATATATGTCAATTTCATCTTCATATTCCTCTTCAACATCATAGATATCCATTCGAGTTACAGTTGGTTCATCTCTTACCATTTCAAATTCATATGTGACATCATTAACATCATCGTCATCACCGACTCTTAAATGTTGGGTGTCGTCATCGATACTCATGTCTCTTTGTAAAAAAGATTGATTTTGAGTACTCTCTTGAAAAAACTCAATTCTTTGCACATCAGTGAAAGCATATTCACTTTGACTAAACTGATTGTCTCGAATTTTGATTTTTATTACACTCCACCAATCAGTCAAGTCTCTTGATGTAGCACAGTACTTTGCGTAATAAACTTGATATGTCTGTTGAGCCAATAAGAATGGTTCATTTACTGCAAGAACACTTTTACATTTAATATCGATGATTCCATGAGTCGGATGAACACGCACGCCTCTCTCTGTATCCAACCACCGACATTTGAACATGGTTATGTAATGTTGTCCAAGATAATAGAGTTCAATGATTTCATCAAGTATGCCATAAAAGTCAACTTCATTTTCTCGATGATGAGATCCTCTCAAGCTAACTCCATTGTTCATTGTTTTTTTTCGATTCCCCATATGCATGTGTGTGGAATCGAAATCCATTCACCACATATGCATTATAAGTTTTAACAAGTTTGGAAGGTGGGTTACTCAATACACACAGCCGTTTGTCAATTTTATCAGCATGTCGAGACACCAGAAAATTTGTGAAATAATTATCAATATAGTAAACTCTACATTGAATGAGTTGCTAAAAGATAAAGAATTTATGTTACCAGTTTTTGAAACCACTGAGAGAAATTTTTCAGTCGACGTTCTTCGAGAGAAGCTGCTGTAATTTATGGAATTTGTTTCTTGATATGATTATCATACAACCTATAAAAACCAAAGTTATTTACTGTAACATAAATGATAGAATAAGTGATATAAACACTTACAGTACAACTGATGTCATCTCTTCACAGTTGAGCAGAACATACGTATGAGCTCTATGATGTTCCTCATCTAAAAGCCAGCGTTCATAAACTCCACCAAAACCAAGATCTGACTGGTTGAAAACAGATAATTGATTGTCGATTTCATCAATATTCCTCTCGTTCCGTCCCATTCGGTTGTGTTTTGAAGGATACTCAGATTCAAAATAATGGGAGCAGAAAAAAGATATTTCCTCTTGCAAATAAGCTTCTGCAATAGATCCTTCAACAGATACTTTGTTACGTACTTTTCTTTTCAATTTTTGCATGCATCTTTCAAATGGGTACATCCATCGAAACTGTACTAGACCTCCACATTTGGCTTCATATGGAAAATGTAACATCAAATGTTTCATTGAGTCGAAGAAAGACGGCGGAAATATTTTTTCCAGTTTACATATAATTACAACAACATCTTTTTCAAGTTTGCCTAGAGCATCATAATCTTCCATAGCCGCACAAATTTCCCGAAAAAAATGAGACATGTCTGTTATGAGACATGTCTGTTACTAATTATTACTAATTATTGGTAATTATTACTAATTATTACTAATTATTACTAATTATTACTAATTATTACCAATTATTGGTAATTATTACGAATTACTACAAATTATTGGTAATTATTGGTAATTAATACTAATTATTGGTATTTATAACTAATTATTTGTAATTATTGGTAATTATTGGTAATTATTGGTAATTATTTCTAAGTATTGGTAATTATTACTAATTATTGGTAATTATTACTAATAATTGGTAATTATTACTAATTATTCCTAATTATTACTAATTATTACTAATTATTAGTAATTATTGGTAATTATTACAAATTATTGTTAATTATTACTAATTATTAAGAATTATTACTAATTATTACGAATTATTACTAATTATTACGAATTATTACTAATTATTACGAATTATTACTAATTATTGGTAATTATTACTAATTATTGGTAATTATTACTAATTATTGGTAATTATTACTAATTATTGGTAATTATTACTAATTATTGGTAATTATTCCTAATTATTGTTAATTATTACTAATTATTGGTAATTAGTATGAATTATTACTAATTATTACTAATTATTACTAATTATTGATAATTATTACTAATTATTGATAATTATTACTAATTATTACTAATTATTACTAATTATTGGAAATTATTACTAATTATTACTAATTATTAGTAATTATTGGTAATTATTACTAATTATTACTAATTATTGGTAATTATTGGTAATTATTACTAATTATTCCTAATTATTCATAATTATTCCTAATTATTCATAATTATTCCTAATTATTCCTAATTATTCCTAATTATTCCTAATTATTACTAATTATTACTAATTATTACTAATTATTACTAATTATTACTAATCATTACTAATTATTGGTAATTATTGGTAATTATTGGTAATTATTGGTAATTATTCCTAATTATTACTAATTTGGGGTAATTATTAGTAATTATTACTAATTATTGATAATTATTAATAATTATTACTTATTATTGGTAATTATTACTAATTATTGGTAAGTATTACTAATTATTGGTAATTATTACTAATTATTGGTAATTATTACTAATTATTGGTAATTATTACTAATTATTGGTAATTATAACTAATTATTGGTAATTATTACTAATTATTGGTAATTATTACTAATTATTGGTAATTATTACTAATTATTAGTAATTATTACTAATTATTGGTAATTATTACAAATTATTGGTAATTATTCCTAATTATTGATAATTATTGGTAATTGTTCCTAATTAGTAGTAATTAAATGAATAATTACCAATAATTAGGAATAATTACCAATAATTACGAATAATAACATTATTAGTATATTTTATTATTAATATTAAAATAATATAATTTTCTAATTTATATACAATTCTCCTTTCATCTGTGTGTTTTCTATCTCCACATACAAATAATACATGTGGAGACAGAAAACACACAGATGAAAAGAGAATTGTATATATATAAAAAATTATATTATTTTAATATTAATAATAAAATATACTAATAATATAATAATGTTATTATTCCTAATTATTAATATTTATTACTAATTATTAATATTTATTCTTAATTATTAAAAATTATTACTAATTATTCCTAATTACCATTAACTGTGAACAATACTAATAATTTAAATTCATTAAGTAACAAAACAATGTAAACATAATTAAATTACAACTAATTAAGAATAATTAAAACTAATAAAAAATTAAAAATAAATATTAAATTAAAATGAACATAACTACCTTGAAAATTGATCTGCTTTGATCGTTCTTCAAAACTTTAATATCAACTCTGAAGAAAAAAATTAAACTTGAGAAAAACTGAACTTTAGAAATAAAACTTTGAGAGAAGAAGAAGAGGGAGTTTGAGAATGATTTGAAAAAAACGGATGGGGGTATTTATAGGTTAGATTATTTGCGACGGGTCCATTTGCGACGGTACCCGTCGCAAATACCTTAGCCATTATTTATTACGGTCAACGGTTAAATAGTTATTTGCGACGGGTCCCGTCGCAAATAACCACCTGTCGACATACTATTTGCGACGGGGGAATATTTCCGTCGCAAATACCTTTTACGGCCGTCGGTTATTTGCGACGGGAATATTCCCCCGTCGCAAATAAGTTTCCCGAGATTTGGCGCGCAAAGCGCGCCAGTCCTTTTGCGACGGGGAAAGTTATCCCGTCGCAAAAGGCTACTTATTTGCGACGGGCAAATACCCTCATCGCAAATAAGTTTTTAACAGGACTATTTGCGACGGGAATAAATCCCGTCGCAAATACCCATTTTTCCCGTAGTGATTCTAATTAAACTTTAAAACCAATTAAAAAGATAATCTATCATATAAATAAATTTGATTAAAAGGAGGTTTTTGAATTAAAATACAACATTTTTCACTATTCATTAAAAATTAACTTTATCGGAAAAATAACAAAAATTTACACAAAGTACATTTTGATGGTCCAATTTTACAGAAGGATTTTATTTTTTCAAATATAACATATAAAATTGAAAAAAATTATTTTTAAAAAGGGTTTATCATCAAAAAGTGGTTAATCGACCTTTTAAAGAATATTAGAATATTTATTCTTAGAACTGGATTCATTTTCATTTTAAGCCTGTATGATTTATTTGGTAATTTTTAAAATATTTAACAAACATATATAACCATTTTTAGTTAGTTCTGTTCATTCCGTCCATTACAACATCTATGTATTAACTACCATTTAATATAATATTATTATATTATTAGTGTGCAACATAAGATTTCAAAGAAACTCATTGTTGCGTATTGGGTACGACATCGAACATAGCTTTCTCTTTAAAGTAATATTAACATTTTATTCACAAATATTAATATATATAAACATTTCATATTCATTATTTACCTGGGTGTGACATCCTTCCCCCCTTTTGGGAATTGTGTCCCCGCAATTTTAGAATTAGGCTCAGAAACATTATTGAAAGCCCCACATCAGAAAAGGAGTAAATAAAATTAACACTTTAAAAGAAAGAAAAATAAGTACAATGGTCACCTGAAATATCCCATACTAGGATTCCATGAAAACAACGATATAGAGGAAATAACAAAGGGTAATGTTCTGATGGAAAGTGATAGAAAACATGATTAGGAGAAATTTAACCACAAGAAAATCACAATCTTATGATGTGTGTAAACGGTCTTTGATTACCCAGTAGGAAACGTAAACCAACTACTTTTTTGTTTTACATTCCTTTTCATAATTTTGAGGAATTCAATTACAACATAGAAAAAAACATAAGGAAATATACTTACCTTCAAGTATAGTTTCATCCTTTAATAAGTTTCTACCAAAACTAATCTTTTCTCCAAATGATGAGCATTCAAAAATACTTGGTCACATCAAAAGCCCAGGAATCATCTTCTATAGAATAACATAATCCACAGAATGAGTACTATATATTTCCCTTGTATTTAGACATCAACTAAAACCATAACTGTTATTACAAGATTAGATAATCCTATTTATAAAAAGAAAAACTACTCTTAATCTAAAAAATTTGTCTAACAAAACTCCAAGATCATCGAAGACCATTCAATAAATAGATATCCATAAAATTCTTCAATGTAATCCAAACTATGATTGAAACCCAAAACTAGGAAGGATTTAATCACATAGTCTTCCCAGATAAATCTTAACATTTATCTCCAAATATCATTAAATACTCTTAAAGTCTCATATTGAAAAGTATTTAACCTAAATGAATATACTCCATGATAGGTTAGTCATTTCAATAGATAACCCAAAATCAACTTATTCTTGATTCATAAGATCATCCAACTAAAAGGAATTATTCATACTAACCAGGGAATTCATGTAGTCCAGTGGTAGGTGATAAATACCAGTCGCACTTCGGTTGTGGGTTCGATTCCTGCAGCTTTGTCCGACGCGATGGGTTGTCACACGGTTTGCGTGTTGTCCCTTTAGAAAAACTACATAATTTTATAACATTCCCAAAAAGAGATAAATTCATCAAAAATATCCATAACATATTTTAACGACAAAGGTTATCTAATAACTTTCGTTTTGCATCCCAAAATTTATAAACCTGTTATTACCTCAAATTCGAGGATCATATAAACCAAAATGGTTTTTTATAACTATATCCACAAAATAAAAGATAATTATTCCTTGAATAAAATTTTCATATATCATACGTCAGGGTTACACATACTCTAAAAAGTCTTCTAATGTAATCCCAACATCAAAAGAGCCTTAATACTTTCAAGCATTTCACCATCCTAAAATCTACCATAACTCTTGAATCCATTATATGTTTACTTCTTACTCATTCAACATGCTTCATGATCCATTAACCATTACTTTCTAACTTATTCTGAAATACATCTTTCCTACAAACAAAATCATGAATCATATCCTAAGATTCAATAATAGGAAAACATATGTTAAGAAATAATCCATACCTTCCATTTTTCATTGTCAGTTTCTTCATCCTCAATCGGAATGGCTTTAGGTATTGGTAAACAAATATTTGTACAATCCTTGTGATCCCATTCCTGAAACATCTTTGTAGGGAATGTGTTTGCATAATAACCATGCACACCACATTTAAAACATTCAAATGATCATTAAGAAGGATCTTCTTTCCCTTTCCTAGAGTCAACTAGATGCTTCCTTTTTCCATGGACGGTTCTTGATTTTTGACCTTCATTTCCACATGTATAGCATCTTTCTGTCCCTTTGAAACATTTTCCTATGTGTCTCTTTCCACAACATTGACACATAGGTTTTTGAACATACTTACCTTTATGATTATTACATGAACTTCTGTAGGGATTTGTTTATCACAAACATGATGCATTATAAAAATCACTAAGGTTCATGTGGTCAATAATGACTCCAGATAGTTGGATGAGAATAACCAAAAGAGTTCTCATTGCAGCTCCCATATCATTCAGTTGCTCATTTAGAAAACCGTCACAGTTTTCTTCACATCCACTATTACTTTGGTGCCTTCTAGATCCAGCCATTTACTAAAACCAAAAAGGTCAGTTTGAGTATATCATTAAAATAATCATATAATATCTTACGAGGAGGGGAAATACTAAGATATATTCATTCATGTTATCTTAAACTCATTCACTTTATAAAAATAACTATGACTCTTTCTAAAATCCTAACCATTATGGTAATGTCACTTGTGCTTAAAGAATACCTTAACCTCTAAAGTTATCTAAACCAACCTTTGATACCAACTATAAGGAACCAACCTTAAAACATTACCTAATATTGAATTAAATGAATAATTCACATTGAGGATCTTTTCAGGTTTAGATTTTTAGAGAATTAGGACATAACTATTACATCTCAAAGATTACAAAGTAGACACAAATAGTCAGTTTCCATTTTTTTCACAAAATAAATGCTCTTAAAAATAAACATGCCTAGTTCCATGTTTTAGATAGCATGTCTTTCCATGATCCCATCCTTGACCCTATTCATATTTAATTCAGATGGAAAACATTTCAAAAACATGGGATGAGTATAAAAAGCTCAGTAAGGGATGTAAAAACATGGAAAGAAAACAATAGTCCATGTATACATAAATATCAATGAAATCATACTTTACTCATAAAACATATGCACTTTAACATACCTCATGAAATCATAATATTTATGAATAACTAATATAAATAATAAGACATAAAGGTAACTTGAGGCATTCATAACATTATTACGTAGGGAGTAACCCTCATGGTTACGTTTGGAATACCCATCATAGTATATTCCCTAAATATATTCGGATAAAATTTAGCATTTAACTCCTTCGCGTTACCCAATGAATTAGAGAGCTATCTCGGGCTCACCTCCCTTATTTTATCACGGAACCACCCGATTTTATAAACATTTCCCAAGAATCATAACATAATCATATCACATAAAAAATCCATTAAGGAAACATAACATTCCCAGATATCAATAAAAAACATTGATATAATCATAAACATTATCAAAACCATTTTCAACACCAAAATAAATGAAAAGTAAAAAATGGTATTTATTTTTCATTTAAAAAAAAGTTATGGCTTATAGAGGAATTTGATACTCAAAAAATGATCACGACAGTGGAGAAGACGTTGTCACCACGTACATAAGACAAAAACATTCCTTTGGTCGTTTACTAAAATGCTTCATGTAAAAAGATTCTTTTTGAATGAAATTTAAAGTCAAAAGGGCTTTATAAACCGTTTAAAATAATGTCGTGTAGAAATCAAAAGATGCCTCAATGAAAGGAGATTGAGAAGAAGTCCCATACAAAGACGGTATCCTTAGATTAAGGATAAATAAATTACATAATTATGTGTGAAAAATATAAATACACTCAATAAAATTGGATATTAAGTGTAAAACAATCATATTTCATCCTCACATATTTATAGCACGACATAATCAAGAAGTAGAGGTTTAACCCAAAGAATTGAAATTGGGTTAAGAAGATCCCTTACAGAAATTCGACAGCCTAACGACGTCACTTTAAAATTAATAAAATGAGTTTATGAGAGATAAAAAGGTATCTTATCACATGGAAATAAAATTTACAGAAATAAGGATATATAATAACATATCCCATCATATGAAGATGTAAATTAAAAGACCTAGCAAAAGAAGTTTTTCAAACAGAGGAGGGTGAAAGGTACCCTTACCGATTTGGATAACATTCGAAATGTACACCCCATGAAAGAAGGGTCATACAATGAAGATGTAAATACCCATAAATTAAATTATAATACACAAATAATACAATCATGGGTAGTACATACACCACACAAATGGAAATAGTGGAAAATGTATCATGAATCTCACGAGAATAAAAAGTGAGATAAAAACCCCTTACCTCATTGTAATCAATCGAGTCATATGACCGAATGATAATAAACACCAAATTAATGAAAAAATTCCATGAATATAAAAAAAAATCATGATAATTTATATAAAATGGCAGTACACAATACACCACATGAAATAAATATGTGGCGTACAATGGAAATCTCACAGAATTAAAAAAGAGATAAGAAATCCCCTTACCTCAAGTCCGAATTATCTTGTTCGTTTCTTTATATTTCTGAATAATAAACCTGGTTCAACTTATAATTTCTTAAGGACATACTTTAAAGTTAATTATTTAATTCATATCACATATTATCATGTTATAATAATTAGTTAATTATGTGTGTTCATATCATATGTTTTGTTGATGTTCGGTACATGAGTCGAAAAGAAACCTGTTTGAAGGGAATTTTCCATATAGGTATAAGTACATCATCTCCGGAATGGTGTTCATGATTTAAATATAATATATATCCAGTATATATGAATTAAATAATATTCTATAGTGATTGTAGATAGGAAATAAAATGTATCGTTCATGGAGACGGTTAGCCGTACGTACGCATGAACGCTACTTTCATTTTTTGTCATATTAATGGACTTTAATACTAAATTAGACATAGATATATTATAATTATAGTATAATATATATTTTATATAGGTTACATAAATTCATTAATTAAATTATTTATAAATTCCATTTTTGTCATGAACGAGTCACATCACTTGAGGGGGCGGTTGTCCACACATCCTGTTATGAAATTATCGCGTTCGCCCAACATGAAAACCATAATGGTATGTTTTAAAAATAAAATACAGAAGAATTGGGAGGACATAAATATAATATATATCATATATAAATATATTTCCATCATAATGGCCACCATTAAATGTGTTAAAAGAGTATTGAACAATCATCGCTTCATGAGGCGGTAATTCACCACCCAAAGAAACAGTATGTTATTTAACCATTAGACGAATGTGTGTGTAAGTGTATGTAGAATCCTTATCATAACAACATCCTAGTATATCTATTATAATGGTGTTATTATGGGATCAAATTATAAGAATATAGTAGTGAGTGAAGAAGGAAAATAAAAGAAAGAAACTCGAGAGAAGACATTACCTCTAAATCATGTAACTCTTTTTTATTTGAGCCAAAGGATTATTGTAAAGACTTCTGCCCAAATTGAGGCTTCTAGGAGTGAGAGAGGGATGTGGAGAAATAATTTGAGTAGAGTTTGGACGATTCAAGGTCTTGAGAGGTTTGAGTAAGGGGGTAGAGGTGGGAGCCTTTTATAAGATGGAGGAGAGTCACTCTCGGAAGGTCTTGAAATGATACTTTATTATAAAATGATTTTTGGATTTTAAAAGTCTCAAAATGATATATTTCTAGGATAGGGTGATAAGGTTTCTATGTCCACCCATAAAATAGGTTTTAGACTAGTGTAAGTCTTATATTTTACCTTATAATTTCATTTTATTTAAATCGATCATTAATGAGGTAATCACTGCATCATAATGGGGTCATAAATAAATTTATTTATTTAATGTTTTAAAATTATAAAAAAAATAACATGATATAGGTAATATTTTTGGCTTTCCAATTAATATTTATAGTCCAATAGATCATTTATTTAAACAAACATAAAATTTTTTTACTTAGGATATACAGACCTTTGTTATATTTCTCTTCTTTTTAAAAATAATGTCATAAATGTCATTATTACACCCATATGACTCCATGGGCCCTCAAGTTCGGTAAAAAGCATACCATGGTCGTAAATGACACAAAAAAGAGTAGTTGGACACATTTTGGGGTCATTTTATATTATTATAATATTATTTTATTACCCTTAACAACCTAATTACTAATTAATCATGATAATTAATGATAATTGTCGTTGTTACTATTCATAATGTCTAAAAAAAGTCTTAAATAAATAATTTGGAAAATCTGATTCCAAATAAGTAATCCATTTTACCAAATTTCAAACACAAAAATTTCAGAAATTAATTTAAAAATAATTATCGTTGTCAAAACCGAAGACGGGTTTTTAAGAAGTAAAATTTATCAAAAGATTGACTTGTTTTTACATCCAATTGAATGTTAAATTACTTCCAATGAATAACATTGTATTAAGTTATAAAAACATAATTAAATTACACTTTAAAACCAATTAAAAGTACAATTTATCTTTATAATTAAATTAGATGAAAAAGCTGTTTTGAAGTAAAATGCAATATTTTTCAGTATTCAATAAAAATGAACATTTGTTAGAAAAATAACAAAAAATTATCCAAAGTAAATTTTGATAATCAAAATTCAAAAATGATTTTCATTTTAACAAATTCCAAACCTAGAAGTTTCATTAATTAATTTTATAATTAATTCCCGCTATCAAAACAAATAGCGTGTTTTTAAGAAACAATATCTATCAAAAGATTGACACTTGTTTATGTGCACTTTCAAAGTAAAATTAATTCCAATGACCACCATTGAATTAAATGGTAAAAATATATTTTAATTACACTTTAAATCAAATTGAAAATATAATCTAACTATATAAATAAATTAGATTAAAATGAGTTTTTGAATTAAAATACAATATATTTTCACTATTCATTAAAAATGAACTTTATCGGAAAAATAACAAAAATTTAAACAAAGTAAATTTTGATGTCCCGATTTTAAAGAAGGATTTTATTTTTTCAAATATAACATATAAAATTGATAAAAATTAGTTTTAAAAATGGTTCTCCATCAAAAGGCGGTTAATCGACATTTTAAAGAATATTAGAATATTAATTCTTAAAACTGGATTCATTTGCATTTTAAGCCTCTGTCATTTATTGGGTAATTGTTAAAATATTTAACAAACATATAGAATCATTTTTTAGTTAGTTCTGTTCATTCCCTCCATTACAACAGTTAGGCGTTAACTACCATTTAAATTAAAATTATTATATTATTAGTGTGCAACGTAAGATTTCAAAGAAACTCATTGTTGTGTATTGAGTACGCCATCGAACATAGAATTACCATTAAAGAAATATTATAATTTTATTCACAAATATTAATATATATGAACATTTCATATTCATTATTTACCTGGGTGTTACATTTTTATTTTATTATAAGTTAATATTTTAGAGGTTTCCAAAAGTTCCCCTCACTTCGCTTATAAAAGGGCACCTCATCCCTCTCCTCTTCACAAAATTTTGAGCCTTAAATCTCTTCCAAACCATGACCATTAGTCTTCTAAACTTTTCTAGTCACATTATGGATGTTCTGGTATTCTCAAAAGACTAACTCTAGTCCCTTAAGAGGAAGCTTAAAAGAGGTGAGTTGAGGAAGTGGTAATCTCTTCTACCGATTCTTTCATGTTTCTTTATTCTTATACTTCCTATTATTTAGTTTTTTCACTATAAAGTAATAACATCAGTATAACTAATATACTGATATGTTATTATAAATATGAAACAACCCTTTTTCAACTGCTATCCATCCTATGAAAAAACGAAATCACTGCGCGTGCGTACGTACAACTTCCAGTCTCCACGCCATGGTGTAATCTGTTTTTACACCACCACCATACATGGATGGGTATGATGGTGTAAATAATAAAAATATATGATTATTATAACAACATACAAATTTTGAGATATTATATAATCCACTCCAATTCCATTCAATAATAGGAGAACGAAATCATCGCTCGTGCGTACGTACGGATTACCGTCTCCACGACGCGATGGGATTCATTTCCAAGTTAACTATTCAAGAATGAATATACAGTATATATAATATATAATCATGAAATATATGAAATAATAATTATAGTGGATTTATTTATACTTTATTTACTTACTTTCATTCAATTTAGCAAGATAGCGAAAACAACTTTCATTCTTACGTATGGCCTACCATCTCCATGAACGGCGTATTTCATTCTGTTTATCGACCTATTATATATATATATATATTATATTATGAATATATTATAAATAAATCATTTTTTACATTCTGGAATTTAGTAATCATGATCTATGTAATCATGCGAATAATTACAAGTCAAAACAGGTACTATAAATGAAACAATTTTTCCCAAAACGATGCTTTAACATGGAATTGACAAATAACGGGTAATATAATGTCGTAAGTGAATCATATATGATATAATAAATATTATTATGGTTATTTTACAAGTTAATAATATGTTTAAACCCACAATACATGAGTCTTAGACAAATAAGGAAGAAATTGGACATTAGTTAAAGGATTATTTCGTCTCACTTTTATTTCTGTGAGACATATGCCTTAATCACCAACTATTTATTTTTTATGGTTTTTATGATTACCATGAATGTTTTAAGATTTTTATTTTGATGAATATTACCTTTAAATATTTATGTAATTTTCTTTATTTTATGACATGTATGATTCCACTGATTATAATTGGTAAGGGATAATTATTCCAATCTGGTTCTTATTCAAGACTGTTTATTCATAAGTATTTACTTTTTTATCATCCATCTGCATGTTTAATAAAAAAAATTTCATAATTTTTTTTACCATTATTCCATAAATTTTTAAAGTCGTGTTTACCACTTTTTGACTTTTACTATGTGGTACGGAATGAATCTTTCTTTTATTTACCATACGAGGAACTTTTTGACTTTTCTGAAAAAATACGAGGATGTTTTTTTAACATATATGATGTGTATATATTTTTAAGGTTTCATAATGCCTTATTTACATAAATCATCCTCTATAATCTTTCATGATTGTTTTCAATGAAATTGTTTTCTTTTAAAATTGCACGTCATTTTTAAAAAGAAAATGATATTGAAGAGGAAAGGATATTTTCCTCAAGAATTCATTTCATGCTTTCTATCAAATCAATTTTCCATCTAAGATGGAATTATTTAGTATTTTTATGTTTCAAGTATAATTTCTATATTATTTACATGTTTTTATTTTTCTATTGATGAAATTATATCCATTTGTTTTATATGGATTATGTTATGATGGGATGATGTTTATGAAACCCATATTATTCTTTGGGTTATGATGAATGATTTATGTCAATTTTGTGGCTCATGAAAGAATGATTTCATTATGAGATGGGTGAGACCTATATCTCCCTCCAATAAAATGGGTATAGATTTATATATCATGAGATAGACATGGATGGAATGACATGTGAATCTGGTTCAGTAATACAGGGCTAGAACGACAAGTATACATGGTTCAGTAATGGACATTGTCCACTATGATGATCTTGGCAGCAATGCCTTGGATACTATTGAAATCATATCATGTGCATAATGGTTTTCCACAATTAAATGTTTTATTCCCATGCTACTTTATCATGATTAATGTTTCATTATGATATGTGCCTTATATACTGCTATGATTTATGTCATGTTCATGTTTTTATGATCAAATGTTTATGGATTGTTTTATGTTCTCCATGTTAACACTTACTGAGAATTTGATCTCAACCATTTTAAGTTTTCATATCCCTAGGATATAATGGAAAGTTTTAGGTAATAAAATAAAAGGGGAAGATCTTTATGGGAGATTTTGAAGACCTTTCACCATGATTACAATATTATGTTCCGAGTTTCCTAAAACCCTAAACTATTACAGTCCTTGCGTGTCTTTTTTATTATGTATTAAGTGTTATGAAAAAGTAATGTAATCCCCATGTATGTAAAGTTATGGGTCTCTACTGTTGGTATCATAGGAAAGGTTTAGTTAACCTTCAGAAACTAGGATGATTAATCTTTTGTGAGATCCCAAATGATATTTCTAATGTATTTCTAGGGATGTCCCTAAAGATAAGTATAAGTACATATTATAGTCCTAGAATTATGGTAAAGATATTAGAATTAAACCTAAGATGTTAGATATTGAAGGTACTCCCCCTTTATTATGTTGTTTTCCTAGCATTATTTTGGCCTCTCACAATTTTATTTTTGGGTTTTAGACGATGGTTAGAACCCGAAGGAACCGTGTCGATCAATATAATGGAAAATGAAATGATTGTAATCTTGAACAAACTAATGTTATGGGAGATGGAGTAAAAAATATTGTTGCAATACTTACACAAGCTATGAATCTTTCTAGACTTCCTAATGACCTGAGAAGGGAAAAATATTCTATTGAGTCCCTCATGAGGAAACGTCCACCTTCTACCAGTGGGTCTTCTGATCCACTTATTGCATAACAATGAATCAGTACCACTGAAATGATATTTTCGATACTACGCTATTCGAAACATGAAAAATTCATTCTAAGTGTTTACTGTTTAGAAGGTGAATCATACCAGTGGTGGACTCTAATTAAGAATACGAGGCCCCAAGATGAAATTGAATCCATGTAATGGGGTGAGTTAAAGAACTTATTTTGAAATAAGTACTTTCCTTGTATTCTTCGAACGAAGATGAAAAAGGAGTTCCTTGAGCTTAAGAAAAATAATGATGAATTTGTTGGTATATATGAAGTGAATTTTACAAGGCTTGCAAGGTATGCATCTGGATTTATCATCCAACTAGAATGTAAAGTTGATAGATTCTTCATTGTCTTAAAACCAAGTATTAGAAAGGCATTAGCTGTAGGAGATGTTAGTAGCTATGATGAAATTGTGCATTTTTTTTATCAAGGTAGAACTGGAAGTTGGTGTTACATATCCATCCCATGGTTTTGACAAGAAACTAAAGATGTATTTCAGAAAAAAAAAATCAAAACTATTGTGAAAAGAAGACAAATGTTTCATTATGCTCAAAGCTTGGGAAGAAGAATGGTGTAGATTGTCTTAAATGGACTAGAAAATGTATTAAGTGTAGAAAAGAAGGTCATCGAGTAGCTGAGTGATGAAGTAATGGTAAAAATCTAGCTAATGATGTGAATGGATAAAATACTGCAAAGAACGCACCACCAACACTTCATTGCTACAAGTGCAGGGAAATGGGGAATTATGCTAACCAATTCACTAATCCAAGGGTTAATGAGAATCGACATCAACAACCTCTTAAGGAAAAGGAAAAATTGAATTCACATATGATCACTATTGGTGATGTTGAATATGAAAACGAAGTGGTAGAATGATTAAGTGTTTAGGTAACGGGATTCCAAAATAGTGTAGTGGAATCTCATTTATAGTATTGTGGAATATTGGAATATTTTTGTATTGGTTTGTTGTGGTTTTCAACATTTATATGATACCGGTAACAATGAAAAGTGATTGAAATATTTTTTGAAAGCACCTAATATGCGCATAATGAAGGGATAATGAGATAATGAAAATTTTGATAGTATTAATGAGCTCATGACTGATATAAAGACAAAGTGATATCATGGTTTGAGTATATATAAATTTTGAGATTTAGGCATGTGGAAAGAGTTAACTTTTAACTATATTAATGTTTTCACAAAGATTATATAGAAATTTATACATGATTAAGGAATTTATATGTTTTGAATGTGACCAAAAAGATATATCTTATGATATACAGGGGATAAATGATGGTATTCAATGCTTGGTAGATAACCTTTATAGTAGTCATTTTCTTTTTACTATGAGATTGGACATAAGTATTTTCGATAATCCTAATGGATGGAATGGATTAAGTTGGACATTATATAGTATTGTTTAAGGCTAAATTTTTTTTATAGAATGTTATAATAGTATAGTTTTAGAAAAAGTACAACCTGTAGGATGGGCAACAACCCATCGTGTCAGACAAGGTTATGGGAATCGAACCCACGACCGAAGTGTGACATGCCTTTATCGCTTACCACTGACCTGCAGGAAGTCCCTGGTTAGTATAAATTTGTTTTATTTTATTAACCGGTATGATTGATGAATTATAAGTCTATCTTTGGAATCATATACGATTAACCTCACCATAAATGGATATTTAATATTTTATGCTATCCTTTTTGTGATAGAGACAGATGGAATGACCTATAATTCTATCTCCAATACTTCCAGAATGAAAAATTGAACTTCATTTATTTAAATAAGAGATGAAGTGGAAATTGTTCATGGAATGACTCATGATGATATTACTCTAAAATCATGTAAGTATTCATCCTTATGTAAAATATTCACCAACTTTAGGGAAATGTTCATCAAAACAAAAAAAATGTTGTCATAGTGCCCTCATATCCGATGAATCAAATAGTGCCTTAGATCATCACAAATTTATGATGTTTTGATTGTTGGATTTTTCATAGCTATGTTATCTACCACTCTCATCAAAACATGATGGTTAGATTTCTCTTCCATATCCATGTTTTCACTTATCTTCTCTTATGTGGAAACCCAGTAATGATTTAATTTGGGTAACAATTATGTTTCATACTTTAGTTTTTAAAAATTAATTTTTAGTATTCCTTTTTACGATGTGGGTTTCTATGAAAGAAACTTTCATGTAGTAAACTATTTATTACCTCGAATAATTTTGTGCGTGAAATTCATTTCAAGTGGGGTCGAATGTAAAACCTGAAGATTTTATGTGAAATAATATTTTCTTCGATGTATTGTGTTGTATGTTACACCGTTATTAGCTTGAGATATATGCAAGGTTGTATTAACTTGCATTATACGAAACAAAATAAATGGCTTCTGTTACACGCAAGAGCGGCCTTCCTCGATATCTTGCATGGTATGAAATACTAAGTTTCACTAAACAATTATTTATTATAATATTATTATAAACTAGCTGTTATAAATAGTATTAACCACATTTCGAATTTTAAAAAATTATAATTCATTGTACACATTTTCTATAACATGGTATAAGAACCAAATTAATTTTCCAAATAAAATAAGTATTTTTCATAAAAATGGAGTTTTGTCGCCTTTTGGTGGCGCACCCATTTTAAATATAATATTTTACAAGTTTATAAGTTAAATTTGACAAATTAAACATTTCTTTTGAATATGGATATAAAAATTCACATTGGATAATTTTTTTACATTATTCTGATAAACATCATATTTTGACAAATATTAAAAATACGCAAAATTTTAATTAAAAACAACATTTTTCATCAAGATAATTTATATGATTAAATTATAATATTCGATATTTTTAAAGTATAAATAGAATATATTTTTACCATTTAATATAATGTATTTCATTGGCATTAATTCTACATTTAATTCATAGGTAAAGACTTTTCAATATTTTTCTATGTTTTAACTTTTAAAACAAGTTTTCACAACAGCAGGATTAATTTTAAATTAAATACTAAAACTTCTATGTTTAGAATTTGAAAAAATGGATTCCATATTTGGAATAATTAGGTCCAATTTATGTTAATAGGCTACTTTTTATTTTTAGTCATTATAAATAGTAACCACAGTAAATTTTATTTACTACAGTTAAAGGTAAATCATGTAATTAAGGGTAAAAATAATATTATAATATTACCCTAAAAATTTTATTAATATAATTGGATGATTATATTTCATCCTAAAATATAATTGGGTCGAAATTATATCTTTTGGAAGCAACTTGGATGTTATTATGACCTTTTAATTTATTTTATTTAAAAAAAATGAAATATGTCTCACTCAAACTTTAATAATTAATGTATTCTTAATATACGGTTATAAAAAGTATAAATTCAATTATAAAAATCATTTGAAAGATAAATTTTTTTTTCATCATCATGGTAATTTATTTGTGTTTTTTATGAAATATATAATTAGTTTAATATCATATACATTATTGATGCGGAAATTCTTTATTTAGTGAAAAATCAACAATATAGTTTTTATTAAAATAATCATACCCATAAAAAGGATGAGAAACATGAAAAAACCTTATTGGTCGAGTAAATATATATGTAATCATACAAGGGTCACCTTTTGGACCATTTGGAGCCTTATAAAAGTGATTAAGACACTTATATTATTTTATTATAAATGATGTCAAAGTTGCCACCTTCATACATTATTAAATATAATAAATTTTAATGTTGTTATTTTAAGATTATAAATTCAAGTAAAAGTATTATTAGGGAATATATTAGATTTATATGCATCAATGTATATTATTTTTAATTTTTATGCAACAAATAAGTATAGTAAATAATTATACAATAATGTTGTTGTAATTAATTTATTAAGAGAAATATTAAATAAATGGTTTTAAAAATATTAAAATTAATATTATATGAACAAATAAATGTGCTCCGTGAATTTTTAGATGAATATTAAATGTTATTAATCTATTAAATATTTTGTATTGAATATATCTTCTATGTGTTTTTTTTAATTCAAATAATTAAATTGAGTCAATATTGACACTCTTGATATTTTATAAAAATAACATATTATTAAACTGTTTAAAAATAAAAAAAATATTTAAAAATTACATATTTAAAATTATATGGTCTAAAATGTATTAATGTATCTAATTATGGAAAATTAGCCACACATAAGTATGTTTTTATAACAATCTAAAAATAAGAATATTATTACCACAAATAAAATTAAATAGATTAAATAAGGATAAATAAAATTGATAAGGTTTAAAATAAACATCAAATATGTCTAAATATTACAGGTTTATGATATTACAACCATATATTATCTCATATTCTAATTGAGTGATTTTTTTTTGTTTTTATGTGGGGTTAGATTTTATTATAAATTAATATTTTTCAGGTTTCCAAAAGTGCCCCTCTCTTCTCTTATAAAAGAGAACCTCATCCCTCTCATATTCAAACAATTTTGAGTCTTAATTCTCGTCCAAAACCTACCCATTACTCTTCTCAAAATCCCTAGTCACATTCTAGAGGTTATGGTCTTCTCAAAATACCAACTCTAGTCCCTTAAGAGGATTCTTAAAGGAGGTACGTCGAGGAAGAGGTAATCTCTTCTACCAATTCCTTCATGTTTCATTATTCTTATACTTCCTCTTAATTAGTTGTTTCATTATAATTTAATAACATCAGTATAAATAATATACTGATATGTTATTATAAATATGAAATAACCCTTTTTCACCTTCTATCCATCCTACGAAAAAATGAAATCACCGCACGTGCGTACGTACGGCTTAACGTCTCCACGCTGTGGTGTAATCTGTTTTTCCACCACCACCATAGTTGGTTACGTATAATGGTGGAAATAATAAAAATATATGATTATTATAACCTCATATTTATTTTGAGATATTATATCATCCACTCCAATTCCATTCAATAATTATGGGAACGATATCATCGCTCGTGCGTACGTACATAATACTATCTCCACAACGCGATGAGATTCATTCTCCAAATTAACCATTCAAGAATGATTGTAAAGTATATATAATAGATAATCATGAAATATATGACAGAATAATAATACTGGATATATGTATATTTTATTTAATTACTTCCATTCAATTTAATAAAGAAACGAAAATAGGATTCATGCGTACGTACGACCTACTGTCTCCATGAATGGTGTATTTCATTCCGTTTATGGATATATCATATATATATATATATATTATATTCTGAATATATTATATATAAATCATGTTTTATATTCTGGAATTATGTAATTATGATCTATGTAATCATATGAATAATTACAAGTCAAAACACATACGATAAATGAAATGATTTTACCCAAAACACTGCTTTAACATGGAATTGACAAATGAACAGGTAATATAAAGTAATAAGTGAATCATATATGATACCATAAATATTATTATGGTTATGTTACAAGTTAATAATATTTTTAAAACCACTATACATGAGTCTCAGAGACATACAGATGAAATTGGACATAATGTAAGGGATTATTTCATCTCATTTTCATTTCTGTGAGACATATGCCTTAATCACCAACTATTTATTTTGTATAGTGTTTATGATTACCATGAATGTTTTAAAATTTTAATTATGAAGAATTTTATATTTAATTATTTATTTCATTTTCTTTATTTTATGGCATGTATGATTCCACTGAATATAATTGGCAAGGGATAATTATTCCAATCTCATTCTTATCTGAGATTATTTATTCATTAGTATTTACTTTTTTATCACCCACCTCCATGTTTTATAATTAATAATGTTTTTAATATTAATCCATGTATTTTTGAAGTCATGTTTACCTATTTTTTACTTTTACTATGTGGTTTGGAACAAATATTTATTTTATTTACCATTCGAGGTACTTTTATACTTTTCCGGAAAAAATATTAGGATGATGTTTTTTAACATATACGGCGTGAATGGATTTTTACAATATCATAATAAATTATTTACATAAGTCTTCCTCTACAGGATTTCGTGATTATTTTCAACAAAATTCTTTTCCATTAAAATTTCAAGTCATTTTGAGAAATGAAAATCATTATGAAGAAGAACGAATATTTTCTTCAGGAATTCATTTCAAGTGTTTTATAAAAACTATTTTCCATATAAGATGACATTATTTAGTATGTTTATGTTCCAATTATAATGTCTCAATTAATTACATGGTTTAATTTTTCTTATTATGAAATTATATCCATTTGTTATATATGGATTTTGTTATGATGGGATGATGTTTATGAAACCCATATTATTCTTTGGGTTATGATGAATGATTTATGTATTTTTTGTGGAACACGAAAGAATGGTTTCATTATGAGATGTGTGGGACCTATATCTACCTCCAATGCATTGGGAAAAGATTTATATCTCATGAGATAGACATGGATGGAATGAAAAGTGAATCTGGTTCAGTAATACAGGGCAAGAATGACATGTAAATCTGGTTCAGTAATGGACTTTTTCCACTATGATAGTTTTGGCAGTAATTCCCTAACTACTATGGAAATAATATCATGTGATTAATGGTTTTCCAAAATTACATGTTTTATTCCCATGCTATTTTATTAGGATTAATGTTTCTTTATGATCTATGCCTTATGTACTACTAGGATTTATGTCATGTTAATGTTTTTATGATCAAATGTTTAGGGATTTTTTTAGGTACTGCATGTTTACCCTTACTGAGAATTTGACCTCACCCTTTTTTTGTTTTCATATCCCTAGGATATAAAGGATGGTTTTAGGTAATAAAACAAAAGAGGAAGATGTTTATGGGAGATGTTGAAAATCATTCACTATGATTAGATGATTATGTTCTGAGATTCCAAAGACACTAAAATATTACGGTCCTTGGGTGTCTGTTTTTTATGTGTTAAGTATTCCTAAAAAGTAATTTTATCCCCATGTATGTCAAGATATGGGTCTCTACACATATGACAATTTATTACCTATTTATTAACAACATCATGTTAAAGTCATGTTTCAGGTAATAATTACATTGTATTTAATGTATTTCTTGATTTAGTATTTTTGATCATATTAAATTGATAATGGTTCCATAATATATATATTTTATCCATGATATATGTATTTATAATAATCCATAAATCTTATGGACAAAAAGTGAAATACACCATGGATATGGTAGGATGTACATACACATTAATGGTGTTTCCATTTTCAAGTAGGATTGAAATAAAGAATGATAAAAAATATATTAAAAATAATGAATACCTTTTATGTCATATATATCACATATATCACATATATTCATTAAAATTTCCCTAATTATCTTCTATGCAAAGTGTTATAGGAAATGAATCATATCGCTACATGAGACAGTAGTCTACCGTACAAACAAGAGAAGTTATCATATTCATATAAAAATAAAAGTTAGAAGAAACTTGTGGTATAATTTTTAAACAATCATAGTAACATTATATACATAATATAAACAATAAACCCATCATTATATCCAGTTGTGAGAGGTGGTGATTGAAAACGAAAAACATTCGTTCAAAAGGTGGTAGTCCTCTGTAAACACAAATCATGATTTCGTAACCCATTTTATGGAAGAGGAGATGGATATAGGTCATGAACATAAACAAAAAAAAATACTTATATGTAATATAATATTGTTATTTTATAATTATATATTTATAATAATGAAATTATTTGGATGCATAAAAAATAGAACCATTGGTTAGAGACGTCACCTAATCTTGAGACAACATCTTTTGGTTTTCACCCAAAACCATACTACGTTTGATTAATGAACAAAATATGGATTAAATGATTATTTTATGGAATTAATTTTTGTATGTATTCTTAAAACCAATGGGTTTTTTCTTTGTGAAGAGGAGAGTTTATGTGGTGTCCTTTTATAAATGAGGAGAGTGGCACAATATAATTTTTGAAAGAAAAAGGTGTACCCACATTTTTAAAATTAAAATAGTCTAATGAATGGAAAATAATTGAACCTCGAATAGATAAGGTCTATATGTGGATAAAAATGGGTGATGGAAAATTTTTGTATCATTTTTTACCCTTATATTTTTATATTAGTAAATGGTAAAACTATTATTACTATAACCACATTAAATTATTTTTACTATTTTTACTGTTAATTATGGAATAAAATAATGTTGAATTTATTTAAAATTATAAATTTTTCTGATTTAAAATATTGACTTTATATTTTCAATTTTCATTCACATAAGTGGAAATATTTACTGTGATATTCACCTAGTAAATGCGATGAGATAACATGTTTTCATAGACAATATGTTCTAATGCCTAAAAACATATAAAATGACCAAAATTGAATCAAATGACCTAAATTGGGATAATAGATATATAATTTGACTAATTTTTATTTTAAATATATATTAAAACAATGTCTATTTTTTAAAAATCTTTCCAATAAATGAAAATTCTTAAACAAAAACCAGTATTTCTAATTATTCACTGAAAAAGTATATTTTTTGAAAAATATAAAAAATTTAGTCCAAGTTAATTTTGACTTTTTTATTTATTTATTTTTTTCAAATAAATATTTAAAAATTTACTCAAAATTATGTTTATTATTTTTTGAAAAATTAAATATTTTTTTTGTGAGAAAATTGTATTTTTGAACCATATAAATATTTTACCATAAACCAAGTAATTATTCTATCAATATGATTTATTTATAAAACCACATTATAAAAAATATATTAAAAGTAGTTATTACTATTCATATCTCTATTTTTAATGGCTGGGTTATAGCAGTCACATTTAAATAATAATATTAATAATTTATCATAGATCGTTAAAACTCATTGTCGGGTGTAATGAATGTTAAGATTGTGTTACCTGCAACAGAAGTTAAAATTTTTATTTCATGTAATAGTAATTTAAAAAATTAATACAGTTATTCAAAAAATATAATTCCCAAAATATCATGGTGTTTCATTCTGTCACACTTAAATTCAATTTCACCCTCAAAATTCATCACATTATAAAGAAAAAACTAAAGATTATTTTTCTTCATTACATCCTTAAGATCCCACATTGTGTCCTCAAACTGGTGGTTCTGGTATAAAATTTTTTACCAGGTGAGTTGTTTTCATTTTTAGAACATTATATGTGTATAAATATTGTTTTTGTGTATCTTTTTTTCACCCCATCCAAGTTCGTCACTTCATGACGAACACCCCCAGTTCAGGGGGGAGGGTGTTTTTTCCAACATCCTATTGGGTGGATGGTTATTAGCTTATTTATTCTCCCTCTCCTGAGTAGGTCAAAACTCTCCAGACATGTCGTGATGGACTGAGGGGTGTTATAGTCTAGGATTCTTCGGACATGGTAAATTTTGGTTATTGGATAAGGTGTGTGTGCGAGCAGGGTTTGTTTCCCAAGAATCATCGGAATGAGGCCCAGTTGTCTTCATGCGTGGAAACAGTTATTCTGGCATATGTGTCTTCAGGAAAGGTAGAGAATGTTGTAACCTAGGTGTCTGCTGGTGGGGATATATGGTTGTTATATCCTAGGTGTGTGCGGGTGGGGTATGACAGTTGGACTGTGTTGCGAGTGGTGGGGAAGGTCTGACGCGTTGGATGTCTTCAATAACTAGTGGAAAACTAGTGAGGGGTACCCAAACATTTATGTTTTATTCCAATTATTATACATAACTTATATTATTTATGGATTGTACCTTGGTGATATTGGGTGGATAGTTTCCTTGATAGGTTCTTTGGTTATCTCCTTTTTCTTACAGGGAATTAGAATGCCTCTTGAATTGTGCACTAGAGTTTTCTGTTTTTACTACTGAATATAACTGTATACTCACCCTACGTAAATAAAACAGCTTTCAGGTTTCCAGGAGGACTTTGGGGATTGTGTGGGACTGAACTATATCGGACGTTGGGATAGTTTCTGTTTTTGTTTTCTTTCTTTTGGTTCATTCCCTAGGGAGTTTTTCTTGTATTAGTATGGGTTTATCTTTGAACATGCATATTGGAATGGTTTTGACTGTACTTTTATCATTAGTTTTGGAGTTTTTTTGGGTTTTTAATTTCATATATCCCGATACTAGTAAATAAAAAGGATAACTCCTTCCATATTATATTTGATTCTATATCATTTTTGCTAGTCGCACCTCTGGGGCCTATTAAAGGTAAGACGCGGGGGGGGCATTATCTCTCCTTCAACATGAGGAAGGAATGATCTGTGAGATTGATGTCCCTTCCCTCATCTTGGTGAAGGTAGTTCATGAAATAATCGTATTAAGGGTCTGATGGTTGAGAGATAGGATGGAGTTTGAGGATAGGCATAGTGAGGATTTCATGGGATGGTAGAGAAATAGTGTTAGGAAATATTGGCACATGAAATATGACAGGGAAAACAGGATAGGTAATGGGATTTAAGGGCCCCCTATGGTCCGATTCCAGGATTATGAACCTACCAAATGACCAGGTGATTATACATAGATTGTAGGGTAGAGACCCTAGGAATGGTACATATATCATAATGAATTGTGTTCTTATGTGTCTTTTGTAATTTGGGAATTTAAAATTGATAAGATGTTTATGTAAAAAATTAAAAGCAATCATCTACACTACTCGGGCTTAGGAATTCCTTGTTTACCTTGCATCTATGGAACCCAAGCGGTGACTATGATTAGTGCGGGTGATAAATTCCTAGGAGTATAATTTAGATGATCAGTATAGGGCTGATCGAGAGGAGGAGGAAGAACAGTGGCTGAAAACACTTTGTTCCTTTCAGCGATAGACCCCTCAGGAAAAACGAGTGAAACATCTCGGACATGGAGGCGGAGAGAAGGCTCGAGGAGCTGGTGATAGCCTTCAACTTTATCCGGTATCTAATGGAGTACTGGATTCCTCTTTCTATAATCCAGATGCGAGGAGAGACACATCTGTTGTGGACGCTCTATCTCGGGGTGAAGAAGGTGGCTGAGGTTTATTATAATGACTTCGAGAGGGAGTTCTGAGCAGAATTACTCACTTCAAAGATGAAGTCTGAGAAAAGGTAGGAGATACTATCCCATTAGAAGGGGGGTATTTTAATGAGGGAGTTTGGAATCAAGTTCAAGGATCTCTATTTTTATTCTCCAGACCACTTTCCAGATGAGGAGTCTTAGATGAGATGTTTAGAGGTCGTGCTCTGACATTCTCCTCAGAATATTTTTACTCTCTTCACTCTACTAATGAACATGGAGGTTTTGAAGAAGGATAAAGTGGTATATATGATGCACGTGTTGGGAGTTATTCTGTGAGAGGGTAGCTAGTTTGGCTTATCAAAGGGGAATTCCTTCAATAGCAGGACTCTAACATCAGGGCCTTCAGGATTTCAGGCAGTGGGGAGCAGGCCCCAACAGTTATACTTTCAGTCTTCTGGTCCTCGGCCTTTCTTTGTAGGCAGAGGACAGAGATTCTTATCTAGGGATGTTATAGGAACCTTAATAATCAGTTCCTGAACTGAGTGCATTACTATGGGGGTGGGCAAGATCAACACCCACCACACCAGTTGAAGTTTTTAGTTAGGTCCTTTCAGCAGCAGCAGTAGGGACAACAAGCTCCCTCTCCTATGAGAGTAGACATTACAGGAGAAGCCCGACCTCAGGTAACTCCTTAGGGACCTCAACCAGGGCATGATCCGGGAGGCAACTGAATGCCAAGGGGAAGAAGAGTTGACTGTGGGATGTTTAATTTTGCAGAGGTAGCAGTTCCAGCAGGGCCATAAATAGTTCGATGTATGATCACCTTTTTTAGCACTACTACCTATACCATGATTGATTCTGGAGAATCACACTCCTTTTTTGCTCCCATTCTCACCCTAACACTGGGTCTAGATGCTGAGAGACATCTCATGACCCTGGTTTTGAGTATATCAGTCAGAGGTAAAACTAGATTGTCTCAGGTTTTCCAGGGATATAGAGTGATTTTGGGACCACATCAGTCCAGTGGGGACCTTCTTTTGATACAGATGCAACTGTATGATATCATTCTAGGAATTGACTAGCTATTATCTACGTTTTCCATTATCGATTACTTTTGAATAAGGGTCATGTTTTAGATATGGGCGGCCTGTGAGAAGCTTTTTTTGTCAAGCGGGGTTTCCATGAGGTCAGTCGGCGTGTGGAGACACTACATTATTTTTAATTTGAGCTTTTAGTGGAGTCAGTAGATACAGAGATGGTGGAATCCCTAAGAATATTCATGGAGTTCAGGGACATCTTCCCTATAGAGGTGGTGACTCTACCCCCTCAACGTGATGTTGAGTTTGGGATATACTTTTAACCCAGCGCCAGTCTGATTTTGATGGCTCCCTATCAGATGGATCTTTCTATGTTATGATAGTTACAGATTCATATTTATGATCTGATGAAGAAGGGTTTTGTTTGTCCAAGAACTTCACCATGGGGGGATTCAGTCTTTTTTGCAAAAAGGAAGATGGTGGTCTCAAGGTGTGTATAGTCTACCAGAGGCTAATCCTGGTGACACTCAAGAATCGTTACCCCATTCCGAGGATAAAATACCTTTTTGACTAGTTGATGGGGGTTGGATGGTTCTCTAATATTGACCAGAGGTCAGGATAACACTAGTTAAGGATGATGGAGGGTGACAACTCAAAGACTGCCTTCAGGTGCTGATATGGGAACATTGAGATCGTGGTCATGCCATTGAGATTTATGAATTCACTATCCATGTTTATGGGGCTTATGAACTACATCTTCCTGGAATATCTAGACCAGTTCATAGTCGTGTTTATTGATGACATCCTGGTCTACTCAAGATCATAGGAGGATCACGCTGAGCATTTGAAGATGGTTTTAGTGGTCCTCCGACAACACCAGCACTAGTGGAATTTGTCCAAGTGTAAGTTATGGACGTGAGATGTGTACTTCCTCAGACCTGTGGTGTTCAAGTAGGGAATAACAGTGGACTGATAAATCGTCAAGGAAGTTGTTTCTTGAGATGTACCTAAGAATGGGGAATAGGTTCATAGTTTCTTGAGTCTAGTAGGTTTCTACCAAATATTTGTTCCCAACTTCTCCCGAGATGCATCACCTTTGATATCATTGGCCAAAAAAGGCTAGGATTTTTTATGGAGTGTGAAGTGTCATGAATCCTTCACTTATATGATGGGGAAGTTGGTTAGTTCCCTAGTGGTAAGGTTTCTAGAATAACGGGTGATGTTGAAGGTGTTCTGTGATGCTTCAGACCAATACATGGGGTGTGTTTTGATGCAAAATTATGGTTGATCTCTTATGGTTCTAGGATGTTGCTTCCTCCTAACCATAACTGTGCTACCCACAACCTAGAAATTTTAGCCTTCGGGTTCGCCAAAATGTTATGGAGGCATTACCTCATCCACAACACCTCATGGTCTTCAAAGATCACAGGGGATTGAAGTATATATTCTCCCATCAGGACATGAACTTGTGGAAATAGATGAGGATGAAGTTTCTTTAGGTCAATGACTTCAAAATTTCTTATACCTTATGATAAGGGAATGTGGTTTCCAATTCCTTGAGTAGGATGTCACATAAGGATGTGGTTCGAGAATCGGCAGATGCTTGGAAGGTGATGGAGGAGTTTGATTCCCTACATCTGGATTCATGGGTGGAGGATGATAGAGGATGTCTGTTCCAGATGATAGTGTAGTCCTCTCTACTGCAATAGGTGTAGGAGTCTCATTTGGCGGACTTAGAGGCTGAAGTGATGAACGATCATGTTACCCAGGGTGATGCTTCATAAGGATGGTCAGAAGATGGGAAAATCCGATGTTGTTTCATGGAAATCTATTCTTCCTGGTGGAAATACATAATATATTTCTTGGTGAGTTCCGCAACTCAACACTGGCGGTACACCCAATAATTTCCATGATGTACCACGGTTTGAGGGGTTAGTTTTGGTGGCCCTATGTGATGTGATCAGTGGTAGAGTTTGTGGAGAAGTGCCTCATGTTTTAGCAGTTGTAGGCTAAACACCACACCCAGAAGGATTGTTGGAGCCTTCGCATGCCACCGAGTGGAAGTGGGATGAAATCTCAATGGATTTAATCACATCACTACCCAAGGTTAAAGGGGGATGTGATGCTATATGGGTAGTGGTGAGCCAGCTAATGAAATCGGCTCACTTCTAGGAAATCAAGGATTCGAGTGTAGTGGATGCATTTTCACTAGTGTATGTGGATTAGGTGGTGTGGTTTCATGGAATTCTAAGATCTATAGTCTTCTAACAAGATATAAGATTTAACTCACGGGTCTGGAAAGGATTGCATCATGCATTTGGCACCTAGCTATGCCTTAGCACTACTTTCCACCCCCAGCAATATGGGAAGATAGAGTGGTCCATCCAAGAATTGGAGGATATGGTGAATTAATGTGTTTTGGACTTCGTAGGATCGTGGATCCGCCACTTTCCTCTGGTAGAGTTTTCCTACAACAATAGATATTACTTTACCATTATCATGGCTCATTTTGAAGCATTGTACGGGAGACTGTGTCGGTCACCCATGTGTAAGATAGAGGTCGGGGAAGAAGGTGTTCTTTAACTGAAGGTGGTGCAGAGCACGACAGAGAAGGTTTATATTATACGAGAGAGGATGAAGGCAGCTCAGGACCGATAGAATTCATATGATGATCATTGGAGGATACCCATGGAATTCGAGGTTTGAGACCATGTGTTATTGAAGTTCTACCCTCAGCGTGGGAAATAGAGGTTCGATAGGGGAAGTAATCTATCCCCCAGGTTCTTCAAACCCTTTGAGGTATAGCAGTGGGTCGAAAAAGTGGCTTATCAGATGGCGCTTCCACCTCTGCTACTGAGGATGCATGACATCTTCCATATGTCTCGGCTCTATCGGTATCTACACGTTTATTCACATGCCTTTGACTGGGGGATGTTGGACATCAAGGATGACATGACATTTATAAAGAGACCATTGTCGATAAATGATTATAAGAAGATGGTTCATCAGGGACAAACCATTCCATTGGTTCATGTGTTATGGAGTCATGGTGGCCTCGAGGAGAGTACTAGGTAATGGGAGGCATAAATGCACGCTCAATACCCAGAGCTATTTTTTGTTTTGTTCTATGTTGTTTTGTTCTTGACTATGATGTAACGCTTGACATTGTTAACTATTATATGGGTTGTTTCCCTTGTTCTCAAAATGTGTGTGAAGAGTCCTGATTGTTGGGTGGGGAGGTCCTAATCCCAAATTGAGATTAATTATGGTGGTTGTGATTAATCTCGTGCATGCGAGTCAATGACACACAAAGAAAATAGTATCTTGACATGGAGGAAGGGACTCCCTAATTCATATGACTAGATGATTTGAACTTTTCACGTTTGTGTGGTTTCTTAAGGGACAGGAGTGGTAGTGCCTCTCCAACTAATCAGCACAAGGGAGAGGGGTTCCAAGATACTGAGGAGGTTTACTCCTAAGAGGTATCATTCGAGGTGGTTTTTCAGACCCCACTATTTTCTTCTCGTCTAGTTTCGATTATCGAGTGTGGGAGTAGTTTGAGAGGTATCTAATGTAATGGTCCAGAAAAAGAATCATTAAGTTGTTTTCCAAAAACCCGTTTTTCCAAATGGTTCCACCGAAGAAGTGGAACCTTTCATGGAGGCACTATGATGGTGGAACTATAGTGGTCACACCGGTCACTGAGTCATCGTGACAGTGGCACCCTAGCTATCACACTTTCATGATCGCACACCGAAACAGTGGCACCACTTATGGTGTTCCACCGATCTAGTGGCTCCATGACCGTGGCACTGTAGAAGTCACACTATCACATTCATAGACCAAAATGGTGGCACTGTTACAGTTTCTCACTAAATGTTGCCCCACCCTTTGTTTTTTCCTAGTTTCCAAATTTTTTTTGTTCTACCCCCATAATGTATCATTTGAAATAAAAGTTTTTTAATACCCCTTTAAAAGAAATTCATGGACCATAAATGATATCTTAAATTTCCCAAGAGTCGGAAAACCCTTTACTTACCAAAATGTGTTGATTTTTCCTTAGTGTCACACCATTTTTCTTTACGTTCCAATTCCACCCATGTTAAGTGTTTTCCTCTGTTTAAAGAAAATTAATTAACTCTCATCCATAGTGGCCACCTCATCAATGAGAATTATTAAATAAAAATCACTTCTATCATGTATAACCACCCAAATTCATGGAGAAACCATGATCCTCCATTAACGTGGTTCAAGAATTCGTATCTCTTAACTCTGTGATCTCACATTTTATCTCACGAGATTCTTTCTTCTTCTTGGATTAAATTTTTTACTCTATTTGGTGCGTTTGGAGTACCCCTTCTTGAGGCAAGTGGTGAGCCTACACTAGAAACTTTCCCACTCACTCTTAGAGACCTTGAAGTTCCTCCCCAGCCTGTAACGCTTCCCCGGTTCTTGGTGTGAGGAGAAAAAAATCGAGTGTTTATCATCCATGTAAGGTTTCCTTTGACTCTCTTTACAGTGTATCATGAGAGGTGGGTACGATAATGTTCCTTTGGTTAAGGGTGAAACCAAACCATAATGAATATAATAAATGGGTTTTAATGATTAAGAGGGTTTGTTTGATAATGATGTTGTTGTTTTCTTTTATCATCCTTTATATAATGTGGATGGTATGGGATTATGTCCACTAAAATTCTTAGCCGTTGGTGGTCCTTCCTTGAGCACTAATGGACCTATGTTTTTTGGATAATCCTATGATTGAATGGATGTAACATAATATGTAGTTAATCATGTAAACTTGGGTGATTAAATGGATTCCTAATGAACAAGAATCCATATGTGATATCTCCGGTTTACCAAACATAAAGATGAAACTTAATTAATGGTGATAATAATTCTATGCACTCCCTTTCTCTATTCTTGTGATGTGTATGGTCGTTCTGCCTAATACTTGTGAAGAGAAAAGGATGGGGATGGGATCACATGTTGTGTAATTATTGATTTGTTGATTTGGGGTGGTCTGGGGCCATATATTGAGGCTTGGTTTGGTTCCACTACTTATTGGGATCTCACAGATCCATTTTGTTTTTATAGCTTTACACGAGAACCAGGTGTGAATTCTTAAATTACTACTTGGATTTTTTTCCTTCCATGGTTTGTGGCTATGCCTATTATTTTCTTGGAAGAAAATATTTATTTAAATTGAATCACTTGAATATGATAACAAGAATGGGTTCAATGGGGAATTGTTTTCTAGGAATGAGTTAGGCTTGGTTGTGGTTGATCTGATTTTGTATGAATGAATAATAATGCAGGTGTTTGTGTATGAGCTGGTTTCATAACCCTTACGATTGTATGATTTCTTTCTTAACTATATTTATAAATATAGTTTTTCTGATTCTTATTCACACCCCACCCAAGATGATCACATCATTCTGAAAACTCCCATTTCATGGGGGAGGGTGTTTTCTCCAATATCCTATTGGGTGGATGATTTTATCCTTTATGATCCCTCTTCTGATTAGTCGAGGAATCATCGGGCAGGGTATGATGGCCTGATGTCCATTATATCCCAGGATTCTTTGGGCAGGTTACATTGGGGTGGTTGGACAAGGTGTGAGTGTGGGCAGGGTTTATTTCCCAACAATCTTCAGGATGAGGCCCAAGTGTCTTCGGGTATGACAAAAATTGTTTTGGCCAATGTGTCTTTGGGCGTGGTAGCGATTCTTGTGGCCTAGGTGTCTATGGGTGGGGACATGCAGTTTTTGTATCCCATGTTTTTGCAAGAGGGGTATGGAAGTTGGACTACAATGTGAGTGGTGGGGGAGGTCTAAGGCATTAGATGTCTTCAATTACCAATGGGAAAGTGGTGCGGGGTATCTAAACATCAATGTGATATTACTATTATTTTACCTAAATTGCATTATTTGGGATGTGTTCCTTGGTAAGATTGTGTGGATAGTTTCCTTTCTAGGTGCTTTGGTTATTTATTTTTTCTCACGAGGCAATAAAATTCCTCTCCACTTGTGCATGGGAGCTTTTTTTTTCCTACTGAGTATCCCTGTATACTAACCTAATGTATATTAAACTACTTTCATGATTTCAAGTGGTCTTCAGGGACCACGTGGGAACATACTATCTTGGAAATTGGGACAATTTAAGTTTCTTTTTTTCTTTTTTTGGTACCTTAAATTTGGATTTTTGTTGTCGATGTATAAGTTTAACTTTGAATATGTTTATGGGAATGAGTTTTTTCATTATTTTTACCTTTAGTTTTTGTGTTTTTTGGTTTTTACCATCGTATCTCACAATACTACTAAATAAAAAGGGAAATGCCTTGAAAATTATGTGTGATTAAATACCATTGGTGCTAGTCTCAACTTGGGGGCCTATTGAAGGTGGGACTCAGGGGTAATTATCACTCTTTTAACTAGAGTAAGGAAGGGTCTGACAGTTAGTTATCCCTTACCTCATCTCAGTGATGGCTGGTTGCGACAAAAACCAAATTCCAAAATGATTCCTCAAATTCCACCCACTAGAGATTCCAAAAAACCACACCTAAAAAATTAAAATTTCAAATCCAAAAAAGGCATCAAGACCAATCGATCAGTGGGACATGCTCTGTTTGAGACACCAACCATACTCTATCTAAGTCACCAACCATCAAGGACCACTCACTACACTATCATCATGAAAAATCCTTCTTTATTTTAATATATTTAGTGATAAGGTTCAAGCTATTCATATTATTGAGAAAAAACAATAATCCAATGAATAAAACAATGAGAAAACATCATTCTCATCCTTAATAAATACCACCCCTCACCACCTCTCCTCCTCAAACCTACAAGTACTTGAATATTCTCTCGATTTTGGAAAACCCTATTCCCAACCCATCTCCATCATATAAATTCTTTTTTCTCCTCAAAAGACCGAACCCTTTTCCCTAAGAAGGTTCCCAAGGAGGATAAATTCAAGAGGTAAAATCCGTTTTCTTTTTCTTTTTTATTTATTTTTAAATTCATTTATTTCCTTATACTCTACTTATATTAACTATTCCAAGTGGAATTTTAAATCCATAATATTGTATATACCATAATTTTGTTATCTAAATGGAAAAATTAATCTTCAAATCTATTCCATCTTACTTTTATTTATTAAAATGAAAATATCATTTGTGGTATGCCGATTTACAGCCTCCATGGAGATGCATTTTAATTCTCCATTACCGCCTCTATGTTTATATGTAAAATAATATTTATGGTTAAATAATTTTTTATTAGTCATATTATTTGTTATATAATATTCTCAAACCAATATATAAACATGATGATATATATAATGTTATATTTTCACAATAGTTTTAAAAACCACAAAAAATGAATTAATTCATTTTCATTAACATTCTATCTAATAAATTATCCCCAAAAATATATATATATAAGAAAAATTAATCTTTTTTATGTTCATTAATAAGATATAATTAATTTTTTTGGCAATAATTCCCATTTTACATGAACATACATATATATATGTGTGTGAATTGATCATGAAAACCAAGAAAACGAACACTCCTGAGTGATGCAATTAAACCCCATAGCTCACCATAATGGTAAAAAATTAACAATATAAAATTATAATAAAAACAATAATCTTAGTATAGGTTTTTTTAATTTATGTGTATAATTTTAGTATCATAAATATTAATGTGAAGAATGAATTCATACCTAAGTAACTGGGATTCTTGAAGCCATCTTCATCACATTGGGTTTTCCCTCTTTTAGTATGGATGTTCCTTTAATGTTATTTAGCTATAATTAATTTATCCTTACCATATAATTTCATGTATATCCTTGTTTCCAATCAAATTTTATAGAAAATGAAATTTTTTTTCTAGATGAACTATTCTCTAAAAATTAAATCTTTTATTTCTCAGGATATTTTCTCTTCTTAACTCCAGATTAATGGATCTAATACCATGTTTTATATTCTGAATTCTGTTGGCAACCCCTAATTTTATTCCTGAATTTATTCTTTATGAAATGAATCCAATTATTTGACATGGTTTTTTTATGTCCATGACTGATATATTTTTTAGGTGTCTTGCATGATTATGTAAATGTTATGATGTGAGAGGTGCACTTGAAATTATATAGTGCATGAAAATTTTATGATGTGGCTAGTATATAAAAAACTATATAGCACTTCAATGAACTGGTTAATGTGATGTATCTCATAATATAAAGCGAAATATTCATGGTAGTCGACTACTAAGACATGATGTTTCATTTTTATGCATTTCCACATTCTATTTCATTACCTAATGATTCATCTCGTGATGATGATGATGATCCTTTTCTTATGTTTTTTTTATGATTATTATGATCGCCCATGTTTCATGTGTCTTATTCATCCTCTTACTAGAATTTTATCTCACTAGTTATTTTTATCTATATCCTCTTGTGAATACTTGTACTAAGGAGGACACGTGGTCCAATAAGAAGCTATAGAAGAAGTAATTAAATAAATGTTTATGTTTTATTATCTATAATATATTTATTGTAATAATTTTACAAGACACTAAACCTTTGGATCGTAGTTTTGAAGTACTATTTGTTTATATTTAACATAATGTAATAGGTATGTTAGAAAATGTAAGGCCTCTATTGTTGGTATTAGAGAACAATTTGGGTAATTTGGAATTAATACTATAGAACCTTAGTTTAACCCCATTATATGAGACTATTTATAATTAAGCACCAAAGAGGAAATGTTTTATAAAAATTCTAATCATAGTGATCGCAGAAGATATAGATTTAGAGTTAATTACACAAAGGAATGAATTATCATTCATGACTTATTGAATTAAGTTTTTTTCAGAAAATTTATATTTTAGAAAATGGTGGGAAGCAAAATAAATTTGGCCAACCAACCATGAATGGGACTACCCAATGATTTCCCGAATGACATCTCAAATGCATTGGGTGGTGGAGTTAAATGTTTAAGGGAGATGCATACCCAATTGTCTGAGGATACGAGTAAAAACAAGAACAATGTAGAATTTCCATCTTCAGCTAAGAGGGAACAAATTTTTATCGAGTCTTTTATATGGAAATGACCACTAATGTTTAGTAGATCATTGGATCCAAACATCATGGAATAATGGGTGAACTCAATTGAGAATATATTTTCTCTTCTTTGATGTTTTTGATACAGATAAGGTGAATCTCGTTGTTTATCATCTAGATGGATATGCCAATCAAAAGTATGACATGTTTTAAAATACCAATAAGAAAGAATGAATTGAAGTGATGGAGTGGGGAGACATTAAGATAATGATTATTAAAAAGTATTACCTTTGATCTCACCACAGAAATACTGAGAGTTAATTCATAGATATGATGAAAAGTAATAGTGAATCTATTATGACATATGAATAAAATTTCTCAAGGATTTAAATGTATGCTTCATGTTTTGTTAACAATAATGACAATATATTTGATAGATTCTTTATTTGTTTTAAATCACACCTATTAATGTATCTAGCTATCTATGAATATGGTTGTTATAGAGAATTGTTTAGATGTTATTTCAATGTGTAGATGATGTTTGGAGAATATTACCATGCTATGGTGATATCAATTGAAAGATGTATTTTAAATCCGAGGGGTCAAATGAGAAAGATGGAATGAAATCCCAAATACTCCCATATAAAAAATTTAGAAATAATCATCATGGGAGCTACCTCAATGGTATGGGGAAATGGTATAATTTTGGTAGATAATTCCTTCATTCTCATTAATTTCAAAGAGAAATAAAGAGGCCAACCATTATGATGGAGGAAAGGATAGAAACACACATGGTTCAATGATTCAACTATAGGGAGGAAGGGAACTGTGCATCCTAGTGAACTAAACCTCGATTCCTTGAGTGTAATCTTCATCACCTATTGCCAACGAAAAAGGATAATGGAAAGGATTATTCCATCACTACTTATGAGTTGGTGGCCAACAGTGATTTGGTGATAGTTATGTTGTTTATTCATTCAATGATCATTAATGTACTCTTTCATTCTAGTTCTACGTACTCTTTCATATCCTGGATGTTTATAAGTACTATATGAATACACACATAAAATATGGAGGTTCACTAATATATGATAATAACAATTGGTGAAATTATTTCTTCAAAGTTATATAATTCATCCTCATTTATTGTTTGTGGATGAAACCTCCAATCAAATTACATATTACATACATTGGTGTATTTTGATGCTATATTGGGAATGGATTGGCAATATTTATACAATGACAATAACAAATTTTTTGGATGGGAGATCGCTCTTCACAACCCAATGCATCCTCAAATTCTATAAAAGTGTATGGAATAGGATGAATATCCTTCAGTATCATCATCATGAGTATAGATATTATTTCCTTATGAGTTATAATATCTATATCAATTGACTAAGAAAAGGGATAAAATCTTGGTTGATGACATGCCCACTGTATCAGACTATAATGATGTTTTCCTTGAATAATTTTTCAGTATTCTTCTTGTCTAAGGGGCTAGTTTTTCATTTGAGATTCTTCTTACATTAGTGACTATATCAAGAAACCTAATAGAATGATCACCATTGAGTTGGTGGAACTGATAAATATTTTAAAAGATAATCTAGAAACGGGTTTTATATGACTGAGTACTGCACTATGGGGTTAAACAATCCCATTTTTTTCATAAAACGGATGGATCAATGCACTTATGCATTGATTATTTTCGGCTCAATTAAATCACGATATAGATCATGTATCCTCTACCAGAGATGGAATACTTGTTTGATCAACTATGTTGGGCCAACTATATCAATATGGTGGAACATTGGTCAGGATATCACCAATTAATGGTGTGGAAGTATATATTTCCAATACATCCTTTTAAATGAGGTATAGACACTATGAGTTCATAGTGGTGACCATCAAACTCAGTAATGATCCAGTAATATTCATGGACATTGTGAATGGAGTCTTTAGAGATGACCTCAAAAAAATAGTAGTATTTATTAATGATATAATGATATACTCAATGAGTAAGGGGGAAGATAAGGATCATTTTAAAAGGTATAAAGTTATAGAAAATATAGTAAATGAGAGTTCTGAATGGTGAAAGTATCATTCTTGGGGAATGTTATATCGTGGAAAGGAATATAAATAGACCCCTCCAAGAAAAATAAAATCAAAGAGTGGCCCATGAAAATAACTAAAACATAGATCCATAGTTTCCTTGGTATAACTAGTTAATAAAAGTTATTTGTGATGAAATTCTCATGATTATCAAACCAACGAACCATGATGACTTGAAAGGGAAAAAATATTGTATGGAACAATGAATGAGAAGACTACTCCATGTTTTTTAAATTGGGGATTATCACTACAGCAATAATCACACTTTTGAAAAGGGGGGAACTCTTTATTGAATAAAATAATGCTTCAAATAAAGGATTAGGTTGGGTTATAATGAAATATAATAATTTTATTGACTATGCCTCATGGAATTTTAAAATTAATAAGGAAAACTATCCCATTCATGATTTAGATTTGGAAGTTTTGATCTTCATGTTAAAAATGTTTCAACATTACCTCTTTGGGGAGAAGTCCAAAATATATATTGATCATAATATCTTCAAATATATATTCACACTGAAGGATCTTAATATACACTAGTGATGATGGTTTAATCGCATCATGGATAATGACTGTTGAATCCACTACTAGACTAGAAATGAGAATAAAGAGTTATTTTTTCTAAGAATAATGGATCCTACAACATTATCACTGATGAGAATTGAGAAGAAACCAATCTTCTATGATTTTAAAATGATGGGCATGAGAATCATTAAGGAAGGAAAATCACCAATCATTTCTCAAATTATTACTCAACCATTCCTCATAGGTAAAATAAATTATTCTAAATGAAATGATGTGGATATTTGGAAGATGGTGAGAGATATGATAAAAGTGAAATCCTTACAGTTTAAAATTGATGAGGAATGATTTTTAGGATTTGGGTCTTGAATATGTGTACCATCCAATCCATAGATAAAGAAAGATATTCTTAAGGGAATATATAGATTAACCTTATCAATTTACAAAGGGATCACAAATATGTGTCCAGATATCTGAGATATCAATTTGTTGGAAAAAATGAGAAAGATATTACTGACTATGAATCATTGTGATTAGCATGTCAGCAAGTGGGGGATTGATGGAAAAAGTATAAATAGATGATGAAACCATTACCAAAACCATAATGGAAATAGTAAAACATAACCATGGACATTATCACTAGACACCCGAACACATCTGGATAAAAAAATGATATATGTATTATTGTGGATAATCTGACAAAGGAAAATCACATTATTGGAATTCAAGATGAATTATCACTTTATGAACATCCATGGATATATATCAATTAATATGTAAGTATCGATGGAGTACCACTATCGATTTTATATAATAGAGATATTAGATTCACCTCTATGTTCTAGATAAGCATAAAAAATTCTCTAATCAATGATCAAATATTTTGTATATATTACCATCCTTAATCTAATAGAAGATCTGTGCAGCCTATTTAGACACTGGAATCAATGTTGAGGGCATGTTCTATGAGCATAAAAGGAGGATGAGACCAACATATGCATCTGGTTGAGTTATCTTAGAACAATAGTTTTCACTCAATCATCTAAATGGGTCCATTTCATGCACTTTATGTGTAATGATACCGAACACTATCATGGTGGGATGATGTTAGTGAACTTAAGATTGTAGGACCTGAAATGGTTGAAGAAATGATAGAAATGGTGAAAACCATTCGATATAACATCCAAAAATACCAATCTAGACAGAAGTGAAATGAAAAAAAATCATCAACAAGACCGAGATTTTTATACTAGAGACATTTTATTCCTCCACATACCCCCATGGAATAGGGTTATAAAATTATGGGTGAAAGGAACACTAAGTCCCAGGTACATCCAACCATTACACATTCTTTATCGTGTGAGAGATGTGCCCTATCGACTTGAACTTCAACCTACCATGTCTCATGTACATGATGTATTCCTTGTATACCCCTTGAGGAAGTGAATACTAGATCCCTAACATGTAATATGTGGGACCGTTGTAAATTTATCTATCTTACACGGAGAATCTAGTGAGGATATTGGACTTTAATGATATTATTCTATGCAACAAGACTACTCACCAGGTTAAATAAATGTGGTAAAACAATAAGTACATGGAGGAAACATGGGAACTAGAAGAAGTGATGAAGGAGAAGTAACTAGAATTATTTCAACATAGTATGAATAATAAAATTTTATTGGAGAAATTTTATAAGTGGGGAAGAATGTAACGACCCAAAAATTTTAAAATAGAAATTCCATTATCATAATTATTCTATATTGTATAAATAACCTAAAATCAATTTTTGAACACAATAAAAACCTTTTAAATAAATATTTAAATATATAATATGTATTTCTATAAATTAAAGAACATCTCCCAATGGAATAGTAGCCTAAACCTTGGAATAGTAACATTGCCATTAGGAATAGTAATTCAGCCAATAGAATAGTAACCTCATTTATGAGAGTATAATTAATTTTTTTTCAAATTATAATTGATAATGTTATAAAATTATATCAAAGAATATGTAAATAAATATTTTATAAATTATTAGTAATGTGATGGTATTTTTATAAAACAAAAAGGTTTATTTATAATTTTATAATTGATATACTTATCGAAAGGAAGAATTATTTTCAAAATAAAAATCATTAATAAATTAATATTTAATTTTTTTACTATTATAATATAATTTTATGTGACCATAATTATTTTTTTAAAGAGTTATAAAATCAATTGTAATTTTAAAATCTGTATTTTTTGAATATATATTGATTTTAAATAAAAATTAAATTTCTCGTATTTATAAAATTATAATAATAATGATGATTTCGTGTTTTAATTCTACACATCATAAAAAAATTTTGGTTAATTTTTAGATTTTTTAATATACATGAATTTTTTGTGAATAGTTAATATGATAATTTACGATAAATGCTAAATACATGAATTATTGGGTTATTATGATGTATAGATTATTGTGGCCCAAAATATATTACTATTATTCATTAATTTTAAATATTTATTGAAATGGATAATACAATTCAAATCCATGGGCCAAAAATAAAAAAATAGTGAACAATATATTAAGAAAACACCCCTCTCCTCCACTATAAAAATTACACCCTCACACCTCTTCTCATAGAACATACAAATCCATGAATATTTTCCACATTATACTCAATAAAATTACCAAACCCCTCCCCCATGTTCCATTTCAGTTGTTTTTATCAAAAGAAAAAACCCTTTTTCCTAAGGAGGTCCTCAACGAGGACAAATTCAAGAGGTGAAATCATCATTTTTATTCTTTTAAAAAAAATTCAATTCTGTTCTTTTTTTATCCACTAATCACCTTCACTTATCAAATTAGTATTATAATTCCAGTATATTTCATATAAATTAATTTATTATTTAATGTAACTATTATTGTTCTAATATACTTCCTTTCCCTTTTATTATAAAAATTAAAATATCGTCAGTAGTGTATTGATTTACCAATACCCTAGATGATGGATTATCATTTTCATTTATCACCTCCAAGGAAGCAAAAAAACCCATTATAATGGTCAAATATTATTTTATTTTACATATTTTAAGTTATATAATGTCCGGGAATAAATATGAAAACATGGTGTTAAATAAAATTATATAATCCCACAATTGTTGTAAAAACATGACAAATAAATTAAATCGTTTTCAATAACATTTTATCTAACAAATAATCATCATAAAAAATGATATATACGACCAATTATTCATATTTTGTTTCATTAAAAGCATATAATATCAATTTGGGATGATTATTCCCATTTTACTTGATCATCCATACATGTATACAAGTGAACCGATCCGAAATCACTTGAAAATAAACAGCCCTAAGTGAAGAAAGTTTATACTACAACTCATTATAATCGTTAAAAATGAACTTAATAAAATTATAATTAACCGAATACTAGTATAATGGGATTTTTATTTACAAATTAAGGAATTTAATTTTATTATCCAACTAATTAAACTGACGAAATCATTCAAACATTAGGTAAGGGGATTCTCGAACAGAACATAATCTCCATGGGTTTTCTATCGTTCAATATAGATGTTCCTTTAAAGTCGCATACATAAAATTTATTTATCCTTATCTTATCAATTCATGTATATACATGTTTTAAATATGATTTCTTGACAAATGAAAATATTTTTCCAAAATAACACTTCTAAAAAAATCCCAATTTTTGTTTCTCATGAGATTGTTTCTTCTTCAATAATGATTGATGATTATTATACCAAGTATGATATTCCCTTATTCTTTTGGGAACACTACTTTTTATTCATAAATATATAATTTATGAAATAAATAAGATTCCAGTACATGGGGTATTTTATCTTCAAATATTGATATACATTCCATGTGGCATTCATGATTATGTAAAGGTTATGATGTGAACGATGCACTCGAAATTATATAGCACATGAAAATGTTATGATGTGACAGGTGAACCCAAATTTATATAGAACTCCAATGCATTGGTTAATGTGATGTATCTCAGGAGATAATGCGAAATATGCATGGTAGTTGACAACTAACACATGATGTTTCATTTTTATGCATTTTCACATTCAATTCATTATCTAATGATTATTACCATGATTATTATGATGATAATTTTTTTATATTATGATGATTAAGACTATTATCACCCGTGTTTCATTTCTCTTATTAATCAATTATTAGGATTTTATCTCACCCTTTCTTTTGATATATTTCCTCAGGTGAATAATTTTACTAAAGAGAATACACCGGCCAATAAGAATCTATAGAATAAAGAATTAAATAAATGTTTTTGTTTTATTATATAAGAGTTATGTATGGTCTTAATTTTTTCAGGACACTAAACCATTGAATCCTGGTTTTTTAGTACTATTATTTTTTTTTATCATTAAAATAATGTAACGGTTATGTAAGAAAATGAAGTGCCACTATAGTTTTACAGATTAAATTCTATTAGATACTCACTAATTTCTCACTCTCTTACGACCAAAATTACAGTGATTGAAGCTTCTTCTTTTCATATATTCTTGATATACTAAAAATCATAGGCATAGGTGGATATATTAATTACAAATTAATTTTCAATATTCCTTAAATGGAACACCTATTTATAAATGTTGACATGTAATAAAAAGGAATATTGTTAGATACTTGTTGGAGTTGGTTCCCTAGAACCATCTTATTTATAGTTCATGATAAACAAGTATCGATTGTTTTGAATATTAAAAAACTACTAATAAAATAATGATTTTCCTTATGTGTTACATAGTATTTGATAATTTCCTAAGAGTTTATATCCCACAAAAGGCCATAATAGTTCCTAACTATGATGGGAACCCATAATTGTGAATACACTATTCTTGGAAATATTTTCAATAGCCATATGATATAATTTGAGGGATCCAAATTATATAGGCAAGCTGATTAGAGATTGATATGACTTTGAGATACCATCCTATGGGGTACACCCTAGGTAATATCCACTATGATATTTTGAGAATGAGAACTTCCCCTAGGAACTCCACATTTATATGTGTCATTCGATGTTTCTATCTTCATAAATTTGTATTGGTCTTTATTCATTAATATTCTTATTAATGAGTATTATGAGTCGTGGACTTCGATCTATTGAAAGAAACCATAATGATAGATGTTCATAGTGAGGTAAGATACATTGGGTGTATCAAAAGTAATATTGCAATAATGAATAATACGAGAAATTATTTATCCCTTTATTCTTTAATAGAAATTCATATCTCACACCCTTTAATGGAAATAACATATCCCAAACCAATCCATGTCTATGATGTTCAATTGGAATGTTTTATTTCTGGAAAGTCAACGAAAGAGACATTTATCACATAGGTTGATGGAACTGATATGAAACCTGATTGATTGGAGATATTGTGATAAATGGATTATATTACATAGTAATATTCTGTATGAGGTGGTGTGGAGTTTCACAATTTATCTTCTTTCTATACGGGTTCCTTGACATGCTGCTAGATGCTAACCATGGAATTTAGGCTACTTCACGTAATTCCACTGAGGAAGAGACAGAAAGGGTGACACAATTAGTGTATCTAGAATCATTGTTAAATAATATATTATTATTTATTATATTAAAGTTTTAATAAATTTTATTCTGACACATGGATTTATATTTATTCATGTATGATTGATCACATTTCTTCGATCAATAGTTATTCGATAAAATATATTTTGAGTGGAATATTTAATAAATATTTATTTTATTTTTATTTAATATAAAATTTATTTATATATTAGTGAATAATGTGGTGATATTAATTTAATAAATAAATAGACATTATTCAACAAGTTATAAATATTATTTTGGAATGGAAGACCGAGTTTAATGGTTCGGTGAGAAATAATAAATAGTGTATATTATTAAATTAAATATTATTTAATTATAATTTTCTTGTTATTTCTATATCAAGAAATAATAATATTAATATTATTATTTGACATGTGGTTTTTCAAATTTTAAATAAAAAATTAAGGGCACCTGTGAATATTTTTAATAGTAGAAATATAAATATGTAGTTTTGTTATTTTCTCTTGAGCCAACTTAGTGTTGTTGGTTGTGTTCAATAAATTATTGAGTATCGTCTCAAGCATAGAGATCTCCCTTCTCCAAGAATGCTCCCATGAAGGGTGATAAAAACCCATCCCCTGTATGAAGGAAAATTCTTTGGAATCGATTCTCAATGTGATGAAAAAGGATGAAGCAAACATAAGGATCTTACGTGCTAGAACTCAGAGACAACTTCAAGGACATATAATGATTCCTAAAACATGTGTGGATCACCGCTAGTGGAAATGTACATATGGTTTCTATAATGCAATGATTGTACACCACAAATATGTCACCATATACATCAACAAAAAAATATTCCTATAAAGGTAACTATTTATCTAATTAAATTAATTATAAATAGTATGTTTCAATCTCCTCGCTCTGGTTTTCATGTTATTAATGTTGTCTATTTTTTCTCAATTCCATTGATTTTAGGGATTAAACTTCGTATAGACCTTTTAGTGATCATCGATCATGAAAAAAAAAGAAATGTTAGGTACCACTCATCACACACTTCCACTGCACCTAGAACATATAAGTGGGATTAGATCTAGCATGTGATTGTTAATAAATATTTTTAAATAATTGGTGATTGAAGAATTTATGCTTTTGTTTATCAATTTGTGTTTAATAATTATTTTAACTTTAATTGTGTGATCTGTATCTTCATCATTCATTTCATGTAGATCTAATCCAGATGATTAAATTTATGATTAAAATAATATTGAGGAACTCAACAGGATGTTCCAAGGTTTTTTGCCAAAAAACAACAGACTACACACTGTGTAACCATAGCTGCATGTCATGTAATAATATTAAATGCAAATAGATTTGATTTGGAAATCAATTCCATATTAGGCATTAATTATTCCATTAATTATACCATTTAATGTACCACTTATTGACCATAATTAAATGGATAAAGTTCAGTTGGACTACACACTACGTTTCCCATGTACACGAGATATAGCCCCTTTGGGTCAGAGGTGAGACATGAATTCCATATACAGCCTACCATATCGGTGTCCATCTAACCCAGAGTCAATATGATGTGTGGCACATTGGACATGTTGTTTACTCCAAATTTTTTCAGTTACATTTTACATGTCAAGTCCATAGGTGTTTATATATGATTGATGGTGAGAGTTGTACACATTGTGTAGATCAGATCTACATGTAGTGTACTTATACCAAGTTACGAAGATTTAAAATTTATTTTTTTACAATTTAAACCTTGAGACATTTAATTTTGTGTGGTCATAAATATAGAAAAATCCATTTGATAGGTTTTAATATATATAAATAATAAATATATTTTTTAATATATGCATAATGTTCTAATATACGTACCATGTATGAGTTGAATTACAAGTTGTAACTCTATGTGCATTTAATAAACACATGTGACCAAAATATCATGTAATCCATGTAATCATATGTGAAGTACACATAGTTAAAGTACATGACAAGGCGTGTATTCCATATGTCACAAAAGTAAAATAGTATACAAAAACAATACATGTTGGGTAGAATTGGATAGTTATTCACCATAAAGCCTCCAAGGTACATGTTATGTACAAAGTTGATTTTAAATGAATTTATATAATTTATTTTCAATTTATAGTGTATGATAATATTAATAAAATTCAGATTTGAATTAATATAATAGGATTGATTAATTAATGTTTATAAGTAATCGATTTGAGCATGATTTATCATAAACATGAATGGTTAATAATTTATTTCCAGTTTTATTAAATGCATAATTATTTTCATACATGTTTATGATCATGATCTAGACCATACCTTTGGTATATAATTTGTTTCATTTAATTTATTATTAAATTAAATTTTCGGTATGTGTGCCTTCTCTATTTTCATCATATAGGGTCTGTGTGCACATGGTTTCTTTTATATAAACCTTCCTTTCCCATCAGCCGCACATGAGTAAAGTTAATATCTAATATATGGAGATACCATTCTAGTTGAGGGGGTTCCATCTTGGAACCTAGGAGAAACTAATCTATGGAGATACATAGTTTGATAGGTGGAAAGCTACAACACAAACCTCGATTAGTTTAAGGTGTTTTCCCTAGGTTAATGGTTATTTTTTCAACTTATAGATAAACTAAACACTAGTAAGGGATCTTGTTCATACCACAATATTACTTTATTTCTTTATATTTTATGCTAATATCATTATGGATTCCTTGTTCTGACCACATAATTAATTAATTAAAATGAATTCTAGATAGATATAAAATAAACCTACTTATGCATAAATATTATCTAAGACATGGTTAATCACATGCATTATCCCACTTAATATTAACAAGAATATGATGAAGATAATAATTGGAAAATTATGGATAATAGTATAAAATACCTAAATAAAATATCAAGTCATTGTAGCATTCCATTACTACGGTTATAATTGAACCATATTTCAATGTGCTTCACCAGCCAAAGTCTCGGTACTTTCAATTATCAGGGATTTCTAACATGAGGTTTTTTTGGATTATCTTGGTTCACATCAAGGGTTGACTACCAATGTAGGAATAAGTGTTACTGAGAGGAAATGATTAAGGAAATATAAAATTAATTATTTTAGGATTGGGGAGTCCACTCAAAAGATCAAGAAACTATGAGTTAATACAGTTGACATTTAGAATGCCTACCTAAAATCATTCCAGTTTATTGGCCAATCAATGTTGTGTTACTGAGAAATGGAATATAGATTTTGTACACTATAATATTAAAGAAATCGGATATATTAAAGATAATGTTGAGTGTTACTAGGTCATGATAAAATTGTGGGAGACTAATAGATATAATATTAATTTATTTATCTAAAATTTATTGCATAATATTCTAAAATTCTCCATATCTTATTTTGTAGAAACTTTAATTAAATGACATCAAACATATCAATGAGATATGTACTTGAGAAGGAAAATGTTCTCACTAGCACAAATTTCCAATAGTGGAAAAGGAACCTATGTGTAATATATAACAATGAAAGGAAATATTATTTTTTGGAATAACCTTTACCAGTTCTTCCTAGAAATGAGAAAAGTCATGAAGGACTATCTCTTTATATGAAAAATATGATGGGTTCTAAAAAATTATTTTTCTTAATGCAATCCTCCTTTCCCAATGATCTTATGAAGAAACATGAGGATATGGATGCCAATATAATGATATCTCACCTTCGAGATATCTATCAAGATAAGGAGAGACAAGAAAGGTATGAGTTATCCAATGATTTGTTCAAAACAATGCTTGGAGAGTCTGCTGCTGCTGGGCCTCTTGTAGTAAATCTTATCAGATACATTGAATGCCTGAACATTTTAGGGGTTAAATTCCTAGATGGGGTTCAAACAGATCTCATAATTTCATCACTGCCAAATACCTTCTCCAACATTATTTTAAATTATAATATTCTAAATAATGAGAAGCGTATTTTAGAAATTCTAAAATCGATTCTCCAAGTGGATAAAGATAAGGGGTTTGATAAACCCACAGTCCATTTGGTTAATAAGAAAAATAAGGACAAGGAAAAGATAAACAATAATTATAAGTAGTTTAAAACTCCTAGGAACCATCCTTCAAAGAAGGAGCATATTCAAAGTCAAGGAATGGAAAATGAAGTAGTATGATTCTCATGTGTTGAGATTGGCCATTGTAAGAGGAAATGCATCATGAATCTAGGGGAATCTAAAGGTGTGTTCGTTATCAATTTCAATATTTCAATTTATACACATTGTTTATTAGATACATATAGTGGTGCTCACAAATGTATCCAAATGTACGAACGATGTAGATTATGAATGATTATAGGGGAGGAGAGGATCTATAAGATTTCATGGTGCGAGGATAGATTATATAGCCATTGGTGACGAATACCATTTCATTTCCAACAAGAATGATTTTGGTAGTAATAAATTTTTATTTTTTACCTATAGTTACCAAGAATATTATTTATGTGTCAGCTTTATGTAAATATGGGTTTATTTCAAAATTTAGAAATGACATTTGTTTCTTTTATAAGGATTACATATTTTATGGAATTTAAAATTTAAATAATGGTCATTATGAATTGAATTATATAAAACAAGTGTTCGTAGTTGATAATAAATCATGTTCACATGAGTTATATAACACCTAGATGTGGTATCACTATCATGGTCTTATAAATGAGAATCGTTTGACAAAGCTCTTAAAAGATGTTGATTTTGACTATTTTGAGCTAAATAACATGATAGGATCCATGCTTATTTACAAAAAATGACCAAACCACCATTCAATGGACAAGGTGAAAGTGGCACAAGACATCTATGATTTTTATACACTAAAGCATGTGCACCATTTAGAGTAGAATATAGATTTGGGTATTTTTTATTCATTAATTTTACTAATGACTTGAGTATTTATGGATATATCTACATGAGGATGTATAATTTCGATTCCTTTGAGAAATTCATGGAATTTAAGAATGTTGTATAGAATCATTTTGGTAAGAAGATAAAGAAGATTTGACTGGATCTAGGTGGTGAATATTTAACCAAGAGATCTTCAAATTTATTTTGGAGTTTAGGATTATATCTTAACTCACTCTACCTTATACACGATATTGTAATGGTGTTAGTGAAATGAGGAACTATACCTTGTTGGACATGGTAAGGTCGATGATGAGTTAGGTAGATCTTAAACTTTCCTTTTAGAGATATGCATTTCAAACTATGGCATCCACATTAAACTGAGTACTAAATAAAGAGGAAAATGGACTTCCCTTCTTGATATAGAGTGGAAGGAAACCCATTTTATCTCATACATATTTATGGGGTTGTGAGGAATTTGATAAGGCTTTCATAAGAAAAAAATAGAACCCTAGGGAAAGAAGTGTAAATTTATAGGGTATCCCAAGCAAAACAAAGGGTTGATAACTATACAACCCCTCATACAAGAAAGTGACTATAATAGGACAAGACATCTTTCTTAAGAGGGAGTACTTCATGAAAAAGAATAATCAGAGAAAAATGGAATTAAATGACTTTGATTATCAAGATACACAATAGTTGGTACATGAATATATTCTATAGGTCCTTATCAAAGAATTAGTTCTTAAAATGTTACACCCAGACTCCATAACCCAGAGCCAAAGCATTATGACATCACATCGACATTATTAAAATGAAACAATCCCAATTTGATCATTAAGTTTAAAATCCATGGAAATACATATTACATACATAATACCCATAATAAATTGTTAAAATAGAATAAAACATGCTTCAAATTAAGCTGACATAATATCCATCAATGAAACCTTATTCAATCGTCTCTTCTTCATAACATGGGGAAAGAAACATAATAAGGATGAGATCAAATTCTCAACAAGTGTATGTTTTATGGATAAAATAATGAATCAATATATATATAAATGTATATAACTGAGAAAAAAATCCATAAATACAAATAGATAAGTAAGATTCTATATAGAAATATATGAAAAAGAAAACACATTCCATGAATGAATAAACTAAAAAAAAATAAATCCATATATACCACGACACAATACCTCATAGAAAAATATAACTGAGTCTAAATGAAGGAAATTATTATTTATTGGATTTCATGTTTCATAGGTACATGTAACATGTACCTTCAAGAAATTTCCCAATACTATTTATCAATCAGGTAAAACCCCATATATTTTGGCCGTCTATTTCGTCTCATGAGACTATTGATGCATCGATGTGATTTTATTAACCGATCCACAGCCCATGTTATACATGTACAAAGAATTACTCATGTCTCAAATAAATATTGTTCTTGAAAAAATATTGATATCAATTAAATAATATGGATTTATTAACAATATATTAGGTGAGGATAAATAACAATACTGTTTGTTGAACTTGTAACATTCTTGGGGGAAAATAATATCTAATTATCCCAATGTGTCTCATACAACATTTAAACATTTAAATCATAATTACAATTTTGTTAAAAGAAACATATAATTTAATTATAATATTAATGATATAAATAGTCAAAAAATGTATAATCACAAAATAAAATTGAATTGGTTCATAAATAATAATAAGTTACCATGAAATATAAATTGAGATGAAAAATATTCCTATATCCTTCTTTTATGTTGTGTTGTCTTCAACCACTTGTATAGTAATTTAAAATATGTTAATAACTGATAAAATAACCACACTAATGTTTATAATACCAAATATTATCTTCTTTCAATGTTTTATTACCTGTTTGTTAACACTCATTCATTATTTTAACTACTTCAGGGGTTAACTACCTAGTTTTCTCAAGTACAAGTTGACATTTTATTGATTGTTTTTTTGAAGTATATCATGGATTTATTATCACAAGAATTTGAAAAATAATAAATTATCATTTATATTCATTAAATATGTATTTATAATATTCCATAATATATCAAGATTAGATATGAAGTTCCCTATTCATGGAGATAGTAGGCAGTACGTACGCATGAATGATACATTAATTTCATTGATGAATTAATAGAATTAAGAATAAATGATAAATATTTATATTATAATTTGAGTATAATATATATGTTATATATTTTAGATAGTTTTATTAAAAATATCCTTTTTATGTTCCATTTTTGTAATGAAAGAGTCATATCGCTTTGAGGGGGAGGTAGTCCCAACGTTCTAAAACGAAATTTTCATATTTACACAACATGGAAAACATAAAAGTATGTTTTAAATAAAACTTACATATTCATAAAGACATTAAAAATAAAATATATATCATATATTAATATACTTTCTATCATAATGGCCACCATTATAGGTGGTAAAGAAGAATTTAACAATTATTGTTTCATACGGCATTAATTCACCCTACATAGAAACATTATGTTCGTTACGGAATAGATAGAGGTGTGTGTAAGTTTTGGTCAAAAAATATAGAAAAAAATCTGAGTATATTCAATACACTTGTTTTTTTATGTAATAATATAATAATATGAATATCTATTGTGATAGTGGGAATGAAACTAAAAAACATTGAAGAAGATGTTACCTCTTGATCAGGTATCTTCTTTTGGATTGAAGCAAAAGGATTCCAAAGATGGATTCATGACCATTGGGAGGAGTCTAGGTTGAGAGTAGGGATTTTGGGAGATTAACTTGTTAAGGATAGGCCTATCATAAGTTGTTTTAATGGTTTGAGTATTGGGAAGAAGTGGTGGCCTTTTATAGAGAAGGAAAAGGACTCACTTTGAATTTTTGGAAATTTGTTTGGAGTGAACATGTTATTACATAAAAAAAGTCATAAAAATCCATAACAATATATCAATGGAAGTTTAAAGGGAAAACATTGTCCATAAAATGGGTTTTGGAAAATTGGATTAGTCATTTGGGCCCTAAATTTAAAATATCAGTCTCTTATTACGCTTAATTTAACCATAATCATTATAATTATTTATAATTAGCCTCAATAATATTTTTTTATAAAAAAATACGGTGACCTTATTATACAGTATAAATTATTCAAATTCCATACATGGAATTAATTTTTCCAAATTTCAATCACATAATTGGAATGAATTACATTAAAATCCATCCCACATGCGAAATAACAATGCAGGGTTTTAATGTAAAAACATATAAAATTTGGAAAAGTTATTTTAGTATATTTAAATGTGAGATTTATTTAAATGGAAAAAATTTTATTAATAGAAAAAGGTATTATATAATTAAAAATTGAAAACAATATAAAACATAATTTAAACTTATAATTAATTTTTTTTGAAAAATCTGTTTTGAACTAAAATTTATTATTTTTATTATTCATTAAAAATTCAATCTTAACAAAAAACTACCAAAACATATTCATAAGAGATTTATTATGTTTTCACAATAAATATAAACTTTATTTTTAAATATTAAATATATAAAATTGTCTAATATTTTATTTAAAAACAATTATCCATTAAAATGAAACAAAACTACATATATAAAAATATAGTATTTAATGTGTAATATTTGGTGTGTTCTTATCTTATGATGAGTGTCAAAATATTTGGTTAAATATATAATATATATTTAATATATATACTATCCAAAAGTGTTATAATTTAATTTACTATGAAAAATGTGACTAAATACTATTTTCTTAAATAAGGTGTTGTATGTATTAGAAAGACATAAACACAATATAAAGGTAAATATTGTAATGTATTTGGGTGACACATTCATCACTACTACAAAACTTTCTTCATAAATATTTTATGGTTATTACATTTTAAAATATGTGGGTAATTTTCCTTCATATAATTATCTAGTTCCAATGTTTCTTCATCCATTTTGTGATTTCTCCAAAGACATTTTACCAGATGAGTCACTTGATTTCACAATAATTGATCTCTAGTGTCAAGAATCATGTTTGGTTCTGTGTAATAAGAAATTCTAGGTTCCAACTAAATTTCATCATATGTGATAATTTTTGTTGTATTAGGCGTGTACTTACTTAGTAAGGATATATGGAACATATTTTGAACCTATAAAAGAGTTGGTGGTAATCCTAATCAATAATAAAAAACTCCAACTCTTTCAAGAATCATGTATGGTATGATGCACCTAGGACCCAGTTTCCCTTTGTCATCAAACATGATAAAACCCTTCCATGGAGATACCTTCTACAAAACATGATCTCTGATTTGGAATTCCTAATCATTTCTCCAATTATCTATATAAATCTCTTTCCTACTTTGATCTATTATGAGATGATCCATGATTTCCTTTACCTTCACTGTCGTCTCTTCAATATGTTCTAGGCCTATGACATTCCTTTCAGAAAATTCATACCTACTAGTTTGAGTACGACACTGCATTATATAAAATGGTTCATATGATGCCATTTGAATACTTTAATGGAAAATATTATTATAGTTGAACTCCTCCAAAGGTATGTGTTGATCCAACATTCATTGAAAATTATGTGTACATTATCTCAAAAAGTCTTCCATTATTTTAATTGTCATTTTATATTGTCCATAAATTTTTGGATGTTAGGGAGTTCTCAAGTGAAGTTCAGTGCCATGTTCTATTTGGAGACTCTTCTATAATAATGATGTATTGTAGGGGTATCGATCAGAAACAATGTATTGATGTGTCCCATTATTTATTACAACAAAAATAATATATATCCTTTCAAGGTGATCAAGAGTTATATCTTCTCTTATTTCATGGAAATTCACATATTTGGTTAGATGATAAAAAATAACCGATATTGAATCATTCTTTCGAGAAGTATTTGGATGTTCTGTAAACAATTCCATAGTAATTTCATCTATTTTACACATAGGTATAGGAATAGGTTTCATAACTCCATTAGGATGTTTCATTACCACTTTCACTTGTTGAGAACTAGACATTGGGACACATAATTCGCAATGTCATGCTTTATTTTATCCGACCAAATGTGTTTCTTCATGTCCCTATACATCATTATACTCTCTAGGTGTATAAAGAATTTTAGCTATGAGATTAAAACAATAATTATCTTTTTATCTCATGTAATGATGGACCACATAGCTTCATTCTATATTTCATAACACCATCTTCCCAAACAATGTCTACTAATTTTCAATCATTTACACCTTTAATTTTATTTTGAAATTCCACATCATCAAATTGAGAATTTTTTATCCTCTCTATTTAATATGGTTATGAAATAATTTGATAAATGAATGATGTATCCCATTCATTAGAAATTAAAATATCCATCTTCACTAGATCCATGAACATAGGCTCCTTCACAATCCTTATTTGTGTTAGAAATCCATGATCTTTCATACTCAATGTATATGCCACATTATTTTCTTTCCCTATGTGGTATTGTATTGACCAATCATAATCCTTGAGAAGTTTGAGCCATCACCATTGTCTCATGTTGATCCCTTTCTATGAGAATATATATTTCAATCTTTTATGATCCATGTATATCCCACATCTTTCTCCATAGAGGTAATGTATCTATATTTTAATAGTGACGATTAAAACTACTAACTCTAGTCATGGGTTGGGTAGTTATATTCATTATTTTTCAGTTTCCTTGACGCATGTGCTATAAATATTTCATTTTTTTATTATGTTATAACCAACTCCCTTCTTTGATGCGTTAACTATATATGACAAACCCATCACTACCATATGGTAGAGTCAAAATTGAAGCATTAACCAATCTCTTATTTAGCTCATAAATGAATTATTCACATTCCTTCATCCATAAAAAAACTTAATAGATTTACATGTATGAATTGTTAATGGGTTATATAATCGAGAAATATTATGAAGGAATCACAGATAATAACCTACCAAACCACTGAACTTATGTTCATCAGTTATGTTTATTGGAGTAGGCCATTCTATGACTACATTTTTCATTATGGGATCAACTAATATTCCATTTTTGGAGACATTATAAAAAATAAAAGATACTTCATGAAGCTAGAAATCACATTTACTAAATTTCCCATATACCTCTTACCATCTAAGAGTCTTAAGGATGATAAAAAAGTTATCCTCATAATCCTCCTAGGTTTTTCAATAGACTAGAATATAATAAATGAATACTAAAAAAATTATCATGCCATTACTTGAATAATCTGTTCAATACGTCCATAAAAACTGAGGGTGCATTAGTCAATCAAAATAGAATTACTTTAAACACATATTTTTCATACCTCATTTGAAAATCTATCTCTATAATATCCTCATTATTCACTCGTAATTTGTGATATCCAGAATGAATATCAATCTTTGAAAATTTTTGGGCTCTATGCTATTTTTCAAACAAATCATCAATGCGAGGTAGCTGATACATTTTATTTATTATAATAGAATTGAATTCCCTATAATCTATTAAAAACCTCATTGACCAATATTTTTTGTTGAAAAAGAGGATAGGGGATCCATAAGGTGAAAAACAAGGGAAAATAAATCTTTTATAACCTAAACTCCTCTAGTTGTTTCTTCATCTCTACTAATTCCACAGTGCCCATTCTATTGATAGTCTTTGATATTGGCCTTGAATGATGGATTAAATTAATGGGGAATTCAACCTTACATTATAAGGCATGTCTAGGTAAATCCTCAAAAAATACATTAATTTTTTCTTAAAAAACAGGTACATTAGAAATTTAGAGATTAACTCCTTCATAACTTGACATTGTTTTCCCTTCTTCTCCATAAAATTCATTCAGTAAAGCTACTGAGGGTGAATCTATATAAGAATATGGTGAGGAAAATTCTGCCCAATATTAGATGGATTTAAAATTTTTCTCACAAATCATAATTTCCTTTCACTTACAATAATTGTTTTTCATCATATTTCAAGATCGAGTCCATACTGAGTATAATTTCAGAGTCAACCATAAGTATGATTATAAGGTCACCACATATGGTATGTTTATGTGTCTTAATTGGGACATAATGACACATAATTCATGAAATGATACTTTTATTAGGGGGTTTTACTAACAACTCTCAAGTTAAATCAAAAGGTAAATGTCTATTTTTCATGGAAAACATGCTAGATATAATAGTGTATGACAATCTTGAGTCAAATAATGCGTTGGATAAATTAGAATATAGGATTAATGTAACTTCAACCACAACATTTTTTTCTTCTACCTCCATTGTAGTGATCACATAAGATTTTCCATTTACCATGGGTCTCTTATGTGAGATATTCCCCTGACACATGGGGTTATCACTTGTGTAGTGACCCATCTCTTTAAAATTATAGAACTAGACATCATTTATCAGCTTCTTACCCATGAATTATATGGGATTATGACCCATATCTCTGTATTTATAGAAAACTCCCATTCCCTTTAGGGATTTTCTAGGGTCACTCATTCTATAGTTATAAAAAGATTGAAATTTCACAAAATTATTCTTATCTGATGCATTCCATTTCTCATGATGCTCAGATAGCATATTCCTTTTCTGATTTCCATTGAATATATTGATTCTGGAAAATTTCATATCGATATTGATGAAACATAAAACTATCTCATCATTTGAAGAAAAATTATGATAAACCAATTCCCTTCAGATATATGGATTATTTCCTTCAAATAATGGGTCAATATTCAACTTTGTGCTATATATATAATCTATACCATACCTATATAATTTTTTAAAGGGAGATTCATAATCTGAAAAACTATCTTCTTCCATCTACTTCATCATAAGAACTTCCTATTTATCATAATATTTTGATCTTGAGAGAAGTATTTATCCAATAATGTCTCTTTAAAAGTCATCCATTGCATGAGATAAATTTCTTATTCTTCACTTGCATTTTGAATTAGATACCACCACTATTCGACATCATCATGGAGACAATAGACCGCATGTTTAGATTTTTCCTTTTCACAGTATTCCATGGCTGTAAATATCTTCCCAAGAGACTTAATACACTTCTCAAATACAATTAGATTAATTATAAATATAAAGGATGGGGGATTTTTTTGGCACAAATCCATCATGCATGGTTGTTTCTCTCAATGGAAAAGGTTTATCCATTTAAGAAAGGTTATACGTCATAACCTGATTATGTTGACCTTATATTTCCTTGATTTTTTCAAGTTCCAACCCCAGCTATATTGGTTTCCTTAGTGGGAAAAAATATACATTTTCCATGAGTAGTAATATCATTCAACATTTTAGGAACCATTTAAAAAATATATCATATACTAGACTAGCTAATAAAATCATGAATTTTTAATATGGTATAACAATCCACATAAATTCATCTTAAATAATACATTTTTTAAATTGATGGAATGTTTACATTTAAATATTAAAAATTAAAGGTAAGAGTAATGTGAAATATCCCAATCATATCACCCAGGAGTGTCAAACCAGGTTCACAATAAGGCTTGTTTTCATGTACTATGTTACCCTGACTGAGGCCCATAACACCTTGTCGGAGTTGTTTCTCCTAGGAACATCAATCCTAGACCATATCCACTTTTAGAATCCTTATATGGATGTATTTCTATAAATAAAAAAATATCTACCATACCAAATTCATGGATGTTCTTTTAATCTTTCCATCAATGTTTATCTTAGGTTTGGGCTCCTTAATTTATGTTTTCTAAATATTGTTCTTAGGAAAATAGGATAAAACATGATACAAAGGAAAATTAAATAAAATACATCCATGAATGATTGTTCAATGTTATTTTCTTTTTAACCATTGGTGGGTGATCTCAAATGCTCATTCATGTTATGTTAAACAGATTCATTAAGGAATAAATATATATGGAATGGTAAATAACTAAGAAAAATTTACATAAATAAAAATATAAAAGGCATAGTCTATGTGGAAATATAAAAAACTGAAAACACATTCCCATAATAAATAAACTGAAAACAAAATAAATCTGCAGATATGTCATAAAAAATCTCATGGATAAGTATAACTGAGTCTAAATGAAGGAAATAAATAATTACTAGATTCTATGTTTCCTAGGAACATGGAATGAGTGCAATCAAGGCCTTTCACCAGATGATTTAGGTATTGGGTAAAACCCATCTTTTTGGGATATATATTTCCTCTCATTAAACTACTGATTCATTGAGGTGATTTCATTAAATGATACCCAACCTGTGTCATACATATCCATAGAATTCTTCATGACTCGACTAAATATATTTCCTTATCAAATTAGTATATTGATTAAATAATATAGATTTATCAATAATACATTAGAGGTAGAGAAATAAAAACAAGGTTTTCTGACATTAAAACATTCTTGGGGGAAAATAATATTTAAATATCCCAAAGTCTCTCATACCACATTGAAACGTTTAAATCAAAATTCCTGGTGCATTAAATGGAACATATAATTTAAGGAGAATAATTATATTCATGATATAATATTGAAATATACAATGGTTTCATCATATAAAATATGTACAACATGATGAAATTATCTTATATATTCATTAAATATTTATTTATAATAGTCCATAATATCTGGTCTGTAAAAATGATGTCCACTATTCACGGAGACAATAAGCAGTATATACGCATGAACACAACTTTCATTTAATTTTTTAATTAAAAGAATTAAAGAGAAATGTTAAATATGTATATTAAAATTTTAGTATCATATATATGTAATATATATTACATATAATTGTTTAATCTATCCTTTTTACATTCCATGTATGGCCTGAATGAGTCATATCAATTTGAGGGGGCAGTAGTCCACCCTTCCTCTAAAACAATTATTCTATTTAAAAACTACGAAAATGTGAAGGTATATTATAAATAAAAATTAAAAAATCATATATACATTATAAATAATATAAATAAGATATATAAATAGAGTTTACATCAAAATAGAAACAATTAGATGTGCTGATGGAGAATTGAACAATCATCATTTTGTGAGGCAGTAATTCGACGTACACAGAAACAATACATCTATTCGCCTTTGGATGGAGTTTCGTGTAATTTTAGGTTGAAAACATTGAATAAAAACATCATCATATATTGAGGATATTGGAATTTTTATGTAATCAAAGAATACTAAGAATATAGGGAGTGGAGAATGGAAATGAAACTAAACAACTTTGAATAAAATGTTACCTCTTAACTAGGTGACTTCTTTTGCTTTGAACCAAAAGGCTTCCATAAATGGATTCATTACCGATGGATGGGTTCTAGGTCTAAGTGAGGGATTTTGGGAGACTATTTGGTAAGATATTGAACAAAGCTAAGTTGTTTGAGAGGTGTGAGGACTAGGGAGAAGTGGTAGCCTTTTATAGGGAATGAAAATGACTCACAGAGAATGTTTCGAAACATGTTAAGTACAAACATGTTATTACAAAATAAAATTAATACCTGTAAGAACCCGGATCATCATCTATGTTATGGATCTTTATTTAGGGTTTTTTTATAAATAGGGGAGAATCAAAAAAATTAAGGAGTACACGCCATGTATTAGGAGTACACGCCATGTACCATGTTGTCGCGGGTAGCCGTGTGTTGGTCGTGTAACGGCCGAGAGATGGCCCTATGGGGTGTTCCATAGATGACCTAATGTAGGAGCCAGTTTTTGGAATGTACATTAAATTTAACACAATCTGTAATTTTTCATTTATTTTCTAATTCAGACCAGGGATGGGTCTAATCACGAGATACTACTTCTTCTAGCCCCGCCTCATCCAGGAGTGATGAGAATAGCTAAATCTTCTCTGATCCACCGATTGGCCATCTGTTATCTGAAATTAGCATCATCTATTGCATGAGAATCTTCTTGGTGAGATCTTACTTATTCTAGATCCTCTCCTCCAGATCTCTCTTCTTTTGTGAGATGTTCTAGGTTGATATGTTTATTTGTACATATAAAACATTCTCGGTCGATTCAAAGGACGAGGTTTAACTATATCAATCATACAATTTCTAGGTAGGTGTTTTATGCCTTTCTGTTGATGTATTTGGAATATATGTTCAAAAAGTTTTCAATACCCTTGTTTAGGGAATTGTGTTTCTGGATATTCAACCTTATTGATGCATGCTATGGATTTTTTTCTTGAGAAAGTTTTCATAATTATGAATAAGGATTAACACCTTGATAAGGATTGGTTTTCCCATGTTTGTTTAATATAGGATGTTGGGTCAAGAACATCCTATTAGGATGTTTTGTTTTCCATGCGTAATACTGTTAGGATGGAGTTGATTTTATATGACATGATTTTGATATGCAATGTGGTTGTTTAGCTGGGTATTAGTTAAGATTACACTAGCTTCCAGACAACGTTCTTCATGATTGTAATACTCCAGGCTATGGGAACCTAGTGTAGCGATACCATAGGGGGAATTGATGTCGTGGGATTCCCCAGAGTGTCTGTTATACTTTTCACGTTGCAAGACCATAGGGGGGTGATGTTGCGTTATCTGTCATTGTGTCTATAGATTACCATTACGAGACCTCACGGGGAATTGACGTTGAGGAATTCATTAAAGATTCTATAGTTTATCGTCAAAAGACCACAGGTGGAATTAACGGTGATTCCATCCTCATAGAGTCTGTGTTTTTATGAAACTAAAGGGGTTAGACTGTGTCATCTATCCCAGGGGGTAATTATATCTATATTGTTAAATGATAATTTGAACTAAAGGGTTAGGCTGCGAGAACTTTCCAAAAGGGTTACTTGTGAATGATTGGTTGAATAATTGAAAAAAAATAATCAATGTTTTTTGAAACTGTTATATTTTTTACTTTTGAGTACTTCCTTGTTTATTAGTTTATTTTTCATATTTACATCTATATATATTCCCAAACAGTAAGGCTCAAATATTTGGGTGATTTCCTACTAGGTTTTGTCTCACAACCTCTTTGGGTCACGATTTTGGGCCAAAACAGATTATATTATTGTAGGTATAGATAAGGGAAAGTTCCCTTCTACATCAGGTACATGATTATGATGGTGTTAGAGAGCAAGGGACCAAGATTAGGCTTTTGATGCTACTCAAGTTTTCTAGTTTTTTGTACTTTGGTTTAGTATTTTATTCCAGCATTGTGACTTGGTTGGCTGTTTTCCTAGAAACATGTGACATGAATCATTTATATATGTTCTCCAATTGTTTATTTACTTTCAGTCTTCCACTATTTACTTATTGTATGGTATTACTATTTTCTTTGTGGTATATTATTGTTATTCTACTATATTACTTTTCTAATGAGGGAATAGTTTTCCCACTATCACACCCAATTCCCCCACTACTAGTTAGCATCCCCTAGAATTCAGGTAAAGGAATTTGAGGCCATGTGACCAATCGGGTATGGGGCACCTCTACGCAGCACTCAGAACCAGGACATTACAAAGTGGTATCAAAGGGATTATTTTCTTCTTCGACTTACTATTTGGATCCTATAGATAGGAATATAATGTAATGTGTAGTTGGTAATTAGTTGTTCATCGTATTTTCTAACCCTTTTTAAGAGAAAAGTCAATATACCTCGAATATTGCAATTTTTCTAGTTTGGAAATTATTACAATTGATTTGATTTCACCATTGGGTGATTTGAATGTTTTGTGTTATTATTTTTCATTTTATTTAAGATCTATTTCTATTGAAACCTGATGAGTTGAGGGTATTCCATGACATGCTTTATATATTCACCTTCTAGAGATCACATGTCATGTATTCTGGTCATTCCATTTAGGGAATATTACTGATTTCATGTTGTTGTGATAGATTTTAGGCTAGATATGCCCATTTTTTTTCATATATGCCTTCATAGAATACCATCTATTTCATAGGGTATTGGATTGTGTAATGTTTCCATTTGATGGGCGCCAATCTTTGGTCCCTGAAGTGTTATGGGCCCTCATAGATTGGAATTTGATGGATTATATTTATCTTTATCTGTTATAACTCACAGTATACTTTTATATTATTCTAATAATTGATTAGCGGGGATTATGGGCCCCCACAGATCATAATTTGGCACGTTAATGTTGGTTTAAGTGTTTTTGTGTGGTTTCGAAGTAGTTTCTATGATTTAATGTACGTAAAAACACAGAATACATGGCATGTGATGATAATTACACACCATGTATCCTTCCTTTCAGGAATGAAATGTTTTTCTTAGGTACACATTTTGTACAGCTTGTACATGCCGTGTAGTATTTAATTGTGTCACTTAATGTTTGGGTAGAGACATGAGGATGACAATTTTTTTATGGAACATGTCGTGTATGAGGAGAAAATTCGGTGTTGTAAGGGCTGTGTATCATGACATGTGCACAACGACACAGATGGAAGAAAACTCAGGTAGTACACATCGTTTCCATCTTGAACACACTATGTAGAGTCGACCTTGTAAACGGTCGTGTGACTAACAACACTGGTTAATGTAATTTTCTTAGTACACACTGTATCTTTTATAAATAGGCTATGTAGTTCTTTTAAGAGAATCGTGTGGTTTATCTTTGTAGAAGAACTCAGGCAGGGGGTAAATGATTCGAGTACACATTGTGTCCTTGGTAAGAACACACCGTGTGTGTGTGTGTGGTGTTGCTTGATCTTGGTTGGCATATGTACATGCATATGTGAAGACTTAAGGCAACATGTCTTGTAGGGGTTATACATGCCATGTATCTGTGTTCTAGAAAAAACATGAATTCATTCTTACCCCTATTTCTTTCTTACTCCTTTAAATTTCCATCCTTGATAATCCTAAACATAGTTGTGCACTTGACCTCATTGAATCATGAAACTGAGACGTCCTATGTTTGTATGTCGGATACTGGTCAACGATCAGACACCGGACACAGTAGATTCGGGACTACCGGCGGACCCACTCGTCATGCCCGTCTTGGCACCTGTCGTCTTCTACATATAGGTTCTGATGCACAGTTCTGAGAAGGCTTCATGATGCTTATGAAGACCGTCTAGGGAGCCCCGCATCCTACCCCATCAATGGAAGAGTTGAAGTGGGGTTTTTAGCAGTATAATCCTCCCACTTTCTCAAGAGATGGGGGACCATAGGCTGTAGAGTAAAGGTTAGAAGATGTGTTGTTTATCATCAATAATATGGAGATGCCTCTAGAGAGGGGGGTGAGTTTCTCTACTTACATGCATCAGGACTCTTCCAAGAGATGGTTGGATGTGATATCATAAGCAGGACGCTAGTAGGGTATGGCTTGGGATGTGTTTCAGTGAACCTTCTATGATTACTTCTACTCAGAGACCTTGAGGGCCAATCAATCCCAAGAGTTCATGAGTTTGGGGCAAGGCACTCTCTCACTCGTGGTGTATTCTTCTCACTTCATAGAGATGCAGTGCTTCACACCCATTCTAGGGATTGATGAGTTATTTTTGGTGAGGAAGTTTGGGGTTGTTCTGAGGCATGACATCTGTTCTCAGGTGAATATCTTTATGTTGTCATCTATAACTGCTATAGTCAACCAAGAGTGGATCACAGAGTAGAACCTGAGGGATCCAGAGCTGTGAGCCTGGGTGTTATGACATCGTGAGTTGGTACTTATCTGGATGATATTAGGAAGTTCTGCTAGGAGTATACATGTGTAGATCATATAAAGAGGGATACTTCATTAGGTACCCTTGTGGTATGCTAATAGTGTAGGAATGGTGGTAATATGAGGCCACATTGCACGAGAGACCTAGTTGTATAACGACCGATACTTTACATACATTGTTATTACTTTAAAATTGTAGCACACTTATTACAACATATAACAAAACCAGGAAAGGACCGTATAGGTATAGTGTCTCTAGAAACTAGGAAACATAAACAACTAGTTCATAAAGCGTCTACACTGTCTCCCATTTATTTCATCATATCTATAGTCCCTTTTAGCATATCTTACTTAATAACCTTATTCCTGACCTGGGTAAAGAAAACATACAAAAGGGTGAGCTCAAATGCTCAGTAAGGGTAAACAAAAGAAATATCAATCACATAATATTCATAAGAACGTAACTTTTGGAAATCTTAACCTGCAAAATAGATCATAATTTCATAACATGGGATAAATAATAGTAGTGAAATTTAATCCCAATAATCATAACTTAAAACATGAAACTTTGTGGCATACACACATAATCATTGAGAATAATTTCTTATTAGTCAAGACTCATTTCCAAGACTATCTTAGTGGACAAAGTCCATTTCTGAACTGAGTTCACTTCTCGTTTCAGTCATGTTTCACTAAACTGGTATAACCTGCCGTTCCAGCCATGCCTATCTCATGAGATATAAAATCTTTACCCAATTCATTGGAGGGAGATATAGGTCCCACTCATCTCATAATGATACCATTCTTATGTGTGCCACAAAATCATAAACCATACATTATAGAATAACTCATGTAATAAAAATGGGAATCTTAAACATTGTGACATCATAAAACAACTCATATAAGATAAAGGAATTCATAAAAATAATTTCATCACAACATGATCAAATCAATGTAATAATAGGGATAGAAACAGAACCCTTTATTATCTTAGATGGAAAATAATTTTGATAAAACGCTTGAACTCCATTCTTGAGGAAAATATCTTTTCTACTTCAAAAACGCTTTTCCTTTATTAACATGTCATACAATTCTAAACTAAAAGAATTTGATTAAAAATAAACTTGAAAACTTGTAAAGGAATTTTCTTGGAAATAATGTTTTAAAAATTCATTCATGTCGTATAAGTTTAAAGAAAACATTTTTCTCGTACTTTTTTCGGAAAAGTAAAAAAGTACCTCGTATGAAAAATGACAAAAGATTCCTTTCATATCTTTTACTAAAAACTCACCGAAGGGTAAAATTGGATATAAAATATTGTAGAATGATGTAAATATTATGTAACGTCCCGACCCCAGCTACCCAGAGTCGGTGCATTACTTCATAACATTGGCATGATCACAAAAGATCAAGTCTAGAAAGACGGATTAGTTTAGTAGCCTTGCAAACACTAGATACATTCATAAACATTACATTACATCATAAAAATGAAAACTACAATAACATGGTCTCCCTAGTCCACACTCATATCCTCTTCTGACTATCCCAGCAGGTCATTCATAAAATACTTCTTCACATCCTGGAAAATGTTAAAACATTGAAAGGAGTGATCTCAGATTCTCAGTAAGGATAACAATATAGCGGAAGCTTTCATCAATAAACATAAACATTTAAGGCAATGTATAACTAAAACAAAAGCCTTTTAAACATGAACTTCAACATAATATGGCAAAAGTAAAATGAGATAATGCCATTCACTTCTTCACATGGATATTCCACTGGTCGAATAATCACATGCAATATCAATAACCACTTTCATAATGAGGGAATGTATAATGCCAGACATTCTGAAACATTTTATCAAGGCCTCGGCCAAGACATCTAAAATGATTAAGGCCTCGGCCAAAACCATAAATCAAATTGGGAAAGGGCCTCGGCCAATTCCACGTTTAGTTGTCTCATGAGACCTACCGATGCATCGAGGAGCTATAGCGGGCTCCACCCGTCACTTATTAAGTCCAATACATTCCTCATATGAATAGGTTTAAACATATCATAAACCATAACATAATCGTATCTCATAAAACATGCATAAAGGAAACATAACATTTCCACATTTCAATCACAAGATATCAATACAACAAATTGATATAAAAATTCTTTCAAAACCATTTTCAATACCAAAATAAAATAAAGTTAAAACTTTGTATTTATTTTTCATTAAAAAAAATGATGGCTTGTAGAGGAAGCCGAAACTCAAATAATGGTCACGGCGGCGGAGAAGTCGTTGTCGCCGCATATGTACGGAAAGAAAAACATTCCCTTTTTGTCGTTTATTAAAACGCTTCGTATAAAAATATTCCTTTTTAATAAATGTAAAAGTCAAAGGGGTTTATACACTGTACAAAAGAAATTTGTGTATAAAACAAAATATGCCTCAATGAATGGATATTGAGACGAAGTCCCTTAAAAATATCATTTTTAAATAAAATATATCTATTATGTGTATTCACTATATGTACACATAAAGAAAGTATAAATACAATATACGACATAATAATATCATGACATAATTTGAAAGTAGGAGATTAACCCAAAGAATGGAAGTTGGGTTATGAAATTCCCTTACCTCGTGTCTGACTTGACTCAACCGTTATTTAACCTCCTGAATAATAAACTAGAGTTAATATATACCTTATTAAGAACCATTTTCAATTTCATTATCCTTTTATATCACTTATTACAATGATATGAACATTCTGTAATTATTTAAGTTAATAACGGTCGTTTTGTCGATCTTAGGTACTTGAGTCAAAAATAAACTTCTTATAATTACAAGTTGTTCATGTGGTAAAATATCCATTATATCCATAATTATATTCATGATTTAGATATCATATATATCATATATATACATTATATACATTCATTTATAATATTACTTAACATTTAGAGGTAAGAAATGAAATGCACCGTTCATGGAGACGGTAAGTCGTACGTACGCATGAACGCTACTTTCATTTATATTTCGTATTTAATGGAATGAAATAATAATGATATAAATGTATAATATAATTCCAGTATAATATAGTGTATAATACCATTTACTCCATCCTTTATACATCCAACATATGGCATTAACGATTCAAATCACTTTGAGGGGGCGGTAGTCCGCACTTCCTAAAATGAAATTATCGCGTTTAACCATAATGGAAATCATAAAGTATGCCATAAATGAGAAATACAGAAGCATAAGTAAAACATAAACATATTATATATCATATATAAATATAGTGACATCTTAATGGCCACCTTTGAAGGTGTTATATGAGTGTTGAACAATCATCATTTCGTGACGCAGAAATTCGCCATCCACAGAAACCGTATGTTCTTTTACAATTAGATGTAGGTGTGTGTAAGTGTAGCTCGAATACTTTTTATAACAACATCCTAGTATATTGAGGATACTTGTGTTTTTACAAAAGAAATGAATAAAACGAGTTTAGGGGGTTGGAGAAGAAAAATAAAACAAAACAACATTAGAGAAGACATTACCTCAAAATCGGGTAACTCTTTTTGATTAGAGACAAAGGCTTCCTTGGGAAGAGTTCTGCCCAAAGTGAGGCTTCTAGGAGTAATAAATGGAAGTTGGGAGAGTATTTGGGAAGAGGTTGGCCGATCCAAATGGCTTGAAGGTGTGAATAAGGTGGGAGAGGTGGGGGTCTTTTATAAGTGGAGAGGAGGGGCTCTTTTGGAAAGATTGAAATGTTACATTATAACACAATGATTTTCGGATTCTAAAGGTCCCACACTTATATAATTCTTGGATAAGGTGATAAGGGTTTTAAATCTACCCATCCAATAGTCTTTGTACAAGTGTAAGCCTTGGATTTTACATTAACTTTTCATTTTATTAAAATTGTTAAATAATGAGGTCATCGCTGCATCATAATGATGTCATAAATAATTTAATTTATTTAATGTCTAAAAATTATAAAAAATATTCTATGACGTAGGAAATATTTTTATCTTTCTAATTAATATTTATAGTCAAAATTTGGACTTGTGTAACCCCACTTAAAAACTGTTTTAGTAAAATAACTCATGTTTGTGTCAATTTAATTTTAACATTAAATAAATATATATTAATGTCATTTTCCAACTAAAGTGGCTCCATGGGGTCCCCAAGTTGACCCATGGGTTGTCTTGGTCGCCCATGACTCATCCAATAGGAGTAGGACAAGTTTCATGCTCATCTCATATTATTAAAACATTATTTGTACCTTAAACTACACTAATTACCTCTAATCGCGATTAAGAACTTAAAAGTTACTATTCACCAAAAAATTATTTTAATCTCATTGAACCACATTTTACTTATTAATGACAACCATGTATGTAAGATTTTTGAAAATCAAATCACAGAAGTGGTAATATTTCATTTAAACGAAAAATCAGTTATTTAACTACCACTTAGTGGTTTCACTATTTATCAAAAATTGAAGTTTTTCAGAACAAGGCCAAAATTTCACCCTAAGATATAATTGATATTCTGAATTCAAAAATGATGTCTATTTTACAAAATTACAAACATATAAGTTTCATTAATTAATTTTATAATTAATTCCCGCTGTTACGACAAATAGCGTGTTTTAAAGAAACAATTTATATCAAAAGATTGGCAATTGTTTATGTCCAATTTCAATGTTAAATTAATTCTAATGACCACCATTGGATAAAATGGTAAAAATATATTCTAATTCTAACTTAAAACCACTAAATATTATAATTTATCACAATAAATTATTTTTATTAAAAATTTGTTTTAAGTATTTTTCATTATTCATAAAAAATTAGAAGTTCTCAGAAAAATACCAAAAATTCAACATAGGCTAATTTCGATATTCCGAATCCAAAAATGAAGTCCATTTTGAAATATAAAATTTCTATAATTTTAAAAAGTGGTTATTACTATTCATAACGGCTACTTTGATTAGTCGCGGTGTTTTAGAACTCGAAGTTGCGTACAATGCAAGCTATTGCATTATTGAATGAGAAGCGTATCATGGAAGCTCGGGGTGTTACATTCTCCCCTCCTTCAATAAATTGCGTCCTCGCAATTTGAAATTTTTCGTGGAAAATAAAAGGTTGAAAATAGAAAATACCTTTGTGGAAAACCCACATCAGAAATAAGGTTAATAAAATTTAGACTTAATAAGAGGGAAATGGAAATAAGAAAGTCACCACCAAATTATGATTTCGATAAGGAGAACATTGGTGGAAATTAGAGACATATAATTGGAGGAAAAATGTAAATATTTGTAGGGAGTGATTGAGGTCATCATTCACAATCAACTGTCAAATTGAGGGCCTCAAAGCCTTCAATCTATGTTGATTTAAAATATCATCAGTTCAACAAGACATAAGGTATTAGGATAACACATTTTTTTTATTTAATATCCCTTTACTAAAGTTTAAGAATTAATTTATTCATTGAATAAGAGATAGGTATATATATATTTATGCTTGACAATTAGAGTTTCAACCTTCAACTCATCTTTCACTCAAAAAGATAATAGAACTCAAAAATATTATACTTATCCTAATTGTATAAGGTTCCAAATTTTAACACATACCATTTAGATTAGAAAAACTATTTTGTAAAAACCAGGGACTTCACGTAGTCCAGTGGTAGGCGATTAATCCCAATCGCACTATGGTTGTGGGTTCGATTCCCACAGCTTTATCCGACGCGATGGGTTGTCACTCGGTCTGCGTGTTGTCCTTTTTATAAATATCCAAAAATAACCTTAAAAATAGTATCCAATGTAAAATATAATCCATTCCAACCTTTATAGTTATCCAAAATACTTTTGTCCAACTCACAGTCCAGATTTTATGAGGAAGGTAAACATAATGAAGCTCCTTTTTTTCTGCGTAACAACATGTGAACACCTTCATCATGTATTCTTTTAAAACACTACAACATACTGTATTACCATAAATCCTTATTGATTACATTCATGATCCCTTATTCCTTATAGAAAACTAGATATACTCCTTCTATCCAAAAATGTATACAAATCATTAATCAGTTTCAAGGATGTTAAGAATATCCAACATAATTTATCCGAATCAATCATGTCTTATTCCAAAATCACTATCTTGGTATCAGAACCATATTATGGTTTATCTTTCTCTCAACCATATATTTTCCAAAAATTTAACCTGCTGTGGAGTCACTTTTCTTGGTTCCACACAATCTCAAGTCCTAGATGAAATAGTACTGCAGTACAATCCTTATATACTCCATAATTATTATAACAAGTACATCATTGATACAACACTCAAATTAAAAAATTCTTTAATAACAACATAAGAACTCTAATCATTCCTCCTCGTCTGTGGTAGTATCATAACTTGATTATTATCCAATAACATCATTTGGGGCATACTCTGATGATTTGAACATTGGTTTGCGTAGTGTCCCCACTCCTTGCAGATGAAGCATTGTACATTTGAAACCTTTTTCTTACCCTTGCAGTCACGCACTTTGTGTCCTTTTTCTCCACACTTGTAACAAACTCCCATTCCCTTCAGGAAAATTCCAAGGTGTTTCTTCCCACAGTTATCACATATTGGAAAATTCTTCTTTTCCCTCGTCCCTTTATCCATCATTCTCTCTTCCATCCTTTTCTTCTCTTTCATCCCTTCAAATCCATAAGACTCGGAGAATTATCTACTTATCTTATTAACACATGATACTATTTCTTCATATGTTGATAACACATGGGAGAATATTTTCCTTCTAAATGTTGGCTTAATACCATGAAAGATATCATCCTTCTTACTCTTTGGATCATACGTATTGATGGAGTTCACATTCCTTCTACTGGGAGCCATTTCTATACAATGCCATAAACTAGATTAGTTTATGAATCAAAATAAATAATTCCATACTTATAAAATACTTAACATAAATTGAACTATTTATAGATATAATCCATAATCATAAAAAGTTTTTCTTTAAGGAAGTATATACTCATAACCGTTCATAGTGGTTTGTAAAGAAAATGAGAATTATCCTAAGCATATCCCACAGGAGTGTCGTAACCAAGAGTGCAGCAAGGCCCGTTGTCGTGCACCAGTTCCCGTTCGAGTCTAGCTCAAAGCGGTGTTTTCGGGTTATACCCCTAGGTACATCTGTGCCAGAGCCGCCTCTACTTGCTCATATCCAGACAGGGATGTATTGCTCGGAAAACTCACAAAATCTCTACAATAACAAAATTCTAGGAAGTTCTTCTATACTAATCCTCAAAGTCTATCTTTGGGCTATGTGCTCTAATCAGAGTTTATCTAAATCTAGCTTCCAAGGTTAGTACTAAACTGCCTATGATACCAAATGTAACGCCCCGACCCCAGCTACCTAGAGTCGGTGCATTACTTCATAACATTGGCATGATCACAAAAGATCAAGTCTCGAAAGACCGATTAGTTTAGTAGCCTTGGAAACACTAGATACATTCATAAACATTACATTACATAATAAAAATGAAAACTACAATAACATGGTCTCACTAGTCCACACTCATATCCTCTTCTGACTATCCCAGTAGGTCATTCAAAAAATACTTCTTCACATCCTGGAAAATGATAAAACATTGAAAGGGGTGAGCTCAGATGCTCAGTAAGGATAACAATATAGCGGAAGCTTTCATCAATAAACATAAACATTTAAGGCAATGTATAACTAAAAAAAAATCCTTTTAAACATGAACTTCAACATAATATGGCAAAAGTAAAATGAGATAATGCCATTCACTTCTTCACATGGATATTCCACTGGTCGAATAATCACATGCAATATCAATAACCACTTTCATAATGAGGGAATGTATAATGCCAGACATTCTGAAACATTTTGTCAAGGCCTCGGCCAAGACATCTAAAATGATTAAGGCCTCATCCAAAACCATAAATCAAATTGGGAAAGGGCCTCAGCCAATTCCACGTCTAGTTGTCTCATGAGACCTACCGATGCATCGAGGAGCTATAGCGGGCTCCACCCGTCACTTATTAAGTCCAATACATTCCTCATATGAATAGGTTTAAACATATCATAAACCATAACATAATTGTATCTCATAAAACATGCATAAAGGAAACATAACATTTCCACATTTCAATCACAAGATATCAATACAACACATTGATATAAAAATTCTTTCAAAACCATTTTCAATACCAAAATAAAAGAAAGTTAAAACTTTGTATTTATTTTTCATTAAAAAAAATGATGGCTTGTAGAGGAAGCCGAAAGTCAAATAATGGTCACGGCGGCAGAGAAGTCGTTGTCGCCGCATATTTACGGAAAGAAAAACATTCCCTTTTTGTCGTTTATTAAAACGCTTCTTATAAAAATATTCCTTTTTAATAAACGTAAAACTCAAAGGGGTTTATACACTGTACAAAATAAATTTGTGTATAAAACAAAATATGCCTCAATGAATGGAGATTGAGACGAAGTCCCTTAAAAAGATCATTTTTAAATAAAATATATCTATTATGTGTATTCACTATATGTACACATAAATAAAGTATAAATACAATATACGACATAATATTATCATGACATAATTTGAAAGTAAGAGATTAACCCAAAGAATGGAAGTTGGGTTATGAAATTCCCTTACCTCGTGTCTGACTTGACTCAACCGTTATTTAACCTCCTGAATAATAAAATAGAGTTAATATATACCTTATTAAGAACCATTTTCAATTTCATTATCCTTTTATATCACTTATTACAATGATATGAACATTCTGTAATTATTTAAGTTAATAACGGTCGTTTTGTCGATCTTAGGTACTTGAGCCAAAAATAAACTTCTTATAATTACAAGTTGTTCATGTGGTAAAATATCCATTATATCCAGAATTATATTCATGATGTAGATATCATATATATAATATATATACATTATATACATTCATTTATAATATTACTTAACATTTAGAGGTAAGAAATGAAATGCACCGTTCATGGAGACGGTAAGCCATACGTACGCATGAACGCTACTTTCATTTCTATTTCGTATTTAATGGAATGAAATCATAATGATATAAATGTATAATATAATTCCAGTATAATATAGTATATAATACCATTTACTCCATCCTTTATATATCCCACATATGGCATTAACGATTCAAATCACTTTGAGGGGGCGGTAGTCCGCACTTCCTAAAATGAAATTATCGCGTTTACCCATAATGGAAATCATAAAGTATGCCATAAATGAGAAATACAGAAGCATAAGTAAAACATAAACATTTATATATATCATATATAAATATAGTGACATCTTAATGGCCACCTTTGAAGGTGTTATGTGAGTGTTGAACAATCATCGTTTCGTGAGGCAGAAATTCGCCATCCACAGAAACCGTATGTTCTTTTACCATTAGATGTAGGTGTGTGTAAGTGTAGCTAGAATCCTTCTTATACCAACATCATAGTATATTGAGGATACTGGTGTTGTTACAAAAGAAATGAATAAAACGAGTTTAGGGGGTTGGAGAAGAAAAATAAAACAAAACAACATTAGAGAAGACATTACCTCAAAATCGGGTAACTCTTTTTGATTAGAGCCAAAGGCTTCCTTGGGAAGAGTTCTGCCCAAAGTGAGGCTTCTAGGAGTAAGAGAGGGAAGTTGGGAGAGTATTTGGGCAGAGGTTGGCCGAGCCAAATGGCTTGAAGGTGTGAATAAGGTGGGAGAGGTGGGGGCCTTTTATTAGTGGAGAGGAGGGGCTCTTTTGGAAAGATTGAAATGTTACATTATTACACAATGTTTTTCGGATTCTAAAGGTCCCACACTTATATAATTCGTGGATAATGTGATAAGGGTTCTAAATATACCCATACAATAGTCTTTGGACAAGTGTAACCCTTGGATTTTACATTAACTTTTCATTTTATTAAAATCGTTAAATAATGAGGTCATCGCTGCATCATAATGATGTCATAAATAATTTAATTTATTTAATGTCTAAAAATTATAAAAAAAATACTATGATGTAGGAAATCTTTTTATATTTCGAATTAATATTTATAGTCAAAATTTGGACTTGTGTAACCCCACTTAAAAACTGTTTTAGTAAAATAACCCATGTTTGTGTCAATTTAATTTTAACATTAAATAAATATATATTAATGTCATTTTCCAACTAAAGTGGCTCCATGGGGTCCTCAAGTTGACCCATGGGTTGTCTTGGTCGGCCATGACTCATCCAATAGGAGTAGGACAAGTATCATGCTCATCTCATATTATTAAAACATTATTTGTACCTTAAACTACACTAATTACCTCTAATCGCGATTAAGAACTTAAAAGTTACTATTCACCAAAAAATTATTTTAATCTCATTGAACCACATTTTACTTCTTAATGACAACCATGTATGTCGGATTTTTGAAAATCAAATCACAGAAGTGGTAATATTTCATTTAAACGAAAAATCAGTTATTTAACTACCACTTAGTGGTTTCACTATTCATCAAAAATTGAAGTTTTTCAGAACAAGGCCAAAATTTCACCCTAAGATATAATTGATATTCTGAATTCAAAAATGATGTCTATTTTACAAAATTCCAAACATATAAGTTTCATTAATTAATTTTATATTTAATTCCCGCTGTTACGACAAATAGCGTGTTTTTAAGAAACAATTTATATCAAAAGATTGGCAATTGTTTATGTCCAATTTCAATGTTAAATTAATTCTAATGACCACCATTGGATAAAATGGTAAAAATATATTCTAATTATACCTTAAAACCACTAAATAGTATAATTTATCACAATAAATTATTTTGATTAAAAAGTTGTTTTAAGTATTTTTCACTATTCATAAAAAATTAGTTCTCAGAAAAATACCAAAAATTCAACATAGGCTAATTTCGATATTACGAATCCAAAAATAAAGTCCATTTTGAAATATAAAATTTCTATAATTTTAAAAAGTGGTTATTACTATTCATAACGGCTACTTTGATTAGTCGCGGTGTTTTAGAACTCGAAGTTGCGTACAATGCAAGCTATTGCATTATTGAATGAGAAGTGTATCATGGAAGCTCGGGGTGTTACATATTACATATTGAGGAAACATGGATGTGGATGATAAAATGAACCCCAGTAAATTCCAAAGTATAAACAATCTTGGATAAAAACGAGATTGTGATATTTCCCTTACCTTAGGTCCAATTTGCTTCGTAAGTGTCCGAACCTCCTGTATAATGATTTAAATAATTTCATTGACTTATTCCAGAATCATAATCATTGTTATGATATCATATATGGTCATATTTCTAGCTTAGTATTAGTAATATTTCATTGCTACTTGTTATTCGGGTGTTTATTACTTTTTGTTCCTATGCATTTTTTGTCGAATAAATTCTTATTCTTCTTTTTAGGTTATAGATACCACATTTACAGAATGGTATTAGTGTAATATATATCATATTAATTCATTCAATTCATTTATATAATCATTATGCAATGAAGATCATGTAGAACGAGTCGCATCACATCATGGAGACGATATTCCGTACGTACGCACGAACGATGATATCGTTCTCATGATCGTGGAATTGTATTGGAGTGTATGTATACTATTTCAGAATCAATATAAATTTACAATAATCATATACATTCATTCTTTACACCATTATACCCATCCAAGTAAGGTGGTGGTGGAAAATAAATTACACCACGGTGTGGAGACGGTATTCCGTACGTACGTACGCGCGGTGATTTCATTTTCCATAGGATGGATAGATGGTGAAATATGGTTGTTTCATACATACAATAACATATAATTATATGAGTGATAATGATGTTATTACTTCATAATGAAACAACTAAATAAGAAGAAGTGGAAGAATAAATAAAGATGAAAGAATCGGTAACGGGCATTACCACTTCTTTGAAGCGCTTCTTTGAGACCTCCTTTTAGGGCACTAAAATTGGTCTTTGAAGAAGACCAGGACCTCTAGGATGTCTCTAGGGAAGTGGAGAGAAGAAATTGTCAGGGTTTGGACGAGATTGAAGCCTCAAAGTGGTGTGAGGAAGAGAGGGAGGAGGTGCCCTTTTATAAGGGAGGAGAGGGGCACCTTTGGAATAACTAAAAATATTATTTTATTATAAAGCCAAATTCGGTTTTAAATAGCTCCAAATTGATTTATTTAGAATCTAAGGTGGGTATGGGTAGAAATATGCTCATACAATAGAATTTAGACAAGTTTAGGTTTCTATTTTAACCTTATCATTTAGATTTAACATTAAGTTAAATAATTTTACTTTTACCATGTCTTCTTGTGTTCTTACACTATTAGGTTAATAAAATTACTCTAACAAGACAAAAGAACCCCAAGTTGTTTATTATTAATATATATAACCTTATCTTGGTCATTTGGCCGAACCATAGATTTTTAGGAATAAAATAACAATTAATAATATAATATTTGTTTTAAAAACTATTTTATGTAAATTTTGACACTCTTTAGTAATTTATTTTTGTTAAACTTATAACAGAATGATTAGTTCAAAAAAAGTTAATTAAATCAATAATAACATGTCATAATAACCTATAAAATTATTGGAATTCATAAAAAGTCTCATATTACATTTATTTGGGTATTTATAATACCCATTATGTCAATATTTCATTAATAAGATAATTATTGTATCATCGTTGTGTCATAAATAAATTAGATTATTTCATGTCTAAAAATTATAAATAAAATACCATTATGTTGGAAATAGTTTTATATTTCTAATGAATATTTATAGTCTAATTTATCTTATGTATAACCCCATATTAAAAATGATTCACTTATTAAACTTTGATTTTAACTATTTTAATCCTTCTTTAAGTAAATTGATAATAAATGTCCTAATCTAATCCAAGTGGGCCTAAATGGTCATATTTTATTCCTAAGGTTGTTTTTGGTCTAATTAAACTTATCCAATAGAATTAGGACATGTGTTAGGGTAATAATAATATCATTTTTACCCTTAATTACCCTATTTACTTTTAACCGTGGTAAATAAAAGTAAAAAGTTACTATTCACCAAAAAATTATTTTCATCTCATTGAACCACATTTTACTTACTGACATCAATCGTGTCTCTCAGATTTTTGAAATTCCACTCACAGAAGTGGTAAAATTAAGTTTTATGAAAAATGCAGTTTTTTAACTACCACTTAGTGGTTTCACTATTCATCAAAAATTGAATGTTTTTAGAAAAATACCAAAATTTCACCCTAGGCTAATTTCAATATTCTAAATCCAAAAATGAAGTCCATTTTGAAAAATAAAATTTATAAAATTTCAAAAAAGTGGTTATTACTATTCATAACGGCTAGTTTTAATAATATTTTAATAGCATATCGTTGTTTAGTGAAACTCGGTATTGCGTACGACGCATGCTATCGAGGAAGGCCGCGATTGCGTGTAAAGAAAGCCAATCTAGTGTTGTGTGTAGTGAAAGATTCCTTTGATGATTTAAAAACAAAATATTTCTCATAAAAGTCTCGGGCGTTACATTCTACCCCCCTTAAAATGAATTTCGCCCTCGAAATTCATCACTTTGTGACAAACAAATGAGGATACCTCTCCCTCATCATATCCTCAAGCTCCCATGTAGCTTCTTTTAATTAGTGGTTCCTCCATAAAACTTTCACCAAGAAAGTGGTCTTGTTCCGTAGGACTTTTTCGCTACGATCCAGAATCTCTATCGGTTGTTCTTCATAAGAAAGATCATGCTCCAACGGTACAACTTCTGAGTTGAGTACATGTGAAGGATCGGGTATTTACTTTCTCAGGAGAGATACATGGAACACATCGTGAACTTGTGAGAGATTCGGTGGAAGCGCCAATCGGTAAGCTACCTTTCCAACACGATCCAGTATTTCAAAAGGACCGATATATCTAGGGCTCAACTTCCCCTTCTTTCCAAATCTCATGACCCTATTCGAGGGAGATATTCGTAAGAACACTTTATCACCCACTTCAAACTCTAGGTCTTTTCTTCAGTTGTCGGCATAACTTTTTTGTCGACTCTGAGCTGCTCTTATGTGTTGTTGAATAGATCGGACCTTTTCTGCCATCTCATCAACAAGATCAGGTCCTAATAGCTTTCTTTCTCCAACATCATCCCAGCAAGTTGGAGTCCTGCATTTATTTCCATAAAGAGCTTCATAAGGAGCCATCTAAATACTGGAGTGAAAGCTATTATTATAAATAAATTCCACCATAGGTAGGTGTTGATCCCAACCACCTTTGAAATCCATAGAGCAAGCTCTCAACATATCTTCTAGAGTTTGAATTGTTCTCTCAGACTGACCGTCTATCTGAGGATGATAAGCAGTGCTGAAACTCAGCTATGTATCCAGAGTATGCTAAAGACTTCGCCAGAACATCGAGGTAAATCTCGGATCCTGATCCGTTATAATAGAAAGTGGTACTCCATGCAATCTTACCACTTCCTTTACATATATCCTGACAAGCTGATCCAGAGAGAAATCCTCTCTAATAGCAATGAAGTGTGCAGACTTTGTACGCCGATCAACTATGACCCAGATAGCATTATTTCCTTTGGATGTTTTAGGAAGTCCTTTGACAAAGTCCATAGTGATGTTCTCCCATTTCCATTCGGGTATGGGTAATGGTTGTAACATCCCCTTAGACTTCTGTCTCTCAGCTTTAACTTTCTAACAAACCAAGCATCGAGAGACATATTTAGCAACATCTCTTTTCATGCCATCCCACCAGAAGTACTCTTTCAGGTCCCTATACATCTTCGTGCTTCCAGGATGAATAGAGAATGAAGAACTATGAGCCTCATCCAGCAGCTCCTTCTTTAATTCTGGGATGGGAGGAACACAAACCCGATTCTTGAACTTTATTATCCCATCACAATCAATGTTGAATTCAGGAATATTTCCCACATTCTTTTGTAACTCGATATCTTCTTTCTGTGCCTCTTTAATCTTCACATGTATAGATGGTTGAACATTCATTTGAGAAAGATATGATTTTCCCCCTTCTATTAAAATTCCAAGATCCATCCTTTGTAAATCCATAAATATTGGATCCTTTGTGATCCTCATCATGGATAAACTGGCATGGTCTTGTCGACTTAATGCATCTGCCACCTTGTTTGCTTTCCCAGGGTGATAATGAATTGAGCAGTCGTAATCCTTAATCAGCTCCAACCATCTTCTTTGGCACATATTCAGCTCCTTTTGTGTGAAAATATACTTTAAACTTTTATGATCAGTATAAATATCACACCTTTCTCCATAAAGATAATTCCTCCAAATCTTTAATGCAAAGATTACCGCAGCTAACTCAAAATCATGAGTTGGGTAATTTTGCTCATGGATTTTCAATTGTCGTGAGGCATAAGCTATCACCATATCATTTGGCATAAGAACACTCCTCAATCTCGTCTTGGATGCATCACTATAGATCACAAACTTTTCTCCACTACAAGGCAGTGTGAGCAGAGGTGCACTAGATAACCTTCTTTTCAACTCCTTGAAATTATCTTCGCATTCTTCCGTCCAAACAAACTTAACTCCTTTCCGAGTCAACTTGGTGAGTGGATTAGATAATCATGAAAAATCATTCACAAAACGTCGATAATATCCATCCAAACCAAGAAAACTTTGGATCTCAGTTACTATTGTTGGTCTCAACCATCTTTCGATAACCTCTGTTTTTTATGGATCCACAGATATCCCCTCTTTTGAGATTATATGACCCAAAAATGCAACTTTTTGAAGCCAAAATTCACACTTGGTAAATTTGGCATAAAGCTTATCCTTTCTCAGGGTCTTCAATATAATTCTCAAGTGATCTTCATGTTCTTCCTTTCTCTTTGAATAGACAAGAATATCGTCTATAAAGACTACCACATATTGATCAAGGTAGTCTCTAAAGACTCTATTCATTAGATCCATGAATATAGCAGGGGAATTAGTAAGATCAAATGGCATCGCTATAAATTTAGAGTTTCCATACCTTGTACGGAAATCCGTCTTTGGTATATCCTCCCTTTTGACCCTTAATTGATGATACCCTAAATGAAGATCAATCTTGGAAAAGTATTGAGCTCCGCGTAGTTGGTCAAATAAGTCATCAATGCATGGGAGAGGATATTTGTTCTTGATAGTGAGCTTGTTATGTTCTCGATAATCAATGCAGAGTCTCATTGATCCATCTTTCTTCTTAACAAATAGAACAGGTGCTCCCCAAGGTGATGCACTAGGGCGTATGAATCCCTTATCAAGATTCTCTTAGAGTTGCTTCTTAAATTCATGTAACTCAATTGGGGCCATTCTATGAGGTGTCTTTGAAATGGGAAAAGCACCCGGTACAAGTTCTATTGAAAACTAAACTTCACGATTTGGTGGAAGACCCGGCAATTACTCCGGAAAGACATCATCAAAATCCCGTACAAAAGGCATATTCTTAATCATGAGTTTCTCACCAACCATTTGAGATAAATAACCCTCATTTAGTGGAATCAAGACCCATAAGATGGAAGAAATTTCCACTGGAAGGTTATGTTCATCCTTGCATCGATAGACGATCATAGATTGATCTAGAATATGAAATGTGACTTCCCTTATTTGGAAATTGATATGAGCTCCATATAAAGAAATCCAATCCATGCCAAGAATCACATCAAATTCTACTATAGGAAGGATCACGAGATTTGCAGGAAGCACTTTCCCACAAACTTCAATCGGGGAAGAATTATAAACTTTTGATGTGACTGTTGTGCCATTAGGGGTTGTCACAGCTAACTCAACATCTAATTTTTGAGGTTATATGGTGATACCCTTAGAAAAATCTTCATAAATAAAAGAGTGGGTGGATCCAGAATCAAATAAAACATTTTCTACATTAGAGTGGATGGCAAGTGTACCTTTCACCACATCGTTATCGTACTCCACATCGCTGATAGAAATTGCATGTGACTTTCCTTTGTGTTTACCCTTAAGATTTTGTTGACGTCGATCATCATCAACAACCCTTGGATTAGGGAATTCATTTGCATAATGCCCCATCTCTTTGCACTTGAAACATTGAAGTGTATTAGGTTCATTCTGTGTATCCCTTCCTTTGTTTGCATCATTAGACATCTTTTTCCCATCATTGTGGCATTCAAATGCCCGATGATCTTACTTTCCACATTTGAAACATTTACTTTTCCCTTTAAGACAACTCCCTCCATGTTTCTTTCCACACATTGAGCATAAGGGAAAGCTCATCTTCTTTTCGGTGTGCTCTTTAGATTTTCCTTTGAATTCCATTTTCCTCTTCTTATCAAACCCATATGACTGATGGGTTACTCCAATCTCCATCTTGACTTTGAGAGCACATCGAACTATTTCCTCATATCTATTGAAGTCTCTTATGGATAACGCCCTTCGAAGACTTGGTTTTAAGCCACTAAAGAATCGATCGATCTTACACTCAGGTTGGATAATAATAGCAGAAGCATACCTTGCAAGTCTTGTAAAATTTTCTTCATAGGTACCAACAGATTCATCATCCTTTTGCTTCAGTTCAAGAAACTCTTTCTCCATCTTTGTTCGGAGAATATGAGGGAAGTACTTATTGAAAAATAATTTCTTGAACTCCTCCCATTCCATGGACTCAATTTCATCTCTTTGCCTCATATTCTTAATAAGACTCTACCATTGATCAGTATCTCCTTCCAAACGATACACTACTAGGATGACTTTATCATGTTCAGAACATTGAAGAATTGAAAATATATTTTCAGTAGTACTGATCCATTGTTCAGCAACTAATGGATCAGTAGACCCTCTGAATGAAGGTGGACGCTGCCTCATGAAGGATTCAATAGAATGTTGCTCCTTCCTTTGCTTGTTTGGAAGTCCAGCATGATTCATAGCTTGAGAAAGTTGTGTGAGCATGGCTAGAAGATTTTGCATTACAACTCCCATAATGTTTGGTTTCTTAGGGGGACAATCATTGCATTGCCCATCGCATTCCGCATTAACACGGTTCCTTCAGGTTCCATCCATTGACTAAAACCAAGAATAATAGTGTGAGAAACACTAATTATAATAGGAAAACCACATAATCAAGAATAAAATTTCACACTTAAGGTCTTATCCTAGGTTATTCATGGTCATTTCTAAAACACTAAGATTGTGTTCTATCCTTAGAATTATCCTTAGGGTTCTTACTAAGGCTTTCACATCCTAGTTTCCAAAGGTTGACTATACCATTCCTCTGATACCAACTATAACGACCCATAATTTACATACATTGTTATTACTTCAAAATTTAAGCACACTTATTACAACATATAACAAAACCAGGAAAGGACTATATAGGTATAGTGTCTCTAGAAACTGGGAAACATAAACAACTGGTTCATAAAGCGTCTACATTGTCTCCCATTTATTTCATCATATCTATAGTCCCTTTTGGCATATCTTACTTAATAACCTTCTTCCTGACCTGGGGAAAGAAAACATACAAAATGTTGAGTTCAAATGCTCAGTAAGGGTAAACAAAAGAAATAACAATCACATTATATTCATAAGAACATAACTTTTGGAAATCTTAACCTGCAAAAGAGATCGTAATTTCATAACATGGGATAAATCATAGTAGTGAAATGTAATCCGAATAATCATAACTTAAAACATGAAACTTTGTGTCATACACACATAATCATTGAGAATAATTTCTTATTAGTCAAGAATCATTTCCAAGACTATCTTAGTGGACAAAGTCCATTTTTGAACCGAGTTCACTTCTCGTTTCAGTCCTCTTTCACTGAACCGGTATAACCTGTCGTTCCAGCCATGTCTATCTCATGAGATATAAAATCTTTACCCAATGCATTGGAGGGAGATATAGGTCCCACCCATCTCATAATGATACCATTCTTATGTGTGCCACAAAATCATAAACCATACATCATAGCATAACCCATGTAATAAAAAAGGGAATCTTAAACATCGTGACATCATAAAACAACTCATATAAGATAAAGGAATTCATAAAAATAATTCCATCACAACATAATCAAATCAATGTAATAATAGGGATAGAAACAGAACCCTTTATTATCTTAGATGTAAAATAATTTTGATAAAACGCTTGAACTCCATTCTTGAGGAAAATATCCTTTCTACTTCAAAAATATTTTTCCTTTCTTTACATGTAATACAATTATAAACTAAAAGAAGTCGATTAAAAATAAACTTGAAAAATTATAAGGGAATCTTCTTGGAAATAATGTTTTAAAAATTCATTCATACCATATAAGTTAAAAGAAAAAATTTTTCTCGTACTTTTGTCATAAAAGTCAAAAAGTACCTCGTACAAAAAACGAAAAAATATTTCTTTCATATCTTTTACTAAAAACTCTCTGAAGGGTAAAATTGGATATAAACTATTTTATAATGATGTAAATATTACATATTGAGGAAACACGGATGTGGATGATATAATTCACCCCAGTAAATTCCAAAGTATAAACAATCTCGGATAAAAACGAGATTGTGATATTTCCCTTACCTTAGGTCTGATTTGCTTCGTAAGTGTCTGAACCTCCTGTATAATGATTTAAATAATGTCATTTACTTATTCCCGAATCATACTCATTGTTATGATATCATATATGGTCATATTCTCAGCTTATTATTAGTAATATTTCATTGATACTTGTTATTCGGGTGTTTATTACTTTTTGTTTTTATGCGTGTTTTGTCGAATAAATTCTCATTCTTCTTTTTAGGTTATAGATACCTCATTTCCAGAATTTTATTAGTGTAATATATATCATATTCATTCATTCAATTCATTTATATAATCATTATGCAATGAATATCATGTAGAACGAGTCGCATCACATCGTGGAGACGGTATTCCGTACGTACGCACGAGCGATGATATCGTTCCCATGATCATGGAATTGTATTGGAGTGTATGTATACTATTTCAGAATCAATATCAATTTACAATAATCATATATATTCATTATTTACCCCATTATACCCATCCAAGTAATGTGGTGGTGGAAAATAGATTACACCACGGCGTGGAGATGGTATTCCGTACGTACGCACGCGCGGTGACTTCATTTTCCGTAGGATGGATAGATGGTGAAATATGGTTGTTTCATACATATAATAACATATCAGTATATTAGTGATACTGATGTTATTACTTCATAATGAAACAACTAAAGAATAAGAAGTGGAAGAAGAAATAAAGATTAAAGAATCGGTAACGGGCATTACCTCTTCTTTAAAGCGCATCTTTGAGACCTCCTTTTAGGGCACTAAAATTGGTCTTTGAAGAAGACCAGGACCTCTAGGATGTCTCTATGGAAGTGGAGAGAAGAAATTTTTAGGGTTTGGCCTAGCTTGAAGGCACAAAGTGGTGTGAGGAAGAGAGGGAGGAGGTGCCCTTATATAAGGGAGGAGAGGGGCACCTTTGGAATAAATAAAAATATTATTTTATTATAAAGCCAAATTTGGTTTTAAATAGCTCTAAATTGATTTATTTCGAAGATAAGGTGGGGATGGGTCTAAATCCTCTCATTCAATATAATTTGGACAAGTTTAGGTTCCTATTTTAACCTTATCATTTAGATTTAACATTAAGTTAAATAATTTTACTTTTACCGTGTCTTCTTGTGTTCTTACACTATAAGGTTAATAAACTTACTATAACAAGAAAAACGAACCCCAAGTTGTTTATTATTAATATATATAACCTTATCTAAGTCATTTGGCCGAAATTTAGATTTTTAGGAATAAAATAACAATTAATAATATAATATATGTTTTAAAAACTATATTATGTCAATTTTGACACTATTTAGTAATTGATTTTTGATAAAATTATAACAGAATGATTAGTTCTAAAACAATTAATTAAATCAATACTAACATGTCATATTAACCTATAAAATTATTGGAATTCATAAAAATTCTCAAATTAAATTTATTTGTTTATTTATAACATCAATTATGTTAATATTTCATTAATAAGATAATTACTGTATCATCATTGTGTCATAAATAAATTAGATTATTTAATTTCTAAAAATTATAAATAAAATACCATTATGTTGGAAATCTTTTTATCTTTCTAATGAATATTTATAGTCGAATTTATCTTATGTATAACCCCATATTAAAAATGATTTACTTATTAAACTTTGATTTTAACTATTTTAACCCTTCTTTAAGTAAATTGATAATAAATGTCCTAATCTAATAAAAGTGGGACTAAATTGTCATATTTTATTTCTAAGGTTGTTTTTGGTCGAATTACACTTATCCAATAGAATTAGGACATGTGTTAGGGTAATAATAATATCATTTTTACCCTTAATTACCCTATTTACTTTTAACCCTGGTAAATAAAAGTAAAAAGTTACTATTCACAAAAAAAATATTTTCATCTCATTGTGTAACACCCCGAGATTCCACGGTACGCTTCTCTTTGATTAATACAGTAGCGTGTATTGTACGCAACTTCGAGTTCTAACACACACCACAACCAATCAAACGAGCCGTTATGAATAGTAATACCTACTTTTTGAAATTATATATATTTTATATTTCAAAATGGACTTCATTTTTGGATTTGGAATATCAAATTTAGCCTAGGGTGAAATTTTGGAAATTTTCGGATAACACTTATATTTTGATGAATAGTGAAAATTACTAAATTTTAATTAAAAACAACTTTTTTAATCAAAATAATTTATATTGATAAATTATGAATTTTAGTGGTTTTAAAGTATATTTAGAATATATTTTTACCATTTAATATAATTTTGGTTATTGTACATAATTTTACAATTAAACCGGACATAAACAAGTGTCAATCTTTTGATAGTTTTTATCTCTTAAAAACACACTTTTTGTTTTAACAACGGGAATTAAATTTAAATTAATTTCTGCCACTTCTGTGTTTTGAATTTGGAAAAATGGATTCCATATTTGGAATCAGTATGTTCATATTTTGTAAATAGGTAACTTTTATTTTTAGACATTTTGAATAATTACTGTGGTAAATATTTTTTTTACCATGGTTAAGGGTAAATCCGGTAAATAAGGGTTGAAAAATAATATTATAATAATACTAAATTACCTTAAAACGTGTCCTAACCTTATTGGTGGATACATTTCCGACCATGGGCATCTTTGGGTCGATTTTGGGACCCCATGGAGCCACTTGTAGGTGATAGGTACACTTTATTTTAATTAAGTTAAAATAAGGACAAAAATAACATAAGCATATATATTTTAGAAAAACAATTTTTACATAGGGTTATATATGTTGGATTTTCGACTATAAATATTTATTAGAAATATAAAACGATTTCCTACATAATTATATTTTATTTATAATTTTTATACATTAAATAATATAGTTTATTTATGACACAATGATGATGAAGTAATTACCATGATAGTGAAAAATTAAAATAATTGATATTATAAATACCCAAATAAATATAATTTGGAACTTTTATTGAATTAAAATAATTTTATAGGTTAATATGACATATTAGTATTTATTTAATTTACTTTTTTATAAGTAATAATTATGTTATGAGTTTCAAAAAAATCAATTATTGAATAGTGTCAAAATTGACATAAAAGAGTTTTTAAAACAAATATTATATTATTAATTGATATTAAATTCCTAAAAATCTAAGGATCGGCCAAGAGACTTATATCATGATAGTTGTATCATTAATGGACCACATGGGGGTCTCTTGTATCTATATACTAAGATTATTAACCATATAATATAAAAATACAAAGAGACATTGTAAAAGTGAAACTAATTAACTTAGAGTTAATACTTAAAGATAAGGTTAATATAGTAACCCAAACCTGTCTAAATTATATTGGTTGAATGGTTTTAGACCCATACCCGCCTTAAAATTTAAATAATCAACTTTGGAGCCATTAGAAACCGAATATGAATTTATTATAAATTAATATTACGAGCTTTTCCAAAGGTGCCCCTCACCCCTCTTATAAAAGGGCACTCCCCCTTCTCATTACTTCACACCTTCAAAGCCTTTTGGTTCGGACAACCCCTGACCAAATACTCTATAAAATACCCTCACTACAACCTAGAGGTCTTAGTTTGATCAGAAAGCCAACCTACGGAGCCCTTTTGATCAAATCAAAAGGAGGAACCAGAAGAAGAGGTAATGATTTCACCACCCTTTTTCAAGTTCCTTTCTTCTTCCACTTCCTCTTCCTTTATTGTTACAATTATAAAATAATAACTCCAGAATAATATATATATTGTGATGTTATTATAAATATGGTTCAACCATATTCAGTATTCTATATATCCTTTGAATAACATGTCACCATACGTGCGTACGTACGGCTTACCGTCTCCACGTCGTGGTGTAATTGTTATTCAATAAATTATTATTTGGATGGGTATAATAATGATTTTTAAATCATGTAAATAATAAATATAACATGATAATGATTCTTTATATATGATATAACATCCAATTATATATTATTTTAATATCAAAGGAATGATATTTTCGCTTGTGCGTACGTACGGATTACCGTCTCCACGACGCGATGAGATTCATTTCCATGTTCACCATTCATCGACTATTATAAAAATATATATTACTAATAAGTATGAAATATATGGCATAATAATGCTACTTGATATATATATATATAAGTATTTATGTACTTACATATATCTTATTCACTTACTTCCGTTCAATACTATATGAAAACAGAAACAGCGTTTATGCGTACGTATGGACTACCATCTCCATAAACGGTGTTTTCCATTTCATATATATGTCTATTATACATATTTATATTCTAATTATATATGATATATTTATCATGTTTTATATTCTGGAAGTATTTAAATCATGATCTAAGTGATACAACCAAGAGTGACAAGTAAAAACACGTATGATAAAGAAAGTGATTATTACCCGAAATGTTAACTTAACTTGGAAATTATTATTAAATGGGTAATAGAAAGTCATAAATGAATCATGTATGATATCATAAATATTAATATGGTTATGTTATAATTTAATAACATACTACGATCTTCATACAGGAGGTTAAACGTACCCTCGACTAAAGGAAAGTGCAAGGTAAGGGGTTTTCATCTCACTCCTTATTCCCATGAGATTCATGCCATATTGTCACCATTACCTTTTGTGTGGTGTATGTACTGCCCATAATTATATTATTTGTGTAATACACTTTAATTTATGTGTATTTACATATTCATTGTATGATACCTCTTTCATGGGTTGTATGTTTCGTAAGTTACCAAATTGGTAAGGGTTTATTTCGCAATCTCTTCATTATCCGAGGTTGTTTATACGTAATAATCTACTGGGATTTCTTTATCATCCAAATCCATGTTTCTTAAAAATTTATTTCAAAACATTTTTACTATTTACTAGAATATGGTTTAAAGTCATTTATACCCTTTTTGGATTTTATAAGTGGTTTATAAAGGAATCTTTCCGTTGTTTTCCAAACAAGGTCCTTTTTAACCTTTTTGACAAAATTAAGGTAAGAATGTTTTTTTAACTTATACGGCGGGTGCGGTTATTCTCCGCTGTTATTACATCTTTGAATCTTCCTTCACAAACTTATAAAGATATTTTCAAAATAAATGTTTTCTCTATAATTATGGGACTTTTAAAATGATTTAAAAAAAATAGATATTTCTCTCAAATAGTATTGATTTCATCTATGTCAACATCATTTGATAAATTTTAAACTTGTTTCAAGTTAATTTATTATGATATAAATCATCCATATTGTATTTAATTTTTTTTGATATTTTTTATTATGGATGAGTTATTTTTATGCCAATGGTTTATGATTAAAGTTTTGACATTTTTTATGTTATTTTTAATACGATTTTTATGTTATATTTCATCCTATTCTTAAGATGAATGTGTTGGACTAGTATGTTCTGGGTTGGGGACCGGTAAAAGTAAGCCCTCCGGGTTGGTGTCCAGTTATTAGAGGCACTCAGGGGTGGTGTCCAGTTATTAGAGGCACTCCGGGTTGGTGTCCGGTTATTAAAGGCACTCCGGGTTGGTGTCCAATTATTAGAGGCACTCCGGGTTGGTGTCTGGTTATTAGAGGCACTCCGGGATGGAGTCTGGTTATAGAGGCTCTCCGGGTTGGGTTCCGGTTACAGTTATCCCTTAGGTCATGGCATGAGGTCTCGACACAGAAATTAATGTTAGGCATCATGCATTCTATCATTATGAAAGTGGTTAGTGATATTGCATGTGATTATTCGATTAGTAGAATATCCATGTGAATAAGTAAATGGCATTATTTCATTTTATTTCTGCAATATTATGCTGAAGTTCAATTTTAAAAGGCTTTTGTTTTAGTTTTATACATTTCCTTAAATGTTTATGCTTATTTATGAAAGTTACCGCTGTATTGCTTACCCTTACTGAGCATTTGAGCTCACCCCTTTCTATGTTTTATTTTTCCCAGGATTCCAAGAAGTGTAATGTGATTGATATGCAGGGTTAAGCCAAGGGAATAATGGCGTTCATAAAGATTATTTATGTTGTTTTGTACGTCATAAAGTGAAAATGTAACATTCATTTATGTGATCTATTTTTCCAAGACTGCTAAACTGATCGGTCCTTCGGGACTTGATTCCTTGTAATCATGCCAATGTATTAAAATAATGCACCGACTCTGGGTTACTAGGGTCGGGGCGTTACAGTTGGTATCTGAGGGAGGTTTATCAATAACCTTGGAAACTAGATTTAGATAAACTCTGATTAGAGCACATGGCCATAAGATAGACTTTGAGGATTACTATAGAAGAACTTCCTAGAATTTTGGTATTGTAGAGATTTTGTGTGTTTTCCGAGCAATACATCCCTGTCTGGATACGAGCAGGTAGAGGCGGCTCTGGCACAGATGTACCTAGGGGTAAAACCCGAAAACACCGCTTTGAGCTAGACTCGAACGGGAACTGGTGCACGAAAACGGGCCTTGCTGCACTCTTGGTTACGACACTCCTGGGGGATATTCTTAGGATAATTCTCATTTTCTTTACAAACCATTATTAAGGTCTTATGAGTATATACTTACTCAAAGAAAAAAAAATTGTGATTATGGATTATATCCATAAACTATTCAATTTGTGTTAGGTATTTTACAAGTTTGGTAATTATTCACTGAAATTCATAATCTGAACTAATTTATGCTATTGTATAGAAATGGCGCCCAGTAGAAGGGATGTGAACTCCCGTAATACATATGATCCAAAGAGTAAGAAGGATCATGTCTTTCATGGTCCTATGCCAGAATTTAGAAGGGAAATAGTTTCCCACATATTATCATCATATGAAGAAATAGTATCATGTGTTGATAAGATGAGTAAAGAATTCTCGGAGTCCTATGTCTTTGAAGGGAAGAAAGAGAAGAAAAAGATGGAAGAAAGAAATATGGGTAAAGGGGAGAGGGAAAAGAAGAATTTTCCCATATGTGATAACTGTGGGAAGAAACACCCTAGAACTTTCCTGAAAGGAATGGGAGTTTGTTATAAGTGTGGAGGAAAAGGGCACAAAGTACGTGACTGCAAGGGTAAGAAAATGGTTTCAAATGTACAATGCTTCATTTTAAAGGAGTTTGGACACTACGCGAACCAATTTCCCAATCATCAGACTATGCCACAAATGATGCTTTTGGATAATAATCAAGTTATGATACTACCACAGATGAAGAGGAATGACTAGTGTTCTTATTTTGTCATTTTAGAATTATTTCATTTAAGTGTTTTATCAATGATGTTCTGGAAATAAATAAGGATTGTACTGCAGTACTATTTAATTAAGGATTTGAGATTTTATGGTACTAAGAAAAGTGACTCCACAGCGAGTTAAATTTTTTTGGAAATTACATGGTTGAAGGAAAGATAAACCTTAATATGGTCCTAATATTGAGGTAGTGATTTTGGAATAAGAGATGGTTGATTTTGGTAATTCCGGATTTTGCGGTGTTTTAAAAGAATATATGAGGAAGGCGTTCACATGTTATTACCTGGAAAAAAGGATCCTCATTATGTTTAACTTCCTTGTAAATTTTGGACTGTGAGTTTGGATAATATTATTTTGGATAAGTCTAATGGTTGGAATGGATTAAGTTTGAAAGGTTAGTTTTTTTGTATTTTTATAAAAGGACAACACGCAGACCGTGTGATGACCCGTCGTGTTAGACAAAGCTATGGGAATCGAATCCACAACCATAGTGCAATTGGGATTTATCACCTACCATTGTGCTACATGATGTTCCTGGATGGTATAATGTAGTTTCTTTACATAAAGGGTCTGATATGTGAAATATAAATTCATTATATTTGGAACCCTATATTATTAGGATAAATAGAGTATTTTTGAGTTGTATTATGTTTTGGGGTGAAAGATGAGTTTTTTGTAGAAATTTATTAATGGATAAAACTCTAATTATAAAGTAAGTATATCTCTTTATGATCTTAGCCAATCTCATAAATAAATTCCTCAACATTAAGAAAAGGAACTTCGAACAAAAATGTTGTTCTAGATGGTACCTTAGATCATCATTAATTTATGGCTTTGGGATTGTTGGCCTTTTCATAGCCATGTTCCCTACCACTCTCCATCAGATAATTGATGGTTAGATTTCTCTTCCATATCCATATATCCATACATGGAACCCTAGTATGTGTTATTTTCGGTAATCTTCATACTTTACACTCATTATTTTAAATAGAGGCCTCATTAATACATTTTTTGATGTGGGATTTCAACTAAGATATTTTGAAATGTCAAAAATGTGTTATCCTAATACCTTATGTTTTGTTGAACAGATGGTATTTTAAATCATCATAGATTGATGAATTTAAGGACCTCAATTTTAAACTTGTTTTTGATTGATGACCTCAATCACTACCTATAAATATTTACGTTTTTCCTCCAGTTATATGTCTATAATTGCCACCAATGTCCTCCAAATTGAGATCATAATTTTGTGGTGAACCTTTCATTTCTCTTTTCATCTTGTTAAGACTAAAATTTTATTAACCAAATTTCCGATGTGGGTTTTTTCCACAAAGATATTTTCTATTTTCAACCTTTATTTTCAAAGAACAATATCAAATTTCGAGGAAGAAATTTGTTGAAGGAGGGGAGAATGTAACACCCCGAGCTTCCACGGTACGCTTCTCTTTGAATAATACAGTAGCGTGTGTTGTACACAACTTCGAGTTCTAACACACACCACAACCAATCAAACGAGCCGTTATGAATAGTAATACCTACTTTTTGAAATTATATATATTTTATATTTCAAAATGGACTTCATTTTTAGATTCGTAATATCGAATTTAGCCTAGGGTAAAATTTTGGAAATTTTCGGATAACACTTATATTTTGATGAATAGTGAAAATTACTAAATTTTAATTAAAAACAACTTTTTTAATCGAAATAATTTATATTGATAAATTATAAATTTGATTGGTTTTAAAGTATATTTATAATATATTTTTACCATTTAATATAATTTTGGTCATTTTACATAATTTTACAATTAAAACGGACATAAACAAGTGTCAATCTTTTGATAGTTTTTATCTCTTAAAAACACGCTTTTTGTTTTAACAACGGGAATTAATTTTAAATTAATTTCTGCCACTTTTGTGTTTTGAATTTCGAAAAATGGATTCCATTTTTGGAATCAGTATTTTAATATTGTTTAAATAGGTAACTTTTATTTTTAGACATTTTGAATAATTACTGTGGTAAATATTTTATTTACCATGGTTAAGGGTAAATCCGGTAAATAAGGGTTAAAAAATAATATTATAATAATACTAAATTACCCTAAAACGTGTCCTAACCTTATTGGTGGATACATGTCCGACCATGGTCATATTTGGGTCGATTTTGGGACCCCATGGAACCACCTGTAGGTGATAGGGACACTTTATTTTAATTAAGTTAAAATAAGTACAAAATTAACATAAACATATATCTTTTAGAAAAACAATTTTACATAGGGTTATATATGTTGGATTTTCGACTATAAATATTAATTAGAAAGATAAAACGATTTCCTACATAAGAATAGTTTATTTATAATTTTTAGACATTAAATAATATAGTTTATTTATGACACAATGATGATGTACTAATTACCATGATAGTGAAAAATTAAAATAATTGATATTATAAATAACCAAATAAATATAATTTGGGACTTTTATTGAATTAAACTAATTTTCTAGGTTAATATGACATATTAGTATTTATTTAATTGACTTTTTTATAAGTAATCATTCTGTTATGAGTTTCAAAAAAATCATTTATTGAATAGTGTCAAAATTGACATAAAAGAGTTTTTAAAACAAATATTATATTATTAATTGATATTAAATTCCTAAAAATCTAAGGATCGACCAAGAGACTTATATAATGATAGGTGTATCATTAATGGACCACATGTGGGTCTCTTGGATCTATATAGTAAGATTATTAACCATATAATATAAAAATACAAAGAGACATTGTAAAAGTGAAACTAATTAACTTAAAATTAATACTTAAAGATAAGGTTAATATAGTAACCCAAACCTTTATAAATTCTATTGTTTGAATGTTTTTCGACCCATACCCACCTTAAAATTTAAATAATCAACTTTGGAGCCATTAGTAACCGAATATGAATTTATTATAAATTAATATTTCTAGCTTTTCCAAAGGTGCCCCTCACCCCTCTTATAAAAGGGCACTCCCCCTTCTCATTACTTAACACCTTCAAAGCCTTTTGGTTCGGCCAAACCCTGCCCAAATACTCTCTAAACTTCCCTCACTACAACCTAGAGGTCTTATTTTGATCAGAAAGCCAACCTAAGGAGCCCTTTTGATCAAATCAAAAGGAAGAACCTGAAGAAGAGGTAATGATTTCACCACCCTTTTTCAAGTTCCTTTCTTCTTCCACTTCCTCTTCCTTTGTTGTTACAATTATAAAATAATAAATCCAGAATAAAATATATACTGTGATGTTATTATAAATACGGTACAACCATATTCAGTATTCTATCCATCCTTTGAATAACGTGTCACCATACGTGCGTACGTACGGTTTACCATCTCCACGTCGTGGTGTAATTGTTATTCAATAAATTATTATTTGGATGGGTATAATAATGATTTTTAAATCATGTAAATAATAAATATAACATGATAATGATTATTTATATATGATATACCATCCAATTATATATTATTTTAATATCAAAGGAATGATATTTTCACTCGTGCGTACGTACGGATTACCGTCTCCACGACGCGATGAGATTCATTTCTATGTTCACCATTCATCGATGATTATAAAAATATATATTACTAATAAGTATGTAATATATGGAATAATAATTCTACTGGATATATATATATATATAAGGATTTATGTACTTACATATATCTTATTCACTTACTTCCGTTCAATACTATATGAAAACAGAAACAGTGTTTATGCGTACGTACGGACTACTATCTCCATAAACAGTGTTTTCCATTTCATATATATGTCTATTATACATATTTATATTCTAAGTATATATGATATATTTATCATTTTTTATATTCTGGAAGTATTTAAATCATGATCTGAGTGATACAACCAAGAGTGACAAGTTAAAACACGTACGATAAAGAAAGTGATTATTACCTGAAATGTTAACTTAACATGGAAATTATTATTAAATGGGTAATATGAAGTCATAAATGAATCATGTATGATATCATAAATATTAATATGGTTCTGGTATAATTTAATAACATACTACGATCTTCATACAGGAGGTTAAACGTACCCTCGACTAAAGGAAAGTGCAAGGTAAGGGGTTTTCATCTCACTCCTTATTCCCGTGAGATTCATGCCATATTGCCACCATTACCTTTTGTGTGGTGTATGTACTTCCCATAATTATATTATTTGTGTAATACACTTTAATTTATGTGTATTTACATATTCATTGTATGATACCTCTTTCATGGGTTGTATGTTTCGTAAGTTACCAAATTGGTAAGGGTTTATTTCGCAATCTCTTCATTTTCCGAGGTTGTTTATACGTAATAATCTACTGGGATTTCTTTATCATCCAAATCCATGTTTCTTAAAAATGTATTTCAAAACATTTTTACTATTTACTAGAATATGTTTTAAATTCATTTATACCCTTGTTGACTTTTATAAGTGGTTTATAAAGGAATCTTTCTGTCGTTTTCCAAACAAGGTCCTTTTTAACCTTTTTTGACAAAATTAAGGTAAGAATGTTTTTTTAACTTATACGGCAGGTGCGGTTATTCTCCGTCGTTATTACACCTTTGAAGCTTCCTTCACAAACTTATAAAGATATTTTCAAAATAAAGGTTTTCACTATAATTATGTGACTTTTAAAATGATTTAAAAAAAAGAGATATTTCTCTCAAATAGTATTGATTTCATCTATGTCAACATCATTTGATAAATTTTAAACTTGTTTCAAGTTAATTTATTATGATACAAATCATCCATATTGTATTTAAGGTTTTGTGATATTTTTGACTATGGATGAGTTATTTTTATGTCAATGGTTTATGATTAAAGTTTTGACATTTTGTATGTTAGTTTTAATACGAATGTTTATGTTATATTTCATCCTCTTCTTAAGATGAATGTGTTGGACTAGTATGTTCCGGGTTGGGGACTGGTAAAATTAAGCCCTCCGAGTTGGTGTCCGGTTATTAGAGGCACTCCGGGTTGGTGTCCGGTTATTAGAGGCACTCCGGGTTGGTGTCCGGTTATTAGAGGCACTCCGGGTTGGTGTCCGGTTATTAGAGGCACTCCGGGTTGGTGTCCGGTTATTAGAGGAACTCTGGGATAAAGTCTGGTTACAGAGGCTCTCTGGGTTGGGTTCCGGTTACAATTATCCCTTAGGTCATGGCACGAGGCCTCGACACAGAAATTAATGTTCGGCATCATGCATTCCATCATTATGAAAGTGGTTAGTGATATTGCATGTGATTATTCGATTAGTAGAATATCCATGTGAATAAGTAAATGGCATTATTTCATTTTATTTCTGCCATATTATGCTGAAGTTAAATTTTAAAAGGCTTTTGTTTTAGTTTTATACATTTCCTTAAATGTTTATGCTTATTTATGAAAGTTACCGCTGTATTGCTTACCCTTACTGAGCATTTGAGATCACCCCTTTCTATGTTTTATTTTTCCCAAGATTCCAAGAAGTGTAATATGATTGATATGCAGGGTTAAGCCAAGGGAATAATGGCATTAATAAAGATTATTTATGTTGTTTTGTAAGTCATAAAGTGAAAATGTAACATTAATTTATGCGATCTATTTTTCCAAGACTGCTAAACTGATCGGTCCTTCGGGACTTGATTCCTTTTAATCATGCCAATGTATTAAAATAATGCACCGACTCTGGGTTAATGGGGTCGGGGAATTACACATTGAACCACATTTTACTTAATGACATCAACCGTGTCTCTCGGAATTTCAAAATTCCACTCATAGAAGTGGTAAAATCAAGTTTTATGAAAAATTCAGTTTTTTAACTACCACTTAGTGGTTTCACTATTCATCAAAAATTGAAAGTTTTCAGAAAAATACCAAAATTTCACCCTAGGATAATTTCGATATTCCAAATCCAAAAATGAATTCCATTTTGAAAAATAAAATTTATAAAATTTCAAAAATTGGTTATTACTATTCATAACGGCTAGTTTTAATAATATTTTAATAGCATGTCGTTGTTTAGTGAAACTCGGTATTGCATACGATGAAAGCTATCGAGGAAGGATGCAATTGCGTGTAAAGAAAGCCAATATAGTGTTGTGTGTAGTGAAAGTTTCCTTTGATTATTTAAAAACAAAATATTTCTCATAAAAGTCTCGGGTGTTACAAGTTGAGTGCTGATCCTGTGGCAAGATGGGTCATCTTCAGCGTTTCCGTCAGTTTTTCTCATCAGAAACTGATGATAGGGGAATTGATATGACTCCATGTTCAAGAGAAGGACCACCATATTCTCATCACTATGGGAACAAAATTGTGTCCATCCGTTTAGGCTGAGGTGGTGGTCGTGGCCATAGTATCCACTTAATAGGATTTCAACGAAAACATGGTGGATTGACTTAGGATGGTGATTCATGGTCATAGGATCATGGTACATGTCAAACTTTTTCATTGGAGAAGACCCAACCAGAGAAAGATCTCTAACCCTCTATTATTAGTGGTACAATCTTGGATTCCTCGGTTTTAGCTTCTATAATTTTCAATATAGGGGATTCCCAAAGATTCATATCTGTTTCTATTGAGGGGAGCCTTAGGATATATAACATTACTTCTGTTGATATCTTGACATTGGTCAATCCGTTGGGGACTAGAACTGCTAGTATACGTCAGTTAAAGGAGTTACTCTTAATGTTGGTGAGAGTCACATCTTATTGGACTTTTATGTCTTAGAGAAGACGGGCAATGATGTCATTCTCAAAATGGACTGGTTAGTTTCCATCCGGGCTGTTTTTTATTTGTATTTCCACAAGGTGAGTTTCATGTCACCAGAGGGTGGATTGATTCTACATAAGAGATAATTAAATGTCTAGGTGAGCAGAGCAGGCCACGAGAATCATGGGTTGGGAGGAGATACAACCTAGATTTCTAGTTTGTATTTGGATGACAAGGGTACGTCACAGATAGACTTTCCTCCAGTGGTGGATTTTTAGGGATGTCCTTCTAGAAGAATTTTCATGTTTTCCTCTGGAGGGATATGTAGAAATTTCGGTTGAGCCTATCCTAGGAGAAGAACTGATGTCTGTTCCTTCTTATTGGATGGATACAATAGAGTTACTGGAGCTAATGAATTAGTTAGAGGAGTTACAGTGAAATTGTTTAATTTGACCTAGTAATTCTCCTTGGGGTTCTCCTGTCTTATTTACAAAGAAGGTGGATGGTACCCTCATTCTTTGTGTTAATTATTGAAATATAAACTAGTTTATAGTTAATAAATGACATCCCCTACTAAGGATTGATAATCTCTTTGATCAGCTTTGTGGAGTCCAGGTGTTCTTGAAGATTGAATTGGGATCCAGTGATCATCAGTTGTGCATTAGATCACCAGATGTAACTCTTGCATCCCATCAGAGCAGGTATGGTATATACAATTATGTGATTATTATGGTTAGTCTCATGAACATTCCTACATTTTTTATGTCACTGATGTACTGAGTGTACCATACATACATGGACTCCTTCACGGTGGTTTACATGGAATATTTCTTGGTGAAGTCTTACACTTGATACAACCATGATACCAATCATGAGATCATCTTTAGTACACTAAGAGAGCATTATTTTTATACTAAAATATCAAAATGACCCTTTGGGATGGACCAAATCCACTTCTTGGGTCATGGTATCTCAGAGACAGGAGAATATGTAGTCCCAGAGAAAGTGAGAGAATTAGTTTCTTGGGAGAATCTAAATAACGTCTTTGAGGTACAATGTTTTCTAGAGATGGATGGTTACTATAGACATTTTATATAGAAATTTTGAAGCATAGCGTCACTGCTGATAGGCCTGTCTAATAAAGGTGAAAAGTAATTCTGGTCAGATTCTTATGAGCCAGCCTTTCAAGAGCTGAAGAAAATGTTTACTTTGGCATATATACTAGTTTCATCAAAGCAAGGAAAGAGTTATACTCGTAATGGTGATGCATCAGGTGTCATTCTAGGAGGAGTGCTCATAAAGGGGAATATTTGATTGTGTTTGGATCTCAACAGTTGAGGCCACACAATAAGAATTACCCAATGCATGATCGTTAGTTGGATTTATTTGTTCATACCTCTCACTGTTGGAGAAATTATCTTCTCGGAAAGATTTTTTTGGATTACACTAACCACAAAAGTCTCAAGTATATCTTTTCCCAGATCAATCTAAATTTCATACAGTGAAGGTTGGTTGAGTACTTTCAATCCTTTTACATTGTGCATGCCTACACTCAGGGGAAAGGAAACACAATGGTTGATGCGTTGAGCAGGAGGACATAGATACATGCCATTCAGAAGGCCAGTAGTGAGTGGCATCTTATGGCCTTGTTCTATGAGATGAATTTGGCGGTTCAAAACTGACAGGGGCAGACCTTCTTGTATTATATAGTTGTTACCTATACTATACTTGATCGAGTGCGAATGAGGTAGCTATCAAATTATGAAGTCCTCGTTCTACATGATAGTGTTTCAAGAGAGGACCCTATTCTTGGATGAACCATAGGTGAGGAAAATATCTTGGGCTTTCATGGATGTGTACGGGTGTCAGCAGACATACGTGAGGAGTTGATGCGAGATTATCATTATTCAGTTTGGATAGTTCATCCTGGCATCACCAAAATGTATCGAGATCTACACTATTAGTATTGGTGTCCATGTATAAAGTTATATGTTGCTAGTTTTGTGATGAGCTATTCCACCTGTCAGTAGATGATGGTAGAACATCTGTCACCAGTATGGGTTTTGTAGCGGTTAATCATCTCTAAGTGGTAGAGGAATGATGTCGCGATGGTATTCGTGACAGGGTTACTGAGTTCAACTCAAGGGAATGTTGCAGTTTGGGATGTCATTGATAGACTCACGAAGGTTTCACACTTCTTAACGGTCAATGAGACCATCAGTGTTGATGAGTTTGGAAGGTTTTACATCCGAGAGATTGTATATTTACAAGGGGTTCCACACTCCATCATTTCAGATAGGGATGCCCATTTTACTTCTCAGGTCTAACAGAGACTGTAGAGGTCTTTGGGTAGACAGGTACATATGAGTACAACATACAATCTCCAAATAGATTTCCAGTCCGAGCGTACGATTCAGGTGCTGGAGGACATGCTTTGAGCATGAATCCTAAAATTTGGAGGTTCTTGAGATAACCACATAACTCTGGTGGATTTTTCATACAATAATAGTTTTTACAAACCAATTTATATGGCACATTACTAGGATATTTATGGTAGGCCATGCCGATCATCCTTATGTTGGTTGGAGGAAGGAGAGGTAACTATGCTGGGAATTTGTCTATTCTAGGAGACCACATAGTAGGTGAAGTTGATTCAGAAGAGGATGACTACAACCCAGTCATGGAAGATGTCTTATACAAATCGACAGACATGAACTCTAGAGTTTGAGGTTAGAGATCAGGTTTTTTATGTGTTAAATCGAGGTTGGGACACAAGAGGATTAGGGGAATGGTAAAGAATTCACCAAGCTATGTTAGGACGTTTGAGGTTTTGGAGAGATTTAGGCCGGTTACCTATCGATTGTAGTTAACTCAGAGTTACTAGGATATGTTTGACATCTTCCACGTTTCTCATCTATGATGTTACTTCATAGAACCATCTCATGTTTTACAACCCATGGATTTTGAGTTGGATGTAGACACATCATTCTAATAGAATCATATCTATATTTTTTATCATAGCATGAATGTTCTCCGTGGATGGTTTGTTCCACTGGTACGGGTGTTGTGGTAGAACTGATGAGTACATGACATGACTTGAGAGAGGTATAACGATGTTCGATCGTAGTAGCCAGAGTTGTTTGAGGAATCTTTTGTGCAACCTTTATAGGGAAATTAGGGGATGAAATTCTTTTAAGGGGGGATGTTTGATCATCATTTCTGGTATAGATCATGATTTCATGTGTTTTTTAGAAAAAGGGTAGAATCTATATATTTAAGGAGTACACATCGTGTAGAAAAGAGTACATGATCTGTACCATATTGTCGTGGGAAGCTGTGATTTAACCATGTAATGGCTGAGACATGGACATGCAGGGTGACCTAGAGACCACCTAATGTGGGGGATGATTGAGGCATGTACACGACATGTACATTAAAGGAACACACCCTGTAATTTTTCTTTTATTTTTTAAATCAGACCAAGGTTTCACCTAATCTCTAGAAACACCTTATTCTCTCCTTGTCTCATCTAGGAGATATGGGAATCACTGAATCTTCTTCGAGCCACTGATCATCTGTCTATTCACCAAATCAAACATCGTCGATTGCGTTGGAATCACACCGGTGAGTTTTTCCATCTTCTGGAGCCTCTCCTCTTGATTTCACTTATTTTAGGATGTATATGAGGTTGAGAAATCTTTATGTTTTTGTAGATCAATTAAATTTTAGGTGGATTAAAAGGATGAGTTTAAACTATATCGATCATAAAATGTTGAGGAAGGTGGTTTGTTCCTTTCTGTTGATGTCATTAGATTATATGTGCAAAAATTGCTGAATACCCTACTTTAGGGAATTGCGTGTTTGGGTATTTAACCTTGTCGATGCCTTTTATGCCTTGTTTTCATGACTAAGGGATCTTGATTATGAATAATTTTTAATACCTTTCCATGGATGTGTTTTCCAATTATTGTTTGATATTGGTTGTTGGGTCTAGAACTGCATGTTAGGAATTTTATTTTCCATGCCTAGTTCTATTAGGATGGAGTTGATTTTTATATGACATTATTGTGATATTCATTTTTTTTCTTTAGCCTTGTACTAGTTTAGATTACTATGGATGCTTGATATCGTTGTGCACGATTGTAATACATAGGGATATGTGAACCTGCTTTAGTGAGACCATAAGTGAGAGTTGACGTTGAGGGCTTCCCCAGAGTCTCTTTTATACATTCCACATTGCGAGACCATTGAGGGGATTGACGTTCTATAATATCTAAGAGTGTCTATAGTTTACCATTATTAGAAACCATGGGTAATTGAAATTGAGTTCTTCCTCATAGAATTTATAGTTGATCATTAAAAGATCACAGAAGGAATTGACTGTGATTTCTTCCTCATTGAGTCTTTGTTTTCATTAGATCAAAGGGGTTAGACTGTGTGAGCTATCCCAATGGGTCATTATATCATTATTGTTAAATGATAAGTTGAAACATATGGGATAAGATGTGAGAACATTCCCAAAGGGTTTCATGTGAATGATTGGTTGAATAATTGATAAAAGTAAATGAATGTAGTTTGAAATTATGGGATTTTTTACTTTTGAGGACATATTTGTTTATTACTTCATTGGGTATATTTCTTTCTATATATAGTCAATGATAGTTAGGCACACATAGTTGGGTGGTTTCCTACAGGCATTTGTCTCACATCATATTTGGGTCATTCTTTTGGGCCCAAACAGATTAATTGTTTCATGTATAGATAAGGGAAAGCACCCTTCTACATCAGGTACTTGATTACTATAGAGATGGAGAGCATAGGACCAAGTTGAGGCTTGTGATTCTACTGGAGTTTACTTTTTTTCTTTGTAAATTGGTTTTGTAATGTATTCCAGCATTGTGACTTCGTTGGATGTTTTCCTAAACACATGCGACATACATCATTTATATATGTGCTCTAGTTGTTTATTTACTTTCTATCTTCCACTGTTTAATTATTGTTTGGTATTAATGATCTCTTTGTTGTATATTATTGTTATTATTCTATGTTAATCTTTCAATAAGGACATATTTTTCCCACTATCACACCAAATTCCCTCTCTTCTAGCCAGCAGCCTCTGTTGTTTGGGTAAATGTGCCTGAGGCTATGTGACGAACTGGGTACGGGGAACCTCTGAGCGGCACTGAAAATAGGGTTGTTACAATTATAAACCAAAAAACTGAATAACATTAGTTTCATGGATTAATTATAGGAAGATAAATTGGTTTTGGGAAAGTGTCTATGTCATTGGGGCCCTTAAATTAATTTCTTAGTCTCTTATTAGGCTTAATTTAACCTTAATCATTTTGATTAATTTTAATTAACTTCACTAATATGTTTCGTCAAAAGCAATGTTTACCTTATTATACATTATAAATTATTATGATTCCAAATATTTAAACCATTTCCCCAATTTCCTATCACAAAAGTGACAAAAAATAAATTAAAATTCATCTGATAGGCAGAACAACAATATGGGTTTTTAAAGTAAAAAAGTCTGAAAGTTTCATGTGTATTTATAGTCAATTTCAATGTGAAATTGATTCCAATGAACTAAATTGAATTTATTGAAAAAATATTATATAATTAAAATTTAAAAAAATAATAAACATAATTTACCCTTATAATGAAATAAGATGAAAAATTATTTTTGAAGTAAAATTCAGAATTTTTAGTTATTCATTAAAAATTGAATCTTTACTAAAAATTACCAAAAAATCATCCTAATATAATTTTTATGTTTCACATATAACTATTATATTTATTTTAACCTATTAAATTTATAAAGGGTCTAATATTGGATTTAAATAGGCTTCACCATCTAACGGTGGAAAAACTTCATATTTAAAAATATAGTATTTTATGCGTAATATTGGGTTTGTTATTATCTTATACTGAGTGTAAAATTATTTTTTTGAATATATATATATATACTATATAAACTCTCTAATGTGTTTTAATTTAATTTACTATGCATTAAATGAAAAAATAAAGTTTTGCTTAAATCAGGTGTTGTCCATATTGCAAATATATCGACAAAATCTAAAGCTAAATATTGTAATGTATTGGGGTGTCACACGAAATAAAATTTCTATGTATGTGAATTTGGTAGGTAAGAAAACAATAGAGATATGGGTTAATGGTTATCAAAGATGTTGATTCATATTTTTTTTACATTGATGAACCCATATCCTATAAGGAGGTATTAGAGAGCTTAGAAGCAATGAATTCCGAGATGGTTATCATGTATCAAAACCAAGTTTGGGTTCTGGTCGATAAACTAGTTGATGTAATTCCTATCAGTTGTAAATGGGTAATCAAGAGGAAAATGGACATGGATTGTAATATAAGTACTTATAAAGAATGGAAAGTGTCTATAGGGTTTAAATATATTCAATGAGTTGATGACGATGAAACCTTTTTTGTAGTTTCTGTGTTTAAATCCCCGAAAATCAAAATTTATATAGTATCTTACCATTACTATAAGATTATGCAGATGTATATCAAAACCACATACCATAATCAGATCCATCTGGAAGATGTCTTTTTCACATAACCAAAAGAGTTTGTGATTCTAGGTTATGTTAAAAATATTTTCATATTGCACAGATACAATTATGGATTGAAGAAATAATCTTGTTCATGGAAATTTCCATTTGATGAATCCATAAACGAATTAGGTTTCGTTAAGAATGAATTTTAGTTATTTATTTACAATAGTTTTAGTGGGAATATGGTTGTTAAACTCATTGTATATGATGATGGGATATTACTTATTGGAAATGCCATACTAGTCAAAAAATCTATTAAGGACTAGATAGAGAATTGTTTCTCCATGAAGGATGTAGGAGAACAAACCTATATTCTAAGGATAATGATCATTCATGCTTGATCTAAGATGCATCTTGTACTAAGTCAAAGTTCATATCTTCATGAGATACTAAAGAGATATTGAATGGAAAAATCTAACATGGGATTGGTTCTAGTGTCAATGGTTTACATAATTATATGAAAATGTGTCCTCAAACACAACATGATAATGAGTGATCTGGTATGATATCATACACTTCATTGACAGGATTTATCATGTATGCCATGTTATGTACTAGAATTGATGTTTCCTATGCACTGATCATAGTTGGAAGATATCAATAAGATCTAGGAGAACAACGTTGGACTGCTCTTAACGATATTATTAAGTATATGAGAAGCACTAAGGATGTTTTCATGGAATGTAGATGAGATGAGAAGCTAGTCATTAAAGTTTATACTAATTTTACTTTTTAGAAAGATTAGAATTAACTGATATCAAAATAAGGATATGTTTTCTATCTAAACAGAGAAGTTGTGAGTTCTAAGAGTTCATAGAATCTTGTTTTCACATATTCTAAAATGGATTTTAAGTATAGAGTGACTTATGATGTCTCCCAGGGAGCCGTTTATATTTTGAACTTTTTCCAAAATCATTATGTGGTTTCTAGTAGTAAATACCCTATCACATTGTTTTGTGATAGTACAACAGTGGTGGATCTTTCAAAAGATCCTAGGTCAGACCGATAGATAAATCATATACTCTAGAAGTATCACCCATTAAGGTATTTCTATAATAGGGATAATGTTTCAATGAGTAGGATACCCATAGAAGAGAATATGGTTTAACCCTTCAATAAATTCCTATCTCAACTGAAGCATGAATTCATGGGAGTGCTACTGGACTGATGGCTATTATCAGTTGGATCTATCGATCGTGGATGTCTGGTGAAGGCGGTTCCCTAGAAACAAATTATTTTTAATTTACAATAAATAGTTATTCATTGTTTTTAATATTAATAAAATACTTATCACATCCTTATTTTTCTTCAAAATAAAATAGTATGTGATAATTTTGTAAGAGTAGTTGTTTCACTAAAAGGTTGTCGCAATTCCCTACTATGAAGAGAACACAGAAGTGCGACGACACTATTATAAAATTAATTTTCTATAGCCAGATGACATGATTTGGGGGGAAAATGATACAAGATATCATGTGTGGAGACTCATAGGACATTGTGACGCCTTTTAATGGTATACACTATTTGTAATATCCAGTAGGATATTATGAGAACGAGACCCACTAGTACAAAATATACATTTATATATTTTATTGGATGTTCCATTATAAGGAAATGTATATTGGTCCTTTTAATTTAATATTATTGTTAATTATTATTATGAGTCTCACACATAAATCTATTGAAAAAAAAGTGACGACAGTGTTCTTGGTGAGGTAGGATATATTTGATGCATCATGAGTAATATTGCATTAATGAATAGTGAGATAATGAATTCATTCCATCTATTATTTAATGAATGTTAATATCTCAGGCCCATTTATGGAAATGATATAGCCTAAATAAATCTATGTACATGGTGTCCTATTGGAATGTTCTATTTTCAGAATGTCAAATAAAGAGACATCGAGCACATAGGTTAATGGAACCAGCATACAACCTTCTTGATTTGAGATATTGTGATAGAGGTATTATATTACCTAGTAAGCGTCCATATGAGGTGAGATGTCATTTCAGCATTGAATACATTCTCTATGGGTTCCTTTTCTTGTTTCTATATGTTAACCATAGAATTTAGGCTGCTTAACCAAATGCCTCTCATAAAGAGGCCTAGAGGGTCACACAATAAGTGTATCTTGATACTTAGATAAATAATAAATTATGTTCATCTATTTAAAAGGATGAATAAATATTATTTCTACACATGGTTTAATAATTATTCATGTATGCTTGATCACAATTATTTCATCCGTACTTATTTCAGAGAATATATTTTTAGGGGAATATTTAATATTTTTTTGATTTTTAATAAATATAATATTTATTTAGTTACAGTAAAATAATGCAGTGATATATATTTAATAAATAAATAGACATTATTAAAAGTATGATAAATATTTTGGAGGATTGGAATACCTAGTTTAATGGTCCTGTGAGAAATATTGAATATTGAATATTATTTAATTAAATAATATTTAATTATAATTGGTTAGTTGTGTTCATGTTGAGAAATAATTATATTAAAATAATTATTTGACATGGGTTTTTTATATGATTAAAGAAATAATTAAAGGCACTAGATAAATTATTTTTATTTTACCCTAGTAATATAAATACCCAGTCATTTTATTTTCAAATGAGCCAATTAATTTTTATTGGTCGTGCATAACGAATCTTAGAGGAACCTCTCAGGCCTATTGAGCTCCCTTGTCCAATAATTCTCCCATGAAAGAAGAGAAATTATCCTCTACCAGTTCAATGAGAATTCTTTGGAATCTATTCTCAAGGTGATCAATGCGGATAGGAAAAGAACAAGGATCCTCCTTGAAAGAACATGGAGACTCCATTAGTGATGTTTAATGATTCATGATCTTGTGTAGTCCACCACCAAAGAAAATATAAAATTATTTTCTACGACACAACCAAGGTGCACCGTAGATCTATCAATAGAGTCATCAATGAAGAAAGAATTATTTAGAAGTTATTATTTATCAAATTAAATTAATTATAAAAAATATGTGTTGATCTCCTCTCTCTAGTTATGGAATTATTAATGTTGCCTATATTTTATTCAATTACATTGATCACGATGATTAAACATCATATAGATCTTGTATTGATCATCGATCATGGGAAAAAATAAATTTTTTCCACCACCTATCGCATACTTCTGCTACACCCAGAACCTATAATCCCAATATTTGTGTTCCTGTGATACACAATAGATTAATTTTCCACTCAATTTCTATCCTAATAATACCCTGAAATAATTCACTTTATTTAAATAAAATAAAATAAAATATTCTTTATTTCTCTATAGGTGTGACTTATTCTTATGAATATATTCAAAAAAATCATCACATATATTCAACCCAGTTGTATAAAAATGTTAAAAAATTCATTTTTCCTTGTAGAGAAACTTATTTTTGGATTCAGAGCATGTACTAGGAAGCAATTTTATTACTCGATTTGAGTCTATACAAATATTAGTAGCTAAACATACCATAATATTTAAATATTAATAAAATTAGTTGACATATATCTCATACCCTATTGAATTCTCCAAAAAAGTCAAATCAACATAATGTAGGATTTTATAAACATTTTCTCATGCTTCAGTGGTTCTTCATATGTATTATTCTTAAAAACCCAATTAGTTTATTTTCAGTATCATGAAATATTTTTAGGCTAAATACTCTTTCAGTCTTCCTGAAAAATGTTCCGATCATTGATTAAATACGTTTTGTTATTTTTGGAACTATAAATCACTACAAAATCATCATAAATCTTTAGTTCCTCCAAATTAAAAAATTCTTGAATCTCTGTCTTCTATTTTGGATTGATCTTCCCATACCAAAGGTAAAGATAATGATATATTTACATATTTCATGATTAATATACATAAATTGGTATTTATGATTTTTATACCATGAAGGAATAACTCTCACATCATAAACATTAAAAATAATGGTTCAACATATTCACAATTAGGAACATATTTTCTCATCTATAGTAACTTCAAAATTATCATGTGAGTTAAAGCCTCACACTGGGAACCTCAAATATTTACCCTAAGAAAGATATCTTATAAATACTTATGATTATCCATCATATTTTGGAATATTACACATTGTGTTAAATAATTATTCTCAAACAATGAATTATTTTTTTGACTGTAAACAGATACACTCAATGGATGAAGACTTATGATCATGACTTTTTCATTGTTTTGTGAATTTCAAAGACTTACATTAAATTAGATCATTTAAAATATAATTATTATTGGCAGAGTTTTACTATGAAACTCAAAGACTAATAATCACCTAAAATCTTCATTTTATTCAACTATATTCTTCTGTTCAACATCAAAGACATAAAATCACTATAGGAAAATCTTTATATTCATGACTTGTCCATTTTTCATGAGAATTATAATGTACAATTTTCTATAGGTAACGTCGAATAAAAATTTTAATTCTTCATGTATTCACATAACTTATCTAAATACTCTCTAAACATCTTGAAAATATTGTTTTAATTATTATAATTAATCTAAACTTCATTACACATTTGTCCGAGGTGCTGTATCATATAGAATAGTCTATTAATTTTATTTAAATTACATTATCTTCCAAAAATATGTGTGATTTATATTAATAAATCTTGAGACATATATACTAGAATCAATCATCATCCAAGAGTTCTCAAACAATGATTATGGTATCGAACTTGTGTTCCACTCCTTGGGTGGGTTCTTTACATTCTCTTATCTTCTCTATTAGCTACAAACCTATTAAAAGTGTTTTAAATATATATTCTTAAAACAATCTATTACAGGTGTAGTTTTTATACCCAAATCATTTTTAATGAATTTGGAAGACAAGGCAGAACTGTGAACACCAAATTTTATATATATGAATAATAACTCTTTTAATTTTTAGATGTTGATTGGAATTCAACATGAATATATCTAACTAGTTATTCACGTGTATACCAATAATCAATTCTTATTTACCCAATGATATAATAAGTATCTCCAATATATATAACTATGTGTATTCTCCATTCATCACTTGAATTATATATATTTCATTAATTACAATGGCTCCCCTAATTGAAAAATACAAGAAAACAACATTGCACATATTACTAAGGAATTGAATTGTTTGAGACATAAATTTAATGTACAATTTTTTTTTGAGAATTACTTTATGTTTATTTCAATGAATTGATGTTTCCATAGGGATAGCTCAGTAATTTTCCTCTTTATGTTATAATTGCGTTCATGTGGTAGATGATTTATTCATATAGTCAATCCATTTCATGAAGTTGATTTTTTGTTCATATAGCCTCTCATTTGTTGGTGTGATTGGTTTTTTGTTGAAATGATAGATCATTTGTTCATGATTACAATAATATAGACATGTTATTACTTATTTTGTTCATGTGGTCAATTAGTACAGTCACTAGTCTTTTTATATAGGAAATCAATTGATTCTGCTATCAAACTTTCTTTCATGTAGTAGATTGTTATTTATTATAGTAAATAGTTACTTCATGGGGTAGATTCATTATTTTTCTATGTAATACAATAGCACAATTGATAATTTCCTTGTGTAGTTGATCAATTTAGTGATTTCATTTCTCATTATCACATGGTTTTTCATAAGATTGGTTTTTTGATTCATGAAGTCAATCCATATGGTTTATTTACAGGTTAAATATCCATAGAAAATTAGCTCATTAAGTATAAAACCCATGGTATTTATTTCCTAAAATGAATTTCCTTTTTTTTAGAAAAAAATAACGAAACATTATTAGGGAAATGGAAATTTAAAACTCAATACAATAAATACTATTATATCATAGAATTACTCAATAGTATGTGTTTGAAATGATATTTTAATTAGAATTATAGATAAATTTAAATAATAAAAATTAAAAGGTAAGGATTAATGAGTTTCCTTGAGATTTTAAAATTGTATATTTTGTTCCAAAAAACAAGTGTTAGTTTTTCTAATTCAATGTTCCCAGTTTATCTCATGTTAGGATGACCCAAACATTGTTCTTTAATAATTTTAATCCCTTTTATTATTTCATGAGTCACTTATTTTTTTATTCCAATTTATACACATCCATTTCTTTTCTCTATTTTTGATGTTGAGAAATTTTCAAACCTTATTTTTATGTACGAGATTAGATTCTTCTTTTTTGTTTTGTGCAATTTTTGATCTAATCATTATTTTGTTTATTTAGTGAAAAAGTTTGATTTTCCATAAGAAATTTAAAAATTATAGAATTAAATGAATTAATATTTAACAATATCATAAAATTATTAAAGGATTAATGAGAATATATAAATTCATTCAATTAGATATTCATTAATTATTTTTCTTGTTTTGTGAATTGATATTTATTTAATCCAGCATTCCATAGATAATTTTTTTTATATTATGAATATAAAAATATATTGCATTAAATTATGATAGTTATTAAAGAAAGAAAAATAAATAATTTCATGTGAAATATTAAATTTATATTTAGGATAGGAAAATTTTAATTGAAGAAAATGGGAATCAGATTTTCTGGATTCCCTTTATTATTGAAATTTTCGATATATTTTATACATTATGGATGGTAAATAATTCCTTATAAATCAGTTTATTGATTATTCAGTAAACTAATTTTTTGTGAAGTCTGAACCATAAAAGAGAACCATAATGGAAATTGTACACCAACAAAATAACCATTTGAAATAAAAGTAGAAAATATACATATGCATTAAATTTTCAAACATTATATTCGTACTGTATTTAGTGTTTTTCCTATTCTCTATTTTAAACCTATGTAAATCCTCAAAAATAATTATTAGAAATTTAAACTATGTTTTATTGAATCCAATTTTTATCTAATATTCCTAGTTCCATGCCCATGGCTGGTTGAAATCTCTCTTGTAAAACACTCTTATTCAGAATAATTTCTTGAAAGCCTTTATCTCTAAATATATATTTACAAATATAAAATTTGATTCTACAACCTATTCTTAAGGATGAAATAACCATGAAATATTTTTCAGATATTGGTACTCTAATTTCACTTCAATTACTATATATTGAATCCAAAAAACATCCATTTGAAACCTTCTCAAACATCATTATGTATAGCCACGCCAATCCACGACCAAAAATAAAGAAAGTAGTGCCATTTGTATCATCGAGGAACTATATTAATGATGAAACATATGTATAAAATACATTTTTAATTATTTTTATGTATACTATTTTTTTATTGTAACAAGAAACGTGACATTTAATGAAAAGAAGGAAAATAATTAGAAGAAATTTATTTATGAAATATCTATTCTTTGTCTTGGATGATCAATTCTTTATTTTTATGCCTGATCAGTAGAAGTAAGAATATTCTATTTTGTTGTGAAATATTGGGGTGTGGGAGAAGATTTTAGATCCAGTACATCGAAGCCCATCTATTATTATTAATCTACCTCTACTAGTCTATCCAAATAAATTAGTTAGATGAGAGTTTAGTATATATATTTTTTTCTTTTATTGTGATTCTTTCAACCCAATTTCGTGGGAAAATAAGGTTGGGGGTCCAAAATTACTTTTCATGATGAGAATATTAGACTATGGAATCAGTTTGGAAAAGAATAATATTAGGGGCATGGTAATTACTTTACATCTTAGTTTACTTTATAGCATTGTATATTAATTGTTTTATAGATGAAACACATTATCCCATAAGATCACAATCTTCAAAAATGGTGGACAAGTTCTCCATGTTCAACCCTTTTCCTTTTTAGGTATCCTTAATGATTATTGTCTCATAATTCTGTCAATGAAGAGCTAGTATTTATTAGTTGGGGATGATAGAATAAATTTTACCAAGCATAGATTTATTCCTAGGAGACATTGGGATGTCATGATATTTGATAGTAAAAATTTGATTAAGAGAATTTCCATATTTGGTAGATCATAAATATTTTATGACATATAGATCTAATAAATATTTTTGGTTTTGGGATCACATGTGATCTATTATTTTTTTATTTTTATCTTATTTTATTATATAATTTTCATTTTTATTATATGTGTTTTATTTTGTTTTTCAAAAGATTTATATTATTTAAGATTGTGTAAAAATATAAATCCAATATGATGTTATAAATATTAAAATGAAAAATGATTGAATATTTAATTTAATTCATTGAAATATGTGGATTATAGAATATTTGTTCATGCATATATTATTATCAATTAATGTTGGTTTCATGATGTTAAATACCTAGGAATAGTAATCATTTTAATTCAATATGATAATTATAAATCATATTTGATTAATACTTTTTTTGGGGCCGAGTGGGCCCATTCTTTTTGTGAGACTCTTGACATCCTAGTTTTCATGGCCTTAGGCCCATTTCATTTTGTGCTAATGATAACATTATTTATTTTTATTAATGATATTAGATGTTAAATCCTAGATGTGATTGATATATAACCTAATATGGCTTAAAGTTTTGGTGAGAAATGATATGGGAGAATAGGCCATAGTGATGGTTTAATTTGGTGATGGGAAGATAAAATATATTACGTGTAATGATATGTGAATGTCATTGGGGAGGTTAATAAGAGTTAATATCTAATATTTCTCACTGAAATATAATAATTTGTTGTACTTTGTAATGGTCATATGGATGAATTTTATCTTTCTGGTTTTGAACTAGTCAAATAGGGTTGAATCTATGCACAACATACACATCATTTATGTGGTAGATTTGGATTATTCGTAGAGTACCTACATACTTTATGAAGGATTGATTAATTAATAAATGTATAGGGATAGTTCACAGTGATCGTACATGATGATGTCACACTTGAGAATATAAGTAATAAAATATTTGGAGCTAATTGATATTAAATGAAAAGAATAAATTATTAATGTTTGAAATGAATAATGAATAAAATTAGTTAATTTATCATTAATTAAATCATATATAAATATGATTCATATATTCTAGTTGATATTAAGTCCTTAATATTCTCTACCAAGTGTCTTGTGTGATAAAAGAAATATATTATTATAGGGCTAGGTAGTTTACAATATTATGGTTTCATTTTTTATACATTATATATTTTTTTATTTCATACACATAACCAACTATGTCAATAGGGAAACGAAACATCATATGTTTTTGGGGTGTTTTTCAAAATTTCATGGATATTGAGGGTACATATAGATTTTCCCTACTCTTACACTCACCCTTTGGTTTTAGTTGACATGTAGGATAATCTCACACAAATAAAAAACTTATGGTATATGGTGTTTTCATACGTGGTAAGTGATGTATTTTAGTTTTACTATAAATTTTTTGGTGTGCGATAACAACATGAGATATAAACCATAATTTTATCTAGTCATTTTGTCTATTTCTTTGCAAGAGTATATATACCTAGGATGTGATGGGTGGAGGATTAATGAATTTAAATTAGTTTAGTGGATTTTGTGCATACATATGGTTGCTATTAGGAATAATCCTAACCATAGTTTAGGCTACATTGGATAAAATAAAGGATATAATATGATTTTATGAAATGGGAAATGAATTTTGGATGGGATGCGAATAAGATGTGAGCCATTGTGGTCTGAGAGTGAAAAACCAGTAGGGTAGTGGAGAAAGGGTATCTACATATATATATATATATATATATATATGATTTTGATATATATATATATATCATTTATTTGTGTAACATGGTGATTTAGATATGGTGAGGTCGGAAAAAATAGTCCTACATGTTTAGGTAATGAGATATTTTCATCTATTTATTCAAAAGGATTTAGTATAATTAATTCACATTTTTTATGAGAGGTTTTTAGGAGAATACTATTGAGTATAAATGTTAATATCACCATATAAATATATAATTATTTTCATGTCTAAATGAGTTTGTTGCTTAATGTGTTGGGTTTTACTAGCTTGAAGAGCTTTTAGGGATCCATTGGAGCTTTGTGGTCAATATTAAGGATTTAATTTAAGATATTTCCAATATTTCAGTTGTTTTCATTGTATGAAATTAAATTAAGTATTAATATAGAATCATTATTTATAAATGGTTGTTATTGTTGGTTTCTCATATCATCTTATACTCTGTAATTTCATATTTTGATTAATTCATCCCATATGTTTGATTAATATAATATTAGTGATAGTTACCAACTTGTGGCCTATTGGAAGTGGGATTTTGAGGGATTTTATCTCTATCTCTTCATTGCTAGAACATGATTGGTAAATTTAGAGGGAGGGTTTTGATATTTCTAATAATATTTTATTTTTATGTAATATTCTAAACACACCACATTCCTTACAGATTGACTCTTAATCACAGTTCATCTAAACACAAAGTATTGGAGTTATAAATATTATTCAGTCAAGAATTATTGATGGGAATTCATCATTAGTCACAACCCAAGTCATTATAAATAATACATTGTATATATAAATCTACCCCTTCTCAAAGATAATATAACTAATCCCTGAAAATAATGATATCATATGGTTATATCTATAGATATATTAACAACCAAATAAATTTATATTTCTCTACCACTAATTCATGCCAAAAAAAATTCATTATCCTACATTAACTTCTTCCAAGATTTGATGAAACAATTATTCTATAAAATTTCCTCAAACTGAGTCCTAATTAATGTATGAATAAAGATGTGACAAAATATTATTAAAAATTGGTTTATATTTTTATATAATCCAATGATGAATTAATCTATATAGTATCAAAAATAAAATCTAATCCCACTATTGCATTTAAGAATATCATATAAATTTACCCATTTCTAATTACTCCACCCTGTCTCTATTGATTCATAAGACAATCTTGTGCATAGTTTTCTCAAGGTCCATAGGTGTTAGAAATTCCATTAACTGGATTTCTTATGTACTATCTTGCATCAGTGGTCATTATGCATGGTGGTCCTTCGGCAATTGGAATGATCAGTGAGTTTACTATCACTAAGATGATATATGAATGTAACATGGATCGGTCTCTATTATACTGTTGGATCATTACAAACAACCAAGATAAGTGGAGAATTAAAAATATTAATGTCCATGACCACGATAGAGATAACATATGGTGCTTAAATTACCATCAGAGGGTTGTGTATTTTTATCTCCATTTAAAAAATATATGAATGCTTATTTGAATTTATGAATTTTCTATAGATAGGCATTTATAGAAAAAATAGATTTCAACATGTAATTACCAGTACCTGTAAAACATTGATGCCTTCACTTATGAACTGCACCTATCTATTATAAGTTCTTATTAAACATTTTATTCATCATCATTTCCAATGAATACATTTAAAATATAAGTCGGATAAAATAGAAATGTATATCTATTCATAAAGATATATCAATGTGATATTCCCTTAGTTACTCCAGTTGTAGAATTTATAGTGAAGTTAAAATATTAAAAAACATGGCCCCAAAGTTCAAAACATAGTAACTCCCCTTTTAAAATTATCATTAATCCACATAATGAATCATTTGTGGGATACTATGATATATATTACATCCAAAATTTCCTAAATAACAAATTCTACATGACTAAAGACACATCTAAAATACTTTGATTATCTTCTCCAAAAAATAGAATAAATACAAAAGGTTATCATATTCTAGAATCAATTTTATCACAATCTCTAAATTTTCCCATCATCAATTCATTTTTTTATTAAAAAAATTTATTAACATAAAAAATGTTCCACTATAACTCTTATTATGTCATCTTAGAAACCTTACCCACTATTAGGAATAACCTTCTATGAACCATATTATTTATTAATAATATCTTGTTAATAAATATATAGATATAATTCATTTTAAAAAACATTTATAGTCAAAATAATATAATCCTAATCATAAGGATATAGATACCATTTTAATTTAATACTAAATACAACATTTTCAATCAATAAAACCAATTGAATATATGGAATAATCATGAACCAGTAGTACAACATACATGTATCCACTATCTAAAAATCATCCCTAAATTTTATAAACCACTTCCAATAAGTGTTTTTATGTTACTATATTTTTATCATTGAATACTAAGGGACCTATGTGAAGATGAGCGGTTTTATTATCCAACTTAACCAACTCAGAACAAATAATTTTGCTACCATAGTATCCCAATATTGTCCTACATAGATCATACTCAAAAAATGTATCCTAAACCATAGGAATAATATCATTTCATAATAAATTATACATAAAAAAACTCCACCTCCATAAATATAATTATTTATAGTGGCCTACGAAGCTAGCCTCCAATAAATCAAGGGGTGGAGACTTCACCTCGGGGATAATAATTACTTTAAGGGATAATTACCATTATTAATATAAAAACACCTAATAATAATTATTATTATTTTTTCTCAACTCCATGTCTTCATTTAAGTAAAACGTAACCAACCAATAATAAGAATGTTATGTTACAAAAAATTTATAACAACCCAAGTAGTAAATAAACTCATTGTCAATCATCCACAATATTATTGATTTTAAAATTATGAAAAAATATAACTATTATGACACTTTCTAACAATCATATTCTTATTAGTAATAAATCATAGCACCACCAATAACATTGCCTTATAAATTTAAAAATTATATAATAAATTTGGGATGATATTATACTATACATGGTAGGTTACTCCTATAAAACTATCATATATCAATTTTGGTAAAACATACTCGTGCCTCCATCAATTAAATTGAAGTAAAAGACAATCCAATATATCCCAACAGTATGTAAAAAATTAATACATGTTTCTACAGAATAAAACTCACATGTAACACAATATATAGGTATAACAATACTCATAACATCATGAAATTAATATATTATAAATTTCTCGCCCATCACAAACATGGACTAAAATGTACCTATGGAAATATAATATCCCATAATTAGTGTATCATTGAAGTAGAATATAAAATTAAGTTAATACATCATCTAATTAGTAAAGAAGTTGATATTGGGCTATTTGATACAATATGGATGTTTGGTTTCACCTAAAAATAATATATATTATTATTTTGAATTGGATTAATTCAAATCATGTCATATTTTAAAAGAATATAGAGAATAACATATCAATAAAATGGTAAAACAAAAATTAATAAATGATAAAAATTTAACCCGAGGTATATTTGGTAACTAAACTATTTATTCTATTAAGACACCAATATCATTAAATCATACTCTTTTTTATATTTCATCAAACTGTTAAGAAAAGACAAATGAAGGGAACTATTTTATTAATATATTTTATATATGTTTGTTATATAAGAAATATAAAAATCTCATCAAATTTGGTAAAAATGGATACTTCTTCATCACTATGTTTTCAACCATCCTTAGAATATTATATCCAAACTATTTTTTAGAATAACATATAAAATTAACCTTATTATAATTCCACATAAAATAATTATATTCAAAATAAAACATCACATAATAATTTCTATAATAAAAATTTAATCATCTTTTCATTTATAAATCAACCAATCAATATAGAAGAATAAAGGATCACTTTTTATAAAAAACCCCAACAATTACCTTTCCATATATATCAATAATGTAATCAACATGTCATTTATAATAAAAAATACATCAAAATATTTTGATAAAAAAATTATTCATAAAATATTATAAAATCATGAAAATTACTTATGAATAATAAATAATACAAATCTGGAGTCACTGAATTTGTTTTTTGGAAAAACTCGCAATAATTCTAAGATTTGTTTATAAAATTTCTACGATCCTTATCATTGGATCCATATTTTAACATAATTAATTCTGAAAATAATAATTTACATTTTAAAAATAAATCACCTAAATCAATTTTAAATTCTACAATCTATATAGATTTAATCTCCCTTGATCATGTATTTCCAAGATTAAAAAATGAAGATCTCAAGAGAGAAATAGGTATAGAGATATTACATTTGATTTGATGATTATTTCGCAACCCAATAACAAAAAAAATTAAATTAAAAATATAATTCACATAAATATACCCCTATAAATCTTTAAAAGAGGAATAGGTCTTCTAGGTTTCAATATAGTTTTTAAAGAGGTTTTATAGGGGATTTAACTCCATAATGTGGATCTTATTAATAAAAAAAGGTTGTATATATAGATATTCAAATGTAGAGAAATGAAAAAAGATTTTTTGAAAAAAAAACTAGATTTCAATATTTTTTCATTCTAATTAATGTACTACACATCAAATATTTATTTGAGAAGTGTGAACATTAATGTTTATTTAAGAAATTCATGAAAACTATGTAACTAACCAAAACTTATCTCAACTTGTATTTATAAACCTTATTCCTCTAAAAAATGTACCTCAACGTAATCCTCCCATTATGACCCCAATTATATGATAAAAATTAATGTTTGATATCATTAAATAAACTATTATATTATTTAATTCTCTGGTTAAAATAAATAACGTTAAAATTCACAGTTATAATGAATGAAATTTCTTGGTATCTTGAATTGTAAATAATGAATATATATTTATATCACCAAATACATCAGAAAAACATATGTAATACATAATGTTATGTAAAATAATGTCCTAGATTCTTAATGTTAGAAATTATAAACTCAATAATAATTTCTTATGCTAAAAATCCTTACTTACAAGATAAGTGCACTCCCATTTTCAAATCAATTGTCTGGTTTGAATTACCAGTTCACTATGTGGAGAAAAAATAACAAGAACCCCTCATCCCAGATGAAATCCAATAAATATAAAAATAGAATAAAATGTAATTAAAAATACATGGAATCATTTTTAACAGTGTATATTTTGTAAATATATTGAATTATGTTCTACAATGATTTACTTACACTATTATTTTAAATAGAATCAAGTAATATATATAAACATGTTAATAATTTTCCCCTAAAATTATGTTGGAATGAATATCATGATGAATACCCTTCAATCATAATAATTATTTATATAATATTCATAAAATAATATACATGATAATTATTATTATGTGAATCGATGTGGTTTTAATGATGTGTATTAAAGAGTTATCAATATTGAAAGAAAATTTATTACAATTGGATGATGATTTTATACAAGATGATTATGTAGTTATAGTGATCTAATTATAGATAAATACACTAAAAAATTGGGGAGAATAATAGATATATATTTAATTATAATTGATGATACACTAGCTTCAAGAAAGAACACGATGTAGATGATAAGTTGATACCAAAAGTTTAATTATTCCCATATAAGGAGTAGTCCCATTCAGGTCTAAGTATTGGATAAAATAGATATATCATATCCTAGTGTTGGTATATTTCATCATTTAAAAATACCATTTACACCAAAATGAAATTCCTGATAGACATAGTGACTAAAAAAACAAAATATGAATGAGTTTTACTTGATTGAATTTTAATTACTATATTATGTTTGTCGAAATTAGATTGGATTATAAGGAAAGGGTATGGTATAATCACATTTACAGTAAATGGAATATACAGTAAAATATTTTCATAGAATTATAATTTAATAGTAAAATTAATATGAAATGCATTGAAATAAAAATATGAAAGATAATTATGAGAAAGGGAGAGAGATAATGTAAACTAACCCTTGCCCTCATTTACGATATTTAGAATTATACCATCGAGACTTTTCAATTTCAGAAAAGTAGGTAGGTAAATCTAAGAGAGAGTAGTTGGTCAAGAAATAAATAGTAATTAATAATTTCTAGTGTTGGTATCTGTATTTTTTGGTGAATTAGGAAATATTTTACCAATAAAAAAGAATAAATATAGCAGAAAATTTGAAAAACAAATTATTTTCCTCAAGGCCAATATGAGTGACAATGAATATTTTTCCACTCATTTGAGCTAATTGTATTTATTATTACATTATTTATTATGTTTTTTGTGAAATAATTCCTTATAGTATCATGCACCATATTTTATATTTTTTTAACCCACCTATATATTTTCCTATTAATGAAAAATAACAAAACATCACTCTAGCCAAATTTATATTCATTAATTAAAAATATGAATCCAATTACATTAAAATTATTACACTGTATAAGAAAATTAATTCTTAAATAAAATTTTCAATTAACATAAAAACTGTATCTTTTGAGTTAATAAAGTATATTTTTTGATGATTAAGAAAACTATTCTATTATTATATATAGATTATTAATTCCTATTTATGTATAATTTTATTTTATTTTAAATTTTATTAGGTATTTATAACATTAATATAATTATTATTCTCATTGATATAATATATATTAGGTGTCAAATATATTACAATCATCCTAATGGTTGGGTACTTTCCAACCCAGTAGACACATAACTATAATTAAAATATATATATATTCCCTCACTTTTCAATAAATTAGACTAATTCAAATTGATAAAATAATACTTCTCATACACATAATTTTTATAAAATTCCCACTCCATGAATTTTTTTTCTTTCCTTAATAATAATGTACCTTCTAGAATTACTATTTATCTAATCTTATTATCTAGTGATGTTTCAGATTCATGTAATGTCATACATTAGTATTTATTACATATTTTTTGATTTATCTATTATTATTAAAAAACCAATATAATTTCTATTATATTCCCATATATAATTAAATGTGTTTAATTTATGTTATATTTACTATAAAACATACATCATTTATATTTATACATTTTTATAAAAAATATCTCAGTTATTATAATCCCCCCTTAATAAAATCTTCATTAAAATTTAATATGTATATATATCCATGTAAAAATATGGGAAAATTTCAATCATTTCTTCCGTAAGATCCGATATTTATTCCATTTATATTTTATTTTTAATGAGTGCCTTCAAAATGTGAGTTGTAATATTTTGTAGTATATTCACTCTAGTATCTATAATCCAAAATAGATATTCATGATAAAATAAGTAAACATATTTATAGTCTTCTTCAGTACATTTTATAAATGTTGGGACTGAAATGTAATTCCCTAGTATAATATCATTGAGATAATCATGAAAATTAGAGAGTTTAGGTGAAATTACAAAATGATATGGACCAAATAAAATTCAATATAATATATTAAACTGATTTATATACCTTGTTATTGACATCAATTTCTCCTTGAATTATATCACAACCATCCATGGTGATACCATTATAAAAATATTATCCCTAAAATGAAATTTATATTCCTTTTATTTATTATCATTTTGAGTATTCTCTCTAATATATTTAATATTTATATGTTCCTACATAGATCATACTTTGTATATTATTTATTCCTAATGATTTAAACCCAAAATGAGTATTTCCCTTAGTCTATAACAATATGTTGGAGTATAACATATTTTCTCATATTAATATATACAAATAGTAATTTTTATACGTTGTAAAAAAATATTTTATATAAATTATAACAAAAGAAGATATTTTTACCAATATACAAGGAATCTAGGTGAGAGTGATATAAACATATCATATAATATCATAAAAATCCTTTTAAAAAACCCTTTATATTTCGGGTTGATAGGTATTTCCAACGGTAAACTCTTAGATTCTGTGAAATATTTATTTTAATATAAATTTCCTTTCAGAAATATCTTATGTTAAACAAAATAGTGAGTTTTAACGAACCATGATATACTATTTACATATTCTCATATTATAGTTAGCTCCTAGCCATTGGATTAGAGGGTATAAATATTACTAAAAAAATTATGAAACATATATTTTTTATACATGTATCAAATAAATTAAATGAAACCAATTTATTTGAAATGAAAATAATATCAATTGAATGTAAACATGATATTTTTCTAGAAATTTTTTGAGATGTGCACAAATATGTTTTAAATTAAAAAATAAAGTAAATCGCTTTTAATGAATTATTTTAATTTATTTTATATATTACTAATTCAATGAATTGTTTTAAAATTTATTTTATATATTTTATATTAATGAAATATTAATAAAATCCATTTTAAAACATAAAAATATAGTTTTCTAAGAAGAAGGTTTTCAAAAAGTGTTTCAATCATATTAAAAAAATAATTTATGAAATATATAGGTATTAAATTTTATAAAATTTATTCCAAATCACAAATTTGGAGTTAGAATATTGGTAAATTGTAAAATGATATTTTTTTCAATATGAATAGTAACTATGGTCAAATTTATCACCTCAATATTGGTTAAATCAAGTTAATGTTGGTTAAAAACAAGCGCTAATTACTTAATTTTTCCTTAAAATTATTATATGATAAATTTAATATTATCCATATCTCCTTAGACTCTAAAGTGAGTTGTTCAATGGAATATTGTTCATGAAAATTACATTTATAATATTCCATGTAAAGAAAGTTACAAAAATGTCACACAACATGTTATGAAAATCCTTAATGTATCAACTTAGGTAAAGAATAATTTTATGGGTTAATATATTATATATTATATATTTAATGTAATTATTTTTATGATTTAAATTTATTTCTAATTTTTATTAATTATATAACGAAATACATAAGAAACATTGAAACAATATATCTCTAATTAAGAAAGAATATATCGAATGATTTTAAAAAGATTAATTGTAATATAATTTAAATGTTTTAATGTGTCCTACAGTTATATATATATATATATATGAAATATTATATATATTTTAAATAATTATATTCAAAATAAACCATTTTCATGAAGTTTTTAATGTAAAATTAAATGTATAGTGTGAAAAGTGACACTAGTGATATTTTATAATAAATAATATTTAATGATATTATTTAAAAATCATAAAAATAATAAATTCATTAAAAATAATGGTATATGGTTATAAAAATAAAACATGGTGCATTTATCAGGTTTGTTTCATTTTATATTAACATTATTAACCATTAAATTTATATAAAATATTAATATTGTGGTAATTTTCAAAAGGGTTAACGAAGGGTTACAACAAAACCATAAAGGTAAATATTACATATAAACATGGAAAAAATATTGTTTGATATTTTTTTCACTAATACTCATATTAATGTTAAATAATATCAATTTATATCTATTTTAAAATCAAAATAAATTTACATTAATTTAATATTCTATGAAATTATAAAAGGGCCCAACCCCTTAATTATAAAAAGATACCCCCCATTTATCTTCTATATCCAACAATGAGACAAATAAAATTACTAAACAATACAAAGATATATTCTAAACATACTTATACAAATTATATAGTTTTTAGTATTCTTTAAAAATAACCCCTAGAGTACTTTAGAGGAGAAATAAAGGAGTTATTTCAAGGGAAAGGTAATTTCCATAATCAATAATTTTTCTAATTATATTTTTACCACCTATAATTCGGTTATATTATTCATAATATAACCAATTATGTATCCTAAATATACTAAAAATATTATTATGATTATGAAACAACCTTTATTCCCCATATTTATTCCCAATGGGATGTGAGAATATCACCAGTGCATAAGTACAACTTACTATCTCCATGTACCGATACAATTAACTTCACACCACTATATTTTATTGATGGTTATTATGTTTATTTAATGATTATATATAATAATTACGAAATCATTATATGTTTATAGTGATTATATAATTTTTTTCTTCTTACTATCCAAACCATTGGAAAATGACAATGTTGATCATGTGTATGTGTGGACTACGACCTCTACGAAGCGATGTGATTCATTTAGCTTTTCTATTTTACATGTATTATAATAAGGACTGATTTAATTAATTTATAAGATATAAATTTTAAAAAAATTATTCCATAATGGTGAGTTATTATATACTTTTATTTTGTTAAATCCTTTGAAATTTTGAAAAGAACATTCATGTATACGTATGGCCTACAATCTCCATGAACAATGTCTTTCATTTTTCTATCTAAATATTTAATGAATTAATATAAAAATGGGTATAAGGAATATATATTATATTTATATGATTCTTAAAAATTTTAATATAATTTATGTAGGATCGAAATAAAAGGACTAGAACAACTGAAACAGAACATACATGATAAACGAAGAAGATATCACCCGAAATAGTTATTGTAATAATGAATTGGAAACAAATTGATGAAAAAATGTTATAAATAAGTCATATATGGATATATATATATATATATATATATATTACAAGGGTTGAATAATATATTTATAATAAACATTAATTTATTATTGATTAGATTTGAATATGTACGATGGAAGTCAGACCTAAGGTATCTGATATTTGTCTGATGTTGATTTCAATGGCACAAATTCCAAATTCACCACTAGATTCCTTTTTCTAGTGTATATACATCCACACAATGTATATTATGATCATTATTATGAAATTTATGTTTATTTGGATTTCCATAATATGTTTTTTTATTTTATGTTGTTTATAATTCAAATGTTTCAAAAGTTCAAAGGGTTTTATGTCATAATATCATTGTTTATCAGGAATATTAATGAATATGTTTTAATTATTAAATCATATGATATATCCCTCAAGAAAATATACAATTTACATATATTATGTATATTTCATGAAAATATATATTTTCCTCTAATTAATCTCATGTTAATAAATTAGGATACTTAAAGTATGTTTAAATAGAAAATCCAAATTATTTCTTTCATATATAGAAAACACTTTTTCTACCATATCCATGTTTTTAAAAAGGATCATTTCATGTTTTTTAATATTCTCATATTTTTTAAAAAAAATTCCTACCCATTTTTATGTTTTAAAATGTTGATTAAAATAAATTTTATTTTCTTTTTTCTATCAAGGTCCCTTTTTAATTTTCACTAAAAATTGAATGAAATGGATTCTTATAACTTATACAACATGAATGATAATTACCACCATCATGATGCTTAATGTTTTGATAATTTATTTATAATTTTATAATTATATTTTTATATAGAATGTTTTACATAATATTTTATTAATATATATAATTTAAAATTAATTTTTAATATGGGACATTTATTTTTACTCAAGAAATAATTTAATGATCTTTTAAAGGAATCATCATATATGATAACATCATTATATATTATGTATGATTTACTAGAAATATAATAAAATGATTCCATCCTTGTTATATCTCTAAATGGTTTATTCATAAAATTAATTTTTTTCTGAAATTTATTCCTTTTCCATGGGTTATTCTACGATGTAATGATAAAATGATTATGAAACCCATTTATTTTCAATGGTTTATTATACGATGAAATGTTGATCAAGCCCATTTATATTCATGGGTTCTGATATGGGTAATTTTTTCTATATTTTGTTCCACATATTTATAGTTTGTATTATGAGAATTTGGTTATGTTATAACCAGTTATGGTTGTTTCTTTATAATAAAGGATAATTGTCATTTTATATCCAATTACTTGTAGGGCCTATATATCCCTCAAATTCATTCGGTATTGATTTAAATATATGAGGATAAACATGAAAATTATATGGAGAGAACCCAGGCCATCCAGGGACTCTTCTAATATGATTTTCTTGGAAGTGAACCCTAATAACTAATATTGTTCGGGGGGATAACCCATTATACCATGATACTATTGTGAGTGGACCTTGACTACTTAGGAAATGATTTTATATGCTTATTTGTATTCCATAAACTTATGTATTATGGTATTTTTATTCTCACACTACTCATGTTCATTGATTCCTTTATGATTTGTGTCTTATGAGCTACCATTATTCATTTCATGACTCATGATTATGATATATGATATTCAATTATGATTTTAAAATTTTGTTTTATCATACATTTGTATTCATGTTATGCTCAAGTAATCATTGATATAACTATTGTTTACCATTAATGCACATTTCACCTTACCCTTTTTTGTGTTTCATTTTACCATGTTATGAAGAATGTTACTAAGTATTATATTCCTAGGAAATAAGATCGTTAGGAATAACATAATGGAATATGAGGTAGATATTTTATGAAACCATTTTCTATGTGTCTATATTTCTAAAAGGAACTAAAAATATAAGATTATGACCTAGATTTTTATTTTATGTAATTAGTATTATTATGTTAATATGAAATACATATGCATGAAAATAATGGGTGTCTATAGTTGGTATCAGATTTAGGTACAATAGGCATTTGGATACTAGGATGATATAACTTCAGTTATGTCCTTGTGGATAAGTACAATTATAGGATAACATCCCAAATATTCTACAATGACAAAAAATGTTATATTTTATACCTATGCTATCATAGATTTAAAATCAATGGTATTTATTTATACATTTATAAAGGATAATTAGGTGATTTTACACTATGATTATTTTTTCCTACATTATGATTTTAATTTTTAGTCAATTGATTGGACATGAAGTAATCGTGCTACTATTGAATGCAATGGAAAATGAAATTATTGTTCTCTTTATAAACAAAATAATATGAGATTAGGAATTAAAAATATCATTTCTATTCTTACACAAAATTATTAAGATATGAATCACATAGAAATCCCAAATTATTAAAGGATGGAACAATATTCGATTCAGTCATTTATGAGGAAACATCCACATTATTTTATTTGTTCATATGACCCACTAGTTGTTGAGAAATGGATCAATTTTTTTCAAAATAACATTTTCTATTATCTAGTACAATGAACATAAAATATTTATCATAATAATTTATAATTTAGAAGGTAAATAATATCAATGGTGTAATCTTATTAAGAAAACAAGACAAGAAGAAAAAATTGAATCTACGGAGTGGGATGAATTTAAGAGGATATTTTTCAATAAGTAAATATTTTATAATATACAAATAAGTATGGGGAAGAAATTTCTTAATAACTAGTATAGTGTTTATTAATCTATAGGTAAAAATGATGAAAAATTTTCAAGACTTGTATAGTGTGAGCCTTTTTTAATCATCACCCCTGAAATAAAAATTTATCAATTCATTAGTCGATTAAAATCATTTCTCTGAACGGTGTTAGCTATAATAATCTTTTATTATCTATAAATAATTTTTTGATGTTCACCCATGTTAGAAAAGGAGATAAAATATTCCCACTATTAACATGGTTTAGATAATAAAAGGAAGATCGAGTCTCATGGGTACTCAAATAAATCAAATGGTGGAAAGTAATCCGAATAACCTACATTCAAGAAAATTTGGAAAGAAATGTCATGGGAATTTATTGAGTGGAATATGGAAGTGTTTTAAGTGTGGGAAGTCTTTTCATAGATCAATTGAATCATAAAAACCTAGTTAAAAGTCTATTTGATATAATAGAGGAAAGGAACAATCCAACTAAAGAACCACTCACCATCCAAATTCATCAAATGAAAGGATTTTTAGTACTGTGTGATTCAATTTCCTAATAAAAGAGAAAATTAGGATATTAACCCAGAACAACCACTAATGGTAATTGAGGAAAGGGAAATATTATGTCCTTGAAACAACTGAAGTGAATAATGATAAAGAGGAAACATGTATCCCCCAATATAGAGTTAGGAATATCATGTAAGAGTTTATATGGATATTTCCTTTAAAAATATTATTATTAATACATTAGTGAACTTTAATGTTATTATGAGCATTAAATATCACCATCTAAATGGGGTTTTGAATAATGAAATAAAATGTGACATTTTTTTAGTGCAATGATGAACCTAGGATTCCAATAGAATTTTTTTATCTATGATTGGGGTTTATTTATGTAATAAATTATGACTTATGTTTTGGAATAATATATCTATCCATGTATTATTAAAACAAGTTTTATGGATACCATGAAGGGTATATGAGTCTAAATATTATCATAAGGAAAAACTTTTAGACACGCCTATTGAGATTTTATGTTGTGAGAGTTTATTATTACAAAAGATATATCAAGAAATATTTTTTAAATACCAATTTTTTTAAAAGTAGAAATTATAATAAAAACTCCACATGTCACCCGCACATACCCAACATGATTATCAACAAAGAGAATAAAAAATTAAAAATCAAAATCCCTACTACCACTACATCCACCCAAAATCCATAAAATTGTAATCCAAAACCCAAGGCATCAACATCAAATCCTCTCAATTCACACGTCACTTCGAGTCCCACACTATTCCTTGGGACACACACTGAATGTGACAACCAACCAGTCCACATCAAACCAGATCATCGACGAGATCCACCGATGTCCGCCATAGACGATGAAAAACGATGGTCCCCACTGTACTTGAATCATGAATCATCACACCATCATCACATATCCATCGTCATCCTCATTCGAACACACTATCTCTTCATCACAGGCCTCTTCTCTGATGTCCACCTCCTATATCATACACCATCACTGATGTTTAACAAGACCTCCTTCATCTTGATAGTTGTAAATGCTGATCCACCACCACCTTCATAACCCTCATTGAAACATTTCCCAACCAAACTGAGATCCCTCTACCACATGAAAGCAGTCTGGGTTACCTGGAACCCTACACCACAATACACAACATATCCCAAATCTTCTTAGAAAAGACTATCGCCGAAGGACATAGAAGGGAGAAGTGGATCTATAGACCATAGAGAAGTACAAGCTTCCAGGACTTCCAAAGCAAGTAATGACTCAGAAAACAACATCTGAATCTTCATAAAAATCATCGAAGAACCTTTACGCATAGAACAAATACTAAAACACAATAGTAACCCCCCAATAAGAACATAATTACACACCATGCCACTATGGAACAAAGTAGATAAATACAAGATTGAAACCCTAATACTAACTTTGAATGAGATCTAAAACCTATAAAAAACCTAAATATGCACAATTGAAAGTGGTAGAAAACTGGAAAAGTATCTTGAGATTCAAACCCTAGGAATAAGTGCCAACTCTAGTAATTACTGGAAATCTATCTTCCACCAAACCACTTTCCCAAACCCTCAAAATACCTCATGCTCAAAATCTAACCTAGATAGGAGCTAGGGAATGAAAGATGAGAGAAAAAAGAGACGGATTAAGATAAAAATAGATCACCATTGATGTATAGGGAGAGTAGAGTGATCTATAAAGAAAATCTGAGATGGATCATAGCCTAGAGTGAGAGAGATAGAAGAGAAATCCGAGAGAAGCAGCACGAAGGAACCACCTCTACTGGGGACTGAGGAAGCCCCATGAGCCAAGAGCTCGAGAGCATACATGCGAGTTGGGTGACATCAATAGAAAACATCCCTAGGCCATCTGATTTTCCCATTACCAAGGATATTATGAGAGAAATTTATTGAAATAATACTCTTTGGATTTGAATATGTTCTCAGTGATTAATTTGAGGAGGAATTGATTAGTATTTCATTGACATATGACTAAAGGTATTGGTAATCTGTAAGGGTTATCTTATCATTAATGTTGAGGTAATTATTTTTTACATAAAATTAATTAGATTATATTAATTATATATTTTTTTGGTAAAAAGGATAAATCTCATTTGGGGGGACTACCTATCACACCTGGAAAGGATTCAGGGCTTGAACCCACATTTTACGGGAGACAGGGGTATAACACCTTCTACTAGACAACGTGAAATAGTGTTTTGGTAAGAAACAATAAATAGATATTTATACATAGTATATATTTTGATGCATGGTACATTAGTATGTTATGTTTGAGATTGAAAATAAATATAGGATACTACAACCAATATCCATTTTAGAATCAAAACGGAAAAACATTTTCATGGATTTAGTCCTCAGACTCCCCAAAGCATCTAAAGTTAATAATCTTATATGGGGTTATAGTTGATTCAATAATAAGTCATTACACTTAATTTATATCAAAAAATGCTTCACTCATGGAAATAGTTCCAAAATAAACATTATGGTTGGGGTGAGGTTTCATGGAGTACCACATTCGATTATATCTAATTGGGATATGAGGTTTACATAATTGTTCTGGAGAAGTCTACATCTGTCTCTATATATTGCATTGAGTTTTAATTTTTTTTCATCCTTTTATAGATTATTATTGTAAGAGAACAATACAAATCCTATAGGATAATCTTAGATTTTATTATATATATTTCAAAGGTGGTTGGGATCAACACCATCCTCTAGTTGAGTTTTCTTAAATGAATATCTTTTACTCAAGAATTCAGATGGATCATTATGAATCCCTTAATTTAAAGAAATATATAAATCCAAAATTCTTGGATGGTATTAGAAAAAATAAATATTTTTTCACCTATGTTATCTAAGGAAATGATATAGATTTTCAAATATATCAAACATCAAAACAAAGAAGTACAATGTCGATAGAAAATTTACGATGATAATCATCGACATGATCTATATTTTGAAATTTGTGAGAAGGTATTTCTATTAATTTATACATGGAATAAGGTTGTGATAATTGGGAATATAGAAAATATGAGAGTTAGGAATACTCTCCCTTATGAGATTATTTATTGAATAAGGACAGTTGATTATCATTTGGTGATTCCACTGAACCAATCCCAAGTCCACGATGTGTTCCATATATCTCTAATGGTAAATTACATACATATTCCTTAAAATTACTAAAATAAAAGGTCATACCAGTAAAATATGATAATTATCATGAGGAATAAATAGTATAAATATTTTAGCATAGAGAAACATTTATATGGAACTAGACTACTCACATGGTGAACAATCCCTAGTGAAATTAAATATTCTAAGACGATATATGGGAACCCTAACATGTAATGGAACAATTATAACATCATTTTCTGTATCTGATTGAATCTTTTCAGGGTAAAAAGTCATTTAATGTGAGGTTTAATGAAACACCATGATATTATGTGAAGTATATTTTTTAAAATAAATTTAATTTCTTTGATAGATTATATTACATGGAAAACTAATTTTTAGCAAACTACAACATACAATATAAATATTATTAAGATAATGTTATTTATATGATATTAGATAGAATATTATTAATAGTAATAACTAAATTATTAAGAATTAATTGTTTATACATGTATAAAATAAATTCAATTGTTTCCAATTGATTAGAAATAAAAAGATCATTTGAAACTACAAGAATTCCTTTATGAAAACTGTTTTATTGTGCATAGATGTGTTTTAACATAATAAAGTAATTATATAATTTTTGTTTGATTTATTTTAATGAATATTAAATATTATAAATTTAACAAAATGTTTTAATATTAATTGAATATTTTTTTTATTCATTTAATAAGAATAAAATGTAGTTTAATATATAAAAATGTATTTTCTTATAAATGAAAATTTCATTGCTTATTATGTGCCTATAAAAAAATTAATTTCTGAATATTATAAGAATTTAATTTAATAAAATTTATTCCTTATTTTTAATCATGAGGTAATTTTTTATAAATAGGTCCCTTTTATATTTGGTCAATAGTAACAATAAATATAGTAAAATTTAATGCATCGATAAACTATTAATTAGGTTAATCAAGATTTAAACTATGGGATAAGGTCCTAATTTTACAAACAAAATTTATATTAAGTGAAGATAAGTTTATTGTTAACACCATGGATTATAAATTGAGTAATTTAATGAAAGAATGTCCATGAAATAACATAAATATTATTTAAAATAATGAAAGTTAAAAAAGACACTATATCAATTTAAATTATATTTTACATTTCGACATTGAAAAAAATAATGTCATTAATTAATAAAAGCATCAAATTGATTCTTAAATAAATTATTATTGTTATATAAATTTTTTAATAATTTTTTGTAATTAGATATTGATATTAAGCATTATGCCACACAAATATAGTAGTTCTCCAATGAATAATAAAATATATTAAACGTTTTTAAAATGATTAAAAGTAATATAATATAAGGTTTTAATGTTCCACACAAATTTTAGACCTATATGATATCTTATGGTTGTTTCAAATCATTTTATCTTAAATAATTTTTTTTGATAATGCATATAAAATTATATTAATTGAATATAGTTAAAAATAACAATATTGTTATCATATATTAAATACTTTTTTAAATAATATAAAATTAATGAAAAACATAGTGTAAACTAAATCAATGTGATATGGTTTTATTCATAAAAAATGGTATATTTTTTCAGTTTTTTTTATTTTATTGTAACATTGTTAACCCCCAAGGGTTAAAAAATTAATATTATTGTAATTAGGAGAAGTGTTAATGAAGGGTTAAAAAAAAGTTAAGGGTTAAAATATGATCCAAATAGTATAACTTTTATTTTATAATAATATTTCAATTAATAATCATAATATATTTGAATACTATCAATTTTAATCTATTTTTAGTTAAAATAAATTTATATTAAATTAAAGTTTTTTGAAATTATAAAAGTTTCCCTCCCCTCAATTATTAAAGGGTGACCCAACTTTATTTTGTTAACACTTAATTGAACCTTCTAAAAGGACCTAAATATACAAATATATCCTATAAATTCCCCTATCCACATTATAAAGGACCTAATCTTCTTAATAGGTAAATCTTAGAGCCCTTAAGAGGAGTTGTAATTGAGTTATTTTAATGAAGATGTAATCTCCTGAACTGCTCGCATTATTTTTATTTATTATATTACCACATAAAAATACATTATCTTCATAATAAAATGATAAAATAATTATCCTCAATGTGCTAAAATGACATCATTAATATTAAAAGACCTTTATTCATCCTCTTTTAATCAAATGGTATGTGAAAAGATCACTTGTTCTCATGTACGGCCTACCCACTCCATGTAGCGGTAAGATTAATTTCACATCACCATATTTTCAGGTTGAGTATTATGATTAGTTAAATATTTAAATATTGAACTTATGAAATAATTATAGTTACTAAATAATAATATCATATCTACCTTCTTACTTTCCAAACTATTGTAAAATGATAACGTCGATTGTGCATTCTTGTGGACTACCACCTCCAGGATGTGATGTGATTTGTCTATATTTTTTTTACATTTATTATAATTATGAAGGATTTAATGAATATATAAACTATATATGATTTACTAATGATTCTGAAAATGGGAATTATTATTTAACATCACTTTTTCGTTTTGTTAAAAAATGAAAACAACATTCATGAGTATGTACGACCCACCGTCTCCATGAACATTTTACTTTATTTTTCTATCTATATATGTTATAAATAAATAAAAAAATGTATTTAATGAAAATATATGATATATAAATAATTAATAAAATTTGAGGGATGATTTTAACATGACCAAAATAAAATCACCAAAAACCCCGAATGAATACATATGTGAAAATAGAACCGTATATCCACCAGAACAATGATTTTAATAAATAATTATTAAAAAACTGGTGAAAAAAGGTTATAATTAAACCATATGTGGTATGTTATATATGATTATTGTTATTTAATATATTAATATTAAATATATAATTATAATACATCACTTTCAAATTTGTATGAAAGTGGTTATACCAAAAGTAATATATTTTCATCTCACTTTTATTTTTATGGGACACATGCCATATTAAACACTTATTTGATTTATGTGGTGTATATACTACCATTGAATTTATTTTATTATTATTCCTGTTAAATTTATGTGGACATAAATATCTATATTTGTTTATTTTTTTCAAGGGGTTTATTAGTAAAAAGGTAAAAAAGTGGTAAGGGTTTTATATTAAAATCTCATTGTTTATTGGGATTTTTTATTACGTTTCCAATGATGAAATCCTATGATTTATTTTTCATGAAACTAATAAAATTTATTATAAAATAATTATATATTGAAAAAATTTACTTTCAATTTCCTCACAATAAGTACTGAAGATCTGAAAATACATTCTTAATGAAAAATACCATTTATTTCTTTCTTCGGACAAAGAACCTTTTCTTTTAATATCTATATTTAAAAAAATGTTTTAATGTTGGCTTTTCGATTAAATTATTTATTATATATATTTTTACCCATTATATGAAAATGCCCAAACACTAGTAGTCATGTTTTGGTGGTTATTTTATTATATTGGAATATGAGACAAAGAACCACATCCCAAGGATATAATAGTTTAGTATATTTGGAAAACTATATATATAATTAAATCTAGTATAATATTAGAAAACATAAAATACATCCTATAAATTCCTTTGAGAACACCATTAATCCCCTATCCTATCCATCTATATCATTTGTAATGATCATGTTGAAAACCCTCTAAAAACTTAAGAAATGGGTGAGCTCAGTTGCATAGTAAGGGTTAGGTAACATGGAATCTATCATGAATCAATAAGAATAACCAATATATAATGGTAGTTAACTAAAAACAGATTCCATTAACCAATAATAATATATTAATATTGTGGTAATAAATGATAGTCAATTAATTCTATATAAATAATCACATGAGCATGAAAATTTATCAGTGGATATTATATTAATCCAACAATCACCAAGAAATAAAAATAATAATCTAAGAATGATGGAATACATAATATAGGTCATCTAAAAAACCAACAAGGCGTTTTCCAAGACACAATACATATACACATAAAACATAAGCCAATAACCAAACTATATTTTACCATGAGACCTAGAGATACATTGAGAAGCTATAGAAAGCCCCACCAAACACTTAATAAGTCCAATTAATTCCTCTTATGAAAGGACAAAAATAATAAAACTATTTTTTTGAATAAATCATATGAAATGTAAATATCATTCCACAATCATTAATCATAACTAGAAACCATCTAGAGTTATATGGTGAATTATACACAAATATTATATCCCCAATCAAGGTGATCATAAACCATTTAATAATGTTTAGAATATGTTTTTGTAATAGATCATCCTAAATGAATAATAATATTCAAAAATCTATTTTGACATATATAAAAATACTTTTAATGCTATCATTGATTTTTTTATGAAAATACCATTTTCCTCAAGGAAAATCACATAAGATTAAAATGATAAATAGTTTTAAAAGAAAAAAATTTCTTTGAAGATAGAATTTTTATATTGTAAAGGATTATTCAAAACATTATATAATCAAAGCGGTTGGAAAATCCTCTCATTCCTTATAAGTAAAAAACATCCCTTATGTGTTTTTTTCAGAAACGTCATATAGAACCTTGATTAGAAAAATAAAAAATATGCCTTTCAAAACATTTTGTTAAAAGTTAATCATGAGTAAAAATTTCAATAAACAATAATAGGATAATATTAAAAAAATTAGAAACAATTTTAAAAGACATTAACAATTATGAAAAATATATTTTTAAGGTAAGAATTAAAAATATAATTTTTTGAATAAATTCACTTATATATATCATATCATTGAACTGAGAATTAACAAAATGAATCAAATATGTGTATTTTATTTAAATCCACATAAAAATTTATAAATGCCAAATAATATATTAAAAATTCATTTAAAAAATAATATTAGTATGAAACAATCAAGGAGGTAGAAGTTTAACTCAGATAATGAAAGTGGGTTTTGAATTACCTTACCACTTTGTAATCAGTCGAATCGTATACACCATTAGATTAATAATTATAGAATTTAATACTTAATATAATTATTATAAACATATTTATGATATTATATATCAAATTTTATAATATACATGCCACACAATAAATTTTTTGTGAATAAAGAATATATCTCACAAATGTAAAAGTGTGACCAGAAACCCTTACCTTACAATTCCCTTTTATTTTATGTAGTTTTAAGTCATTTATAAAAGATTAAATAATGTTATAAATTAATTAAATAACTATTATCATATTTATAATACGTTATATAATATTGTTATAAAATATTACCACCCATTGATTTAATTAATATGTCTTCATTTTAATTATTTCAGATGCATTCGTTTCATTGTTTCATGATTGTTTAATCAGTTTATAACTATGTATTTTATTCTAAAATAGAAATAAAATTTCATAAGTTAAATTAAATTGTATCTATTCACTTCCATAATTATAAATGGTTCCACATGTCATTTTTTCTTTTGGACATGTGGTATAATCATTTTATAACATGTTAACAATAAATGTTTAGTTTAATTTGGTGGGATTTCCCACTATCACGAACTACATTTTTTAATTTAATATTATATATATATATTAAATCTTGAACCTAAATCATGTTAAAATGTTCTTATTAATATCATATTTAATCAGAATAATTGTTTTACAAATATCGGTGATGATGTTAATGGAAAACAAAATGTAATTATCCATGATGACTATTAACCGTTACAATTTGGACAATGGTTTCATTTATTTGAATAAAAGAATCTAATAAAATGGTTTTATATAAGATATTACATTATAAACATAAAATTACAGTATATAAATGATGTTATAGTCATTATTATTTAATGGATGTAGGAGTTGAAGAGAAGGTAGAAAAGGAAAATAATTTACGAGAGGTTGTTTGATAAAGTTACCTCTTGAATATCACCTCCTTGAAGGACCCCTTAGGGAACATGAAATTTGTATTTGGATGATAACAACAAGACCTATACATAGGGAGAGTGGTGAGTACATGTTTTTATAGGGAATTGAAATGCTATAAGGATTATGAAGAAAAATGGGGTTGTGAGGAGTGGTATTTATACTTGTGGTGGGTTGGTTTTAAGTGATTAATTTATTATTATTTTATATTTAAAGCCAACCAAATTTTTGGATGAATTAATTCCAAAACTGTTGGATGATAAATAATGTTTTAATGTATATTTTAGTTTCATTTTCACATAAAATACCCATTTAATGTCATATTAGTCTTGGTATTGTACAGTTTTACATTTTAACTTTAACCCAGTACCTATTTTACCTGTGCTGTGGTAAATTGTTTTATACCAAATTAATTTTTTTATTACTAAAAATTGGAATGAAATTATTAAATAATTTAAAACTCATAACTCAAAACAAGGAATCAATTTTACCAGTTTTAGTATTTAAATTAATAAAAAACAATTCTAAATATGTTATGCACAATGCTCATAAATTGTTTTTAAGGTTAAAATCATGGTTTTCACAATTGATGAGCATTTGTTTCTAAAAGTAACAATTTATGTATAATGTAATTAATATTATAAAATTATATCATGAATTAGGGTTAATAAATTCTAAATCACTATGATAGAATATTATTTCATAATATTTAATGTGTTTTGTTTAAATAATATTTGAGATTTTTAACCAAAAAATAAACTTTTTTAGAAAATTCTTATAAAAATAACATAATATAATTTAACATTGACGATTCAAAAAATGATTTTTATTTTTCAAATAAATTATCTAAATGTTTCAAAATTTAATTATATTTATTTTCTCTTTTAATGAAATAATGGTTTTTTCTGAAAATGTATATTTGAAGAATAAATTGACTTCAAAGAGAATTATGTTTTCATTGCATAATAATAATTAATTTTGAATTGAATAATAACATTATAATTAATAAAAAATATAGATAATCCTACTAGAACTTGGTAATTAAATGGACAGTTTATAAATTTAATGTTTAAATAATGATTTTCTTTATTTTTTAAGAGTGGGGATTCATGAATCATAAGCTATTGAATATTAAGTTATTTTACTATTTTGGGGTGTTATATTCTGACCTCCTTCAGTTAAATACTTCCATACAATTTTGAATTCATCTTCAAAAAAGGGTTGATATTTTAATATTCTTATTTGGGAAACCCATATCATTAGAATGGTTAATAAAACATCTTCTTAAAAAGAGGGGTTGGGAAATGATAGGGTAACCACTAAACTTGGCCTTTGAATTGGAGAACATTAGAGGGATGTGAAATCGTGGACATGGAAAACAAATATAACTATTATGTCCAAAGAATGAGTGATAGAGATCCCAATCATTTGAAATTTTTCCACCAAAAAACTATAATTTTTTTATTGGTTAAAAGATATTAAAAGCTTTTTTATTCCAAAATAATTTTCCTAGAGCTGAGGAAATAATTTACTTTATTGATTAAGGACTAAAATAATTATACTTTCTTGACATGTAGAGTTTCGTCCTTTAAACAATTTCACCACTATATTATATTTTCTCCAAAATAAAATATACAAATATTAATCAAATAAAATTCCATAATATTATATTTATCATAAACCTATAGGGTTCCCAAAATGAAAATGTATATTATCTGTCATACCATATGTGTAACACCCCAAAATTCTAAAGTAAGAACATTGTCTTTGATAACATGTATCACATGAATCACCAAGCATGAAGGGGAATAAAATACAGTGATACTTCCCTATTAATTTAGTATTTAAGAAAATTAAATTTTTTATATAGCATTAAATGAAAATTATATTGAATAGAATATGTCACAAACAACTAAGAGTTTCATAAAATAGACTGCGTTACACAAAATACTGAGTTTTTTTGGAATAATCTTTTATTTTTAAAATATTACATAATATAACATAGCTATTAAGTTAGTGTCTATGAATATAATTCACTATATTATGAATATATATGGTTCACACTAATAAAAAATTATTAATTGTTATGAATTATTTTGAAATGAATATGAAAAATGATTGAATATAAAGTAAAATATTATTATTTTTATGCTCACAACATTGGTTTACCCTAATAAATTAATGTAATTATAATTATTGAGGGATATTCATGTGATATTTATATTATAAATTAAATTAAATATTTTTTATATTCATCCAATAGATTTTATAGTATTCAGAAAAAAATAAACCCAATTTTATAGATAATGTAATATATTTTTATCAAGGATATTCTACCTTCTTTTAATGTAGAAACAATTTTAAATTTGAATTTCTATATATTAATGGATTTTATATGTCAAAATAAACATAATATTTCACATATAAACACAAGAATAGTTTCAGGTAATTTTTTTTATTTTTATCAAAAATTTCATTATATGACAAATATTTAAAAATACTGAATTTATTTCATAACATTCTATCCATATTTTTTATTTAAAATTAATAATTATAAATTTAAGAGGATTTATAGTTTAGTTGTATAATATTTTTACCAATTTATAAAATTTATTTCATTGTAATAAATTTTACGTTGAAATTAATTATAAAACATACCAAACATTCGGAAGACATTAGTTAAAAACCTGCATTGTCGTCCCACCTATGGGTTGAGTTATAAATTAATTTTTACCACTTCTGTGTTTGAAAATTTAAAAAATGGATTACATATTTGGAATCACCATAATTTATAATTTTCAATATTTTCAACATTCATTTGACCAAAAAGAGTAGTGAAATTGATGAAAATTAATTATAACGACTAAGAAAAAAATAATCTTCATAAAGGACTAAAACCATTAACATATAGCCTAAAACGACATATACACTTTTACATAATCCATTGGATGGAAATATTTCAATCATATCATCCATTTTATAGAATTTGGTCCATTATTGGATCCAATTTCAGTGAGAAAGCAAGTATGGAAACCCTTTTTTAAAATATTATAAGAATGACATTCCTCCTACACAATAAAAGGTCCTCCTATACTCCCACTTCTTCACATCTCTTAAGACACATTGGATCAACCACGCTCTATGCAAATAGTTCCCCAATATCCCTCCCCTTATCATAGAAGACTACCCATGGGTAGAACACAATCCAATGAATCCTTTTGTTCAAACCATAAGGAGTTACCTGATTAAGAGTAGTATAAAGACCAAACAATAAATGGAATGTTAAGGTAAGGGATTTCATCACAATTTAAATTGCATTGAGACTTATTTTTAGTTATTCAACTAATTCTTTTTATAGTGTGTAAATACATCCATTGAAAAGATAAATATTTAATCACTTTATTACCATGATATTATAATATACATTTAATATTGTTACTTCTAGGGGATTATGATTTAAATGTTTCAATGTGGTATTGGACACTTTGAATTGTTTAATGATTATTCTTCTTTATAAAGCTCTTAATGATTATCTTTACAATCTCACTTTTTTAGTGATTGTAAAATATCTCTAGAAATAAACACTTTATGGTAAATCTTTTTCCTTAAAATTTCCATGAATATCCATATTTTCATACGATGGATATTATTATTTTCCTAAACCATATACCATTTTTTCATATGGTTTTTACTTTCTAAGTTATTTGATTAACTGGGGAATACTTGATAAATCAGTATCCTTTATTCAATACAAATATTTCATAAGGCACATTTATAATTATTTAAATTTCATATTAGATATTAGGAATGCTTTGGACATGTCTGATATGGGGGGAGCCCGATTATTGATTCTCCCTTTATGCATTAATAGTCTCATGAGATGAAATAGTTGTCCAAATAGATGGGTTTTAACTTGATAGCTAGATAATATTGGTAAAGGACATGATGGTATTGGTTCCATATACCTGGTATACATGTAATCTAATAATTAAAGTTTTCCATCATTTTTATTAAGTTATTATTAAACCATGAGATTTTTCATTAACACATCTATGGATACATTTCCTTCCCAGAATATTGATTTGGATGGCATGAGTTTCAATTTCATACCTTTATATATTAATATTTTTTTATCTAATTATTTTAATGTTAGGTATTATCTATTATTTACCATGCCATGTTAATTTATTCACATTGAGTCATTATTTTTTCTCCTTTACTTACCCTTACTGATAATTTTATCTCACCCATATTATGATTCCTTTCCCCAGGTTATGAAAATTAAATATTTGAATATGAATTCAGGGATGCGGTTTATTTAATTTTATTATGTATCATTTTTATATTTGTTAGTATCTCATTCATTATAGGTATCATGTATGTATTATAGATTTAAAATACTATTAAATAGAACATTCAGATAAGATTTCATTCCTTGTAAACATGTAAATGTAATAAATTAATGCATTAGCTTCGGGCTTCTAAGTTCTGAGTGTTACAGATGGTATGAAATTAAGTTAAGTAAAAACCACGGAAAATATATTTAGAAAATGAATATTAGAGAAAAAACTCTATAATGGAAATTGAGAATATTTATATGGTAACATTGTAGAATTTTGGAATGATAGATATTATGTAGGTATTCCTAAAAACACATCAATTTCTGGATACTTCATGTGGAAGTCATTTAGGAATAGACGTACCAAGGAGTAACAACTCCAAATAGGTATTTTAGACCTAACTCGGTGTAACCTAGAACATGAAAATAAACCGTACAATGTACCTCATTTTAAACTCCTAAGGGATATTATTAGGATAGTTCAAATTTTCTTCACCAACCTTATGAAGGATTTATAAGTAATGATATCCCCAATGAATCAATGTTTACTATTATGAGATTAGATATGCATACTTTTATTATTTATTGTTAAAGAATATTTAGAGTAATAAAAAGTTCATCATTTTAAGAGCAAATATAGTATAAGCCATTATTTAGAAATGGAGCATAGAGGTAATAATGGTTTCATTACTCATGGAAAATACATAGATTTCCCTTTTGTGGAAACAAATACAGTTATCAATAGAATTGATAATGTTATGGATAATTAGGGAAACATGTCCAGATTATCATAAACAAACATTCTCTAATGGAGAAAACAATTTCATAGAGATAATATCATATGTCATATCACTTTTTATTGTAGAAGCTCCAATATTTTAGTTAGAATAATAATCTTATAGTAGTAGATAAATGGATTATATCACTATATAATATATTTTCTACCTTGTAATGTATTAAAAAGGAAAAGGTTACATTTTTAGTCTATTGTCTCCAAGGTGATAATGACCAGTGGGGATCTCTAATCCAAAATACAAAGGAGGAAGAATAAATTGATCTTAAGGAATGTAGAACATTTATATAGAGAGTGGTAGATAAATATATTCCACGTGACCAAAAATTTTAAATAATGTGGAATTTATATAGTTTAATGGAAAAGAAGGGGGAGTGTGTAGTGGATTTTAAAGAAACCATTACCAGGTCAGAAAGGTATGTTTCATATTTCATACTATAAATATATGATAATATTCATCATTTATTTAATGGAATTAATACAAATCATTAAAGGGAATTTGCAGCTTAGAATTTTTCATTATATGATGAAATAACTGTATATGTAATAAATCCATAGAAATAATTCTCTATGTCATATGGCTTCAAGGAAAACCAAGAGTAGAAGAGGTCTTTTAAACACCATGAAAAAGGTAAAACTCAAGGAATATGAAGTAAAAGTAGAGTGTTCCAACATTTGATAACTAAAGAAAGAATCATCCCAATAAATGCTTGAATGGATTGTGATTTTTTTATATCTATATAGAAAATATTAATGAGAAAAAATAATGTAAATAAAAGAAGGAAAACACAAATATTCATTATTAAAACTGCAAGGATATAGGGAAATAAAAAAAAATTCCCCAAGATTCAAAGGAGTATACCAATAGAAAAGAAAAGGGTTCAATATTAAGCATATGTTGTTGACACAACCGAAGTGTAATGAAGAATGTAATTTTGTATTTGGATCTAGAAATATGTGCTAAAATTATTTTTTATGATATTCTCATTTAATTATTTATGAAACATAGAAGGATTCTACTATTATAAATTATGGTCATGTATTTGAGATCAAATATTTAATGGTACCAAGAAATATTATTCAGTATAATGATAATAATTATAGAAATCACATGATTAATGGAAAGGAAACCCTTATTATGTTGATGATGTATAGATAATAATGAAAAGGTGATTGAATAGGATATTTGCTGATTACCTTGCAACCAATTAATATCTGTTCAAAATGTGGACTAGGATATCATTAATGTTGTTTAAAACACTTTTCGATTTATGGAGTATATCTAATAACATGTGTCTTACCATAAGAATATGGTAGAATGCATGTTTCCAAAAATTGTTTTATCGTAATTCATGTTATTACCATATTTTTAGATGATACATGATCAAGTTATTAACATGTTTGGAATCTGAAAATTCATAGATTATTTTGGTTGATTAAAGGACAATGATAAGTTAATTTTGGAAATTAAGTGACCATATTTCTAAAGTGAGAGAGATAATATTTTTGAGAAGATAAACATTTATGAAATGGATTAAGTTGAACATTGGATATGTTTTTGGTGAATTATATAATAAAAAACTATGTAATAAATATTATTCTATGTGATAATGTAGAAATAAGTCATGTGAAGACCAAAATATTATATTTTTCTCATTAAAATGTACCATTTAAGCTAATTTTTATATATTCTTATAGACTAAAGAAATTAATCAAATCTCATAAAAATGGACTCGAAAAAAAATTTGTATAATACCTTAATTTCTGAAGAATCAAATAGACCATAGATCATCACAAATTTAGTGCTTTCTGATTTTTAACTTTCTCCTAACTGTGTTCTCTAGAACTCTCCATCATAACAGGATTGTTATATTTTCCTTCCATATCCATGTTTTCATTTCCCAATAATGTTCTACTTCTACAGAACTTAGTTATGTTTTGATTGTACATTCCTTTCTATTTTATTAAAAATATTTGATATTATATTTATTATGATGTCTGTTTTTTAGTAATATTTATTTTGAAATATAAATCACTTGATTATCGAGATAAATTTTAAATTGAGAGGATGAAATTTAATGAAGTTGAGGAGATTGTATTACCCTGATATTCTAAAGTTAGAACATTGTATTTGATAGCATGTATCACACAAATAACCAAGTGCATAAAGGAATATAATACCCCGAGACATTCTTATATATTTATTATTTTAAATAAATTAAATATATGATATATCTTTCAATAAACTTGATATTTATACAGTGTATGTCGCATGCATCAATGAGTTTCTTCAAATGGTTTGTGTTACACGTGTGACAAAGTTTTTATTGAATAATAATATATTCTTTTAATATTATTTAATATAACATAACCATTAAATTATTTTTTATGAATAGAATTAACAAACTCAAGAAAATATATCATTTACAAAAATATAAAATGAATTAATTATTCAAAAATTAATTATAAATGAATATGTAATCTAATTGAATATTCAAGAAAATATAATTATTATTTTTCTCACAAAGTTGTTTTACCCTAATAAATTAAATTAATTACAATAATTTTGTAATATTAATGTGATATATATATATATATATATATTAAATATTAATTTGAATATTATTTATATTCATTCAATAGTTTTAATATTCTTAAGATAAAATAAAACCCATTTTTTATGTATAAAATCATATATTTTTTTGAAGGAATTTTTATAGCCTTTTAATAGATAAACCATTTTAAATATGATTATTTTTCACTTTAATTGATTTAATATGTAAAAATAAACATCATATTTGAAATATAAACATAATAATTATTTTGTAGTCAATTGTTTATATTTTTTGGAAACATTTCTATTTCTATGGAATAGTTAAAATTACTGAATTTTGGGTCAAAAATTTCATTTCATCTAATTAATTTATAAATATAAATTTTAATTTTAATTTTTTGTAATGTTTAATTAGATAATATTTTATCAATTAATTCAATTTATATCATTTCAACGAATTAATCATTGATGTTTATTATAAAAAAATAGAATATATTTTGATGTTGTTATTTAAAAACCCGCATTGTCATCCCACAAACAGGATGAATTTAAAATTAGATTCCTAAACTTATTTGATTGGGATTTGATAAAGGGATTCCATAATTAGAATCATAATAATTTATTATTTCTAATAATATCATGTTAGTTTTTAAAAAAATATTAGTGAAAGTCAATAAAATTAATTACAAGGAATAAGATAAAATTACACATAAAAAATACTAAAATCAAAAACTGAAGGCCAAAGATGACCTGTACACATTTTCAAAAGAAATTAGTTGGATATATTTTGACTCTATCTTCCATTGGATATAATTGGGTACATTATTGGATCCAAATGCAATTTAAAAAATGTGTATGTAATTCTATTGTGATAATACTACAAAAGTACCACTCCTCCACTATAAAAGGGAATTCTCTCCTACCAAATCTTTAAACCTCTGAAGCAACATTATCAAGACCAATATATACCCAAATAGTTCATCAATATCCCTCCCCTAATCCTAAGCACCTAAAATTGGTTAAAAATAAATCGACGGATTCCTTTGGTTCATACCAAAAAGAGTTACTTGATTATGAGGATGATAAAGACCATCCAATAAAAAGGAAGGTTAAGGTAAGATATTTCATCTCAATTTACATTCCATTGAGAATTATTTGTATATATTAAACTAGATTATTTTATATGGTTCATATACTTCCCTTGAAATGTTATATCATGAATCATGTCATTATCTGGATATTATAAGATTCTATTAATGTCATTTCTTTATGGAGATTATGATTAAAATGATTCAATGTGGTATGTGACACTTTGGAAAGTTTTAACATTATAATCCTTAGAATATTCTTAATGATTATCTTTTCAATATCACTTACATTGTTAATTTCAACTCTCTCTTGAAACAATCAATTAATTATTAAACCTTTCTCCTTAAAATTTCTATAAATATCCATATTTTCATATGATGGATGTTATTTTTTAAAAAATTCATATATCATTTTTCATATCATGATTACATTGATAGTTAATTGATTAAATATGAAATAATTGAGAAATATATATTCTTAATTTAATATATTTATTTGATAAGGAACATTGTTTATTATTTAAATTTATTATAATATATGAGGAATTTTTTAGACATTTATGATACAGTTGGCGCCTGGTTATAGATAACCCCTCGATGCAACGATAGTTTCATGAGATAAAAAAGTTAACTAAAAAAAGTGTTTTGCCTGATATCTAAAACATCATGAGAAGGGTCATGATAGTACTAGTACCATGTTATAGGTAATTATGGAATAAAATAATTAATAATTTCCCTCATTTAGATTTAGTTATTATTTATCCATCAGATTTTGGAGCGACATATCTATAGATACATTTCATACTCAATTTATTGATTTGGATGGTGTGAGTTTTAGTTCCTTTCCATTACATATTTTTATTTCCATATATAGTTATTGAAATGACATGTGTTATTAGCTATTTAACATTCCTTGATAATTTATTTAAATTGATTAATTATTGATTCTACTTTACTTATCGTAACTAAGCATTTGAGATCATTATTATTGTGTTTCCTTCCACTCTTTTATGATGAAATTATATTTGAATAAGCATTAAAGGATAAATTTTCTTTTATTTTTTTATGTATCATGATTTTATATCATAATACACAATGTATTATGGGTATCATGTATGTAATCTGGTCATCCAGGATTGCTAAATGGAACATTTATTTGGTAATTATTTCCTTATAATAATCAAATTATAAAAAACAAAAGCATAGACATCGGGGTAGTATGATTGGGGCATTAGAGTTAAATTAATGAAATCAATCTTATACTAACTAGGATATCACATAGGCCGGTGGTAGGTGATTCACCATTATCTCCCTTTAGTTGTAGGTTCAAGCCTTGAATCCTTTCTAGTTGTTATGGGTTGTCGCCTGACCTATGGTTTGTCACCTTTCTAATACTATATTAATATAAATATGTCATCATCTGTAAAAATTTCATTAATATATTATCCAGTAATGGAATTTTTTATCTTAAAATTTTATCTCATAAGTTTCATTTTTCATTCCAAAAAATATAACAACCCGTATTAAATCATTCCTTCATAGAGTCAAAGGCTATCTCATACATTTCATTTTTATCTTCAAAGGTTATCTCATACGTTTCATTTTTATATGTCATATTATCTTGGTATAGGTGGTGTTGGATGATGATTGGTATGTTTTTGAATTTATCTTGAAAATATCTTAATTAAGAATAATTTTTCAAGACACAGTTAGGAACTAATAAAATATATTCTATGACTCATCAAACATATTGTTTTCTATTATAGTGTATTGTCTATGTGTATGATGGAGAATGAATTATGTTGTGTTATAAATATTATTCAAAATATATATGGGGATAATATACAATGTTTTTTGATATATTTGAAAACTAAATAAATACGTAGTGATCTTTATAATATCAAAATTATGATAGACAAGATACATATTTATGATTTTATATAAATTGGGGTTGTAAAATGTAATTTTTTTCAATTATTATAATCATTTGAAAAATAATGTAAAATATTATTTTCCAACATAAAATTATATTTGATTATAATAAATATTTTTTTATTAAAAAAATCTCATGTTTTAGAGTTTTACTGAATTCAAATTTAAATTAGTAAATGAAAAGGTGTAAAATTTTAAAATAAAATATCAAATGACTAAATGACATAGAATACCTAATATAAACACATTATTTTTAAACAAGTTGTCTAACTATGGTATCATGTCTTACTCTAATAAGATGATTTATAAAAATAAGTTATTATTATCATGAATCAATAATATGAGAAATTATTATGGGATTATATATTATGAGTGATAGATAGTGACAGAATCTAACAACAAGGTGATTACATTTCTTGTGTTTAAATGGACCATTATGTTACTGAATTTCATTTTTATGGGATATATAATTATTATTATATTTTTATATGTAAAATTTAGATAAATAATTTTATGGTGATGTCAAGAAGACATTTAATGTATGGAGTTGTTATAAGAGGGTGTATATAAAGAGATATACAGATTTTTTGACATTTAATATCAGTATGAAGTGAGAAAAATAGTAGGGAAAATAGAATCTATGTGGGAGATCTTAAGAGTATAAAGGCTATCTTTTTAATATGAAATTTAATTGATATATATTGATAGTTTTTTAGAGAGGAATAATAAAAGCATGAATGGGTTTTTCTATAAATATACTTCGTAATATTTTTTATTTGATGATTAGATGTGTAATTCAATTACTAAATTCGTTTGGGGGAACTAATGTATTTTGGGAAGAAACATCATCATTATAATGGTTTATATTTATCAAATTTCATTATTATTTTTAAATAAAAATTAATCAATCAAGGGTAATCCGTTCTTGATTGAATAATTTATATAGATTATATTATATCATATATTAATGAATAATATCTCATTAATCCAATAATATAAACATTTCTTATGAGTGGTGATAATTTTTAATATATATAATATATTATGTTTTTTTCTCATTCCCCAGATGAATTTCATTACATTATATCTTTTGTATAATTAATAAAATAAAAATACTTTAGAGATAATTCACTCTAAAAGGTGTCCAATATTTTTTTTCTTGAAATTAATGAAAATTTTAAAACCTAATATCTCACTATGTGACACACTTTTTGAAATTGTTAGGTCCTATTAATATTATTTAAAAATACTATCAAGATATTTAATATATTAAAATTTTACAAATTTTGATTTATATTATTAATGGATTAACTAGTTTTGAAAACTTCTCACAAATATCATAATTGAATCCTAATTATCCAATAAAAATATGTATTTATGTTATATTCATTAGGTTTTCCCATTATTTAACTTCCTCTATCATTGTAGGGTTATGAAAATATACCATCCATAGTGAAAACAAGACCCATGAATGAAATTTTTTGAAAATAAAGTTCAATCATTCAAAATTTCCTACATAAAACATTTCCCAAATGATGTAATCCTATGATAAATTAATTTTCCAAATGACTAAATTCTGGAAAATTTTTGTTTTTATTTTCAAAAAAAATCTATTGGTGGAAATATAAGGAACTTCATGGTAAATTGTGTATACAAAAATATCCTATTGCAATGATATACCTTTTTTCTCCTACATCAATCTTTATAATCAATAATGTATTTTTTGATTACATAATAAATCAAATAATAGTGTGAATATAAAATTAGAAGTGTAAATTAATTTCATTTCGATGGAGGATAATACTTATCAAAAGTGTACTTATGTCTTTTTCTAATCATGTGTTATCCATCCATAATCCACTAAAAGTAACAATCACCAAATTAGAGAATAAGATGAATACATTTTTATGTAATGCCAATCAGGTTGTTCGTTTCCATTGGGATTAATAAAAGTTCATTTCTAGGCCAGTTGAGGAGGGTGGTATTGGTTTCTAATGTGTGGTGAAAATCATGCAGAGAATGTATGAAATATTGGTGTGTGTTATGGTTAATTGGAATTTTTTGGGAAGAACTTTAGAAAAAATAGGTATGGGGAGGACAAGATGGATTGGTAAGAATGAAACAAAATATTAATTAGACTTTCCTTTAGCATGAATGGAAATATAGAGGTTTGAGAGGGTCACATTCATTGGATATCTTGATGTGGATACATCAATTTCTGGACTGAAAAATGGGTAGGGGATCTATTTTACTATATAGGGTTTTTAGTTCCAAGTATTTTATTTGAATGGTCCTTCATATTTCAAATTTATCTGAATTCTATTCTGAATAATGACATGATTTTTTTGAGTCCACTAGGCTGATTAATGAATATGAAAAAATAATTTGTGTGGGTTAATCTTATGGGAAATTTGGATGTCGGGATTACATGAAACTCAAACATATGGGATAAAATTTTGAGGAATGAGAACACGTAATTTGGTCTAGCAATCTTTTGGAAAGTATAATTTTCTTTTCTAGAGATTTAAGAATCATTAAAATCCCAGGGATGAGAATATACAGATGAATGGAGTTAAAATAGCTTCTCACTTCCAGTGTTTTGCAAATGTATCTATTTGAAATAATTTCACATGTTTTATTCCAACAAGAATAGAGGAAGCTAATTTAGACCTACATGAAGAAATAATTAAACATCAATGGTGGTAAGGGTTTGGTTCAATAAATTATAAATGCTTTTTTATAGGGTGTTGTCCTAACAGGTACAAAACTGAGGCCCCAAGGAATGGTTTTTGCGCTGATCTTCTAGGATCCCAAGAATGTGATTAACAAGGAAAGAGAATGTATCAAACTATCTTTCAGTTCTTGTATAGGTGCATATGGAGGTTATGGAAGAAAAATTGGGGGTGATGATTAATGGAATTATGGATTCATTCACCATGAGAAGGATCATTAAATATTCATTCACGAGTGGGGGTAACATAAGATGTATCTAGTGATTCTGGGTTTCTTGGAACCCCCTCCCCACTTCCAGGTTTATGTTTAATGTTGATGGATCCTAAAATGTTGGAATTATGAGATAATATTGTCTCATAAAGTACATGAGGGGATATTTTACCCTAAACTATAGTTTATTTTGTTTTATATGAATGTCATTAGGAACTGAGGCAACATCCATGCACAATTGTATCACTCTTTTTGTGCATCTCTACATTCAGAATATGGAGATTGACTGCAATTCACCTATGCTTATTGGGTTTCTACAAAAGGAGGACCTCATTGATAGGGATATGATTTATTTAATCAAAGGATGTTGATTTTTTCTATGTCAAATTGATTCCATTAATCATAGTGGAAGGTAAGGGTACTATATGGCTGGTTCTCTTGCTAGCAGAGGGAGACCGGTTGAGAATTTGAAATTGTACACTGGTTTGGGGGATTTACCTAATGATTGTATGATCATATCCAGAAGTGATGCACTAGGCCATCACCATTTTATCCCCTTTAGTGGGGTGTCTTTCTAAATGAAATTTCATTTCTGTACTAAAAAATTAATTTTTTGTCAGTTTATAGTCAATACACAACCTCATGATCTGTTATTTTTCATCAAAAATATGATTGTATCCCCATAAGAAGAAAATAATCTTATAAATTAATCATTTATTCAATAACACTATTTGTTATATAATGCCTCCATTTCAATTAAATTCGTATGGTACAGTTCTAGGGATATGGGTTTTTTTGATATATATGACATTAATAGAGAATTTTATATCATTATCAAGATAGATAATAGAAAATTTATCACTAAATACATCTATCTAATCTTGTAAAATGGTTACATATTCTATTACCATATCCTAATTCACCATTATTGAATTCACATCATATATTACCCCACTAATTAATTCACTACTATTATTCATATGGGATTATTCTTAATTGGATTCATGTGAAAAATATTCCCTCTAAAAATCATTGATTTAATGCACACCAAAAAAATTATAACATCTACTTAAATGAATATCTTTATGATAATTAGATATACATCATGTTACTAATACTACATCAACATCCATTGTTGATATGAAACCATGATTTTAATCTACTGAAATAAAATGCATATTAATAGGGATAGTGCAATATATTTCCATTGTAATTAAATAACTACTGTGTTTTATAATAATAAATTATCATCTTAATATATCATAGGAGAATCAAAATTAATTTCAAATATATAATTTCAATATAATTTATGGGGTCTAAATTTGACATTTTATATGATAATTTTTAATTCATGACCATAATACTTGTGATTTCATCATTTAGAGCATCAAATCATATTGTATCCAAAAAATAATTAAATTATACCCTTGACATCTTATGGGATAGATTTCCATAATTCCAATTGAAATAATTTTAGTAATTACCCATCTACTTGAAATTATAGAATTTTATATATATTTTTCTCTCATTCGCTGATTCATGTGAGAATGGTGTCCAAGTTCACTTTAGAAAAGAAATACCCCATTCATTTTAAACATTCTTCATTGTGTTTCTTCATTTTTTTTAAAATAGAAAACTCTAACCTTCCCTGATTATCACCATTATGTAGTCCATCCTTATAGATTTTCATCATCCTCTCCTCCAAATATTTCCATTATTAATGTATAATTTCGAAAATGTGTTCATTTTATTTATAGAAATGATAACCACATTATATATATAAATCATCATAGAGAATAAGGCCCTTTAGAGACTTGAACATATCAAATGAATTTTTTTTTGATATTGTACTCTATGTTTTGTATGTAGTCCCCGTGATTCATATCCTACCATGTAATGTTAGACTTGGCCTTAGAAACATTCACTTCTTTTTTCTTATATAAATTAATAAATTATATTTTCATCTTATATTGTTTCACTTGAGGTAAATTATTCTATAAGAAGATTAATTTGAAATTATTACACTCGTTGTGTTCTATTTTTACTCATTATTTCTATTATATACGAATCACCAAGAATTATCAACATATCAACTTAATTAATATATATATATATATAATTTCTCCCAATCAGAGAATCCTAATGATATAAAAGTATTTTATCAGGACAAGATCCACAGTTAAATACATAATTAATTATAAATCACATAAAATGATGATGCTTTCTCTTTTATGATTTGATCATAGGTTCTTATGACTTCATTAGGTTAATATATTTTTCCATATTAGAATTATTTTTCAATAACCTTGGTAAAATTCCCTAGTATAACAATTATTTATTTTTCATCAACAGAAGCTTCATTAATATTCTCTTTTAATAAATCCTTACATTGTACATAGTTTCCCATATTGTTTACATTTGGTTCAAAAAATAATAATTTTCATAAAAATTTTATATAATTTTTTTGGGTGACACATTGAAATATAAATCATTGTAACTCCTTAATTAATTACTCTTTTAAATTCATTTATCACAAATTCATTTCATGTTTCCAAACCATCATAGAATATTTTCTATAATTTAGTAAGGATTCATCATAATTTATTTTTCCACTAACTATACTTTTTTAAATATACTTAAAAACGATTCAACTAATATTTCATAGATTCTAAAAAAAACAAGAATCCATTAACATAAATATAATGTTTCATTATTACATTGGAAAAAGTATACAAGATGATATAAATAGTGTCAAATGTTTATAGTCTTGGGGATACTATATATATATACATAGATAATATGTTATTAATATTTATATTAAATAACACTCAAATTATAGATGACATAATTATGAATTCCCTATCATATTGTAATAGAATACTATATATAGTGTCTTTATTGATTTCTTTGAGAAGGTGGAAACATAATAGTGATGATCCTAAATACCATGTAAGGGACAACATATTAATTAAACAATAACCATCCTGATAAAAAACTATATAATAATAATTAATAAATAATAAATAATTTTAAATTAAAAAATATATTAAAATATCATAAATAAGGACTTATTGTGGATAATATAACGATGGGAATTGATCACTATAGATGTCATGAACATATTATAATGAACATATTCTAGGACATATTATAAAAATTTTAATGGCAGTATCATTAATATATCATATTTATTGAACGGGGGAAACTAGTGTACTAAGGGGATATATAATTACGGGACTTTCCTATCACATATTTCAACCAATACATTGGATCTTAGAATAAAATGTCACACACAGTACCTAAAATAATTTCAAATAATTCAATACTTTATAATACATAGAATAATTTTAAAAAATAATGACCTATAATGTTTTTCAAAATTGAATCAATAAATATACTCATATATCAATAAGCTTCCAAAATTAATAGTGCAGTAATGATATATATATGAATAACATTCATTAGTTATAATAATGTACTGGGAATTCATAGTATAAGGTGTATAATAAAATTAAATCTATAAATTAATGTTATTTGGAATATTATTATAAAATATTTTACGTAATAACAATCAAAGGAGTCTCCATGGGAAGAAAACTGTGTAAAATGTTGCTAAAATTATGTTTCATGATAAAAATAGATATTATAACGACCCATACTTTACATACATTGTTATTAATTCAGAATTGACGTATACTTATTAAAAAATATAACAAAACCATGATAGGACCGAATAGGTATAGTGTCTTTAGAAACTAAGAAACATAAACAACTGGTCCATAAAGCATCTACATTGTATCCCATTTTATTTCATCATATCTAGGGTCACTTTTTGGCATATTCTACTTAATAACCTTCTTCCTAACTTGGGGAAAATAAAACATACTAAAGGGTGATCTCAAACTCTCAGTAAGGGTAAACAAAGGAAATATCAATCATATCATATTAATAAGAACATAACATTTTGAAACTAATAACCTTCAAAAGATATCATAATATCATAACATGGGATAAATCATAGTAGTGATCAAATGTAAGCCCAATAATCAGAATAGAAAACATGGAACTTTTTGGTGTACACACATAATCATAGAAAATCATTTCATATTAGTCAAGACTCATTTCCAAGACTATCATTGCGGACAAAGTCCATTTCTGAACCGAGTTCACTCCTCGTTCTAGTCTTGTATCACTGAACCGGATTAACTTTTCATTCCAGACATGTCTATCTCTTGAGATATAAATCTTTACCCAATGAATTGGAAGGATATATAGGTCCCACCCATTTCATAATGAAACATTCTTATGTGTTCCACAAAATCATAAATTATATATCATAGCATAACCCATGCAATAAAAATGAGATTCTTAAACATCAGACCATCATAACATAATTCATACTAGATAAAAGGACTTCATAAAAATAATTCCTTAATAACATAATCAAATCAATGTAAAAATAGGGATATAAACAAAACCCTATATTATCTTATATGTAAAATAATTTTGATAAAACACTTTAACTCCATTCTTGAAAAAAATATCCTTTCTACTTCAAAATTGTTTTTTCTTTATAAACATGTCATACAATTTTAAACTAAAATAAGTCAATTAAAAATAATCTTGATAACTTTTAAAGGATTATTCATGGAAATAATTTTCTATAAAATCATAAAAATCCATTCATGTTGTATAAGTTAAAAAACATTCTTCACGTACTTTTGTCGGAAAAGTCAAAAAGTATCTCGTACTGAAAAAAACAAAAGATTCCTTCCATATCATGTACTAAAATTTCAACAATTGGTAAAATTGGATTTAAACAGTTGTATGAGGATAGAAATATTATTACATGTTGGGGAAACATGGATGTGGATGATAAATATGCCCCAGTAAATTCTGAAGTATAAACAATCTCGGATAAAAATGAGATTGTGAGATTTTCCCTTACCTTAGGTCTGATATACTTTGTACATATCCGAACCTCATGTATAATCATTTAATTAATGTCATTGATAAATTACTGAATCATATTCATTGTTATGATATCATATATAGTCATATTATTATCTTCTTAGTAGTAATATTTCATTGCTCCTTGTTATTCGACTGTTCATTGCTTTATGTTCTTATGCATGTTTTGTCGAATAAATTATTATTCCTATTTTTAGGATATAAATAACTTATTTAATGAATGTTATTAGTATAATATATATCATATTTATTCATTAAATTCATTTATATAATCATTATTCAATTAAGATCATGTATAACGAGTCGCATCACATCGTGTAGACCGTAGTCCTTACGTACGCATGAGCGATGATTTCGTTCCCATAATTAATGTATGGTATTGGAGTGGATGATAAAACGTCTCATAATTAGTATCATGTTATAATAATCATATATAGTTTTTCTTTACACCATTATACTCATCCATGTAAGTTGGTGGTGGAAAACAGATTACACCACGGCGTGGAGATGGTATTTCGTACGTATGCACGCGCAGTGATTTCATTTTCCATAGGATGGATAGAAGGTGAAATAGGTTTGTTTAATATTTATAATAAAATATCCATATATGAGTGACACTGATTTTATTAATTTATGATGAAACAAATAAATAATAAGAATTAAAGAACAAATAAATTGGAAGGGATCGGTAAAGGATATTACCTCTTATTTGACATGCCTCTTCTTAACCTCCTCTTAGGGCACTAAAGTTTGTATTTTAAGAAAACCAAGACCTCTAGTATGTTTCTAGGGAAGTGGAGAAGAGAATTTTTAAGGGGTTGGATGACCTTGAAGGCTCAATGAGGTGTGAGGAGGAGAGGGAGGAGGTTCTCTTTTATAAGGAAAGAGAGGGCACCTTATGAAAAAACTTAAAATATTTTTTTATAATAAATTCATATTCGGTTTATAATGGCTCCAAAGTTACTTATTTAGATACTATGGTGGGGATGGGTCTAAATCCTCTCATCCAATAGGTTTTAGACAAGTCTAGGTTACCATTTTAACCTTATCATTTAGATTTAACTCTACGTTAAATAATTTAACTTTTACCATGTCTTCTTGTATTCTTACACTATATGGTTAATAAACATACTATAAGCTGCTAATAGAATCCCAATTGGTTCCTGAAGTACATATATATTATTATATAAGACTTTTTTCCAAACCTTATATTTTTAGGAATAGAATATTAAATAATAATTTAATATATGTTTTAAAACTCTTTTATGACAATTTTGACACTATTTGGTATTTTTTTCTAAAATCATAATAGCATTATTACATCAAACAAAATTCATATAACAAAGCATAATATGTTTTATTAACCTATAAAATTAATGTAATTCATAAAAAGTCTCAAATTACATTTATTTTTGTATTTATAATATCAATTATGTTAATAATTCCTTAATAAGGTAATTACTGCATCATCATTGTGTCATAAATAAATTAAATTATTAATCTATAAAAATTATAAATAAATTACCATTATATAGGTAATCGTTTTATATTTATAATTAATATTTATAGTTGAATTTATCTTATGTATAACCCTATATTAAAAATGTTTTACTTATTAAACATTGACTTTAATTCTTTTAACTCTTCTTTGAATTAAATAATAATAAATGTACCAATCTATTCCAAATGAACCTAAATGGTCATATGTTATTCCTATTGTTGTTTTTAGTCGAATTAAACTTATCCCAAAGAATTATGACATGTGTTAGGGTAATAATAATATCAATTTTACCCTTAACTACCCTATTTACTTTTAACCGTGTTAAATAAAAGCAATAAGTTACTATTCACCAAAAATTATTTTTCTCTTATTGAACGACATTTTACTTACTGATATCAACCATGTCTCTTGTATTTTTGAAATTACACTCACAGAAGTGGTAAATTTATGTTTTATGAAAATTTGCAAATTCTCCAAAGAGGGGGGTAAAAGACGGTAAAAAGTTCAATAAAATATTTATATATCTAAAATTATTATAAAATAAATCCATTGAATTACATTGAACTTATATAGGTATTATGTATCTATTTTGACCTAAAATAAATTTAAATAAAATATATAATAATAAAAATTTGGTTTTAAACTATAACTGAGTGTTTTTCACTATTCATAAAAAATTGAATGTTTTTAGAAAAAACAAAAAATCCACCCTAAGCTAAATTCGATATTCCGAATCCGAAAATGAAGTCTATTCTGAAAGAAAAATTTTATAAAATATAAAAAATTGGGTTTTAATATTCATAACGCCTATTTTATATATTATTTTAATAACATATTTTTGTTTAGTGAAATTCAGTATTGCGTACAACACAAGATATCGAGGAAGGTTTCTTTGTATGTAACGCAAGCCAAGAAATTTTTGTGTGTATTGAAAGATTCCTTTGGCATTGTGTATAAAATAATACATAAAAACAAAATATTTCTCATAAAATCTCAGGGTGTTACATTCTTCCCCCCTTGAAAATAATTTCACCATCGAAATTCGGCACTTCGTAACAAACTAATGAGGATACCTCTCCCTCATCATATCCTCAAGTTCCCATGTAGCTTCTTCTAATTGGTGGTTTCTCCATAAAACATTAATCAAGCGAGTGGTCTTGTTTTTTAGAACTTTTTTTCTAAGATCCATAATCTCTATGGGCTGTTCTTTATAAGAAAGATCTTTGTCCAATGGTACAAATTATGAGCTTAGTACATGTGAAGGATCGACTATGCACTTTCTTATGAGAGATACATGGAAAACATCATGAACTTGAGAGAGATTCGGTGGAAGCACCAATCAGTAAGCTACCTTCTCAACACGATCTAGTATTTCAAATGGACCAATATACCTAGGTATCAACTTTCCCTTATTTCCAAATATCATTACTCTCTTCCAAGGAGATTTTCGTAAGAACACTTTATAACCCACTTCAAACTCTAGGTCTTTTCTTCGGTTGTCGGCATAACTTTTATTTTGACTCTGAGCTTCTCTTATGTGTTTTTTGCATTGATCATACCTTTTCTGCAATCTCATCAACAATATCAAGTCCTAATATCTTTCTTTCCCCAACTTCATCCCAGAAAGTTGGAGTTCTGCATTTCTTTCCATAGAGAGCTTCATAAGGAGCCATCTGAATACTAGAGTGAAAGCTATTATTATAAGACAATTTCACCAAAGGTAGGTGTTGATCCCAACCTCCTTTGAAATCCTTAAAGAAATCTCTCAACATGTCTTCTAGAGTTTGAATTTTCCTCTCAGACTGACTGTCTGTCTGAGGATGATAAGCAGTGCTGAAACTCAACTCTTTATCTAGAGTATGCTGAATACATTGCCAAAACATTGAGGTAAACCTCGAATCCCGATCAGATATAATAGAAAGTGGTACTCCATGAAATCTTACTACTTCCTTCATATATATCCTGGCCAGCTGATCAAGAGAGAATTATTCTCTAATAGCAATGATGTTTGATGACTTCGTAAGACAATCCACTGTAAACCAGATTGCATTTTTTCCTTTGGATATCTTAGGAAGTCCAGTGAAAAAGTCTATAGTGATGTTTTCCCATTTCCATTCCTGTACGGGTAATGGTTGTAACATCCCCTTAGACTTCTGTCTCTCACCTTAAACTTGCTGACAAACCATGCATCCAAAGACATATTCAACAACATCTCTTTTCATTCCATCCCACTAGAAGTTCTCTTTCAAGTCCCTATACATCTTCGTGCTTCCAGGGTAAATAGATAATGAAGAACTATGTGCTTCATCCAATATTTTCTTCAGTAATTCTGGGACGGGAGGAACACAAACCTGATTCCTGAACCATATTATTTAATCACAATCAATATGAAGTTCAGGAACAATTCTCACCCTCTTTTGTCAGTCTACATCTTCTTTCTATACCTCTTTAATCTTCACATGTATAGATGGTTGAAAATTCATTTGAGAAAGATAAGATTTTTCTCCATCCATTATAATTCCACGATCCATCCTTTGTAAATACATAAATATTGGATCATTTTTTATCCTCATCATGGATAATCTTGCATGGTCTTGTCAACTTAATGTGGCTGCCACCTTGTTTGCATTCTCTGGGTGGTAATGAATTGAGTAGTCGTAAACCATAATCAGCAAGAAGCCATCTTCTTTGGCACATATTCAGCTCCTTTTGGGGGAAAATATACATTAAACTTTTACGATCAGTATAAATATCACAACTTTCACCATAAAGATAATGCCTCTAAATCATTAATTCAATGATTACCGCAGCTAATTCCAAATCATGAGTTGGGTAATTTTGCTCATTGATTTTCAACTATACTGAGGCATAAGCTATCACCATATAGTTTTGCATGAGAACACACCCCAATCCCTTATTGGATTCATCACTATAGATCACAAACCTTTCTCCACTACAAGGTAGTGTGAGTACAGGTGCACTGGATAACCTTCTTGTTAACTCCTTCAAATTCTATTCACACTCCTTCGTCCAAAGGAACATAACTCCTTTTTTAGTAAACCTGGTGAGTTGATTAGATAATCGTGAATAATCTTTCACAAAACGTCGATAATATCCATCCAATCCAAGAAAACTTCATATCTCAGTTACTGTTGTTGGTCTCGACAATCTTTCGATAACCTCTATTTTTTCTGGAACAATAGATATCCCCTCTTTTGAGATTATGTGATGAAAAAATGTTGCTTTTTGAAGCCAAAAATCACACATGGTAAATTTGGCATAAAGCTTCTCCTTTCATGGGGTCTTTAATACAATTCTCAAGTGATCTTCATCTTCTTCCTTTCTCTTTGAATAGACAAGAATATCATCTATAAAGACTACCAAAAACTGATCAAGATAGTCTCTACTGACTCAATTCATTAGATCCATGAATATTACAGGGCATTATTAAGACCAAATTGCATCACTATAAATTCCTTGTTTCCATACCATGTATGGAAGGCCATATTTGGTATATCCTCCCTCTTGACTCTTAGTTGATGATACCCTGAACATAGATCAATCTTGGAAAAGTATTGAGCTATGCTTAGTTGGTAAAATAAGTCATCAATTCATGGGAGAGGATATTTGTTCTTGATAGTGATCGTGTTACGTTCTCGATAATCAATGCAGAGTCTCATTGATCTATCTTTCTTCCTAAAAAATAGAACAGGTGCTCCCCAAGGTGATGCACTAGGGCGTATGAATCCCTTATCAAGATTCTCTTGGAGTTGCATCTTCAATTCTTGAAACTCAATTGGGGCTATTTTATAAGGTTTCATTGAAATCGGCCTAGCACCTGATATGAGTTCTATTGAAAACTCAACTTCACGATTTGGTGGAAGACCTAGAAATTACTCTGGAAAGATATCATCAAACTCTCGTACAAGGAGAATATTCTTAATCGTGTGTTTATCTCCAACCATTTGAGATAAATAACCTTCATTTATTGGAATCAAGACCCATAAGATGGATGAAATTTCCACTGGAAGGTTATATTCATCCTTGCATTGATAGATGATCATAGATTGACCAGGAATATGAAATGTGACTTCTATTCATTGAAAATAAATATGAGCTCTATATAAGGAAATCCAATCCATGCCAAGAATCACATAAAATTCCACTATAGGAAGGATCACAAGATTTTCAGGAAGCACTTCACACAAACTTCAATTGGAGAAGAATTGTAATCTTTCGATGCAACTGTTGTGCCCTTAGGAGTTATCACAGCTAACTCAAAATCTAATTATTGAGGTAGTACGACGATACCCTTAGAAAATTCTTCATAAATAAAAGAGTGGGTGGATACATAATCAAATAAAACATTTTCTACTTTAGTGTGGATGGTAAGTGTACATTTCATCACTTTGTTATCGTATTCCACATCGCCGATAGAATTTCTATGTGACTTTCCTTTTTCTTTGGACTTAAGAGTATGTTAACATCGATCATCATCAACAACCCTTAGATTAGGGCATTTATTATCATAATTCCCTATTTACATTCACATGTAACATTGAAGTGTAAGAGGTGCATTTTGTGTAGCCTTTTCTTTGTTCGAATCACTAGACATATTTTTCACATCATTGCAAAATTCAAATGCCCGATGACCTTATTTTCCACATTTGAAACATTTACTTGTCCCTTTAAGTCAATTCCTTCCATTTTTCATTTCACACTTTGAGCATAAGGGAAAACTAATCTTCTTTTCAGTTTAGTCTTTAGATTTCCCTTTGAATTCCATTTTCCTCTTCTTATCAAACCTATATGACTGATGGGTTACTCCAATCTCCATCTCAACCTTGAGAGCACATAGAAAAATTTCCTCATAGATATTTAAGTCCCTTATGACTAACACCCTTCGAAGACTTGATTTTAAGCCACTAAAGAATCGATTGATCTTACTCTCAGGCTGGATAACAATTCTGGAAGCATACCCTGCAAGTCCTGTAAAATTTTCATCGTAGGTACCAACAGATTCATTATCCTTTTTCTTTAGTTCAAGAAACTCCTTCTCCATCTTTGTTCGAAGAACACGAGGGAAGTACATATTGAAAATTTTGTTCTTGAAATCGTCACATTCTATGGATTCAATTTTTCCTCTTTTCCTCGTATTCTTGATAAGATTTCACCATTGATCATCTTCACCTTTCAAACGATATAATTCTAAGATGACTTTATCATGCTCAGAACATTGAAGAACTGGAAATATATTTTCAGTGGTACTAATCCATTGTTCATCAACAAATGGATCAATAGACCCGGTGAATGAGGGTGCACGCTGCCTCATGAAAATTTCAACCGAATTTTTCTCCTTCCTTTTCTTGTTTGGATGTCCTGCATGATTCATAGCTTGAGAAAGTTGTGTGAGCAAGGCTTCATGATTTTTCATTCCAGCTCCCATAACGTTTGGTTGCTCAGGGGGAAATCATTGCATTGCCCATCGCATTTATCATTAACACAGTTTTTTCGGGTTACATCCATTGACTAAAACCATTAATAATAGTGTGAGAAACACTAATCATAATAGGTAAACCACATAATAAAGAATAAAATTTCACACTTAAGGTCTTATCATAGGTTATTCAAGGCCATTTAAAAAACACTAATATTGTGTTCTATGCTTAGACATATTCTTAGGGTTCTTACAAAGGATTTCACATCCTAGTTTCTAAAGGTTGACTATACCTTTCCTCTAATACCAACTGTAATGACCCATACTTTAAAAACATTGTTATTACTTCAGAATTGAAAAAAAAAACTTATTATAACATATCACAAAACCATGATAGGATCGTATAGGTATAGTGTCTTTAGAAACTAGGAAACATAAACAACTAGTCCATAAAGCATCTACATTATCTCCTATTTTATTTCTTCATATATAGAGTCCCTTTTGGAATATCCTACTTAATACCCTTCTTCCTGACCAGGGAAAAATAAAACATACAAAAGGGTGAGCTCAAATGCTTAGTAAGGGTAACCAAAATAAATATCAATCGTATCATATTCATTAGAACATAACATTTTGAAAATATTAACCCCCAAAAGAGATCATAATATCATAACATGCGATAAGTCATAGTAGTGAAATGTAATCTCAATAATCATAACATAAAACATGAATCTTTTTTGAATATACAAATAATCCTAGAAAATCATTTCATATTAGTAAAGACTCATTTCCAATACTATCATAGCGGACAAAGTCCATTTCTAAACCGAGTTCACTCCTCATTCTAGTCCTATATAACTGAACTGTATTAACTTGTTGTTCCATCCATGTATATCTCATGAGATATAAATCATTACCCAATGAATTGTAGGGAGATATAGGTCCCACCTATCTCATTATGAAACCATTCTTATGTGTGCCACAAAATCATAAATTATATATCATAGCATAACCCATGTAATAAAAATGGGAGTCTTAAACATCATGGCATCATACAATTTTAAACTAAAAGAAGTTAATTAAAAATAAACATGGAAACATGTAAAGTAATCTTCATGGAAATAATGTTCTATGGAATCATAAAAATAAATTCATTCCCTATAAGTCAAAAACACATTCTTCTCGTACTTTTGCTAGAAAAGTCAAAAAGTATCTCGTACTGAAAACAACAAAAGATTCATTTCGTATCTTTTACTAAAATTTCACCAATAGGTAAAATTTGATTTAAACAATTTTAGGAGGATAGAAATAATATTTCATATTGAGGAAACATGGATGTGTATGATAAATATTCCCCTGTAAATTCTAAAGTATAAACAATCTCGGATAAAAATGAGATTGTGAGATTTTCCTTTACCTTAGGTCTGATATGCTTTGTACGTATCCGAACCTCCTGTATAATAATTTAAATAATGTAATTGAATTATTAAATAATCATATTAATTTTTATGATATCATATATGGTCATATTCTTATCTTCATATTAGTAATATTTCATTGCTACTTGTTATTCGGGTGTTCATTGCTTTATGTTGTTATGCATGTTTTGTCGAATAAATTCTTATTCCTATTTTTATGTTATAGATAAATTATTTACAGTATGGTATTATTGTAATATATATCATATTTATTCATTCAATTAATTTATATAATCATTATTCAATGAAGATCATTTAGAACGAGTCGCGTCCCATCGTGGAGACGGTAGGTCGTACGTACGCACGAGGGATGATATTGTTCCCATAATTATTGAATGGTATTGGAGTGGATGATGGAATGTATCAGAATTAGTGCCATGTCATAATAATCAAATATAGTTATTCTATACACCATTAAACCTATCCATGTAAGGTGTTGGTGGAAAAACATATTACACCACGGCGTGGAGATGGTATTCTGTACATACGCACGCACGATGATTTCATTTTCCGTAGGATACATAAAAGGTGAAAAAGGGTTGTTTCATATTTATAATTACATATAAGTATATGAGGGATACTTATGTAATTAATTTATGATGAAACAAATAAAGAAGAAGAAGTAGACAAAGAAATAAATTGGAAAGGATCAGTAAGGGATATTACCTCTTCTTTGACGCGCCTCATCTTAACCTCCTCTTAGGGCACTAAATTCGGTCTTCTAAGAATACCAAGAACTCTAGTATGTTTCTAGGGAAGTTTAGAATAGAAATTGGTAGGGTTTGGCCGAGCTGGAAGGCTCGATGTGGTGTGAGGAGGAGAGGGAAGAGGTGCCCTTTTATAAGGGAAGAGAGGGGCACCTTATAAAAAACATAAAATATTATTTTATAATAAATTCATATTCGGTTTATAGTGGATCCAAAGTGACTTATTTCGAGTATAGGGTAAGGATGGGTAGAAATCCTCTCAACCAATATGGTTTAGAAAAGTTTAGGTTACCATTGTAACCTTATCATTAATATTTAACTCTAAGATAAATAAGTCATCTTTTACCATGTATTCTTGTATTCTAACAATATGTGGTTAATAAACTTACTATAAATTTCAAATCTAAACCCAATAGGTTCATTAATGTCATATATATTATTATATAAGACTTTTTACTGAACCTTATATTTTTAGGAATAGAATATCAATTAATAATTTAATATTTTTTTTTAACTCTTTTATGTCAATTTTGACACTATTTGGTATTTTGTTTTTTCTAAAATCATAACAGCATTATTACTTTGCACAAAATTCATCTAAACAACCCTAATATGTCATAGTAACATATAAAAGTAATTTGATTCATGAAATGTCTCATTTTACATTTATTTGGGTATTTATAATATCAATTATGTTAATATTTAATTAATAAGTTAATTACTACATCATCATTGTGTGATAAATAAATTAACTTATTTAATGTCTACAAATTATAAATAAAATACCATTATTTAAGGAATCATTTTATATTTCTAATTAATATTTATAGTCAAATTTATATTATGTAATACCCTATATTAAAAATGTTTTACTTATTAAACTTTGATTTTAATTCTTTTCACTCTTCTTTGAAATAAATAATAATAAATGTGTTAATCTAATCCAAGGGGACCCAAATGGTAATATTTCATTTATAAGGTTGTTTTTGGTCGAATTACACTTCTACAATAGAATTAGTACATTTTTTTGGGTAATAATAATATCATTTTTACCCTTAACTACCATATTTACTTTTAACCGTGGTAAATAAAATTAAAAAGATATTATTCACCAAAAATTATTTTTATCTTATTGAACCACATTTTACATACTGATTTCAATAGTGTCTCTTGGATTTTGCAAATTCCACTCACAGAAGTGGTAAAATTATGTTTTATGTAAATTTTCAAATTCTCATAGGAGGTGGGTAAAAGACGGTAAAAAGTACAATAAAATATTTATATATCTAAAATTATTATAAAATGACTCCAATGAATTACATTGAACTTATATAGGTTTTATGTATCTATTTTGACCTAAAATAAATTTTAATAAAATAAATAATTGTAAAAATTCGATTTTAAACTATAACTCAATGTTTTTCATTGTTCATCAAAAATTGAAAGTTTTTAAAAAAAAAAAAAATTCACCCTAAGCTAGTTTCAATATTCCGAATCAAAAAATGAAGTCCATTTTGAAAGATAAAATTTAGATAATTTCAAAAGGTGGGTATTACTATTCATAGTGGCTAGTTTATTTATTATTTTAATAACATATTGTTGTTTAGTGAAACTCGGTATTGCGTACAACACAAGCTATCGATGAAGGTTTCTCTTGCATGTAACGCAAGCCAAGATAGTGTTGTGTGTAGTGAAATATTACTTTGGTGTGGCGTATAACATAATACATAAAAACAAAATATTTCTCATAAAATCTCTGGTTGTTATAGATATTTATCTGATCATGAAAATATGCACATATTTTTTGACATAAAATTAAATTTAATTCCCTATAATTCTCTTAGTATTTGGTAAAAAATAATTTTTTTTAATTTTGTATATATTTGAAATTTTTTTCTGAAATTGATATAATGTTATGTATTGAATTGATTTATTATTTTTTTGTGGGTTAATCACCCTGGAAACAGTATATTTATCTTTTTTGAACTGTGAAAATGAGAGGAAGTCATAGTGACTTTGTATAAATTTGAATCAATATGATTGCGAAGTTTCATTTATATCACAACTTGTGACATGTGGGGATTATATGATAAAAATTTACCTTTTACTCAGGTATAATTTTATCATTATAAATAACAATTCTATTTAACTACCCTGTGATATATATCAATGTTGTGATAATAATATGTCTATATCTATAATACCACCACTAGATATGGCCCTTCTATATCAAAGGATATGACATATTAAAATCAAAGTGCATTGGTGAACCACTGTTAATGGCATACCTATTCCCAACGAGACATCACAATCACACCACCTGACAAGACCATATCACATATGGTCCACCATTCCGTATTTTTGGGGTTTCTCTACATTTCCCATGCATTCATATCACCCATTATAAAACCCCATTAATAATAATTTTTTCAAGAAAAGTTACCAACAATACAAATAAATATTGAGTCACTAATTATGATATCAAAATTCTAAAACATGTCATCCCATCATAATAAGATACATATTTATATAAAAACACATGACATAAAAAATATTGCCACCACATATGACATGACTAATTGAAAATAGATACTATGATGATTCACTAAAAATTAGTGAACCATACATTGTAATATAACCATATCATAACCCATCTGTATGTACATTGAATTATTCGTTCATATCATAAAACACCCACATAGATATTCCAAGGTCTCCTTAGTGATTTAAATTCATGGAAATGGTAAATAAATAAATGATGGGAGATTATAATAATTGTTGAATAAGTGGATCAAAATTTCCTACATACCTAATCGTGAGAGGGATTAAATAACATATTAATCAACATACCCAACTAAATCGAGTATTGGAATTATAATAAGTCCATCAAAATATTGATCTTGGAATGAAATGATCATGGGTAGCACATTAAAGTCCTTGTCACTCAATGTTTAACTAGGAGGTAACAATGTCTTGTCCACATAGATAGATCCCCATTAAATAAATTCCACAAGGGAATGATCCATGGGTTATGTAAAATTATATTAAATAAGGAGATGAAAATATAAGTGTGGGTTCTAAAAATCCCATCATAGATCTAGACAGAGATGAGACTACTGGATTTAGTGTGAAACCTTTCTAAGATGATGAAGTGACGTTAATGGGAATTAGGAAGCAATAAAAGTTCACACAATTATTTAGATGATTTAGCAAGTAATGACCCTTATAATTTATGTGAATTTTTTATTTTTGTTAATTTTTTCCATATTTTATAATATGTGTATCTCATGTAGTATTGTAATATTGGTGTGGGAAATGAAGTCTTAATTTATTTTCATATTATTTAAATTTTCATGTGTGCTTGTGTAATAATTAAAACATTGAATATTAATGTCTATATTATTTATAGTCTAAGGATGAAATTTTATTTTGAGTAATATATTAAAAGTGGAAGATCATACATTAAATTGGGAGTCTACACATAGTTATTGGGTGGTGTATGTAGAGTCCCGAAGCCTGACGTACATGGACATTACATTACATTTGCGGAATACTTAGTACATAACAAAAACACACACACAAGGATCGTAATAGTTTAGTGTCTTTGGAAACTCGGAACGTAATCTTCTAATCGTGGTGAAAGATCTTCAATATCTCCCATAAAGATCTTCCCTTTTTTTTACCTAAAACCTTTCTTTATATCCTGGGGAAAAGAAAACATAAAAGGGTGAGCTCAAATGCTCAGTAAGGGTAAAAAAAAGAAATATCAATCACATCATATACATAAGAACATAGCTTTTGGAAATCTTAACCTGCAAAAGAGCTCATAATATCATATCATGGGATAAATCATAGAAGTGAAAATGAGATCCCCATAATCATAACATAAAACTTGAAACTTCGTGGCATGCACACATAATCATGGAAAATCATTTCTTGTTAGTCATGACTCATTGCCAAGACTATCTTAGTGGACAAAGTCCCTTTCTAAACCGAGTTCACTCCTCGTTTCAGTCCTGTATCACTGAACCGAAATAACCTTCCGTTCCAGCCATGTCTATCTCATGAGATATAAAATCTTTACCCAATGCATTGGAGGGAGATATAGGTCCCACCCATCTTATAATGAATCCTTTCTTATGTGTGCCACATAATCATAAAACATACATCATCGCATAACACATGTAACAAAAATGGGATTCTTGAAACATAATGACATCATAAATCAATTCATATAATATAAAGGAATTCATAAAAATAATTCCATCACAACATGAACAAATCAATTTAATAATAGGGATAAAAACAGAACCCTTTATTATCTTAGATGGAAAATAATTTTGATAAAACACTTGAACTCCATTCTTGAGGAAAATATCCTTTCTTCTTCAAAAACATTTTTCCTTTCCTAACATGTCATACAACTTTAAAATAAAAGAAGTTGATTAAAAATAAACTTGAAAACTTGTAAAGGAAGCTTCTTGGAAACAATGTTTTAAAAATCCATTCATTCCGTATAAGTTAAAAAAAACATTCTTCGTACTTTTGTCGGAAAAGTCAAAAAGTACCTCGTACGACAAAAGATTCCTTTCATACATATTACTAAAAACTCACCGAAGGGTAAAAATGGATTTAAACAATTGTAGGTGGATGGAAATAATATTACATTTTGATGAAACATGGATGTGGATGATAAAATACACCCCAGTAATTACCAAAGTAAAAACAATCTCGGATAAAAGTGAGATTGTGATATTTCCCTTACCTTAGGTCCGATTTGCTTCGTATGTGTCCGAACCTCCTCTTCTTTGAAGCGCCTTTTGGAGACCTCCTCTTAGGGAACTAAAATTGGTCTTTGAGGAAGACCAGAACCTCTAGGATGTTTATAGGGAAGTGGAGAAGAGATTTTGGCAGGGGTTGGCCGAGCTTGAGTGCTCAAATTGGTGTGAGGAGGAGAGGGAGGAGGTGTCCTTTTATAAGGGAGGAGAGGGGCACCTTAGGAATACCTCAAAATATTATTTTATATTAATGTCAAAATCGGTTTATAATGGTTCCAAAGGGTCTTATTTCGAAGCTAAAGTGGGGTTGGGTCGAAATCCTATCAACCAATAAGATTTAGACAAGTTTAGGGTATTATTTTAACCTTATCAATTAGATTTAACTCTAAGTTAAATAATTTAACTTTTACCGTGTCTTTTTGTTTTCTTTCACTATATGGTTAATACACTTACTATAAAATGCCAAACGAACCCCAAATTTTTTATTATTAATATATATATCCTTATCTAAGTCATTTGGACGAACCTTAGATTTTTAGGAATAAAATAACAATTAATAATATAATATTTGATTTAAAAACTATTTTGTGTCAATTTTGACACTATTTGATATATGATTTTTGTGAAAGTCATAACAGAATTATATGTTCGAACCAAGTTGATTAAATCAACACTAATATATCATAGTAACCTAGAAAATTAGTGGAATTTATAAAAAGTCTCAAATTATATTTCGTTTGGTGTTTATAACATCAATTATGTCAATATTTCATTAATAAGATAATTACTGCATCATCTTTGTGTCATAAATAAATTAACGTATTTGATGTCTAAAAATTAAAAATAAAATACCATTATGTGGGAAATCTTTCTAGCTTTCTAATGAATATTTACAATCGAATTTATCTTATGTATAACCCTATATTAAAAATGTTTTAGTAAATAAACTTTGATTTTAACTCTTTTAACTCTTCTTTGAATTAAATAATAATAAATGTCCTAATCTAATCCAAGTGGGCCTAAATGATAATATTTTACACTTAAGGTTGTTTTTGGTCGAGATACACTTGTCCAATAGAATTAGGACATGTGTTAGGGTAATATTAATATCATTCTTACCCTTAATTACCCTATTTACTTTTAACCGTGGTAAATAAAAGTAAAAAGTTACTATTCACCAAAAATTATTTTCATCTCATTGAACCACATTTTACTTACTGACATCAACCGTGTCTCTCGGATTTTTGAAATTCCATTCACAGAAGCAGTAAAATTAAGATTTATGAAGAAATTAATTTTTTTAACTACCACTTAGTAGTTTCACTATTCATCAAAAATTGATGTTTTTCAGAGCAATGCCAAAATTTCATCCTAAGCTATATTTCATATTCCGAATTCAAAAATAAAGTCTATTTTACCAAATTCATATCATATAATTTGCATTAATTAATTTTATAATTAAATCCCGCTGTTAAAACAAATAGCGTGTTTTTAAGAAACAATATCTATCAAAAGATTGACACTTGATTATGTCTGGTTTAAATGTGAAATTACATCCAATGACCAACATTGTATTAAATTGTAAAAACATATTCTAAATATACTTTAAAACCACTCAAATTAATAATTTATCACTATTAATTATTTTGATTAAAAAAGTTGTTTTTAATTTAGTAATTTTCACTATTCATCAGAATATGAAAGTTATCCGAAAAGTACCAAAATTTCACCTTAGGCTAAATTCGATACTCCGAATCCAAAAATGAAGTTCATTTTGAAAAATAAGATTTAAAGAGTTTTAAAAAGTGGTTATTACTATTCTTAACGGCTAGTTTTAATAATATTTTAATAGCATATCGTTGTTTAGTGAAACTCGGTATTGCGTATTACACACGCTATCGAGGAAGGTCGTGATTGCGTGTAATGCAAGGCAAGTCAAGGATGCGTGTTGTGCAAGCTCCTTTTGGTGTAGCGTACAACACAAGACTTTAATAAAATTAAAAAGAATATTTTTTTTTATAAAATCTTGGGCTGTTACATTCTACCCCCCTTAAAATGAATTTCGCCCTCGAAATTCGTCGAGGTTATAAATGGTTTACTATTCGAAAGTTTCTTTAATAGAAACCCACATCGTAAAAAGGAATATCAAAACCAATCTTTAAAAACAAAAGTATGAAACGTAACGGTTACCCAAATAAACTAATCATTGGGTTTCCACATAGGTGAAAATATGGATATGGAAGAGAAATCTAACCATCATGTTCTGATGGAGAGTGGTAGAGAACATGGCTATGGAAAAGCCAGTAATCACAAATCCATATATTTGTGATGATATAAGGTACCATCTGATTCATCAGGTATAAGATCACTAGGACAACATTTTTGGTTTTCAAGATCATTTCCCTAAAGTTGAAAATTTGAATTGGAATAAATACTTACTTTATTTTGGTACAATCTCACTGTTGTTCGTGCCTTGAACAATTTCCACTTCATCTCTTAAATAAATTAAGTTGAATTTGTTATTCATGAAGTGTTAGCAGATCATGTGATAGAATGACGGGTCATTCCATCTGTCTCAAACAAAAGGTTAGCAAAAAATTATATGCATAAGTCGATCTATAGTGAGATTAATCATATATGGTTCCTAAAATGGACTTATACTTCATATATCATACTGCTTAATATAATAAAACTAGTTTCTACTAAACAGGGACTTCCTGTAGGCCAGTGGTAGGCGATAAAGGCCAGTCGCACTTCGGTTGTGGGTTCGATTCCCACAGCCTTGTCCGAAGCGATGGGCTGTCGCCCGTCCTGTAGGTTGTCCTTTTTCCAAAACTATATAACATCCCATCAATAATATCGAAAAAAACAAACAATACTAACTTATGTACAACATAATCCATTCCAATCTTTTAGGCTTATCCATAATACTGCAGTCGACTCTCATAATATAGTGAAAATGATTACCAGAGATTTAACACCATCATCGATCCCCATATATCATAAGATATATCTTGTTGGTCACATTCCAAACATTCAAAGGCCTTAATCTTGTACTCTCTTGAATACCCATTGAACCTTAGTGAAAACTTGAATGTAGTTAAAAGTTAACACTTTTCACATACCGAAATCCTCAAAATTCTATATACTCAAACCATGATATCACTTAGTCCTTATATCAATCATGAGCTCATGAATACTATCAAACATTTAATTTTCTCCTTATCCCTTCATTATGCGCATATCTTCTACATTCCAAAAATATCTGAATAACCTTTCATGGATACTGGTAACATTAATCATACACTTTCAAAACACAAGGAAAGACAACAGTGTAACAATCCATAGACGTCTCTTTATTCCAAAATTACACATGATAAACATGTAATCATTCCACTACATTCTCAAACCATTGACCGAGCTTCAAAAATTCTTTCATCTCACATATCATTTGTAGTCTCTTCATCATCATCCACATAAATACTACCCATATGACCATACTGATTCTCTTCATGAGTCTTTCCCTTAGGGCATTTGTTTGCATAATGCCCATACATTCCACATTTAAAACACTTAACCATTTTTGATGTCGTAGCAATACCATTATCCTCATCCATGGTGTTAACCGACCCTTTTCCTTTGCACTTACTTGCTTTGTGTCCTTCTTTTCCACACCCAAAGCATCTTCCAGTTCCCTTGAAACATTCTCCTTGATGCCTCTTCCCACATGATTTACATAGGGGAAATTGAACTTTCTTTCCTCTATGATCATCATGGAACTCCATCTTTCTCTTATTAGTCGAGTCAGGAAACTTACCAAATTTTACTTTATTGATCATGTTGTGAGATTGCTGATTCGGCATAATAATGATGTTTGGACATCCAAATCCCATTTCATTTGGTTGCTCATGAAGAATATCATTCCATTGTCCATCATATCCTCCATTATTGTGAATCATCTTGTTTCCAGCCATTTTCTAAAACCCAAACAGAATAGTGTTAGATGCAAAAATCATAATAAAGGGGGAGTAACTTAAATATCTATCATCTTTGGTTTAATCTAATATCGTTACCATAGTTCTAGGACTATATCCTATACGTATACTTATCCTTAGGGGCATCCCTAGACATACCTTAGAAATATCTCTAGGGATCTCACTAACGTTTTCGCATCCTAGTTTCCAAAGGTTGACTAAACCTTTCCTCTGAAACCAACTGTAGAGTCCCGAAGCCTGACGTACATGGACATTACATTACATTTGAGGAATACTTAGTACATAACAAAAACACACACACAAGGATCGTAATAGTTTAGTGTCTTTGGAAACTCGGAACGTAATCTTCTAATCGTGGTGAAAGATCTTCAATATCTCCCATAAAGATCTTCCCTTTTTTTTTACCTAAAACCTTTCTTTATATCCTGGGGAAAAGAAAACATAAAATGGTGAGCTCAAATGCTCAGTAAGGGTAAACAAAAGAAATATCAATCACATCATATACATAAGAACATAGCTTTTGGAAATCTTAACCTGCAAAAGAGCTCATAATATCATATCATGGGATAAATCATAGAAGTGAAAATGAGATCCCCATAATCATAACATAAAACTTGAAACATTGTGGCATGCACACATAATCATGGAAAATCATTTCTTGTTAGTCATGACTCATTTCCAAGACTATCTTAGTGGACAAAGTCCCTTTCTGAACCGAGTTCACTCCTCGTTTCAGTCCTGTATCACTGAACCGAAATAACCTTCCGTTCCAGCCATGTCTATCTCATGAGATATAAAATCTTTACCCAATGCATTGGAGGGAGATATAGGTCCCACCCATCTTATAATGAATCCTTTCTTATGTGTTCCACATAATCATAAAACATACATCATCGCATAACACATGTAACAAAAATGGGATTCTTGAAACATCATGACATCATAAATCAATTCATATAAGATAAAGGAATTCATAAAAATAATTCCATCACAACATGAACAAATCAATTTAATAATAGGGATAAAAACAGAACCCTTTATTATCTTAGATGGAAAATAATTTTGATAAAACACTTGAACTCCATTCTTGAGGAAAATATCCTTTCTTCTTCAAAAACATTTTTCCTTTCCTAACATGTCATACAACTTTAAAATAAAAGAAGTTGATTAAAAATAAACTTGAAAACTTGTAAAGGAAGCTTCTTGGAAACAATGTTTTAAAAATACATTCATGCCGTATAAGTTTAAAAAAAACATTCTTCGTACTTTTGTCGGAAAAGTCAAAAAGTACCTCGTACGACAAAAGATTCCTTTCATACATATTACTAAAAACTCACCGAAGGGTAAAAATGGATTTAAACAATTGTAGGTGGATGGAAATAATATTAAATTTTGATGAAACATGGATGTGGATGATAAAATACACCCCAGTAATTACCAAAGTAAAAACAATCTCGTATAAAAGTGAGATTGTGATATTTCCCTTACCTTAGGTCCGATTTGCTTCGTATGTGTCCGAACCTCCTCTTCTTTGAAGCGCCTTTTGGAGACCTCCTCTTAGGGAACTAAAATTGGTCTTTGAGGAAGACCAGAACCTCTAGGATGTTGCTAGGGAAGTGGAGAAGAGATTTTGGTAGGGGTTGGCCGAGCTTGAGTGCTCAAATTGGTGTGAGGAGGAGAGGGAGGAGGTGTCCTTTTATAAGGGAGGAGAGGGGCACCTTAGGAATACCTCAAAATATTATTTTATATTAATGTCAAAATCGGTTTATAATGGTTCCAAAGGGTCTTATTTCGAAGCTAAAGTGGGGTTGGGTCGAAATCCTATCAACCAATAAGATTTAGACAAGTTTAGGGTATTATTTTAACCTTATCAATTAGATTTAACTCTAAGTTAAATAATTTAACTTTTACCGTGTCTTTTTGTTTTCTTTCACTATATGGTTAATACACTTACTATAAAATGCCAAACGAACCCCAAATTGTTTATTATTAATATATATATCCTTATCTAAGTCATTTGGCCGAACCTTAGATTTTTAGGAATAAAATAACAATTAATAATATAATATTTGATTTAAAAACTATTTTGTGTCAATTTTGACACTATTTGATATATGATTTTTGTGAAAGTCATAATAGAATTATATGTTCGAACCAAGTTGATTAAATCAACACTAATATATCATAGTAACCTAGAAAATTAGTGGAATTCATAAAAAGTCTCAAATTATATTTCGTTTGGTGTTTATAACATCAATTATGTCAATATTTCATTAATAAGATAATTACTGCATCATCTTTGTGTCATAAATAAATTAACTTATTTGATGTCTAAAAATTACAAATAAAATACCATTATGTGGGAAATATTTTTAGCTTTCTAATGAATATTTACAATCGAATTTATCTTATGTATAACCCTATATTAAAAATGTTTTAGTAAATAAATTTTGATTTTAACTCTTTTAACTCTTCTTTGAATTAAATAATAATAAATGTCCTAATCTAATCCAAGTGGGCCTAAATGATAATATTTTACACTTAAGGTTGTTTTTGGTCGAGATACACTTGTCCAATAGAATTAGGACATGTGTTAGGGTAATATTAATATCATTCTTACCCTTAATTACCCTATTTACTTTTAACCGTGGTAAATAAAAGTAAAAAGTTACTATTCACCAAAAATTATTTTCGTCTCATTGAACCACATTTTACTTACTGACATCAACCGTGTCTCTCGGATTTTTGAAATTCCATTCACAGAAGCGGTAAAATTAAGATTTATGAAGAAATTAATTTTTTTAACTACCACTTAGTAGTTTCACTATTCATCAAAAATTGATGTTTTTTAGAACAATGCCAAAATTTCATCCTAAGCTATATTTCATATTCCGAATTCAAAAATGAAGTCTATTTTACCAAATTCATATCATAGAATTTGCATTAATTAATTTTATAATTAAATCCCGCTGTTAAAACAAATAGCGTGTTTTTAAGAAACAATATCTATCAAAAGATTGACACTTGATTATGTCTGGTTTAAATGTGAAATTACATCCAATGACCAACATTGTATTAAATTGTAAAAATATATTCTAAATATACTTTAAAACCACTCAAATTAATAATTTATCACTATTAATTATTTCGATTAAAAAAGTTGTTTTTAATTTAGTAATTTTCACTATTCATCAGAATATGAAAGTTATCCGAAAAGTACCAAAATTTCACCTTAGGCTAAATTCGATACTCCGAATCCAAAAATGAAGTTCATTTTGAAAAATAAGATTTACAGAGTTATAAAAATTGGTTATTACTATTCATAACGGCTAGTTTTAATAATATTTTAATAGTATATCGTTGTTTAGTGAAACTCGGTATTGCGTATTACACACGCTATCGAGGAAGGTCGTGATTGCGTGTAATGTAAGGCAAGTCAAGGATGCGTGTTGTGCAAGCTCCTTTTGGTGTAGCATACAACACAAGACTTTAATAAAATTAAAAAGAATATTTTTTTTTATAAAATCTTGGGCTGTTACAGTGTAATAAGAGAGCGATTGATTGAACAACAATTGAATGAAAATCATAAACAAATGAAGTAGACAATATTGTACCATAATATTGGTTTGGAGATAAGTTAAACTTAAGCAATGCATGGTTGAAAAAAAAACCAACCTAGGCCTAAAAACTATAAACAATAAAATACATGCTGAGGAGACAATGGAAACAAACAACACGATAGAGTTTGAGTATCATGTTATTAAGATGAATTTTTATAGGAATCAATATGTGGATAAATCAATTATTTAGGATGTCATTTTATTAACCCAATAGGTCAGTCAAAAGGGTTATGGTGGTGATTTTTAATTATTCTATAATGATTAGTATGTGGGATTTGGGAAGATGTTTGTGCCCATTTTATATTTCAATTGGTTTTCACTCTAGAAAAGGATAATACATTTTATGTGTATTCTAGGATAGAAAATTCATTCTTTATTAAACATTTACCTATTTAATTACATCTACTTAATTTTTTTTTCAAGTAACTAACAACCCATAAAAAGTTTAATAAAATATTTTCCATGATTAAAAATGACGTTATACTTATAATAAAATTTTATACAATGTTCCTTGTTCTCATTTAGGGGAATAATTAAAAAATAACCTATTAAAAATAGAATTCTGAAATAAATATTTTTATTAGAATTATAGATGAAAAAAAATTAAAAAATTATTCTAGTAAATTAAAAATTTATACTAAAGGTTTTTAGGCATATATAATGATTTTTCCTTTTTCTGGTCATAAAAAAATCCAAAAAAATGTTTTTTGAAATATATTATTTAAGTTCTAAAAAATTATCTATATAAAATATTATAAATTAGTGGAAGACATAGAAACTATTTTTTCAATTAGTAATATAATTTATTATAATAAAAAAATATTATTCAATTATCAAGTGTTATTTTGAATGAATCATAAGATAATATCCCAATATAATCATATGAATAATATCTAAAAAATAATGTTAATAATAATGAAGTAACCCTTAGATTGCTTCATGTTCTATCATCCAATCCAAAACATAAAGAATTATACATTTCACTAAATGAGATCAGAAAATCAAGGAGATAATATTAAAAATTTAAATCAAGAGGAATTACAAAATTTGAGTAAGGGAAATTGGGTGATGGGTTGGTATTCATATGAAAAGGGGGAGCGTGTTTTGAATAAAACATTGTAAATAAATGTATATAATATTGAATAAATTAATATTTTTCACAAGACTATTAATTGTGATGATTTTTTAATATGTTAGTAGATTGATTCTTATGTGACATGAATTATTTCATGAATACATGTTAAATAATATAAATTTCACTTATTGTTTCTTATTATACCATACATTGTATTGTTAAAATATCACTATTCACCTATATATTTTAATATATATATGAAAAATAATAAAGCTTCATCTTGACATAATTTTAAAATTATTAATCTAAAATGATGTTAATTTTTATGAAGATATATGCCTACTTATAAGAACTTTCACTACAATATAATTTCTTTATGTAACATAAATATTTTAAGTGAATGAATTGTTTAATTTTCTAATAATTAATCATACTATTTCCATATTAATTTATGATTATTACTTCTTAATTATATATAATTAGTTAACTGTATATATTTTTAAATACTATTTATATTTATTATATAATGATTATTTTGAATGGTCTAATAATAGTTAAATAATAGTCATATACCACTCATCCCTTCCATTATTGAGTCATTAAGGACCACCTTGAGAAAATCAAGGAGATAATTTTCACACATACTCCATAGAATCATATATTGTTAAGAATACTTTTAGGGTGATTTAAAAATAATTTTTTTTCCTTCAAAATATTATTAGACAGTGTTCACCATTTATAAAGTTAAAAAAATTGGGTGTAACTTTCTTGTTGGATGAGGACTATCAGGGTGTCTTTGAGAGCCTCAAAAAATATTTGTCAAATTATCTTATTTTATTGAAACCCATGGTGGGAAAGTAACTCTTCCCGTATATTTTACCCATTGAATTCTCCTTTATCAAACATTTTTTAAGAATAATGATGTGGTCAAGAAATATATCCTATATTACATTGACCAAATAAAATTGGAAGTTGAATGTATGTAAACACGTTTCGAGAATAATTGACACATGTTTATCATTTTTTTATAAATCATAATTTATTACCTAAACCACAAAGAGGTCCGCATGGTATCCCACACTGTTTCTCTAAAATATATCCTTATTTTCCATATGTGGACTATGTGATTATCCAATTGGGTAATCATATATAAATATATCAATATTTAGTTCACTTCATAGAAGTATATAGAATGAAATTATTTTACTAAATTTATGTTAGAAAATCCTAAACTCTAGGAATTAACATTGTATAAGAATATCATTAATTAGAAGTTAATAATTATCCATGAATCCAATAGAATTTAAGAGTTTTATTTTGTGACACTTATTAATGACCAACAAAGATGTGAATGAAAGAGATAATAATGACTAAGAAGATTCAGAGTAATATTTTTATCTAAAAAAAGAACCCTCTTTATACTCTTTAAAAATTCTAGAGTTTTTAATAATTAATTTGAAAAAATAGTGAACCATCAAACTTGTTTTCATACTAGAATTATGAATCCCAATTTAATATTTAAATATCAAATATAATTTAGACTTTGTAATTAAATAGATCAACGAGGAGTATAATATCAAAAAAGGAGATTTTATCCCCTTATTGGATACAAAAGTGAGTTTCTAATGTAATTTCTTATTGATAAAATTCTATATTATATCTAAATGTTATATAATAATAAATAAAACTCATTATATAATATGTCCATTTCCTCACCATATAAGAAAAAGATGTGATAATTATAAATATTTCACATTGGAGAGGTATAATATCATTTATAAAAAATAAATTAGAAGAGGTAGAAGTTATTGAAATAAATATGGATCAGCTTGAGTACTTATCCACATTAAATAATTAAAAAATTAGCTAAATTTATCAAAATTTAAATTATCTATAAGATAAAATTTTCCCCAATAATAGTCTAAAAAAACAGGTTATCCAATGAGTGATGAATTTATTTCCCTATATTTACAAAATGTTTTAGAAAATATTTTATTTATGAGGAATTTAAATGGGATTTTTCAACTGTATTGAAGGAAAACATATCATTATAGTATTGAATGAACTGTATCTAGAATATATGGTGCACACTTAAGAGGAAATAATATCACACAACAAAATCCAAATACTTGAGTATACGTTTTCCCTTTTATTATTGGAGGATAGAAGAACCATGGGAAGGATGTAGTGAATATGGGAATCATGTGAGGGATGTCCCATCAAATTATTGTATGATTAGGAAATCAGATCCTTCCTCAAATAAGAATAAACAAATTGGGCACACAGATCTCTTCTCCCTTTGTTCACTAAGAAACAAAAAACATTTAAATTATTTGGATTCTGATTCATAGGGATTGAGGAATAATTTTGTGAATGATGTGAAATATACTATGAATCTCTCCCTCCATGACATTGGTTATCCCTCCATGTGTAGGGTAATTAATAGAGGTGGGGTCTCCCATGTCTCTAAAAATCAATATTCTATTGAAGAAAGGTTGAAACTTTAAAATTTCACCATCATTGCATGAATCATATCCCTAAATGTAGATAATATGTGGAGATTATACTATCCTAATAGAAATATTTCAATAGGTGTGTCATTGATGATATAAAGATGAAAACTGTGGAAAGTTGTTTCTTTCCCATAGTTTGTATAAATGATGAATTCAAGAGGAATTCTTGGTGCTTTGGATCTATCCCCTTGAAGCCTATCATTCTATTAATTTAGGAATGGGTTTGAAAATTTGACTCATTCAATGTCACAAACACAGATGTGTCGGTTAGGATTCATATATATAAGAACAAATGGTTATATTGGCACCCTTATATTATCTATTATATTTAGTCATCTATGGTAAACCATACCAGAATTGTTTTCCAGAATTATAACTTGAGGTTTAAGAATTTTTATAGTGTCTTCGTAGATATTTTCATGGAATAAACGTTTGTGTATGACGTGTTCCTCGTGACTAGGGATGATAGAATTTCACTAGAAATATTCTACAAGAGAAAGGAAAAATTTTGAAGGTAATGAAATTTTTTTCACCACATTTAGGTGTGTAAGAAATATAGTATCTAATTTTTTATGTTGAATATGCATGATGATTATATATGAAAAAATGATACTTATAATAGGAAAAGAGATGTCCCTTCCATCTCTAAAAATATCATGAAAGAACCTAATGAGAAGGATGGCCTTGATGATGATTTACTCTCACATTCTACGAATGAGGAAGTTTAAGAGGTATAAAAATATATTATATTTTAGAATACATGTATCCATATTGGCCTAAAAATGGATTTCATTTAAATAGATGATATTGTACAAGAGAATGAGGCCTCTCGTGATATCACTAAAAAAGTTATTTATGATTCTGTCGTGTAACTATGTCTTTCACTAGGACATCAACCTTGGGTGAGGCATGATCCTCATGGATAGTCCCCTGGGAATCTAGATGAATCTAACATGGTGGATGATCCATATTATCTAGAGGCTAATTCTCTATCTCATCAGTATATCACTCTTCATACCCATGACAATGCTCAATGTGGGAGCGCTCATCCAATGTTTCCTCAAACAATATTTTATTCCCTTGTAGAGTGTTCTCATGGAATATAGCACTAGGTAGATTCCCTCGAATAGGCTATTGAGGCCCATGATTTGGAGCAAAACTTTTTGAAGATAATATTGGAGGATTTACAACAGAACCCTTAGGTACATGGAAGTCTATTGAAGATTTATCAGATACCTCAATAACCTAGTATATTATCTATTCGGAGAACACATTAGTGGAATCACAATGAGGTGATGGATAAGAATTACACCCACATAAATACAATAAAATCATCACATGAAATCCCTTCGACATGATTCTAGTTTATGAATCTCTAGAGGATAAATATCAAAAGTAAAATTCTCCACTATCTAATCCAAAGGTAAGAAACATTAGTTATCAATAATAAAGTGATGTCTATTTTACATAGGATCTACCTAATATGTATTCTAAAAGAATTCTGGATAAGGATAAGGAACTAGGAGTAAAAAAATCCCATAATTAATTCATTCAACTTTTTGATTATTTTTGGTCTCATGAAACATAAAACATTCACCTCTCAGATGGCTTAGATGATGAACGCAATGGATCTGAAATTGAGAGTTTTAATGAAAGAAATATAATGAAGAAAATGAAATGGAAGGGAAGCAGGTTCATAAAGTAACAACCTAATAGGGACTCAATCCAGGTGAAAGATATCCCTCAGAAAATAAAGATAATATTATGAAATTGTCATGGGATTGGGAATGATACCACAACCATATCCTTTAGACATCTCATCAAGCCCATCAAACCCATGCTGATGGGAATTTCTATGACATATATGTAGTTTTAGGATTAAAATAATTCAAATAGAACTCCCTTTGTTACACTATTATAGAAAAAAATCAACATAATCATGATGTTTAACATCTCTAGGTGCTTAACCAGGACTATATCAGTCTCATATATTGTAATAAAAGTCATTTTATTGTTTAAATGACTATTAAAATGATGAATTATTAATTCTATGTGTCCTCATATATTACACTAACTCTCCTAATTGAATAAGAGAGCTGTGGAATGAGTTCAGTGAATTCACTGATCAGGCACCTAAAAATTGGATCATCTTGGATGACATTAACAAAGTCATCCAGCCTCATGAGAAAACTGTTTCTCACTTTTTCATACTTATAGGAAACATATTCACCTTCTGTATTTTAAAATTAAATCTTATTGAGGTTCCCACCATTAGGGATAAATTTACGTTAGGTACACTATAAATGTTTGGATGGATAGAAAACTAGTTAGGTCTTTGGATCTAGATGATAAAAGAAATGACATGGTTAATGCCTCCGGTCTTATCCTTCAAAAACCCACAATGTTGAAAATTCCTTGATGTTTGAAATCAATGTAGGTGGTTCTATGTCATCACCTCTTCCCTTTCATTTCATCAATTCGTGGTTAGTTATACCAAGGTGTAGGGAGGCTTTCCTTGATTCCTGGAATATTTTGACCACTATGATTCCTCTCTGGATTTATCCACTATATTAAAAAACAAAACAAATATTCTTAAGGAATAGAGCACAAACTATTTCTCTAAGATGGATGATGAGATCAATGCTATAAATAATCACCCAGTGCACTGTTAGAATTTAAATAAACTTCAAATGATTACCAATAATGATGAAATCCATGAGCCCTCCAAGATTTATATAAAAATCAACATCATGGAGAATTATTATGGGGACCATTTAAAAAGTGATAAAGACGAGGGAAGAGGATAAGAACTCAAAATTATATCATTATCCCTACAAATAAAAGAAAAATAGGTGCAGAGTCATTTCCCTTAAGATTAATGGACACGTTCGTTCTTAGATAATGAAATGTCCAATGATGTGACTACTTATTAAGGGGAGATTTATTCAAAAAAATGGAGGCGACAACACTCATATGATATTGAATAACAAAATTTCCAACATTGATAACCCAAAAAAACATAAATTTAATTGAGTTCCTATAGAGAAAAAGATCATAACCACCATGTTATCCCTAAATAGTTAATATTTGGAAGGTTCATATCATTTCACCAACATGTTGTTAATTATCAATTGTGAAAATTTCCATGATGAGGTAAAAATTGTGGTGAGGTAATTATTTTCACATGAGTCCATGCCCAATGGTGTTAATTCCAATTTCATTACATTGATACCAAAAATGGATATTGTTGTGGAAATCGAGGACTTTATACCGAGTTCAATTGCAAACACCACACCAAAAATCCTTAGTAAAATCATTCCTATATGGTTGGAGAATATTTACAAGGAATATATAACCCTTGATAAAATTGTATTTTCCTTAGAAGAAATATCTATACATGTATTCTCACTTATCGTGAATGAAATAATTTCATGCAGAATAAGGTGAAATAGGGGAACATATCGTTAAATATTTACATATCCAATGCCATTGACACAATATAATAGAATATTATCCTTTCTATTTGTAAAATGCATGGCTTCTCCTATAATATTATTAACTATATTCATATTATTCTCAATAGTTTTAGGTTATCAATACTTATTAATTGATCTCCAATAGGATTTTTTCAATGATCTTGGGCAGTCATGTAAGGAGACGCCCCTTATGGGAAAATTTTTGTGCTTTCTAAAGATTATATGAGAATATTCCTTAGTGATATTTTCTATGATCGTTTATACATTAAAATAAAAGATAGTAAAATACTCCACATCATTAACATAAATTTTATAATGACCATGATCTACTATTTCGAAAAGATAACTGAAAAATATTTTCTTTATTAATGTTATTTTTGTGAACTACGAAGATGTGCCTATCAAAGCCACAACTGAAAAAAGTCCTTCATGTTTTTTGGGTACGGGGTGCCCATCATGAAGAAAAACAAATTTTACTCATATCTTGGGTTGATGAGAGGTTTAATGGATGTTATATATCTTGGAATTTCACTCTTTTGGGGAAAAGTAGAAAGGTTCTAACATGAAAATATTTACTTTGGAATTATTTATCAAATGTCAACAGGGAAAGGGAAACCCATTTCCAATGCCAGAAGAATATTCCATGTCAACAAGGGGATTACCTCCATGATTATCTATGTGTTCCCTATCTATAGATGGAAGAAGGCGTTTCTCAATGAACATCATGGGATGATATAGAATTTCATATGGACTTGATCTACTCTTGAGAAGAATATTATAACTGTATATTGGAAGGAGTATACCAATACCCATGATATTGGATGTTTTGGAATTAATTATATGCATCTTTTTAATAAAGTGCTTAAGAAAACATTCATCTGTTATATCCTCACGTCTAATGAAAAATCAATTTAGTTTCTTTTAGTTTACTTCATCCTAAAAATATAGGGTGGATAATCCCAATATTTATCATCATTTATTTGGACAACCTTGAAATATTCCTATAGGTACATCGTGAAAATTCTACAATATATTTGATGCAAGAAGTTTATTCTAAATTCCTTGACCAATCCTTGGATAGCTGGACATATTCAAGTGGATGTGGATGTTCCCCCTAAAATGAGGCAGACTTCCTTTTCTAATCACTAAGCTGATAGCATGAATTTATTTTGATTAATTCATTCTTAGTGTTGGAATGAAATGAAAAGGTATTAATTCATTAATAAAAAACTCTAATCTAGACTTCTCCCTACACTAGGAACCTAAACATTGAATAATTATAAATATATATGGGTCATGGAAACATGACTACCCTTAATGGATGATGGACATTAGTAATCCCTACTTTCCCCTTTCACATTCATATAACTCAGGCATATCTGGAGTAGAAGGAATCCCATGAACAATATTCTAAAAAAACCATACTCCAAACTATTTCAGCATGTCATATTTTTCTTGAAGATGAGGAAAATATTGACCATGTATTTATTAAATTGTAATATCACCCACATGATATGAAATTACATGCACTCCATTCATGGATTTTATTTTCAAATTAATATCATAGATGAAATTTTGAAATCCATCACTACAGCTATTTATAGTTGTCAAATTAAATTCATGATGCTTGTTGTAGATGTTGCGATCTTAAAAATAGTTTGGAGATAATGGAATAGGGTTAATTTTGAGACTAAAACTCTATCCATTAATGTGGGTGTAAGGGAGTTACATAGAATTTTCAAAACTACTTCAAAAAATTATATATTTTTTATGAATAATGAAAGAAATGATCTTATTTTATTGAGAATCTATCATGTTCCATGTAAGACCTGAAAGAAACAGATTTTGAAGTCAATTAGGTGGATCCCCCAATTCCTCCTAGACTAAATGTTAATATTGATTGGGAGGCATCATGTGCTCTCAGGCATTCAGGTTAAGGTGGAGTCTTCCCTACACATTGTGGCACTGTTAATTTCTATTTCAACCACTATATTGGGAACATATATGCAATTGAATATGAGTTGTGGTAAATGACTAAGACCATTAGAATTGTTTTCCTTTATGGGTGGACATATCACATGTTGGACTATTATTGAGCTGTGGTAGTTGAAATTATTAATATCCAGTCCAGGAATGTCCCATGGATTATTCTATATCCCTAGATTGAAAGTCTACAACTCACCAATGGTACCACCCTCGATGTAACACATACTTAGAGTGAAGATAATCACTTTCATTGTGATTTTTCAAATTCCATAGTAGAGTGAAGGTCTATATTGTCATTCATGGCTCTAGAGTCCTTCCCAAACTGTGTTGAGGTATAACCATGTGGAAACTAGTATACCCACCTTTTTAAACCCCCTTTTGTTGTCATGAACTTTATTTTATCTAATAAATATAGGTAGGACTGGGTTTTCCTAGATCATGGACCATTGGGTGTTCTACCATTTTTATGCATGATTATACGGAAGCTATTACATAGTGTAATGCATTCGTGGTATAAAATAATATCATTCACTAAAACTTATACTTTATATATTATATAAATTACAATTTAAATTTTTTTATTTGGTATAATCATAAAGGTTAATTTCGGTCAAATAACTGTTAGGTGGTTCAAAATCCTAATCACTATCATAGAATTCACTTTTTAACGGATAGATTTTGTAACCATAAATGAGATTATATAAAATATGTGATTAATTTTGGGAAATAAATAATTTTAAACTTATTTTTAGATCCCCAAAATCATAGACATTGGAACAATTTTTTAATAAATTTAAAGATATCATATTCAAACAAAGAAAATAAGTACAACCATTCCTATCACCACATAAGTGAAAAAAAATGAAAAATAGAGTCCATAAAAAATATATTATTGAAAATTAGAAAAATATATTAAATAAAAATAATAATTATTATCCAAACATACTTTAATATGAATTATGGGCCTTCCAAAACACTATATATACTTGTATACAACCAAACACATATTCCATCGTGAATGGTATAAAGTGGTATTTACTATTATGTTTTAGTTACGCACCCATTGAATAACCAATTTTAATTAACAAACTAATGAGAGAAATAAAAAATCTATTAGGAAGAGATAGAAAATATCACTGAGAAGAGTTATTGGGAATCGAATTACTTTAATGATCATCAAAATCTAATAAATTTAGAATTCAATAAGTTAGTTCTCATATTATCATTTATTTGTTGACAATTGGTCTTAACATTAATGGTATAAATGTTTTTAGGAAAAATGTATCCCCAATTGGAATAAAAATGGTTTCCAATAGATATAATAAACAATTCCTAATTTAATAGTGTATATTTAAGTGAATCACATTACTACTTGTTGGTGGTAATAGATTTTTTTTGAATTATATTGATTGATTTGTAGTTAAATTTGATTTTTTTAATATAGATCGAAGTGAAGAGGTTATGGGTGTCTTCTAATTATGGATAGGTGTCACGACCCGTCCTAGTGGGGCCCGATCCACAACTCCCCAAGCCCACCTCTAATAGGCCAGGGCCTGCGGACTAGAACCAAGTAGGCATGCTACTAACATGGGAGGCATTGCCTATAAACCTGTACACACACACAAACATCTCCAAGCCCACAAAGCTGAAAAGTAAAAACTACTAAAAGGAAAAAGATGCATCCATACACTTATACCCAACCAATAGAGTATGACAGGAATGTAAAGTACAAGAAAGTAAAACCATGATCCAAAAGTACAAGCCCACCAAAAGAAGAGTTCGTAACAAAGTCCAACCTATAAAGGAAGGTGATGGGACTGCAGTTTGTAGCCATATGAATACACCTCGGTCTATCTGATCTCACTGAGTACCGTATGGTCCTAGTCTGCCTAGAATCCTATCAAAGGCTCGCTCGTCTGCACAAGACACAACACGTGCTGGCAAAGCCCGTGAAGGGGTGAGTATAACAATACCCAGTAGCACACCCCAAAAACACAAAGGAAATACATCAAGGGAAATACCACAATGGAAAGGTACAGTAAGCTCTACACAGTATATGTCTACAGAACATATGACAAGAATATCCAGATATACTCATACACGATAGACTATCTTGATACCGCCACTAGGATCCAGCTCGAAGATTTCACTAAGCACGTAACAAGGAGAACAAACTCCTAGGTCTGAAGAGAGAGATACGAAGTACTAGTTCTGAGAGAACACACTCCAATGTACTTGAGAACATGATGCTCTGATGAGGATCAAAACCAAGTCATGGGGTGATTCCGACAACTCAGTATGAGCTAATCCGCTAAGCAGAGGATCGGCACATAGGTAATGTTGGTCACTTCGATTCCAAGAACTCTACCTAGGGATCCAGGAATTAATAGAGGATCCTGCTCCATGTCTCACAGAGGGGATTCCAAAAACTATATTCAGGAAGTTTTTCTGAAGGTATCATACTCTTGTATGTAGTAAATGATTCCAGAACCTTCATGGAAAGGTCCAAGGGTACAAACCCTAAGAAAACTAGTCCATGTCACAAGAAGTCAAGTGGCCCAAGCCATAAAGAATTGGTTAGACGGCGTATAGTATGGTTACACGTCGTGTTCCTTGACCCCGAATAATGCCCATGTAAACGGCCTGTGTCATCCGTTCAAGCTGTGTAAAACTTAACTACACTGCGTGTAGAAGAATCACACGTCGTGTTCATTGACTCCGGGTACTGCCCGTGTAAACTGCTCATGTCATTTAGCTCATCGGATAGAAAGTAACTAAACGGCGTGTAGAATAATCACACGGCATGTCTAAGCACCTAGGGCTCGCTCCATGTATGCTGGCCATGTGCTCGTACATGGTCTCTGTCCGTGTCTCCTGCCCGTGTACCAGCACACGGGGTATCCTATGTATCTGGTCAGGTCTTGCCGGGGAGGGGTATACATGACGTGTCATTGGACGTGTACCCAACCCATATCCGTGTACTCCCGAAGTACACGCCAGGTGGTCCACCGATGAAGACATGTCGTAGAGCCCATACTACACGTCGTGTAGTCGGGATTTTTACAGAATTCCATCTTCTTCCTCGCACTTCGGCCGATCTTCCGGATCCGTGATCTCTCCTCCGTTCGTCCCGATACTATAGGGGTTTGGTTCGTTTCATCATTAGGAACATCACAATGGGTGTTTTTGGTCCTTAAAATGGATCATAGACCTCTAATGATCCATCCAAAGAAAAATTCCCAAAAACTCATAACTCTCGATCTGCTCTGAATCATCCGCCGAAACCGTTGTCGCACCTCTGTGACATCGCTCTGGGGTTGGATCTACAATTTGGGATAGTTGCATCCCAGAATGGATGTGCAACGATCCATTGTTCATCACCCTGCGAAGAACGCGAAGAACATGAATGAGAGAAAGGGGAAAATCCAATGAAACAAAATTTGAGGAACAAACTTCCGTCATCATTCGTCACGGCGTTGATCTGCTCCCGTTAATAGGATTTAATGGAGCATAAAAATATACAACAAGGATTAACATGGATTAAATCTCCCAAAATCCCTGCAAAAGTACATCCTGCAAGAATGATCGATCCGTATAATAATATGTTCTTGGATTAGCCTGTGTTCGTCGTAGAAATCAGGAACGGGGAAGAAATCACAAATTAATCATCCTACATGGATTGGCGGTGTTCAATGGCGATGATCTGGTTGCTGTGTCGTCGTTTCCCGCGAAGTTCATCAAGAATGTTGTTGATGCGTCGAGAGGTTTTCTCCAGAGATCTCCAGAGAAATTCATAGTTATGGAAATTGTGTCTCTGACCCCCCCCCTGTGAAATCACTATTTAAACGAATAAAAAGATTTCACTGCAAAAATGATTTAATAAAATATTTTAATTAAATATTTTATTATGGTTACGTCCAAAAACCAGATTTCACCACCGACCTATGCCGGCCGATGTTAGGCCTCGCCTAAGGTAAAATCACTGCTCTGAATGCAACAGTGCCCTCAGATTTCTAATCTGAGCACCCATTCAGGAGTTATTCCACTTTTTTAGGAAAGCCACATGCGCGCGTAATTTAATTATTAAATTAAATTCAAACATTTGTTCCGGGCTCACCGGGCCTCGGAACTGCACGCCGTCTAAGATCCCGGTCTCAAATTAATTCCCATATAATATTAAAATAATAGATAGAAAAATCCGGGACATTTCATCACACCCACCTTAGGGATTTTACATCCCTGAAAAGCCAAAACAAGGGCTACTCAATAAGATGTGGGTACTGCACACGAATCTAAGCCTCCTGCTCACACGTGATCTCCTGGAGATTCCTATGTTGCCACCGGACACGCTCTAAGGGAAAAAATCACCCACGAAGGATCTTCTACTACCAATCCTCGATCTCTACTGGGTACTAATCAAGGTTCTCTCCATCATCGGTGTCCATCTCTCCCCAGTTGATGACATGTGATGGATCATGCACGTACCTCCGTAGTTGCGACACGTGGAAGACATTGTGTACCTAGTCCATCAGTGGAGGTAGATCCAAGAAATACGCCACCTCTCCAACTCTACTCAGAATCTTAAAAGGGTCAACAAACCTTAGAGATATCTTGCCACCTCGGCCAAATCTCTGCAACCCCCGTTGAGGTGAGACCCGAAGGAATACATGGTCCCCCTTCTCAAACTCCAAGGGCCTCTGCCTCCTATCAGCATAAAAAGTTTTCCAACTCTGTGCAGTCTTCATCTGCTCCTGGATGACCTACACTTTCTCTATAGTAGCTCTCACCATCTCTGGTCCCATGAGTGCTGACTCTCATGGGTCAGTCTAGCAAAGTGGTGACGTGCAAGGTCGCCCGTACAGAGCCTTGAATAGTGCCATACCAATAGTGTAATGATAACTATTGTTATAAGAAAATTCCACCAGTGGTAGGTGATCCTCCCAACTACGACTGAAGTCAAGTATGCAAGATCAATACATATCCTACAGAACATGGATGGTCCACTCTGTCTGACCATCAGTATGGGGATGAAATGTTGTGCTCAGGCGTAACTGAGTCCCAAAAGCTTCCTGTAATCCATTCCACAACTGGGATGTGAAAAGAGCATCATGATCTGAAACGATCGTGGATGGAACTCCATGAATTTGGACTATCTCCTGCATGTAGAGGCATCCCAAGCTCTCTACTGAACTCTTCTCCCGTATGGATAGGGTGTGGGCCGACATGGTGAGTCAATCCATGATCACCCAGATTGCATCGTGTCCCCTAAATGTACGTGACAAACCCGTCATGAAGTCCATGGATATCCCGTCCCACTTCCACTATGGCACCTCAAGGGGCTGATTCAAAACCGTCGGAACCTGGTGCTCAGCCTTTACATGCTGATAATTAAGGCACTGAGAAAAAAACTCTGCCACACACTTCTCATTCCTGGCCACCAGAACTGACATCGTAGGTCCAGATACATCTTTTCCATGCCTGGATGTAACACCAAAGGAGATATATGGAACCCCCTCAGAACCTCCTCTTGTAATTTCATGGGTACTATAATACGCCCCCTGAAAAGAACAACGTGCTCCCCACCTTCAGAATATCCATCAGCAGCGACACCTGTGGATATCTAAGCACATAGAGTCTCACAGCTAGCATCCTCGCGTTGTGCTTCCCTGACTCACTGTAAGAGTGGAGGGGTAACAACCATTGACTGAAGGTAACCTCCCTCATCTCCATCAATGAAGGATAACTGTAAAGAGGGAAACTGCCTCATCGCCTCATCCAGCAACTACGAACTGGATTTTCTGCTGAGAGCAGCTACTACAACGTTCCCCTTCCCAAGTGTGTAAACGATCTCAAAGACATAATCCTGGAGGAACTCAAGCCATCGTCTTTGTCTCAAATTCAGATCCTTCTGAGAAAATATATATCTGAGACTCTTGTGATAAGAGTAGATGGTAAACTGATCGCACATCAGGTAATGCCGCCATATCTTCAACGCGAAGACTACCACTGCCAACTCAAGATCATGGGTCGCATAGTTTTGCTCGTGTGGACTCAACTGATGTGAGCCATAGGCAATCACTACTTGCCTCTGCATCAGGACACAACCAAGCCCAGTTCCAGATGTGTCGCAGAACACTACATACTCGACACCCTCCTCTGGTAATCTATTGATCGGGGCATTCGTCAGACTCTATTTGAACTGCTGGAAAGCCTACTGGTATCTCTCGGTCCACACGAAAGGCTGCCCCTTTCAGGTCAAAGTTGTCTTGGGTGCTGAAATCCTGGAGAAATCATGAATGAATCTCCAATAGTATCCTACCAACCTAAGGAAACTTTGCACCTCTATCACACTCTGGGGTGGCTCCCCTTCTAGTACTACCTCCACCTTGGCTGGGTCCACTGCTACACCATCTACTAAGAAAACGTGTCCCAGAAAGTGGATCTCCTCTATCCAGAACTGACACTTCGAGAGTTTCCCATACAATTGGTTCTCTCGGAGTGTTTCCAGAACCATATTTATGTGTCTCGCTTGCTCCTCCTGTAACGCAGATTACACAAGGATATCATCGACAAATACCACTATGAACTGATCTAGATAGAGCTGAAAGATCTGGTTCATGAGTCCCATGAACACTATCTGGTCATTCGTCACGTCGAAGGGCATCACCAATTACTCATAGTGACCGTAGCGACTTCTAAAATTCGTCTTCGGTATATCCTCATCCTGTACTCGCAATTCGTGATAGCGTGATTGTAGGAAAACCTTCTAGAACCATCGTGCCCCTCTCAACTGGTCAAAGAGTTCATCGATCCTCGGTAGTGGATACCGGTTCTTCACGGTCACCTGATTCAAGCGACGGTAATCCACACATAGTCTCAAGCTCCCGTCTGCCTTTTTGGAAAATAGCACTGGGGCGGCCCAGGGTGAAACAGTGGGTCTCACAAAGCCCTTCTTCTACAAGTCATCTAGCTACACCCTCAGCTCATGAAGCTCTGTAAGAGCCATCCAATATGCTGATGCTGATATAGGTGTCATCCCGGGTTCCAACTCAATGCAGAAATCTATCTCCCAATGGGGAGGTAGTCCAGGGACATCCTCTGGAAAGACGTCCTCGTACACAGCCACTACTGCTGGAAATTGGAAACTCATAACATCTGCTATGACAAGGGCTAGGATGGCCAACTGATAGGATATCGGTTGCACCTTCATACGTACGAGTCCATCCGGTGCTTCCTGGGTCACTCTTTCACCGACAAAAGAGAACCTCATTCCATCACTGTGGACATACCGCACCCTTCACCTAAAATAGTCAATCTGGGCATGAACTTTGGATAGCCATTCTATACCAAGAATGACATCATAAGGCCTCAACGCTACCACCAAGAGGTTCCAACCAAAACTATCGCTTCCAAGGGTCAGGTCACACTATCTACCGAGGTGTGTGATCTCTGAATCTTCTACAGTTGGTGTTTCTAAGTGTAAGGGTTGAGTCAATGGCTTAACTGAAATCTCAAGGTCTCGAACAGGATAAGAAGCCAGAAAGGAATGACTAGTACTTGTGTCTATCAGTATGTCAACCAAAGTAGAAAAGACACAGATTGTACCTCTAATCCTTCTGGGAGTACCTGGGTCATAAGCCTCTGCCGCCTGTAGTTGTCCCTACCTCTATCCACCAGCTCCCTGAGCCTGGGGTGGACCTCCTGGGGGTGGTGGTGGTAAAAATTCAAAATGCTGACCACCTCCAGCTTCTCTCCCAGCTCCTCTACCTCATCATCCACCCCGCGGGTCTATCTGCTCCACACGTTGCCTCTGCCTCGGTGGTCCATCCACTGTTCCCATGTCAGTAGTACGGTGGGTCAGACAATCTCGAGCGAGATGTCCCCTACCATCACAAGAGTTGCATCGCCTCTCTCGAGGCTGGTTGGATGCACCCTATGAACCCTGTATGACAGATCCCTTGTCCTAGGATCTCCTCAAATAACATCTCCCATGCCTGGGTCCCTGTCATCAGCTCCCAGCTGCCGAGGTCTTGGCTCCAGCTCGCCCACTACTGACAACTGTCGGCTGTCCCTGCTCTTCCAAGAAGCTCTCGACCACTAAATCCCGCTCGAGCACCCCAACATAAGTAGGGATGCTCATAGGGATGATGCTAGCTTGGATATCTATGCACAAGCCCTGATTTAAAGTCCGATCTCTAACATACTGATCTCTGACCATATCCATCGAGTACTACAAGAGGTCGGTAAACCTCGATTAATAGTCAGCCACCGCTATGGTTCCCTGCTGGAGCTGAAGAAGCTCCTGTATACATACTGCTCTCAGGGTAACCGATGAAAACTCCTCTCTAATGAGACGATCAAACTCCGACCATGCAAGAGTCGCCTCGTCATGAGTCTGGATAACCAAACTCCACCATCGTCCTGTCGAGCCATGCAGAAGGCACGCTGCCAGGATCACCATCTGGTATGCTGGTGTCCTGACCAAACAGAAGACTCTGTCCACTACATCAATCCAGTTCTCTACTGCCTAAGGGTTAGGATTGCCTCGAAACCTGAGGGGACTCGGTCTCTGAAACTTGTGGAGTGCGCTCATCCTTCGCTCCTCCTCCACTGGTATAGCTGGAAATAAACACTGCTCCACAAGTGGCAGGATAACTGGCACACCACCCGATGGTAAAACAGGGGGATCTAGTCCCTGTATCGAAGGTGCATCACTGAGGGGGACATCCTCATGATCGAGCTGCTGGATCCTAGCGGGTACGCGTCGCGGAGGCATCCTGTTAAAGAAACAAGATGTATCTTAGTCCGTGATTATATCTGGAGAGATGACTCAAGAAGGACATAGAAACCACAACCCATTCCTATATGAAGCATGTACCATTATTTTCCCCCTTGCAACTAGTTTTCTCATGTTCCGAGTTGAAAATCAAGTTATCAGAGTCCTGGTGTATGGATACATCGGCCACCCGCACCAACACGGGGGTCCCTGGCCTGAAAGCTGAACTTGAAACACATAACACTGTTGCCCCAAACCAACTCACAAACTCTCGATCCTAAGGTAGAACATACCACCGTTGATACCACTCTGTCACTACCCGTCCCAGTGGGGCCCGAGCCGCAACTCCCCAAACCTTCCTCCAATAGGCCAGGGGCTGGTGACTAGCACCGAGTAGGCATGCTACTAACATGGGAGGCATTTCCTATAAACCTGTACACAAACATACACATCTCCAAGCCCACAAAGCAGAAAAGTAAAAACTATTAAAAGGAAAAAAGATGCATGCATACACTAAAACCCAACAAACAGAGTACGACAGGAAAGTAAAGTACAATAAAGTAAAACCCGGGGCCAAAAGTACAAGCCCGCCAAAAGATGAGTCCATAACAAAGTACAATCTGTAAAGAACGTTGCTGGGACTGAAGTCTGTAGTCGTAGGAACACACCTCGGCCTTTATGATCTCACTGAGTACTGTACAGTCCTGGTCTGCCTAGAATCCTATCAAAGGCTCGCTCGTCTGCAGAAGACACGACACGTGCGGGCAATGCCCGTGCAGGGGTGGGTATAACAATACCTAGTAGGACACCCCAAAACCACAAAGGAAATACAACAATGGAAATACCACAAAGGAAAGGTACAGACTACTTTACACAGTATATGTCTATAGAACATATAACAATAATATCCAGATATACTCATAGACGATCAACTATCGTGATACCGCCACTAGGATCCAGCTCAAAGATTTCACAAAGCACATAACAAGGAGAACACACTTCTAAGTCTAAAGAGATAGATACGAAGTACTCATTCCAGGAGAAAACACTCCACCAATACTTGAAAACATGATGCTCAGATGAGGATCACAACAAAGTCATGGGGTGATTCCGACAACTCAGTCTGAGCTAATCCGCTAAGCAGAGGATTAGCTCCCAGGTAATGTTGGTCACGTCGATACCAAGAAATCTATCTAGGGTTATAATAATGAATAGCAGATCTGGATCTGAGTCTCATAGAGGGTATTCCAACAACTTTATTCTAGAATTCATGTTGATGGGATCATACTCCTGTATATAGTAAATGATTATAGAACCTTTAGGGAACAGACCAAGGGTACGAACCCTAAGAAAACTAGTCCAAGCCATAGAAGACATGTTGCTAAAGACTTGAAGAATTAGTTACACAACGTGTAGTATAGTTACACGCCATGTTCCTTGACCCTGGGTACTACCGTGCAAACGGCATGTGTCATCCATTCAAGCTGTGTAAAACTTAACTACACAAAATGTAGAAGAATCACACGCCATGTTCCTTGACTCAGGGTACTTCCCGTGTAACCAGACCATTTCATTTAGCTCATCGGATATAAAGTAACTACCTGACGTGTAGAATAATCACATTCCGTGTCCGATCACCTGGGGCTCGCTCCGTGTATGCTGGCCATGTGCATGTACATGGTCTCTGTCCATGTCGCCTGCCAGTGTACCACCACATGGGGTATCCCATGTATCTGGCCAGGTCTGGCCAGGGAGGGGTATACATGTCATGTCCTTGCCCGTGTACCGAACCTGTGTCTGTGTACTCCCGGAGTACATGCGAGGTGGTTCACTGATGAATACACGTCGTGTATCCTATACTACATGTCGTGCAGTCGGTATTTTTCCAGAATGTCGTCTTCTTCCTCATTCTTCGGCAAGTCTTCCAGATCCGTGATCTATCGTCCGGTCGTCCCGATACTCCAGGGGTTGGTTCACTTCATCAAAAGAACACCGAAATGGGTTTTTTTGGTCCTTAAAATGGATCATAAACCTCGAACGATCCATCTGAAGAAAAACAACTGAAAACTCATAACTCTCAATCTACTCCAAATTGTACGCCGAAACCGCTGTCGCACCTCCGTGAAATCGCTCCGGGGTTGGATCTACCATTTAAGATCTTTGCATCACAAAATGGATGTGCAATGATCCATTGTTCATCACCCCGGGAAGAACGTGAAGAACGCGAAGGAGAGAAAGGGGAGAAATCCAGTGAAACAAAATTTGAGGAACAAACCTCCGCCGTCGTTCGTCACGGCGTTGATCTTCTCCCGTTAATAGGATTTAACAGAGCATTAAAATCAACAACAAGGATCAACATGGATTCAATCTCCCAGAATCTCCGCAAAAGTCAATCCCATATGAACAATCATTCCACATACTAATCTGTTCGTGGATTAACATGTGTTCGTTGTAGAAATCAGCAACGGGGAAGAAATCACAAATTAAACATCCTACATGGATTTTCGGCGTTCGATGGAAAATATTCGGTTGTTGCGTCATCGTTGCCGGCGAAGTTCATCAAGAACATCGTTGATGGGTCGAGAGGTTTTCTCCAGAGCTCTCCAGAGAAATTCAGAGTTATGGGAATTGTGTCCCTGACCCCCCCCCCCCCCCCACGAAATCTCTATTTAAAAGAATAAAAATATATCGCTGCAACAAGGATTTAATAAAATATTTTTTTTACGGTTACGTCCAAAAACCAGATTTCACCACCGACCTGCACCGGCCGATGTTAGGCCTCGCCCAAGGTAAAATAGCTGCTCTGAATGCAATGGTGCCCTCAGATTTCTGATCTGAGTACCCATTCTAGAGTTATTCTACTTTTTCAGGAAAACCACATGTGCGCGTAATTTAATTATTAAATTAAATTTAAACATTTGTTCTGGGATCCCCAAGCCTCAGAAATGCACGCCGTCTTAGAGCCTGGTCTCGAATTAATTCCCATATAATATTAATATAATACATGGAAAAATTTGGGACATTACAATAGGTTAGTTTTAGAGGTTGAAATTTTAGTCTAAAATAACCAAAATTGGTTTGGGGTCTTCAGTATATTAGAAGAAATCTTAGGGTGGAGACATGAACAATCAAGTACCTTATCTGGTACTATTCAGTACGATGTGACAAGGCTAGTGGTGTTTCACCATTGTGTAGGAAACTGAGTATATGGTGGGGTTCTACCTGGTAAATTGAAATCAGAGTGAAGTATTTTAATAATAGGGGAATTAATATCATTTTTTGGGTGGCTCCCAAATTTTATTTAGGTATCTGAGATCGAGATAGGATATTTTTGGTCAGAGTACTTTGAATATTGGCAACTAGAAGACCACCAACACTCTAATATGAATTTATTTAGAATCTATATTGTTATATACATTCAAATATTATTATTCCCAAACAACGTATTAGTAATTTTAAACTATTATATAGGAACAAATAAATATCATACAATGAAATGTTTATTTCATACCAGAACAAATGAAATGGGGAACCCTACGGTTTTTAATGTTCCATGTCACAACCCTTATGTTCTCAATATCTAGAACTAGAAATAAAAACACACAATCCAGAATAGTTATCTTCCCTTGAGCCTATTTATTATAACATCATGGTATTCAACAATAATTTCTATAATAAATTATTAAGAAAAAAACTAACATATATAAAAGAAGGAAAACACATAAGAAAAAAATGGTCCTAAAAAGAACTAATCTATGAGTGAAAAAAATATATAATTCACAAAGGATATAATATATATTAAAATAAAACCCACCATATTAAATTACTACCTATATCAAGTTACATGGGACAATTTTCATGATCCTTACACAAAAACTTGAAAAAAAATACTAGAAATTATCTTAGTGAAAAACTCCATCTACAAGGGCTATGTGGGGAAGTTATAGATTATGAAATGATTACACTAAAACATCCCCTAGATCATATATTAATCAAACCTATGGGATTAGAATCTAAAAAATAATCTAGCTCCCACTATTAATATAGTCATTTTATTGAAGGATCTGCTAGTACCACTTCATTATATAAGTTAATGTTGCCAATAATTTTGAAAAATGTAATGGAATAAGCTCCACCACCACTAAAAAAATCTTGAGATCATCCATGCTTTAGATTATCCATCACTATACATGAATACACATGTATTATTTGGGAAATTTATCCTTTATATTCTATGTTATATTCTAACATCATTGTCAACCAATTCTTCTAGGTTAGTCTTTTTAAACCGTAAAAATTAATATGACACAATTTTTAAAACATTATGGAAAATAATAATAAGGAAAAAATTAATCTATGGAATTGAAATCTTTTTAATTAAGACATCTCCAAATTTTTAAAAAAATCAGGTATCATTTTTAACACCATTTGGGTCACTTCATGAAAAAGTGGATAATGTTTATGTTTCTATGGGCGAAGATTTAGAATTTACATTTTGAATGTGAACTACTTCATATATGATATTTTTTAGTGTTTCTAGAATTATATTCCCTAGATGTTCCAAATAAATATGAAATTAGTTCTCAATATAAAATACAACAATTCTCAACATGATAATTATTTTTAATTGTTAATAATAATAATATTATACTTGGAGAACTTTTTCCGGGATTTCACCAAATTCTATTTACCAAATTCCTAAAAGAAAAACTATTTTGAAGTTTTATGGTAATGAAACTAACTGTAGTATCCGAGATATAGTGGCATACATTGTTACATTGGAATAGATACAATACTTGAGTCCCCAAGGATTATTCAGTTTAGCTGTCTTGGATGCTAGATTTCATAAATGCAACTATCATTACATATCAAAATATAAAATAAAACATAGATACTACTTTGATAATTCCATTATTCTCCTAGATTACCCATGAATCTTAGTCATAGAAAACCTCCAGACATCCTATGAAAATAAAACATAAAAAAAGGGGTGAGCATAGATACAATGTATGGGTAAGCGTACAACGTAATCTATTATGAATAAATAGTGTTAAAACTTATGAAAACTTGTATTAATGAAACATGATCCTTTTAAAGAAAATATTGAGTTTAATATGGAAATAATAAACAATACCATATAAAAAAATCACATGATCTAGAAAAATAACACTGTATATTCTACTGGTTGAATAATCACATGGAATATCAATAAATAGTCTTATAATGAGGGAATGATTAATTTTAGACATCATAAATATTAAATCAGGATTTCGTCAAAGACAATTGTATCAACCTAGACATGATTATATGCCTGAATATTTCTATTATTCCTAGATCCATTATCCTTAGCCACACCTCCATGAATTCCAATAGTTATCGCCTAAGAGTTGGGTTTTAATTTAACATGTTGGGGAAAATATGACATATAGTGATAGATAACAATACCTATTCAAGTAATAATGTATTGAAATGTATTGGAGTACACAATACTCATCAAACTCAAACCAGACTGGAAAGTGCATGAGGCACAATCAACAATAAGAAATATCAGAAACAATAAATAATCAACTATAGTAGAAGATAAATAAAATGATCAAAATTACACTAGTTTCCACTACCCATATCGATCAAGGAAAGCATGAATTTTGTAACATTACTTACATGAAAATATTCTATATAGGGTAACTAATGAAAAACAAGAGCAATTTATATATATATATATAGCATGCTGAAACAGATAGGATTATGAAAAGAATCTCTACCTAAAAATGACCATAAAGTACTATGAGAAATCCATGCAACAACTACTACGACTCAACACCTGAGGCTGGCGCTTTAACATAATGAAAAAATATAATGTCTACACTCATATTGAATGGCTAGTGTAGGGTATAATAACACATCTCGGTAGGATACAATCAAAAGTTTCATACCCAACATCAATGTCTATGTAGGGGTGTTATATAATAAGTATAAAACCTCTATGTTATAAATAAAAAAAATTTCTAGTTCTCAATAGTTACAAAGAAGTTATCACCTACTTTAGACCAAACTATAATCTAATTGTAAATATGTTCCTTGCACCATTGACCAAGGAACCCCTAATTTCAATAGCCTGGTGAACCCTTAGTTTCCACATAAAGTAGGTAACTCAGCACCTCATGCCTCTTGAAAACATGTGTCTCAATATAATACCGATGTTCTGAAGGCATTACCAAACAATAATAACCTAGTCCTAATGACCCCATCTTGAACTACCTCGATGTCCCAAGACACAACATCCAGAGGCACAATGATACCTCTCCTCATATAAATATCTAGGCCCATGAAATCATGCATTACATGCCTCATCCCTCAACATATAACCTCATAACTATCACCTGAAGTCTACTATCCATCCTTGTGTATTTCTATGGAAATCACCGCCAAACCATAAATACCTAAGACAGATTAAATAAGGGACTCAATCAACATCAGTGGTCAAAACCACCTCATCAATGTTGTCCAATAGTGTGCATAAGACTCAATTCAATGATTTGGGCATCACATGTGAGTTTCAATCACCAATATAATAACCTTATCCACATCATCACTAGAAGCTCGGGCCTCTATGAACATGTCTTTAAAAATGGATGACCTTACAATCCCAATATCATAGGTATGCCCAAGATGACCATCATAATACCTTAAACAACATCCTTGATGTCCAATACATTGGCCATAAAACTAAGACAATCTATCCCAATCCCAACTAGTGATCAATATCAGTCAATCCTGATTCCCTAACCACCTCAACCATAGGCCAGGCCCTTCATGACCCCTTGGCTCTAAACTTCACATGTCACAAGCAAATAATATTTATATATAATAAACATTAAATATGATATTAATTTTAATAATATTGTATTACAAAAATAAAAAATAAAATAAATATAATTTTATAGGGATTGAATTCCTAAAATTATATTGATCAAAACAATTCATATAAAATAATTCAATTTAAAAGAATTAAACACCCCTAGACAATTTTCCCAAAGGAGAGACAAACTCTATCCCAGCCTCACTCAAGTAAAAATGGTAAGTCCATTCCCAACAACATCCCATGGGTCACACACTAATTTTTATATGAAGCAACACATATAAATGGGTATTTCCCAATATACCCAAATGTGAACTAAAAACCTCACCCTATAAATGACCGTGAAAATAGAAATCAAGATACCCAACACCTACCTTAGAATCATATATGTAGGCATGTATGATATCAAGATACAATTAGAAAAGGATTGGATTTGATCTATGTTTCTATCCAACACCATGAAAATATGTATAAATGGATATGATTAATTTTCACTACACGATGTGAAAAAAGGATAAAGAAATCAATTGTGAGGTTAGCCTTATCAATGCAGTCCTATAGCATCCAACAGATTGAAGAACAGACGGTTGAGGATGTGATGAGAGAAAAATCCACCAGAGGAGGGGGGGTCCTCCTACCATGTATGTAAACAAGGATAAATAATGGGAAAAATAGAAAAATAAAGAAAAGAAAAAAGAAAAAAACATCTTATACATGCCTAATGGTTTACACACATGGTTTTCCAAATGGTGGGTGCTATAACTATGAGAAAATTCCCAAAAGGGATACCTCGCACTGTAAGCCCACAGGTTGACCTAAACATGCACACACCATGAATAATAACTCTACAAAAAATTTAGAGAACCTCGCACATCCATTCTCATCCCTCACACATTTACAGAAACCTTGTGGCAGTACAAAAATGTGTTGCATGGTTACCTATATAGGGCCGCATGATTTACCCCAAACTGTGCACCCTGACATGTGACTCCAATATAGGCCATATTCATCCTATTATCCCAATACAAAAATGAAACACATGAGGTACTCTACAAGTCTCTAGACCTACCCAAAATGAAAGCTGAGAGAAGTCTCCAAATTGAGTTTTGATCATTGAATTTAAAAATGTCATATCCATTATTTCAAATACTGAGAACGAGAGTGGTCTTATGAACTGATTCAAAAATCAAGGGCATTAAATTCTCCCTACCATAACTTATATCATCCCCAAGATATCAAATTAAACCTAGAGATGGTTCCAAAAATACCAAACCCAATCAAATTAACCCAGACCTCCCCAGTTCAAAGGGTAGAAGTTAACATAACTCAAGGGGCTCCCCACCTTAAAATTTTTATAACCCAATCTCAACATGGAAAAAATATAATATAACAAAAGTGACCATAAAACTATTTTCTAGACTTGTGGTCCTATTGGGATGCATCATCACTCCCTAACCACATCAAGTTCTCATGTACAGTTACATTCATAAAAAAATGGATAGCCCCACATCAATTCCCACCTCGAGACCTTGCCACAAATGGAACCAATGTGGTACCTCATCACCATTGATGCCCAAATCATTTAATGTGCCTCACACCTAAGTCATGTACCACACCATCGTGGTGCCTAGACATCTCATATCTAATGAAAATTACATTCTCTATTCCCCGATGGAAATGAATCTGAGAATCACACATCCAATGATACTCAATTTAAAAACCCAATGCCACACACCTCATAAATAAATACCACACATATAATATGATTCCAACCAACAAACTGTTGCCTAGACATTCTATATAAAACTCATAAAACCAGTGCACAAAAAATAATATGATTAACTAGACGTGATGAATAGATAACCAAAGGAAAATCATTCCCACGCCCACAGCGTACCCCTACATTTCATCAGCTCACCAGCCCGCTCAGCCATTAGTAGTTCTACAACATTCACAAGGCCTGAAGCATGATTGGATAAACCCTATCCGACATATTTTTATTCTCCATCAACTAAACACTAACCCTAGTGTTGGTTCCAACTATCTCTAAGATGAACTCCATCTGTTGATGGACCTGGGATACCCTCACCTGGTACCAGTCTTCAACATAACTCAGAGGTCAGAGCCTTCCACTGAATCAGATCAACAACTAAATAAAAGGGACTCCAGTAGAACCTCTCGAGATACCTGACCTATCCACGTGTGTGGTACACTGTTACAGTCCTCTAAAATTCAGTCCATACATGTCTTAGTAGCCCAAAATGAATAATAACTATAATATACCCAATCTAATTTGGTGTAGTTGAGTCAATGTTGTAGCGTGCCTACTAGAACTCATCTCGGCCTCAATTCCTACCATATTAAGTGTCTCAAATAAAGTAACCTTGAAATGAAACCCAGTTCTAAAAGGAAATATATATCATGTTTTCCTCATACATTAGCACCTAATTCCTTGCCTCGGTGAATGAGTCCAATAATAATATGTTTACATACAGCTAAATGGTGTTCTTAAAACCATACTCGAAGCCCCACACCTAGGAGGAGTCATATCTCACCATACTAGGTGTGAAGAGAAAGTGTTCGATGAACGTTTTTGCATATTCTATGACAGAAATTCCACCCAGCTGATATCTTAGGAAATCTCAATCCCTTTCTGACCCAAGTGTCTCCAGAAAGAAATTCTCAAAGAATCATGTATCAAAATTCATCTAGGACAAACCAATATGTTGACCATCCTGAACCTTCACATCCCATCAGTGTTTATCCAATCCTATTTACATGTACATCATCAGCTTGACCCTCCTCCCTGGAGGCATATCTACTTTTTCAATGATCATCTGCATTCTCTCAATATAGTTCTCACCCAGCTGTAGACCACCCTCACCCTAAAAGAGTTGTCGGTGATGCGATTGGAACTCCCGTATTAGATACATGATAGATGCATCCACTAACTGAGCACCCTAGTCAATGAATAAGAGAACATACACCAAGAAATATCATATTTTCTCATTGATCCATGTCCCAAACACATTGAAATCATGAAGATGTGTCTCTCACACTAGAATTGATCTTGTCTGTATGCTTCTACCCATGGATTGTTATCTACCAGATCTTTAGGTGTCTATTCCTAATCATGATCCTATAACGCTATTCCATCACCTGCCTGAGGCTCCATCTATACTTTCTAGGTGGAAACTTATAAATACCATAAAAGTTCAAATTACCCATATATAAAAGGTATATATATATATATATATATCACAAAGTTGGAATGATGTAAAATGTATCACATTCTCACAACCCTAACTCTCCCCCACACAACCATGCCACACAGCAACCTGGCCTCATGTCCTCCTTACGCACCCTCAACAGATCCATGTATCATATAATCTCAAATTCATTCCAATCTAGGCAACCATTTTTGCAGCAAACCAATTTCCAAGTCACCCAATCATGGTGGTGAAAATCACCTCAATTATAGTACCTGCTTACTCCTATAAGAACCATGACACTTTCACATCACATACCATTTAATATTTATATATATGAACACATATAATATCACATTACATATATGAATGAAATCTAATCATTTCACTTTAAATTTTCACATGGCATTCAATATTTATCACCTATAATAATAATTCTATAAGGGATGCATGCGTTTGTAAATTTGAAATGCCCTAAAATGTTCCTTTCAATATCCAAAAAACCAAGAATCCAAAATATTCCTAAATTTTCCATAATGGTCCAAGGTTCCAAATTATCTCCTACCTTAATAGGTCAATGGTCCCATATTGAAAAAAATAGCATTCCATGTGATCCACTGATTTTAAAATCATGTAAATGGTAATTTGGGAAAAATGGAAAGAAAATTACATCCATGAAAACTGAATTTTTCCCTTATACATGGGGCTGAAGGCACTCAATAACAAGTTATAACCCAAATTATAATATCAACTAATCTCTTGCCTATTATAATAAATAGTAATACCAATAAAAGAGGTAAAAAAACATCTCGGATAACCCTTGTAGCATCCCTGACCAGATTGGCCACCAGAACAGTGCTATTATGTTTGGAGCCACTAGCCTTATGCGAGCCTCCCCATATGCCAATGATTTGTAACTAGAAATGAGGGTGTAATTTGACAAGATGGGGAGATTATAAATTCAAAAAATAGATAAAAATACTAGTTTGATTAACAATGTATATAAATGAATCACATTAAATAAGACTCATCAAACATGAGCCAGACCCACCAGTGGTGGAGGCACAGTCAACAGCAAGAAATAGTAGAAGCAATAAATAAAAAATTTTAGTAGAAGATAAATAAACAAATCATCATACGAATTGTAGCCAGTACCCAAATCCAACATGAAAAACATACATTTCATAAAATTATATACATGTTAATATACAAAATAGGTTTGAAATTAGCCATCCATTAGAAATCATACACACACACACAGAGATATATATATATATATATATATACCATGCTAATATAGATTAAAAATAGAAGCTCCAACAAGTAATAACCTCAAGGTCCTGTTCCAACACAATCCAATATCTACTAAGATCTGTCTCCTTGGGCGGACCCATTACCAGAACGCAAAGAAATAAATTACACACATGTCCCGAATGGCCTGTGTGGGGTATTAGAAAAGTATATGTAGGACACTTCCCAAAGGTCCATACCCAATATTAGAGTTTAAGAAGGGTTGTAATATAAAAAGTATAAACTATTAATATATTGAATAAAAATTAAAACTTCTCTAGTGTTCAAAATCCATCATGTAGTTATCACCTAAATCATCCCATGCTAGAATCATAGAAGTAAAGAGGGTCGTTGGCCCATGGCCCAAGGCACTAGTGATGCAAACATCTTAGGTGATCCCCTAGGTTACACCTAAATCAAGTAACTCAACACCTCATACCCCCTCATACCTCATGTGTCCATACAATACTAATGTCCTGTAGGAATTCCCATATAATGGTAATTGTGTACTATGTACCATAACTCGAAAGTCCTCATCAGCCCAAGGGTCGATGTTTGGAGGCACAATGATACATATCCTCAAAGAAATATCTATTCCTCACATTCCATGTGGATTTATTAAACATGAACCCACAAACCATAAATACCTAAGCTGTAACTACCATGGGAATATACCTACACTACTGGTCAAAATCACCTCATCAATAGAGTAAACATATTATCACAAAACTCAATTCCTATATTTTACTATCACAGGTGAGTGAAAATCACCAATATAATAACTTAATACACACCAGCACTGGATCCACATTCCCCAACAACCATGTCACTCATAACCGATGACCTTCCAATCCCAATATCACAGACATGCCAAAAATGATGATATTGAATCTTCAAATGACGTCCTTGACACCCAATATTGTAGTAATACCAATCAAACAATCCAATACAAGCCCAAACTATGATCATAATCAATCAATCCTAATGGGCTAGCCACATCAACCATGGGCCAAGCTCGTAACGAACCCTAAGGTTCAAACCACTCATTTCCCAGGAAATTAATATATATATATATATAATACACATTAAATATGAAACTCAATTTAATAATACTGAATTTTATAACTAAACAGTAAATGAAATAAAATTTGGAGTACTCGTATACGTAAAATCACATTAACCAAAACAACTCAATTAAAAAAATTCCAATTTAATAGAATTAAATACCACCAGACAATTTTACACAAGGATCGATGGCCTCGAACCCATATTTAATTGAGTGGAAAGGTAAGGGCATGCCTAATGGAATCCCATGGGTCACATATAATATTTATATGAATCAAAACATATAAATGGGTCCCGCTCAAAATAACTAAATGAATTATAAAATTAGAAACCTCTAAATGAATTATAAAATAAAAATAAAGATATGCACCACCTACTTTGGACACGTAGATGTTTTCACATCTAATATCAAGCTCCAATTTGAATTGGATTGTTGTAAATCTATGTTTTCTTCCAACACCCAAAAAACATGTAGAAAAAGATTTAATATATTTAGCACATCCTGAGTAAAGAGAAAATGATGAAGGAATAAGAGATGATGTTAGACTTATCGATGCAGTCCAATAGAATCTATACAATTGATAAATGGATGAAAAAGAGGATATGGGAGAAAAACCCACACTAGAGGAGGAGGATGAGGTTTTCTGTGTGCTTTTTATGCGACCATTGAGAATGAAAAGAAGAAATAAGGAAAAAACAATGAAAAGGAAAACATAAAAAACACAAATTATATGACACCTGTTTTACGTACACAATTTTACAAACAGTGTGAAAACCATGTAGGGTACAATGTTGAACAACTACCCAAAAGGGAACACACGAACGGTTTGTGCACAACTTGACCTAACTAAGCTAAAACCTTGTGGAATCCCAATGAAACAACTATTGAGAAAATCGCATGGCCATAAGCCTCACTCAAATTGTTTACAAAAACCATATGGAAGTTCAAAAATATATTAGACAATTACCTGGAAGGGGTATTCCTATTTACCCTATACAATGTTCCCCGAAAGGATTTTTCAAAATAGTCCATTTGTCCCCCGACACTCCCAAAACCAAATGGAAACACCCGAGGAACTCTCCATGTCTCTAGACGAACCCAATATATGGTATACAACTGATTTAACACTCCAAATTGAGTTTTGATTATTGAATTAGAAAATGGTATAACCCCTATTTTAAAAATTGAAAAAGGGAGATGTTTTGGACTCGATTCAAAAAATAGAGATGTTACAACACCATACATAAACAGGTACAAAAACAAACTAGTTTTTCTCTTGAGAACAAACGATACATATAGGCTCTATGATAGGCCCCACCGATCACATAATAATTCCAATGAATTTTTCATATGAAAAGGGTGAAAAAGAACCAACATAAACATTTTTATTAAAACTGTCATAAGAATTGATATTACATTAACCATAAATCCTGAATTGTATAATAATAGCACATCCACAGTCAAGCATATCATAATCCTTTCAATGAAATAAGTTATATAGTATCATACACGATCAACCTCAATTCAAACATAACATTTAACAATGGATGATTACATAGATTGAAATACTCAAAAAATCATTATAAATATCTTGAAAAAAATTACATTTTTACATTGAATTAAATTATTTCAAATCTTCATATTTATAAAATAAATTTGTATTATTTAAAAACAACATTAGAAACTTTTAAATAAAACATCACAACTTCATGTTCTTGATGGCAGTAAAATTCACTCATTTCATATAAGTTAAAAATATTTATTCTTTTCATATTTTTATCAAATAAATAATAATGTACCTCTTTCGGAAAATGAAACAATGATTCCTTTAAAACTATTTAACAAAATTTCAATCATGTGTCAAAGAATTAAAGGATTATAGGAATAATAGTAGAAAAATAGGAAAATATTTTTAAGTATCATGGACAAGGATGATAAATATTCATTAATAGATTCTTACGTATAAACACTCCTGAATAATAAATATATTGTGAAATTAACCCTTACCTTAAATTTTTATTTATTTTGGGGTCCATTGAACACCTTTATAACAGTCAAATAATTTTGTTAAATTATACCAACACAATATCAATATTTATGATATCATATATGATGATATAATATTTTTTTCTTAAAAAAATTATTATTACCATTGTTTTGGATGTTAAATGCTTCATTTTCTTATGCTTGTTTTATTTTGTGTGCCATATTTCTTATGCATATGATATATTTATTAAATATATAAAATAGAATTATGTTAATATATATTAAATTAAATAATTATATACTTTTATAATCATTCTTGAATGATTATCATGGAAAATGAATCAAAACACATTGTGGAGATGGTAGGTCGTACGTACGCATGTGTGACGATATAATTCCCCTAGTGGTAAAATGGTTTAAAATTGGATAGTATAATTATTATAAAGAATCAATATCATGTCATGTGAATTATATATATCCTTTATATCTATCATTATACCCATAAAAATAATTTTTTAATGAAAAACATATCACACCACAATGTGGAGACTGTTAGTCGTATGTATGCATGGATAATGTTTTCATTTTTCCTAGGATGGATAAATCATGGAAAATGTTTTTAAAATAACCAAAATAAAATCTCATGTGATAGATTATAATTTTTTTACTAATTTTGTATGAAAACAATAGATTTATAAGAATTAAAAGAAGAAATATACTTGAATATGCTTGTAAAACAATTACTTCTTCGGTGGACTACCTCTGATTGACACCATTATAACTATAAAGAGGGTGTTAGGCCTAATAAAGGGCTTCTCAAACATGAGGAGAGATTCTAGGAATTAATTTTGGCTGATCCTGGATGAACCAAATAGGACTTGAAGTGTGATGGGATGTAAATTATGGGTGCCCTTTATATGATGTGGATGTTCACTTTTTCAATTTATCAAAATATTAACTTAATATAATTTTTTTTCAATTAAAAATTGATCCTTTGATATTTATTTATAATATAGGATGATTATGAGACAAAATAATCATAGACAATAATTTT